>CM067362.1:46571062-47243562 GCA_034401795.1 Chaetoderma sp. LZ-2023a
GTTCTAGCATATGACGTCATTCGAATTACGGTCTGGACCGTTATTCAAAATGAATTATATTCTAACTTGTAATTTGATCCGAATTATGGTCTGGACCCTGATCCAAACTGAATTATGTCGTAACATGTGATGCCATCCGAATTACGGTCTGGACTGTGATTCAAAACTGAATTATATTCTTGCATGTGATGTGATTCGAATTACGGTCTGGACCGTGATTCAAACTGAATTTTGTTTTAACATGTGATGACATCCGAATTATGTATGGTCTGGACCGTTATTCAAACTGGATTAGGTTCTAACATGTGATGTCATCCGAATTACGGTCTGGACAGTGATTCAAACTGAATTACGTTCAATCATGTGATGCCATCCGAATTACAGTCTGGACCGGGATTCAAGTCTTAATTGTGTTCTAGCATAGGACGTCATCCGAATTACGGTCTGGACCGTGATTCAAACTGAATTAAGTTCTATCATGTGATGTCATCCGAATTACGGTCTGGACCGTGATTCGACTTGAATTACGTTCTAATATATGATGTCATCCGAATTACGGTCTGGACTGTTATTCAAACTGAATTAAGTTCTAACATGTGATGTCATCCGAATTACGATCTGGACTGTGATTCAAAATTGAATTATGTTTTAACATGTGATGTCATCTGAATTACGATCTGAACCGTTATTCAAACTGAATTAAGTTCTAACATGTGATGTCATCCGAATTACGATCTGGACCGTGATTCAAACTGAATTATGTTCTAGCATGTGATATCATCCGAATTACGGTTAGGACCGTGATTCAAACTGAATTATGTTCTAACACGTGATGTCATCCGAATTACGGTCTGGACTGTGATTGAAAACTTACTTATGTCCATGCATGTAATGTCATCCGAATTATGGTCTGGACCGTGATTCAAACTGAATTATGTTCATGCATGTGATGCCATCCGAATTATGGTCTGGACCATGATTCAAACTGAATTTTGTTTTAACATGTGATGACATCCGAATTATGGTCTGGACCGTTATTCAAACTGGATTAGGTTCTAACATGTGATGTCATCCGAATTACGGTCTGGACAGTGATTCAAACTGAATTACGTTCTATCATGTGATGCCATCCGAATTACAGTCTGGACCGGGATTCAAGTCTTAATTATGTTCTAGCATATGACGTCATTCGAATTACGGTCTGGACCATTATTCAAAATGAATTATATTCTAACTTGTAATTTGATCCGAATTGTGGTCTGTACCCTGATCCAAACTGAATTATGTCCTAACATGTGATGCCATCCGAATTACGGTCTGGACTGTGATTCAAAACTGAATAATGTTCTTGCATGTGATGTGATTCGAATTACGGTCTGGACCGTGATTCAAACTGAATTATGTTCTAACATGTGATGTCATCCAAATTACGGTCAGGACAGTAATTCAAACGGGATTATGTTCTAACATGTGATGTCATCCGAATTACAGTCTGGACCGTGATTCAAACTGAACTACGTTCTAACATGTGATGTCATCCGAATTACCGTCTGAACTGTGATTCAAAATTTAATTATGTTCATGCATGTGATATCATCCGAATTACGCTCTGGACTGTGATTCAAACTGAATTATGTTCTAACATGTGATGTCATCCAAATTACGGTTTGGACTGTGATTCAAAACTTAATTATGTTCATGTCATCTGAATGACGGTTTGGACCATTACTCAAACTGGATTAGGTTCTAACATGTGATGTCATTCGAATTACGGTCTGAACTGTGATTCAAAACTTAATTATTTTCATGCATGTGAGAATTAAGTGGACATATGTTTCAGGGATTTCAAGAAAAATTTGGTTAATCCGACTGACGAAAAAATTGACCACTCAAATTTCCGAATAGATTTGGAGCCTACTACTTTAAAATCAGAATCCTTCCTGGCAAATTTTGTTAATATCTGCCAAGCGGTTTATGATGAGATATGTTTCAAAGAAATTCCAAAACATTTTTCAGATAATCCAAAATGGCAACCGAAAAAATGTACACATAAAAATTATCTTTAGAAGCCTTGAATTGAATTCAACCGAAGCCTACCGAAGTTTCAGTAAAATTAGATGTTGGATCAATGTATGCCCCACATTTGGCGATTCTACCTACTTGCGTTCCTGATTTATAACTGATTTATAGCTAAAATGTTTATTTCGAGATCCATTTGTTTCCCTCTGATTCCAAATTAAAACATTTTCTAACCACTCATAATAGGAATGTATGTTCCCAATTTAATGATACTCATGGGCGTCGCCAGTAATTCTAAAGAGGGGGTCGAATTTGGGAGTGGGTCCGGGAGGGAGGGGGGATGCGTCCTCTCGCGCATTGCGGGAGGGGGGGGGGGCGGTCCGGGGATCCTCCCCCGGAAAATTTTGAAATCTAGATGCTCTCATGATGCATATCCTGCATTTCTCAAGGTTAAAATACAAAAATTCGATCAAAATTAGAAGGGCTAAAATATGCTCAGACCTCAAATAATGATTATTATTTTTTGGTGTGGTGGTGGTGTACATCGGGCCGGGTGTGATAAAAATGCCAGCGTATCTATCTGGGTAGGCCTATTTTTGTGGGGACGGGGAGGGGGGCGGGGGCGGGGCGTTCGCACCGGACGACCCCCCCCCCCACCCCACCCCCTACCGACGCCTATGATACTACCTACATGCGTTCCGGATTTATGGCTAAATGTGTATTTCGGGATGTACCTTTTGACCCCAAACTAAACGGGTGGGTGGACAGGCAGGCAGACACACAAACAGACGACACCAACCACAATATTCATACCGGCATTCGGCGTGAAGTTTACCACCATATGATCCGCCTTCAGATGAGCGAGCTCTACCTAATGTACAAACGCCATACCAGGCAAGAGGGTAGAGTCACCTACAACCAACCCAAACTCATCAGCGACACTGACACTCAAATGTCACACAAAAAGGCCCTCGGGGAGCAGATAGCTAACATAGACGTCAGCTCCGATCCAAGCGAAGCCCTGGCCAAAATACTGAAATCTATGAAATCCTCAGCTAGCAACACCATATGTGTTCTTAAAACAACCGAACTAGGTATACTGACGACGCTTTATTAGTAAAACTGTCAACAGAGCAGAAAGCGTTATGGCTGCGCATCTATTAAAGTGGCCAAAATGAAGACCACACCAAACTACGCCAGGAGCGCAATAACATTCTGCGGCACATTAGCGAACGCTTAAAAGATCTTTCTATTCAACAAGCAAACTTCCTAGCAGATGAAATCACTGCCCCAGATGACTTTTACAAAATGTTTCGGGCAGCCCAAGACCCTGAGAGTTACTTGTTACACACCACCAACCACTGGCCACAACTCTGAAGGACACATTATCGGGACTGACCAGGGCAAAGGAGAGGCGATTCGAGAATGTTCAAGGAACAGTTCATTGACCACGACGATGAGCCCTTGCACCCGTTCTCAGTAACTAACACCAATTAAAACAGCAGAAGTTGGGAAGGCACTTAAAGCCCTGAAAAATAGACGTGCATCTCTACCTGATAGCAAGAGCAATGAACCGATCACGCACCTAATTAATTCAGCTTTTATGCACCACCTTCCCATCGACGCTGTAGGCCAAGACACCCTTATCCCACTACTCAAGCCCAAGAAGCCACCTGGCCCCCAACCAATCTGCGGCCCATTGTGCTCTTCAACAGCAGCTGTGGAGACATTGTATGAGCGCAACGCATTGTTGTGCCAGTAGTTATGTCCAAACATTGGGATTTCCACAAAATGGGCATTGCCATGCCACGAGCCTTCGACACAATTAAACGCTCAAGGATCCAGTACTGCTGACATTGCCGTACGCCTCGTCACGGGGAACATAGCTTTCCAGTCCTTCTGGAAGCTTTGGATTCGTGGCTTAAAGATGTCCTTGATTAAAAGGCTACGTTTACACAGTGCAACCGGCGCATCCTTGATTCTGTATACATGTAACAGATGGGCAGCTCCAAGGGCGGCTCTAGACAAACTCAATGCCTGCCACCGCGAACACCTACGCACCATCACTGGACACCGATGGCCAGACAGCATAATTTCCAATGATACACTATACAAGATGTGTAATACGTCGCCGCTGTCTGTAAAAGTCGCCCAGCAAAGATAGTTCATGTTTGGCCATGTGCTAAGGATGCAGGACGAGACACCAGCGCAGACAGCCGTGGAGCCTACTCGGATCCAGGAGAGGACGTCATTGTATAAATCTGCTAAGCGTGCTACGAGGTGACCTCAAGAAAGGAGGACTCGGTACACTCAAGTCAAGAATGGACCTGAGGAAGCTAAGAATTTCGGCTGAAGACAAGACACAGTGGGCAAACCCCAAGAAGGACTGATTGCAGCTGTACGATGTTTCTACTACTAGAGACGTAGAACACAGTAATCATCATCATCATCATCATCATCATATGATCCGACCAGTTAAATTTAAATAAAATCCGCCATGTGGTTTAAGAGTGTATAATGCGGTTTAAGAGATAATTTTATATGATTTCCAGAAAGCCTCTAAAAATTCAAGATGACGGCCGAAGAAAATAAACCAAAGAAAATTTTGAATATATGTTCTCAGACCTCACCGCATAAGACCCTTCCATTCAAATTTGTTTAAAATCTGCGATGCGGTTTAGGAGATGGTACGTTTTTATAATCCGAAAAGGCTGTGGAAAACATTGACAACTCACAATCTTTAATGGTTCTGGAGCCCATGGCTTTAAAATCAGAATCCTACCAGCTAAATTTGATTAATATCCACCAAGCGGATATGTTTTAAAGGATTTCCGGAATTTTTTTGCCAATCCAATATGGTTGCCGAAAAAATGTACAGATTAATATTATCTTTAGAAGTCCCGAAGCCGACCGGGATATGATGATTCCACGGAAGTTTCATTAAAATTAGATCTTGGATTAAAGGTGCATAATTATTCACAGCAGGTGCATGACAATAAATGTTTAGAGGCTTAAATCGTATTCCTAGATGTAATGAAACGAAATAAATCTTAACATTTGGGGATTTCAATACGTATAAACTAAAACTAAATTTTAGTGGTGAATTTGAATTAGGGACTTGTGTCCCTAATTCAATTTCACAACTTAAACACTTATTTTAATTTATATGGCGTGAAATCATTATATGTTGATATTTATTTCGCTTCATTACGTCAAGGCACACAATTTAAGCCTCTAAAAGTATACAATTTTGATAATTTTGTTTTCAAGCATTCTACTGTGAATATTAAGTTTTAAAGGATTCCAGAAAATCTTCAGAAATCCAAGTCGGCCGCAAAAATTAGACCAATCAAAATTCTGACGAGACATTCTAGAGCCGACACGCGTACAATCCTTCTATATTTGCTTAAAATCCGCCATGCTGATTAGGAGACTTTTTAAAGGATTTCCATATCTTCAGAAAATCCAACATGCCCACCAGTCTTCTGGTTTCATATGATCTCCAGGTGCCACCCACTTATAGATGCACAAACTGTGGAATTTGGCAGCTGCTGAGGTTGGGGGGGGGGGGGGGAAGCACCTCTGATTTCACACATGATATACTACTGCTTAACTTCGGGTGGCAGCTTTCTGAGGAAATCTAGCTTTGTCACCTGATTGACCTTAGTACAATGAGACTATGGCATTATGCCTTAAAATATTTCAGCCTGTTCCTGTAACACCTGACTGGTGTGTGTTAGCTTCAATGCAACGTCCTTTTCGAATCCATATATATGGGATGCCGTGTCGCACCCAAGGAGAGCATGAACAAATAACACATTGTTACATACTTGTCGGTCAAGTATGCTTCTCAGGAGAGCAATATTCCAGCATCTTGATTCCTTTTTCGTGCCATAACGTGGTTCAGACCAAAGGTATATACTAGGTGTGGTGGACTGTGAGTGGAAACAGAGTAATACCAGTGGTGAGTCATTTCATATATTGACTGGACTAATATGAAACTGGAACATCTTCTGATTTACCCGCATCACCTATGATATTTAATAATTTATTTCAGCCTCTTTAAAAACGTTATAGCAAATTACCACAGGATGACATGATTTAAATTGGTGTCCCGTGTGTTAGGCATAAATAGATCAATCATACAATAGTTAATGAAATTAACGGTTTCGATTTCCATACACATAGGCTTATCGTAATATGCCACATGGGGGTGGGGTAGGTAGTAAACTCGAGGACTTGCGAATTGGCAATTTCCAAGGCATTTTAATGGCCAAAAGTGCATATTTAACATCTTCCGTTCGCCCATGATCATACGTTTTAATAATGCTGGTACCATCAGACTGATATATGGATGATTACAGGGTCCATTGGCCTTAATTACACACCACCCTCAATATTTGCAATGTATAAAATATAAACTATATGCAAAAAGCTACACATATTGCCAGGAGTGTTAAATTGATGTGTTATCACCATCGCCCCACCTATGGTGTTGGCAGAGGGTATTGCACTTGGCTCCGTCAATTTGCCTGTCTATCTGCTTGCTCTTGTATATTTGTTTGTTTGGTCTTAGCTGTAGAGCAGACATAAGGACGGGCGGGGCGGGCGGCCTATCTACCAAATCATTTTGGGAAGGCATTATCTTCCATTATTTTAGAAACGATATAGTTTTCAGTCGGCTGGGGTAAGTGTATTATGTATCGTTTTTTAGCTCACCTGGTCCGAAGGGCCAAGTGAGTTTATGCCATGACGACCATCCGTCGTCCGTCGTCTGTCGTCCGTCAGTCGTCCGTCAACTTTTACTTAAAACACTACTCCTCATTAACTACCAGGCAGATTTCAACCAAATTTGGCTCCAGAGCATCCATTCAGAATTTTGATTCATCAAATTTTTTTGCTGAAAATCTTAGATTTTATTAAAAATGTACCGGAAATTGTCACAATGCTTCTTCTCCTTACTTTTTTGACCGATTTCAACCAATTTTAGCTGAAATTACAATTTAGTGGATTTAATGCTCGTAGGCTCCAGAACTTCAATTCGAAATTTTGATTCATAAATTTTTTGTGTGAAAATCTTAGATTTTATGAAAAATGTACCAGAAATTGTCAAATTGCTTCTTTTTACCATTCTGAGCGATTTCAACCACATTTGGCTGAAAGGACACAATGGTCGTAGGCTCCATAACTTCCATTGACAATTTTGATTCATGAATCTTTTGGGTGAAAATCTTAGATTTTATTTTAAATATACTGGAAATTGTCAAATTGCTTCTTCTCCTTAGCATCTTGGACCGATTTTAACCTAATAAGGCTGAAAGGATCCTTTGGCCATAGGCTCTAAAACTTCCATTCAGCGTGAAAATCTGAGATTTTATGAAAGAAATTGTCAAAACGCTGCGTCTCCTTAGTTCCTTGACATATTTCAACCAAATTTGGCTTAAGTGATCCTATCAAGGTAGACTAGAATTTCTATTAAAAAATTTGATTGATAAATTTTTTGGGTGCCCATCTTGGATTTTCAGAAAATTATCCATCATATCTATTTAAATGCAAATGGTTCAAATGCTAATGATCCAGGTGAGCGCCACAGGCCCTTGGGCCTCTTGTTTTTAAATTTTACACACGTTGATATAGGCCTATTGCTCTTAGGCCGTGTTCTCACTCGAAACTTAACCGACGTAACACAATACTGAGGTATGGAGTTATTCCCGATTAACTCTCTAGTGAGAACACGGCCTTAGTTAAACAGTGTATTTCTACAAAATTGTCTCAAAAGCAACTGCTAAATTAATATAGTTGTTAAATATAAGGTTTATTAAGATATAATACGTCACAAAATAAATTATGAATATGCATTATTACAATGGCGGGAATGTTAAATGTTAATGCTATTGAGGAAAAATAGGACACCCCCTTTTGGGACAAGAGGAACCACTGTCCCATTATTCCCCAATAGAAATTGTCAACTATTACCACGGCCGCCCCCGCCGCCACTGCTGCTACTGCGACAGTGACTACTACTATTATGTAAAAAGGACACCAATGTGTTTTCTCACTGTAAAAAAGGGACATCCTGTCCGATTTTGCACCAGGTGTGGGATAAAAATAACTTTTGCAAAAAAAAGATTTTGCATTTTTTTGTCGAAAGTATATTTCTTCAAACTAGTTTTGAGTTCTTCCTGTATAGCAGCTAGTCTGGACTCTGACTACCCATAATTGGAAAGAGCATAACTTTGAAACATTGAGAAATAGAATGGTTCGTTCTTAGATGGTTCGTTATAGATTCGGGTACTTTTAAAACATTTGTGGTTGAGGTCCAGACTATAATTCGGATGACATCACATGCATGAAGATAATTACGATTTGAATCACAGTCCAGACCGTAATATAGATGACATCACATGCTAGAACATAATCCAGTTTGAATAACGTTCCAGACCGTAATTAGGATGAGTGGCTGGGTGCGTCTCATAGAAAATGTCAATTTTCAAACCAAGACCCCTACTCACCCATCCCCATTCTTCAATATCACACGCGCTTTGTAATTCATAAAACAGCGTTAAGTTAGTATCTACATATTAAAGCTGTTTTCAGACAATGTTTTCTTTTACATAACTTGCTGCCTAATTTGAGACGGCCATCACAAGCTCTACATCATCAATGTTATGTTATATCCTAGATACCCAATTGTGGGCCAATAGAATCAGGACATGGCTCTGTCACTTATAGGCATATTCTAGATCTGACTACATTAGTTAGAGAAATGTAACGATTAACGTGATATGTGAACATATTATGCATACTGATTCTGATGTCGGCCATACGTCAAATTCTTTTATGAATGATGTACTGTTTCATTCACAATAATATTGAATCACTATTCCCAGCTCACCTGGCACAAAGGGTCACGTGAGCTTATGCCATGGCGGCCATCCGTCGTCCATACGTCCATCCACCAAATCGCATCTCCTCCTTAATGGTTTGGCCGAATTCAACCAGATGTGGCTAGATGGACCCTATCCTGGTAGTGGCAGGCTCTTAACTTTCTATTCAGAATTTTGATTGGTCATTTTGTGCACAAGTCTTAGATTTTAAGATTTACCGAAAATTGTCAAAATGCATCTCCCCCTTAACCGCATGGTGGGTTTAAACCAAATTTGGCTGGCAGGATTCTGTCGTTGTAGGTTTCAAATTTTATATTCAGAATTTTGATTGGTCGATTTTTCTTAGAGCAATTACGATTTATGACAATATACATGATAAGTTATATAATTTTGGTTGATTGATTGAGTGATCAGGTTTAATTGATTAATTGGTTAAATTATTGATCGATTATAGTTCATTAATTGATAGAATTGATAACATTGATTGACTAATCTATCGGCTGACTGATTGATTGATCAGTTAGTTTATTGGTTGTTCAGTGCTTTGAAAGGCCGAGAGACCAATCAACTTGATGACTGATCGATTGTTCGATTGACCGATCAAATAATGGATCGTTTACCTGATCAGCTATGTAACTGTTCATTTAAGTGGACACTGAACTGATGTATAAATTGAATGACTGATCGATCGATCGGTTAGCGTGGATCATGATTGACTGAGTAATTAGGTTTGATTGATTAACGCTGTTTAGCGTCGATTGGTTAATCAATATGACGACTGATCAGTCAATCAAGCGATCAATCAACCAATCAGTCAATTTCATGTTTTCTTGAAGAAGTAACTGAAAGATTGAATGATTGAATGATTGATTTAAAAAACTGGCCGATCGATTGATGGATTGATTGATTGACTGAGACATGGAGACTGATTGGCCGATTGATTCATTGAACAACTGGTTGAACAATTGATTGCTTTATTGATTGAGTGATCGATTGGCAGGCTATTGGCTGATATCTTGATTGATTCAAGTCCAGACCGTAATTCGGATGACATCACATGCGTGAATATAATTCAGTTTTGAATCACGGTCCAGACCGTAATTCGGATGACATCACATGCAAGAACATAATTCGGTTTGAATCACGGTCTGGACCATAACTCGGATGACATCACATGCATGAAGATAATTACGATTTGAATCACAGTTCAGACCGTAATATGGATGACATCACATGCTAGAACATAATCCAGTTTGAATAACGTTCCAGACCGTAATTCGGATGACATCACACGTTAGAACATAATTCAGTTTGAATCATGGTCCAGACCATAATTCGGATGACATCACATGCATGAACATAATCCAGTTTTGAATCATGGTCCAGACCGTATTTCGGATGACATTACATGCAAGAACATAATTCATTTTGAATCACGGTCCAGAATGTAATTCGGATGACATCACATGCATGAACATAATTACGATTTGAGCCACAGTCCAGACCGTAATATGATGACATCATATGCTAGAACGTAATTCAGTTTGAATAACGTTCCAGACCGTATTTCGGATGACATCACATGCAAGAACATAATTCATTTTGAATCACGGTCCAGATCGTAATTCGGATGCCATCACATGCATGAACATAATTAAGTTTTGAATCACAGTTCAGACGTTAATTCGGATGACATCACATGTTAGAACATAATCCAGTTTGAATCACGGGCCAGACCGTAAATCGGATGACATCACATGCATGAACATAATTACGATTTGAGTCACAGTACAGACCGTAATATGATGACATCATATGCTAGAACCTAATCCAGTTTGAATAACGGTCCAGACCGTAATTCGGATGGCATCACATGCACGAACATAATTAAGATTTGAATCACAGTCCAGACCCTAATTCGAATGAAATCACATGTTAGAAAATAATCCAGTTGGAATCACGGTCCAGACAGTAATTTGGATGACATCACATGTTAGAACATAATTCAGTTTGAATCACGGTCCAGAACGTAATTCGGATGACATCACATGTTAGAGCATAATTCAGTTTGAATCACGGTCCAGACCGTAATTCGGATGCCATCACATGTTAGAACATAATTCACCTTGAATCACGGTCCAGACCGTAATTCAGATGACATCACATGCTAGAATGTAATTCAGTTTGAATCACGGTCCAGACTCTAATTCGGATAACATCACATGATAGAACTTAATTCTGTTTGAATCATGGTCCAGACCGCAATTCGGATGACATCACATGCATGAACATAATTAAGTTTTGAATCACAGTCCAGACCGTAATTCGTATGACATCACATGTTCGAACATAATCCAGTTTGAATCACGGTCCAGATAGTAATTCGGATGACATCACATGTTAGAACATAATTAAGATTTGAATCATGGTCCAGACCGTAATTCGGATGACATCACATGCAAGAACATAATTCCGTTTTGAATCACAGTCCTGACCGTAATTCGGATGACATCACATGTTAGAACTTAATTCAGTTTGAATCACGGTCTTGACCGTAATTATCCAGTTTGAATCACGGTCCAGAATGTAATTCGGATGACATCACATGTTAGAACATAATTCAGTTTGAATCACAGTCCAGACCTTAATTTGGATGACATCACATGTTAGAACATAATCCAGTTTGAATCACGGTCCAGGATGTAATTCGGATGACATCACATGTTAGAACATAATTCAGTTTGAATCATGGTCCAGACCGTAATTTGGATGACATCACATGCACGAATGTAATTAAGATTTGAATCACAGTCCTGACCGTAATTCGGATGACATCACATGTTAGACCATAATTCAGTTTGAATCACAGTCCTAACCGTAATTCGGATGACATCACATGTTAGAACATAATTCAGTTTGAATCACGGTCCAGACCGTAATTCGGATGAAGATTGAATTTCCTTCTAGACCATTATTCAGTTTGAATCACCGTCCAGACCATAATTCGGATTGCATCTTACTGCTAGTTGCGTGGCCGCTCACGGCTACGCTTATATTCGGGTTGTGTCTAGAATTGCGTATAGGCGCGGCCATTTTGCGCAAGGGATTGTGGTCTCCAACAGCTAACTAGAAAGATAGATAGAACGCGCCTCTATTTTTGATTGGAACCATAAATTTAGGATATATCTATATATTGGCTAGATCGCTCATACGCATACGCTCACTATGGGGGAAATGGGATAGATATCTCGACCGCTTGATCTTCACTGACTGACATCTGACGCAGACGATCGGCTATGTATATAGCCTCGAAAAGTCAGTAAATTCTTTTTTTGTTAATTGGAATAGAAATACGGAACTACAAAACTACGGTAAAATAAATAGGGAAAATACGGTAATACGGAGAGGTGGTAAGAATTACAGAAATGTGTTAAAATCTAACGCATACATCGCTGAAATTCCAAAAAATTTATGCACATATGATAACTTCTATTCATTTTGGAAACTGCTGTCGTAAACCGTTGCTGCACACATGTAGACAACTTTCAGCATTATTGTTTACATAATCTACACAAATCTTTCTTATACTGACCGTGAAATGGTTAAAGCGAGGTGTTTTTGTTATCGCCCAGTTTCCGCGAAAACCTGACACCGTTTGGTATAGAATACCTCAAAAATAAATTAGAACGTTTTCAAAACAAGGTAGAATTAAACCGCCAACTCGATGGTATAGAACATCTAAAGAATAAATTAACATGTTTGCAAAACAAGCCTGTTTCTGTTTATGTTTTGTAAGTATATTAACTTAGTTACGAGCTGTATAACGTAGCCTAAGCAGTCGAATCACTTGTAATAAGTGAGCACATATTTTAGCAAGAGTGGTCAGATATTGTAGAGCCTTGCCGGTATAATCAATTAGTCCCCACCCACACACACACCCGCCCCCCCACACCCGGAAGGGTGACGTCACAGTCAACATACGTAATGACTACCTTGCTCGTGTTGGGATCGATCGATCCCTGAGATACCTGACTATTAATTTCCAGAAAACTATACAGGTAAGCTGTTAAATATTTTGAAACTAATTTGACTGGGTGCTGTTGCTGCTTGCGGCAGCAACAGCGCCCAGTCAAATTGGTTTCAAAATATTAAACAGCATGTTTATTAAATAGCAGACATACAATTCTTACAACGTGTTGGACGATTAAGAGTTAAAGACAGGCCAAATAGTATCATGTATGACGTAATGATTATGATGTAATCATGCACGTCACTTAGTTGGCTATGACGTCATATAATCGAAGGATAAAATTGGAACGGTTCATTGAAGACGGACTATGAGTTATTGTACGAATTGCATGTCTATTATTTAATACATATTATGTTGAATATTTTGAAACTAATTTGACTGGGCGCTGTTCCTATGGAAGCAACAGCACCCAGTCAAATTAGTTACAAAATATTCAACGGTTTACCTATATAGATTTCAGGAAATTGATAGTCAGGGCATTCGCGGGGGTCGATCCCAACACTGCGAAGTGTGGGTGGAGCTTAGCTAGAGGCGATCCAGGTAAATCTAAAACTGGAAAAGTCCATTGCCTATAGGCGTTGCCATTTTGCTCAAGGGATTGCGGTCATTCACGTTAGTGCCACATCTCCTACCGCTAACGAGAACGATATATATATATATATATATATATATATATATATATATAATATATATATATATATATATATATATAT
Organism: Chaetoderma sp. LZ-2023a; assembly: GCA_034401795.1. Classification (NCBI taxonomy): domain Eukaryota; kingdom Metazoa; phylum Mollusca; class Caudofoveata; order Chaetodermatida; family Chaetodermatidae; genus Chaetoderma; species Chaetoderma sp. LZ-2023a. The sequence continues at coordinate 46,584,712 of CM067362.1, forward strand.
ATATATATATATGTTATATATATATATATATATATATATATATATATACACCTGTGCAAAAGTTAAGCACCAGCAAAAACAATAGAACGTAGAAACATGATGGTACAACTAGGCTGCCATACTTTTTGTCCCCGCGTTAGCTGACATAATTCCAAGTACGAAATGCACATGCATGCATGACTTCACGCCGCTTGATGTCCGTGCGTGGAGGGAAACAGCACACGTGTTCAGTTATGTAAAAGTCCAGTTTGAGGTGTAGAACATTACATACAGATTTAGGCGACAAGATTAGGAATTTTGTGTTCATGACCGTGGTTTATTTGTACAGAGAGAATTAGCTCTTGATTGTGAACCGCTATGGCAAGATGAAGGTTAAGTGATCGTGTGAAATGGCAAATCATAGGCATGCATACCACTGGTATGTCATGCAGAGAGATTGGCAGACAGCTGAACATTAACCATACTGTAATCAGTCGTTTGATTGCAAAACATGGGCAAACTAACGAGGTGAAGGACAGGCCTAGATCTGGAAGACCGAAGAAGACTACTGCCCGTGATGATCGAGCCCTAGTACGCCTTGTTAGGAGATATCCATTCACCAACAGCAGAGTGCTCAGCCAGCAATGGGAAACGCGCAATAGAGTGTCAATGTCTACCGTCAAAAGGAGACTGTATGCTGCTGGCATGAAAGCTAGGAGACCTGTCAGACGTCCTCTCCTCACTGCACACCACAAAGAGGAGCGTCTGAGGTGGTGCAACGAAAGAAGACACTGGAACATGAGATCCTTGAGACGGGTACACTGGTCCGATGAAAGTCGGTTCCTGCTTCATGCCACAGATGGTCGAACTCGTGTACTATTAACGCACGGCGTACGACCAACGTAACATCATGGAAGAAGTTCCATTTGGTGGAGGTTCCGTTATGATATTTGGGTGCATCTCATTTGATTGTAAGCTGGATCTGTTGACTGTACCTGGAACACTAAATGGACAAAGATATCAAGATTCCATACTGGATAGAGTTGTGGTCCCTCATTTTGTAAATCATGCACCTGGAACCCACCCTATATTCATGGATGACAACGCCCGACCACATCGTGCTAGAGCTGTGCATGAATACCTCCGCCAGAATGCCATCGAAACCCTACCATGGCCAGCAAGGAGCCCTGACATGAACCCTATTGAGCATATCTGGGACATTCTGGGAAACATGGTGAGAAGGAGGGATCCTCCTGTGCAGAACCTACAGGAATTAACAGACGCACTCCATCTTGAATGGCAACGAATACCACAATGGCGTATCAGTCGGTTGGTGACCAGCATGAGACGTCGTGTCCAGGCCGTCATCCAGGCACAAGGTGGATATACCCGGTATTAATAATGACAGTCTCAAACTCGTGCACAGATGTTAAACTTCGTTTTCAGACACCATTAATGACAATCTAGCCACGTGTGTCAACTGTAGGGCAATAGTTGTCAGTTGTGTCAACGTAACCATATTCAGGCCTCGTTTTCAAGTTCAAACAAAAACATACAGTGTTTCCCCACCATCATAATCAGCATTCCTCTAGTTGCATTATTACCTCTTGCACTAAGATGGATGGGTACATAAATGTTTATGCTATTGCTTTCTTCATAGCACATGAATATACCCTCGCATGTGCGTAAAAATAGGGTGGTGCTTAACTTTTGCACAGGTGTATATATATATATATATTGCATCAGAAATAAAATGGTATTGTGATCTGTCCCACTTTACCTACGTACGTCTTAATGTCCACTTCAACACTCGTCCCGATCAAAATGGCCAAAATGGCTTCTGTAGTAAATTTGAGAACCTACCATTTATATCTAATAGGTAGACATTTCTGAAAATTAACTTCTGGAATGACTGGCTCGATAACTGAGACCATCATTCCAATGGTAAAGTGTAAAAAACAACGGTCTCTTGGTCTGCAAATGGGCATAGGATATCTCTATGATAATGGATGGATCTGATCTGTCACTCAAGCATATGATGTCATAATTATTTACGTCATATGTAGGATGACGTCACAATCAAAATACGTGATGAATGATGTAAATATCTTCATCAGGAACATTGAATAATCCATCAAGTGTATGAATTTTATGTCTACGATTTAATCACCGAGATTTAATCAATCAATCAATCAATCAATCAATCAATCAATCAATCAACTACTGCCAGTGTCGCGATGGAGACCGGGTGAGGGCATAACATACACCATACGGTGTGCATCAAAAAGATAGTCTCATACGAATTCGCCAGTGTATCCGTATGTCCGACATGTGAAAGCTGGTTCGCAAAACCAAGGTGCTTGTCTTGGTGTTGTGGTCCAGCGGAAAGATGTCTGGGTTGCTGATGCTATGCAGAATTGCAGGATGACGGTTCGATCCCCGACCGGGGAAATGATTATCAACAAAGTAAACTAACGGGTGCATTCCGTAGGCGGGTTAGCGCAGAAATGGAAGTCATCGCGTTGCCAGTGCGTTAAAAGACTAAGCATATCTACCTACCTATACCTACCTACCTACCTACCTACCTACCAAGCAAGCAAGCAAGCAAGCAAGCAAGCAAACAATCTTTATTACCAAACCCAACATGTGGACATATAGACAATATTCAACACTATGTTGAAAATTTTGATACTAATTAGACTGGGCATCGAATTGTATGACCTTACTATTTAATCAACATTCTGTTGAAAATTTGAAACTAATTTTCCTGGGCGTTGTATGTCTTTACCATTATCAATTGCGTCCTATAAAAGCTTCACAGACGGCATAGTAAAAAGACTTAGTGAATGACGTCTCTAGCTCCATCGTGACTATTGAATAGTCCATCACGTGTACAAATTTTGTTTTTAATTTTTAATCAACATTCTGTTGAATATTTTGAAATTAGTTTGACCTGGCACTGCTACGGCCATAGGCAGCAAAATCACCCAGTCAAATTGGTTTCAGGATATTCAACACCTTACCTGTATAGTTACCTTGAAATTGTGATTCTGGGAAGCCGTGAATCAAAGCATATAAATCGATTCCAGCACGCCGAAAGAACGGGCAGAGCTTAGCTAGAAAAGGATCCCAATTTGAAATTGTTATGAACAAATTTTATCATTAAACGGCCAATACCACTTAGTAATGTGTGGTCCACCCAACAATGACCACTTGTAATAAGTGACCACATATTTTAGCAAGAGCATTCAGATAGTTAGCTTTGCTCTGTCGGACGCATGTAGATCCAATCGCAATGCACCGATTCTCTTATGGAAAGAGTGTATACGTTATCCAACCTGTCACTAAAGTGTTGACGTCATAATCAATTATGTCACATGTAGGCTAATGTCACAGTCAAAATACGCAATGAATGACGTAGCTATGGCTATCAAGAACGTTGAAAAGTCTGTAAGCTGTGCGAATTGTATGTCTTTACTATTTAATAAGTATTCTGTTGAATATTTTGAAACTAATTTAACTGTGCTGCTGCTATAAGCACCGACAGCATCTAGTCAAATTAGTTCTAAAATATTCAACAGCTCACCTCTATAGTTACCTTGGAAATGGGATTCTGGGAAGTAACGGTTGAAAGTATACAAAACACAATGACGACGGCGATGAATATAGGCCTATCATCATCTCTTATTGTATTTTAACCGCCTCATGGCATAGCTGATCAAACAGGCCCCTGCAGTGATATTGAGAAATGTCAAATTGCATGCCATGAGAGGACAGTTTTCGATAATTTACCACTGGAATGACTCTAGAGATAGTCATTCCAGATTCCAGTGGCAAATCTGCAAAGACGTTTTTTTCTTGGTTCACCAAATTTAGACAGTAAAGGTTTAATATATTATGACGACAATACCAGATACTGTGTCTGTTTCATTTTTCCCTTATGTATTATAGCATAAAACACTAGGCTGAACATTCGAGAGTGTATACATTTCCATTGTAATGTCTCGTAGGCCGTCAGGGCAAATATTTTAATGTCGTGGACGCATTTTACTAGTCACTATATGTGTGGTAAATTTCAACAGTAAATCATGTATAATAATATTGCAGAGCGTGAAAAATTAGACAAAATTCGTTAAAAAATAATGTACGTGTGACTTTCATTAGTAATTTATTGTCCTTAATCCTTCACTGGGAAAAGAGCTATGCATGCCATTATTTAGCACTGTGTATAGACAACAGATGTTCCGAAGTTCCCGTCAAAACGGCTGTCAATAACATTGTAGCGGGTAGTTAGATAGATAAATCAACAGAAAGGGTATATATGCGCCAAGTTATTAATGCCTGCAATGTGTTCAGCCCAAGAATTCCACCCATATGGCTAGATAGGTATCTGAATATGCTAATGAATTACTGAGTTAAGAAAATGTTACCATGACGTAATTTAATTCGTTGTACACGATTTCATATCGAAAATTGGCTGAAACTGTAGCCAATTCACATTCTTCACTGCCCTGTTGTATGTAGGTTATGCTCGGCCCCAGATTTTCACCCACATAAACTTGAGTTTAAAAAGTATAATTTAGCCTAAATTACTTTCAGCTGTAAACAATATGATATCATATCATTGCTAGCTATATTCATAATTAAAACAAATTCTACAATGAAAGAATTCCGTAGTCCACCATTCCATACCGAAAATTGGCTTACATTAGGCAGATCAGTGATTTTAGTACCATACTGTCTGCAATAAGTTCGGCCGATATTCGGTTGAAAATTCATACATATGGTCAGATCGGTATATGAATACGCTAATGAAGTATCAAGCTTAAAAATGTCTACCATGAAGTAATTTCATAATACACAATTCCATGGCAAAAATTTGCACAAGTTTTGGCAGATCCAAGGTTTTCGGTAGCCTACTGTCTGTAATAAGTTTGGCCCCAAAATGTCAGATAGATATATAAATACGCTAATAAAATATCGCTTTAAAAAAATTCCACTGTAAAGTAATTTTATAATATGCAACTTAGTAGTAACCAAAAGTTGTCAGATGCCAATAATTTACGTACCGATATCTATATACTCTGTTTGTAACCAGTTTTCGAGCATCTAGCCATGCAGAACTCAATATGTATTATTATGTACTAGTGCTGTACGAAATATTACACAATTCTACCTTCAAATAATATCATAATTATCAAGTATGTCCATGTAGTTACTTAATCGCAATATGTCCCCCATTGAACGATAGTTGGTTCACATTATCCACAATCGGATAGATGTAGTTATGTCCTGGCATATCGCTTGTAATAGGGTCGGCTCCAAAATTTCACCCATTTTTTTACATAGATATATATATATATATATATATATATATATATATGAATGTGCTAATAAAGTAGAGTTTAAAATAATTCTACTATGGAGTAATTTCGAAATACGCAATGTAGTCGCAACCTACAGTTTTCAAATGTCAATAATTTACTATATATTCAGTATCAGAATCTCTGTACTCGGTTAGTAACCAGGCTTTCGAACATAATACCATCTAAAACTCACTGGATATTGCACGATCCTAGCATCAAATATTTCCTGCAATAATGTGAAAATCTTTCTATGCGTAAATTCTGGGGGTTTTGTTTGATAATTCAGATTCTATCTGGAGCTAAATTATAGAATATATAATGATGGTCAACAAGATGGATGGAAAGATGGACGGACTGACCCAAAATATATTCTGCTTCTTCCTATAGCCTATAGCTAATCCTATCCAAGGCCGATGCCATTACAACCATCTTAAAGATATGACACTACCAAGAAACTCATTATTACAATCACAACCACCATCAGCACTACATGGGACAGGTAAGAAACTGTAAATGGCAGTAAGAACCTATGTAATATTGAATGTTAATATAACAAGATAAACACATTTATCTCTGTCCTGCAAATATGTTGTCAATTTATCACATGTCTAATGGCTATATGTTTATAGTATATTGACTTTAACTTGAATCTCACGTCTTCCTATATCATATAGTGCTTGTGCCAGTTCTACATATATAATTTATTTTTTGTTCTATGTGGGCGTCCAAGGTCTAGCTATAGTCACTGTCTTTGGTGGACAATCTGTTGTGCTACTGCAAATTGTATATTATATATAAAAATGAATTTGAAGCTCAACTTGAATTATAATAATCAACGGCCACGCAATTTGCCATTGATGTCTTGCATCAATATGTGTACTTGTTCAGGATATAGATTGGCCTGCACAATCTATATACACATGCGCGCCATCCTTCTAGAATTTTATTCAGTTTGAATTACGGTCCAGACCGTAATTCGGATTGAATCTTATTGGTAGAACGTAGTTCGTTATTGAGTTTATATGTAGGCCTGCATCCTATTTATGTATACAGACGTGCGCATTACACCTGCCGCCTACGGCTTAATCTGCAGCATCTATTATTTCTAAAACAACGTCGAGTCAGGGGCGACCTAATAGAAACATACACAATTATTACACAAAAAGAAAACATTGATCCAGAACAATTTTTTTCATTGGTAGAACGATCTGGACAGCGAGGTCATAGCCTAAAGTTCTTCAAACCTCGATGTCGAACACAAAGCAGGCACACGATTTTCAGTTACAGAATTGTGAACGAATGGAATAACCTACCAGAAAATGTGACCAAATAAAAAACCGTAAATGCCTTTAAAACTGCTCTAGACACCTTTTGGAAGCAAACCCAGCAATAGGACAGGGTATCATATTTCAAAATGGACATAAAATAGGCAAAATGCTTAACTTCGTCCATCTCTGTAACTCTAACTCTAACTCTAACTCTAACTCTATTTACCATATAATGCCTGCTCCCGTCGAATTTCGAACTACGAACTACGAATTTCGGTCTTACTTATAAGTGGTGTTTTGCACTTACATAGGCTAAATTTTACACACAATGTACCTTATTTAGCCGGTTATCGAAAGATCTACACTTTATTGCAAAATATTTCATAGTCCACAACTAGGCTGCCATACTTTTTGTCCCCGCGTTAGCTGACATAATTCCAAGTACGAAATGCACATGCATGCATGACTTCACGCCGCTTGATGTCCGTGCGTGGCGGGAAACAGCACACGTGTTCAGTTATGTAAAAGTCCAGTTTGAGGTGTAGAACATTACATACAGATTTAGGCGACAAGATTAGGAATTTTGTGTTCATGACCGTGGTTTATTTGTACAGAGAGAATTAGCTCTTGATTGTGAACCGCTATGGCAAGACGAAGGTTAAGTGATCGTGTGAAATGGCAAATCATAGGCATGCATACCACTGGTATGTCATGCAGAGAGATTGGCAGACAGCTGAACATTAACCATACTGTAATCAGTCGTTTGATTGCAAAACATGGGCAAACTAACGAGGTGAACGACAGGCCTAGATCTGGAAGACCGAAGAAGACTACTGGCCGTGATGATCGAGCCCTAGTACGCCTTGTTAGGAGATCTCCATTCACCAACAGCAGAGTGCTCAGCCAGCAATGGGAAACACGCAATAGAGTGTCAATGTCTACCGTCAAAAGGAGACTGTATGCTGCTGGCATGAAAGCTAGGAGACCTGTCAGACGTCCTCTCCTCACTGCACACCACAAAGAGGAGCGTCTGAGGTGGTGCAACGAAAGAAGACACTGGAACATGAGATCCTGGAGACGGGTACACTGGTCCGATGAAAGTCGGTTCCTGCTTCATGCCACAGATGGTCGAACTCGTGTATGGAGGTCCAGACGCACGGCGTACGACCAACGTAACATCATGGAAGAAGTTCCATTTGGTGGAGGTTCCATTATGATATGGGGGTGCATCTCATTTGATTGTAAGCTGGATCTGTTGACTGTACCTGGAACACTAAATGGACAAAGATATCAAGATTCCATACTGGATAGAGTTGTGGTCCCTCATTTTGTAAATCATGCACCTGGAACCCACCCTATATTCATGGATGACAAGGACCGACCACATCGTGCTAGAGCTGTGCATGAATACCTCCACCAGAATGCCATCGAAACCCTACCATGGCCAGCAAGGAGCCCTGACATGAACCCTATTGAGCATATCTGGGACATTCTGGGAAACATGGTGAGAAGGAGGGATCCTCCTGTGCAGAACCTACAGGAATTAACAGACGCACTCCATCTTGAATGGCAACGAATACCACAATGGCGTATCAGTCGGTTGGTGACCAGCATGAGACATCGTGTCCAGGCCGTCATCCAGGCACAAGGTGGATATACCCGGTATTAATAATGACAGTCTCAAACTCGTGCACAGATGTTAAACTTCGTTTTCAGACACCATTAATGACAATCTAGCCACGTGTGTCAACTGTAGGGCAATAGTTGTCAGTTGTGTCAACGTAACCATATTCAGGCCTCGTTTTAAATTTCAAACAAAAACATACAGTGTTTCCCCACCATCATAATCAGCATTCCTCTAGTTGCATTATTACCTCTTGCACTAAGATGGATGGGTACATAAATGTTTATGCTATTGCTTTCTTCATAGCACATGAATATACCCTCGCATGTGCGTAAAAATAGGGTGGTGCTTAACTTTTGCACAGGTGTATATGTCTGGGCTCGTCTTTTCCTAGGAAGTTGTTCAATCATGAAGCCCCAACGAGGGTAAATGTCAACATTGCTTGGCAAGTCGGGCGATGTAAAACATGTGTCTTCGTAATCCAGTAGATCATTAGAACTCAATATATCCGGCAAAGTTTCGAATCCCGAAAACATTTCGTCTTCTTCGTCCTCTTCTTCTTCTACATCTGTAGACCCCAGTTGAATAACGAAATCTAACGCCCGAGATCCTCTGGGGATACGTGACCGATAAGGTTCTGAATGGCTGTCTATTTCAGAATCAGAATCGGCGACATCAAGGACGTCGACTGGTTGCTTATATGTTAATCCCAGTAATCGAGTCATGCAGGTTCTCGAGAATATGTAATCCCTAGTCTTTACCGTGCCACCATCTAAAACTGTAGTTAGATTAAGCTGTTCAACCGTAGTAGTAATGTATAACCCATCCGATATTAACTTTGAGTTAACGTTTACACTATGGCTTAGAGTTCTGACTATTTCAAACCAAGCATCTTCATCAACCATTAACTTTACATTGAGTGTTACTGCATAGCCCGATTTGTCTCTGCCCATTAACAGAACGACACGCATAAGACATTAATCTAATGCTTAAGAACTGATGTCTAGAATCTTTGGAGAGTATGATTTCAAACATAGCAGGTTTATCTAGATATTGACGATCAGCTGTAGAAATGTGGTTTTTTTTCCAGTATTGAGTGGCCCAACCGAGATACGTTAAACTTGATTGGTACTGTTGTTTTCATGTATAAAATGGTTACACGAGCGTAGAGTTTGTTATAGCTCTGAGAATTTCATGTAAGTTCTCTTTCAGAATTCTCCATGACTCGCTAGGGAATGTTGCGCTCCTGAACGATGGTTTCATCTCAGTTTGACCTGGCGAAGTAAAGTACCAAGTTAGCTTGTTGTATGGATATTTAGTGCTGATAGTGACTTTTAATTGAGGTTCTAATTCATATATGTAATTAATTTGCTCTACTCTATCGGAACACCTAGTCCTAAGCACAGTTTCTTAGAATGCTGGAATCATGGCTATGAACTTTCGAAATGCATTGCCATACATTACCACTCATCGCTTGGTGGAGTAAACACTACCAACACTAAACTCGCGTATGTCTACTACAAATTTGTCATTACGTTTCATGACACATACGTGCACATTGTTACCGAGCGCAACAGGCGTGCCACAGACCATAAAATAAGAGGTATTCATAATTATAATAAACGTTAAACAAACCGTTTAAACAAAATCAAAATGTTAAGGCTTAACAAATCAAATTTTTAAACCGCTTTTATACCATTTTGCCTATCGATTAACGCTTGTCACACATCATTATGCTAATTACCCTTATGCTCACCTCATTTGATGCCAGGAGTCAGAAAACAAGACGAGTCCAGACATGCAACCGATCAATAATCACTGTGCAATACATCAACCCTTACACATTTGGCATGGCTCCAACAGATTGTCGCTTAATTACGCTACACATTAACCTGTGTCAATCATTATGCTAATTACCTTTAAGCTCACCTCATTGGATGCCAGGAGACACATGATTTAACGAGGGGAGGGGGGGGGGCGGAGTTTCGTGATTGAACGAGGTTCCAGGAAAATACGAGTCCCGACATGTAACCTGTCAATCATATTTACACCATACATTAACTTTTGTCACGCATCGTTACGCTAATTGCCCTTAAGCTCACCTGATTGGGTGACAGGAGTAACAAAAGATGAGTCCAGACATGTGCCCTGTCAATCATACTTATATGCATTAACCAATGTCAATCATTATGCTAATTGCCCTTAAGCTCACCTCATTGAATGCCAGGAGACGCGATTTAAGGAGGGGGCGGGGCTTCATGATTGAACGAGTTCCTAGGGAAAGACGAGTCCAAACATGTAACCTGTCAACCATCATTACGCTATGCATTAACCCTTGTCAATCATTACCCTTAAGCACAACTTATTGGAGGACAGGAGGCACGAGATTTAATTAAGGGGAGGGGCTTATAACTAGCCTCTACATCTAACATACAATCATAATGGTGGAAATAGGGGGCCGGATTTTCACACCTTTTCAAATGGCGGCGGAGGTCAAAGGAAAAAAGGTGTCAAAATAACAAAGGCGAGAACAAAGTAAAAGAATAAAAGAAAAAAGGTGTGAAAATCCGGCCCCCCCTATCGTCCCACCTCTACTGATGATGATGATCATAATCATCATCATCATCATCATTGTTGTGGTCGTGGTGGTGGTGGTGGTGGTGGTGGTGGTGGTGATGATGATGATGGCGCTGAATGTAGGCTACGAAGGTGGCGCGCATGATGTGCTGTTTTAGACTATTATCAGCTGAAGACAGGCGCATCAGAGATTTTTTCTTCTGCCTTTTCCATTTAGATGCACGGCCAGATCCACGAAAGAACCCCGTATATCACCATATAAGTGATGGATGACGTAGTACTTGAGTTTTACTTCAATGTAAAACTTCCCCACGGGTGGAGTAACTCGAGCATTATTATTATTTTTATTATTATTATTATTATTAACCACATCATTGCGCCCCCCCCCCCACCCCGTTGCATGTACAGATCCCAATCAACTGCGACCTCATTAACGCTCCGCCATTTAGCCCCACCATCTATCTAATAACGTTTATTCCTACAATTGACATAATTATGTTTGTGACAGTTTAATAACCCAGGTAATGTAGATTGTGAGTGTCCTCATTACGCTTAACCTTTGAACTGTCTCCATGCGGGCGTTCAGTCATTAGATTATCTGTAAAACAATAATAATAATAATAATAATAATAATAATAATAATAATAATAATAATAATTGAACACACCAGGCTATCGACAAACACGATGTTAAGGTAATTCCTACCCGCCATTCACAGCACTGTGAGAGTTATTTTGACAATTTCCAAACGATAACCTCCCCAGACATTATCGTTGTAAATTGTCAAAATAGCATGCTACAGTTTTCCCGAATCTATCAATGTCAAACCCTCCCAGAACGCTCGAGATGTATCAGCGTTTTGACTTTGAGATGGTGATCGAGGGAGATAACTCGTGATACCTTTGCGTTTTCACTGTGAAAGGATATCGAAGGGAGATAACATGCGTGAATGTAATTTCGGTAATAAAGTTGAAATCGGTAATAATCTTTTTATCCTCGTCTTTAACATTAAGAATTGATATTAAACCAGAGTATCAAAAAGTTTATTACAGGCGGCGTCATCGGAGGCGTCAATGTCCATTTCATAGGTGTATTCTAGATGCTGACGACAACACTGGACACTCCTGGAGCCCTCCTGTACTTCAGTGCCCTGTTGGTGTTTGTGAGATGCCAACTCTTCATGCAGTCTCTATCATGATAGGATTATTCTGTGAAAAAAACTATAATAATTTTCGGTTAATAATGATTATATTGTAGTGCTTTTGCATCACCTATTACTCTATCACCATGTACTATGTATTTTAGACATATTCTTTGGCCTTGGACGCAGCTTTGGAACACGCAGTAGGCCATTCAGATATCGTCTGCTTTGTGGAACCGAGAGGCGTGGAATGACGTCACTCGACAATGATCGGGAATGTTCGTTGGTGTGCCGATGATGCAGCATGGCCCGCACCACAATACTAATATACCTATGATGTGTCAAGGTGGGAGTAGTTTGGATTACAATTTGACACGCATGCACTACCCCTCAGCCAAGCAGTCAGGTTGTCAGAGCAGCCAGTCCGTCAGTTAGTCCGTCAGCCAGCCAGCTAGCGAGTTCAATTAGTTTCAAATATTCATCGGAATGTTTCTTAAATAGCTGATCCAGATATGTATCCCAAACTACGTGATTACAATGCATGTACCCTGAAGCATTGCAAAACAATAATAATGTTTGAATGAAGTCATTAATTCAATTCAGTCTGAAGATGTGAATCTTCGCGTAACTCCCAACGAAAGAGTGTAAGTTTTAATCTCAAGCTGTTTGCTATAACGTTTGACCAAAAATTTAAGTAGGGCGCTTTACACCAACCTGAATGTTCAGCAATACACACCAGAGCACCACACACAAGCCCTCCCCAGGGTCAACCGCCTCTCTCACAATTCTACACACCAACCCGGCCACACACCCAGGATAAGTCTACAACTCCATGCCCCCACACTTTGTATGCACACGCATGCATACATGCACTCATTCACACACGCGCACACACACGCACGCACGCACGCAACACACACACACACACACACACACACACACACACACGCACGAAATCACACACATGCGCACGCATGCACGCACTCATTCACGCACGCACGCACGCACGCACGCACGCACACACACACACACACACATGGACGCACACACGCACGAAATCACACACACACGCACGCACTCATTCACGCACGCACACACGGACGCACCCACGTACACACACCTACGTACACACACACGTATGTACGCACGCACAACACACGCACGCACACACAGAGACACCCATGCGATCAGTCAGAGGTGACACTCATAAACGTTTAAATCGAAAAGTTACCAAGTTAACACCCATCATTGCATGTAGTTGCATCAGTCTGGATTTGTACCGCTTTGAGTCTGCTAGGAGTCTGACTGTCTACAATCTTTATAGGGTGGTTATGAGACACTCCTAGCAGATCGTAGTCTATATAACCTGAAGCAGTTCAATGTGACGATAGTATGTCAACCCCACCAAAACTATTCGGGTTACTCTTACTGTCCATAATGCAAACTCCTTTTGAAAAAACACTTAAAAAACCCCTTAAAACTTTTTGAAAAACTTTATATGTGTCGAATTAACCCTTTAATATTCACGGCTGCAAAACACGGCTCCTACAGTGGTCTTGAGAAATGTCAATTTTGCAGCCCAAAGGAGACAGGTTTTGTTTTTAAATGTTACCACTGCCACTCATTGCTATGGCAAGTTTTCAAAAACAACGATCTCTTGGTCTGCTCATGGGGATTTTTATGAGAAAATTAAAATTTTCTTGAACAGTTTTAGGAGTCAACAGCGTTAACTAATTACCCGCACGTAGCATCTACGCCAGCACGCAGGTATTCCTTTGAATAACCAACACCCCATGCCAGATCACATGGGTGTGAATTACAGTTGAGTGTTCAAGCATGAGCTTTTCAACACAGATTATCACTATAAATGCCGTGGCGTGTGGCAGTTATCACGCCGGCCAAACAGCCTCTATAGTGCTCTTGAGGAATATGTCATTATTGAAAGTCTATTTGCAGTCAAGAGAAGCCAGTCATTCCATTTGCCCGTAAATGAACATTCAGTTAATCCAGACGTATATTTTTCTTAGCCAATTCTGTTCTGTTCTGTTCTGTTCTTGGAGTTTCCGCCAATGTCTGGCGCACCACCTTTCGGAGTATTATCCGGGAACCTCTAGAATCCGCAAATTACTGGAGTTTTCCATTAATTATATATTATAGTATATACACACACGCAAACGATCATTAAATCTGACATTTATGTACATGCATGTACACACGCAAGTGATTTTCCTATCTGTATATAGGTAAATGGTCACAGTTCATAGACGAGTAAATTTATGTTCACCAAATCGGAATTTTGTGGGAAAGTCGGTAAACAAGTTGCACAATCCTATGACAAATTAACCGTATTATGGTCAGGCCGTCCAAAGCGGCCTCTGTGATGGTCTCTATGAATTTCCATTTGCAGGCAAAGAGAAGATTAGTTTTGTAAATTTACCAATGCAATGAGTCATTGGTAATGTTTAAAAATAGTTTTTGCTTAGCATGCAAATGGACCCTGATCAAGCGAAAGTAGGATTTTCATTTTCGTCTTAATGTTTAAAGCCAGCCTAAGCATCGATTACAGTGATTATTAGAAATATCCATTTGAATGACATTAAAAATGATGTTTTTGTAAATTCCAGTGATAATTTTACAAAAGTCCGCTCTTGATTTGCAAATAGCCATTAACGGAGCACAACAATTTAATATTTATTAATAGGTTAATCAAAATTTGTAGCACTTTGTGCGTTTTGAGGCGCTGTTGACGCAAGCGGGGGGGGGGGGGCGGCTGTTAAAAAATATTTATTTTCCAATCCGACCACACCACATTTCACCCGCTACACTTAATAATAGGTTATATATATATATATATATATATATATATATATATATATATATATATATATATATATATATATATATATATATATATCATATTATTACTACATATTTGCACCACAGTGACAAATACGTGTACAAGTTCGTTAAAACTAACGTGTACACATGTACTTATATTGCTACAAATGCACACCCCTAATTACAGCATATCATAATCGTTTAGCTAAATAGGTAAATTTACTGATGAGGTCCATAAATTATTTTTTTTATCACTAAATTCGTCAGTAGTGGACCTAAAGCGTATTCCATTACTTAAGATGGTTGATAGTGACAAAACCCGAACGTATCATTGTTAAACTGAAAGGTATCACGTTATCTTTTAAAAATAGAATTAATGAGATTTGACACAATTCTTGAAACAATTAAAACACCAGCTTAGAGACAATAGCAAGCCATCCAAACTCGATCATACACGGGAAGAATCACAACATTCTCTCCCGAGATCAGACAAAAGCGTTTAAATTTGGCTACAACAAACGTGTGGTGAAATCAGATTTCTCTACAATTCTGTTTGGTTATATTGATGACTGATTTGGGAACACCAAAGAAGATATATTTCCAACTAAGAATTATTTTGAAATAAAAAAATTTAAATGACTTATTATCACGATCTTGTCATTTTTCACCATATTAAAATTTAAAATAATTTTTGTTGATACACCCCACCTATTCATGGATGTTCCTAGACACGAATACACCTTCTATACAAGGGCTGAGTAAAGAAAATCCATTTATATGTAGAAAGAAATAAATTTTGAAAATTCACACATGAAATGACTGGCTTCATAATAAGGGTTTTTAATTAGCAACTTCTTATAATAATTGCATCATGATTCTATTTATATGCTGAGGAGCTCTTGATTATATATGTATGTATTAGTAAGGGAAACATATGAAAATCTGCCAACTAAATCCTTACCAAGAAATTTCTTCACCAATGTGTTTCTAAAGGTGTGTAATAACATGTAGTAAAAGATTGAAGTTCAACCCCCGGGGGAAACCTCATAAAAAACTTGTTAAAGTCGGGGTACCGATAACCCATTTTCGAAAATTCGAAAATGCTTAAATCGAACTTGAGTAACTTTTGAGAGTCAAACGAGGTTTTTTTTCATGATTCTGAGTTGATTGCTAGCATTTATTTTTCACCAAGACCACTCCCTGGTGGAAAAATGGCCATACCCACTTTTCCTGCTCATCTTCCAACCCGCCCCCACCCCCGGCAATGCCCCCCCCCCCCCCCTCCCACACACGCACGCATGCACGCTTGCGCTCGCTACATCAGGCTGCATACATACCTAATACAGTTTCTTTTTTATTATTTGCCATGGTAAATAAGCTTAGATATATTATTATTATTATTATTATTATTATTATTATTATTAATTATTATTATTATTATTATTATTATTATTATTATTATACTTTGCAGGATATGACAGTCTAGCAGTATGGATGAAGACGTTACTTCACCTATGCACCCTTTGTTGGAGGTAGAGTCTGGTTTCATCAGTCCAGCCGCTGCCTTCCGCGAAAACATGTTGTAGCGAATTGTACCCAGAGTAGTACCTGGTGCATGGTAAATGTACAGGAAGATCGCAGTACCAGCCTGAATCACCGCATCCTTAGTAGTTACTATTATTATAAAAAGGTTATTATTATTATTATTATTATTATTATTATTATTATTATTATTATTATTATTTTTATTATTATTATTATTATTATTATTATTATTATTACCCTCACCCCGTAAGGGGAAGAGGGTAGTGTGTGTGTGTGTGTGTGTGTGTGTGTGTGTGTGTGTGTGTGTGTGTGTGTGTGTGTGTGTGTGTGTGTGTGTGTGTGTGTGTGTGTGTGTGTGTGTGTGTGTGTGTGTGTGTGTGTGTGTGTGTGTGTGTGTGTGTGTGTGTGTGTGTGTGTGTGTGTGTGTGTGTGTGTGTGTGTGTGTGTGTGTGTGTGTGTGTGTGTGTGTGTGTGTGTGTGTGTGTGTGTGTGTGTGTGTGTGTGTGTGTGTGTGTGTGTGTGTGTGTGTGTGTGTGTGTGTGTGTGTGTGTGTGTGTGTGTGTGTGTGTGTGTGTGTGTGTGTGTGTGTGTGTGTGTGTGTGTGTGTGTGTGTGTGTGTGTGTGTGTGTGTGTGTGTGTGTGTGTGTGTGTGTGTGTGTGTGTGTGTGTGTGTGTGTGTGTGTGTGTGTGTGTGTGTGTGTGTGTGTGTGTGTGTGTGTGTGTGTGTGTGTGTGTGTGTGTGTGTGTGTGTGTGTGTGTGTGTGTGTGTGTGTGTGTGTGTGTGTGTGTGTGTGTGTGTGTGTGTGTGTGTGTGTGTGTGTGTGTGTGTGTGTGTGTGTGTGTGTGTGTGTGTGTGTGTGTGTGTGTGTGTGTGTGTGTGTGTGTGTGTGTGTGTGTGTGTGTGTGTGTGTGTGTGTGTGTGTGTGTGTGTGTGTGTGTGTGTGTGTGTGTGTGTGTGTGTGTGTGTGTGTGTGTGTGTGTGTGTGTGTGTGTGTGTGTGTGTGTGTGTGTGTGTGTGTGTGTGTGTGTGTGTGTGTGTGTGTGTGTGTGTGTGTGTGTGTGTGTGTGTGTGTGTGTGTGTGTGTGTGTGTGTGTGTGTGTGTGTGTGTGTGTGTGTGTGTGTGTGTGTGTGTGTGTGTGTGTGTGTGTGTGTGTGTGTGTGTGTGTGTGTGTGTGTGTGTGTGTGTGTGTGTGTGTGTGTGTGTCTGTCTGTCTGTCTGTCTGTCTGTCTGTCTGTCTGTCCGCACCGATATCTCAGAAACTACTGATCCGATCTGCCTCAAATTTTAACACAATAAAGGTGTTGGGCCCCCAAGAGAATTTCCAGAGGTTGGTGGTGATCCGACTAAAATTACCCAGATCCGGATCGGATCAAATTACGGATCAGTGGATATCTAAAAAACTTACAATCCGATTTGGCTGAAATTTTAACACAACGATGTGGGTTACTGTCCACTTGGATAGTACCAATCAGGGCTCAATCTGACAAAGAAAAAAATCCGAAAAAAAATCCGAAGATCCGGAAAATCCGAAATTGTGACAAAATGGGAGGGGCGAGGGTTTGCATTATTATTATTATTACCTGTTAAATAGAGTTGTTTTCCCATGACCAGCGATAGCAGAAACCGTATCACACCCGGTGAAGGCATGACAAAAGAGCAGGTAGCGTCTCTGTGATTCTGAGAGAGCGTCTCGGATACCCCTGACATCATAAGAGCCCTTCGATCTGGTAAAGAAGAGTGGGTGGTTGGTACTTGAGCTATGGTGCACCAGCATTACCAGCACGTCTGCGTCTTCTGCCCGCACCTGAAAATAGAACCAGATAATTATGCCAGTGGCTTTTGAGACCACAAGCTGTCTGCTCTTTAAAACAGGTGGTCATACGACCACCCGTCTTAGAGAACTACCATCTTGTGGTCTCAAAAGCGGGTCGTTGCTACAGAGGGGGTTTATTGTAGCTTTTCACAATAAGATGACATGTAATTCTACTGACCTCAACAGAGCCATCTATAGCAGCAGCCAGTGCCTCTCTCACAATCGAGGTGTCAGCATCATTGTCACTCTGCTCCGCAGTAATATGAAGTTTTCGGAATGTTGACGAGAGGAGATGGATGAGCTCACTCTTGTTATGAGTGTTGTCCAAGAACTTTGCTCTAGGTGTCCAATGTACCATATCTGGTCGAATCTGGATATCACAGCACGAGTTCTTGGTACGCCGGATGTGGTCGTGATCTTTTGGCGATCTGCTATAGCCATCAAAGACCACAATGATCTTCTGAGCGTGACGACCAAGGCACTGCACGTAACTTAAGTAACTGTTGGCAATCTCCTGCCAAGTCTGACCTTGTTCCCACTTCAGCATGTAGAGAAGCCATCCACCATCAATCACCAGAGTGGAGCAGGGTTGGTTAGTTAGATCAATCGAATCAGTCAACTCCTTCAGGCTAGTCTTGGAAAAACCTGCCTTGTTCGCCTTGTTCATTTTCTGATCTTTGTTGCTGAAAAGGGACAATGGGAAGGGAGTCAGCTCATACTCTAAGCTTGTCTCAACTGTCATATCCCGTTGGGCGAAAATGATCAGTCGGTTGAACAACTTCAGTGAGTCAAGATGAATCTTCTTCTCGTTGACCGTAGGAATCTTTCTGAGTGATGACAGGGCCTGTACTTTTGACTTCACCTCCATGGTCGATGTTGCTGACTGTCCATCTAGCTTGACCTGCATCTCCCTCCCTACTTCCGCTGCTCTCTCAGCATTGACTGGGTCATCTCCTGTGCTCGTGAATCCAGTTGAAAAAGACAGGAGTAACTCCTTGTCTCGATCGTGGTCGAATGGGTTGTTCTCCTCGAACCATTGGATGCCAAGTTCAACTGCCTCAGCATCTCGCTTCATCTGTGTTTTGGCAAGATCTCTATGGAGTGGAGCATGTTTCTTGACATCTTCCTCCATGAGCTGGTTGACATTGGAGAAGTGATTGAGGGTGAGCACCCAGCACTTGTGGCAAGAATCACTGTTTCTTATCCTACCTCTGCTCATTCCACCTTCTGATTTGGCTGCCTTCATTAATGTCTGCTCGATACAGATGTCACACCAGGTGCCGGACCAACCATGGCTGGAGTAACGGACAACGTGGTTTTCATTGGTAGTGAAACATTCTAAGGTCTCTTTGTAAGCAGTCAAAGTTTCCAGTTCCTTCATGAGTTGACAGTACAGCCGCGCGCCTTTGGCATATTGATGATGGCCAGCAGCTGCAAAAATGTCCAGCATCCTGGTAACAATGCAGGACAGGTGAGCATTGTGGTCTGCAAGCCGCTCAGTTCGGATGAACATCTTGATCACACCTACCATGTGGTGGTACTGCACCCAGAGTGTAGGCGTTCTTCCTCTTTCAGCGAGTCTTTTGAAGGTTTCTTCAAACCTCTGTTCAAACAGGGCAACTACTGGATCTGTGTGTCTGGCTCCCATCTTCCAGTCAGCTACCTTCTCCATGAAGGTCCTCATTTCACCCAGCTCCTCCTCAGTGAAGGTGTGTTTCATGACGTACTGATAGATGGCTGCATCGATGAGGAGGTGAGCACGAATTGCCTTGTCAAAACATCCTCCATCCAGGATGTGGTTGGCTGTTTTACTCCCTGGATAGATCAGCTGGATCAGCTCTAGTAGTCCAGAATCCTCCATGATGTTACCAATGGAGCTAAGGTAGGACTTCAGCAGGTGAAATCCGCCCAACCTCGCAATGACGGGTAGATTGGCCTGCTTTATGATGTCCACAGCCTTCAGCCAGATCGGAAGATCGAACGTCACTATAGTGATCCTGTCTGCAGAGAGCCGCATACACGCCTTGAGAGTGGTGAAGATGGTATTGTGGTCATTAGGGTCACCTTCGATGACTGGGAGGAACTCGATCTGCGTGCTGTGCTTGACATCATCTGCATGGATGCTCTTCATCCAGCCATTCCAGTTGGAGTGTGGGAACTCAGGATCCTGGGCTTTGATAACCCACCCCGCTGCCCAGAGTGTATCGCCTGGAGTGAGGAGTGGCTTGTCTTGTTTTACAGAGGACGAGAGCTCAGCGATGGGAAGGAAGGTGATGGAAGGAAGGGGATGGTGTTTATTCCTGTCTGTTTCGGGTTGGTGAATGGAACAATCTTCACTTCAGCTCCCCTCAGGATCTTAGCTTTATCAAGTGCCTTCAACTTCACCCTGTGGACAGCTGCTGCCGTCTGCTGATCTGGCAAATGTGGTGCCGGAGAGGTGACTTTGATCCACCCCATTAAATGAAATGGAGTGTTTCCGTGAATAGAGACAATGTTTAAATCTATATTGCCCCCAACAAACTGAGTGACTGCATTGCTTGTTTCACCAACCTCCATGGAGACCACCTGATCATCACTTTCACTGGCTGTCGTAACTGATAGATCCTCAAGTGCAGCATCAACCGCAACCTCATCATCGATCTGCTCATCAGTTTCTTCCACAATGGTATCAAGAGTGTCAGATGTATCTGGGATGCTATCTCCATTCCTGTCATTAAGGAAGCAGTATTTGTAGTTTTGTGTCTCTGAGTAAGACTCCGTGTATCCCAGCCGGTGTAACTTGTTGATCATCCATTTTGACCCAAATCTATGATCAAGTTGTATGGCAAGCCCCATCTGGTATGGCAATACTCCTGATCGAGGTCGACAGGCCTTGACAAAGTTCTGACCCCAAACAGCTACTCTTTCGTCTGTCTTCACAATCGGTCTCAAGAACATCTGAAGGCTCTCAGGAACAAGTGACAGCTGACTCTGGATATCAGTCATACTGTGTGCAGTGGGGTATGACTTTGGATCTAGATCAACAATGGCAATGTCGTTACATATGAACTTTAGTGCTGTCTTTATGATCTGAGTCCTCTCATCTCCTTGCTCAAGATTAGCATGATGCTCGCGCAGAATGTTGCTTGTGTCATCTTTCATGCAGAGCACATCTGCCCTTCTCTCCTGTGATGTGAAATACAATGTGTCATGGTATTTTTCTTGAAGTTTCATCTTTAGCCAATACTTTGAATAGGAGAGGCCCTTATCTGGGGACTGAGCGAACTCCTGCAGTTTTTCGTGGACTTGGCCCAGCGTCATCACCCTATGCTCAAGTTGTGAGTCAAACCATTCACAGAATTCACTAAAAACAGCCTCTCGCTCCCCATCGATTTTCCTCTGTCCTCTCTTCCTTTGTCCTTCATCTTTAGTCTTGGAGCAATGGCTACCGGTCTCAAAAAGAACTTTGCAGCGCAAATGATAGAGGGTTTCTTCTGCTACCAAGTCGTTCACCCCTTCCAGGCGTCCAATGACTTCAGCGCCCCAGTCATCCCCGCGATTCTGTGCTGTCCTCAGCAAGCTTGCCTTCAGTCTATCTGCAGTCAAATTATCTGGTACTCTATATTTCTTTCTAGCATCTGCTGGCTTATTTTTGTAGAGATGTGCAGGTTGTTTGCAAAGAATGCATACATTCTTGTAAAGAAGCTGAATGGATGGTGAAGTTGAACTCAGAGGAAATGCGCCTTCGCTTCATCTTTGCTGACTCTTTCTCTGTCTTTGATGCTTGAGCTGACTTCTTGGTGACCTCGACAAACTTGTTGTACAAATCGGTTTTACACTTTTTGTGATACCTAAGTCTTCCTTCATTTTCATCCTCTTTCATACACTCCAAAATCGTGGCATTTTCAACCGCTTCTGCATGTTCCAATAAAGTAGAGTAGCCTTTACAAGTTAACTGTACAAGCCTCTGAGCTGGTGTCTCCGGGCCTTCACAGATGAAGCACTTGAGCATAGGTGAAGTAACGTCTTCATCCATACTGCTAGACTGTCATATCCTGCAAAGTATAATAATAATAATAATAATAATAATAATTAATAATAATAATAATAATAATAATAATAATAATAATAATAATAATAATAATAATATATCTAAGCTTATTTACCATGGCAAATAATAAAAAAGAAACTGTATTAGGTATGTATGCAGCCTGATGTAGCGAGCGCAAGCGTGCATGCGTGCGTGTGTGGGGGGGGGGGCATTGCCGGGGGTGGGGGCGGGTTGGAAGATGAGCAGGAAAAGTGGGTATGGCCATTTTTCCACCAGGGAGTGGTCTTGGTGAAAAATAAATGCTAGCAATCAACTCAGAATCATGAAAAAAAACCTAGTTTGACTCTCAAAAGTTACTCAAGTTCGATTTAAGCATTTTCGAATTTTCGAAAATTGGTTATCGGTACCCCGACTTTAACGAGTTTTTATGAGGTTTCTCCCGGGGGTTGAACTTCAATCTTTTACTACATGTTATTACACACCTTTAGAAATACATTGGTGAAGAAATTTCTTGGTACGGATTTAGTTGGCAGATTGGTCAAATATCTGATAAAATGCCCTTACTATATGTATTTTTATTTTATTGACGCACTGGCAACGTGCGGCTTCAATTTCCACATGCTATCCAGCCGACAGTCATGCACCCATTAGTTTAATTTGTTGATCACCATCTCCCGGTCGGGCGATCGAACCACCATACTGCAACTCCGCATAGCATCAGCAACCAGACATCTTTCCGCTGGACCACCGCGCCAAGACTAAAAAGTCTAGGTTTGGCCGACCAGTTTTCACATGTCTGATATATTGACACACTGACGATTCATATGGGACTATCTGTGGATGCACCTGCCACGATTCAATCCTTGGCATTTACGCCTATTGTACTCTGACTCCATCACGGCTCTGGCAGTATATGTATTTTTATTTTATTGACGCACTGGCAACGTGCGGCTTCAATTTCCACATGCTATCCAGCCGACAGTCATGCACCCATTAGTTTAATTTGTTGATCACCATCTCCCGCTCGTGGGATCGAACCGCCATACTGCAACTCCGCATAGCATCAGCAACCAGACATCTTTATGTATGTATTTTTATTTTATTGACGCACTGGCAACGTGCGGCTTCAATTTCCATGTGCTAACTTAGCCGACAGTCATGCACCCATTAGTTTAATTTGTTGATCACCATCTCCCAGTCGGGGGATCGAACCGCCATTCTGCAACTCCGCATAGCATCAGCAACCAGGCATCTTTCCACTGGACCACCACACCAAGACTTAAAGTCAAAGATTGGCCGACCAGCTTTCACATGTCTGATATACTGACACACTGACGATTCATATGGGACTATCTGTGGATGCACCTGCCACAATTCAATCCTAGGCTTTTACGCCTATTGTACTCTGACTCCAGCACGGCTCTGGCAGTATATGTATTTTTATTTTATTGACGCACTGGCAACGCGCGGCTTCAATTTCCATGTGCTAACTTAGCCGACAGTCATGCACCCATTAGTTTAATTTGTTGATCACCATCTCCCGGTCGGGGGATCGAACCGCCATTCTGCAACTCCGCATAGCATCAGCAACCAGGCATCTTTCCACTGGACAACCGCACCAAGACTTAAAGTCAAGGATTGGCCGACCAGCTTTCACATGTCTGATATACTGACACACTGACGATTCATATGGGACTATCTGTGGATGCACCCGCCACAATTCAATCCTAGGCTTTTACGTATGTATATATATATATATATATAGTGAAGATTAGCTGTTGCCACTTTAAAACCGGTCAAAGCAACTTCTTACACACTACTGAGGAATCCACATTTTCAAGCAACAGGAAAGGCTATTTGTCAAAGTGACTTGAATGGTTCGATATATGAGCCAGTCACTCCAGTTGTTGAAAGTTTTAAAAAATAACCTTCCTTTTGCTTAAAAATGGGAGTTCACTAACTAGAAGGAATTTCCATTTCATCTATTAGACTTAATTGTTAATGTGTTAGCTTTCCTCCCAATCGTGTTCTATGTGATTATTGTAAAAAAACCACCCCATATTTCTTTTTTTACCAACGATTTTGTTACAAATCATTGCTTTAGTGAATACCCCATCACACATTCCATCCAGTGCAGAAATACCATGGAATTGATGGTTTTTGTCAGATTTCTCTTAGCGGGGAACCTCTGTGTGTAGGTGCATGCGCACACAATCTTTGATACCATCTGTTTGTTACATAGCTCCACGCGCAAATCAGATTCATGTTTTAGTGTCGAGATGAACTATCTGTCAAACCAACAATTGCTTTCCGCCACATGACGCAACACCATTATCTAGACAGGTTAGAGTAAATCTCCATATTCTTGCGGTTTTTTCATAGGCCTACTTAGTTGAGGTAATTTAAACCTAACTAGGAAGCAATTTACGAGATTGCGTATTCTGTTATTTTTATAGAAAATATGGCATTTTTAGCAATTTATTTATTATTATTATTAATTTTAAGAAAGCCATGCTCTCTCCCCCTCTCTCTTTCTCCCTCCCTCACACCCACCCCTCCCTCCCTCATTCACTACGTAGTGGCTACTTCCAAAGTTCCAAGATTAAATAATCGATTATCCGATTAAATCGATTATTTTCCAAACATCATAATAAATGAAGGCCTACCGCACCACTTCATTCTAGTACCGGATTTAAACCCATGCATATGATGTTGGGTCGCGAATTGTCGCTACCCCAGGAAATCGTGATGCCACATGCAGCAGGAGAATGGAATCCCCCTTCTTTATATGTATAGTTACTCCATCAACATTTGGAGGATGTCCATGAAAGTGTGCGACCATACTTTACCGATGTATACAAGCACCAGAAAGCCACACACGACCGCCGAGCGTATGACGATCTACTTATGACTTTTTCATATTATCTCTTAGGATGGGGAGGAGCCATATGTTTAGTGGGGAGGTGGGGGCATGTTTCTAACATCACTATAAACCAGTAGGCGCCTCTTTTGATTAGAGGAGACCATCCAGATTATCCCCACCCACCACCCATTATCTGAAAATGAGCCACGCCCACCCTAATTAACAAGGGAGCTCATGACCATATAAGGAGTGAGGTGGGGGGGGGCAATATGGACGTTCTCATCCAATCAAGTGGCGTCTACCGACGTCCCATACCACTGACATTGCCCTACCCATCTCTAGTAGTTGGCGATGCCGCTCATTTATTCGAGCTGAAACTGGTTTTAAAATTTCTGAATAAGAAATATTAAAAGGTTGACTTTTAAACAACATAGGTGGAAATGGATTATTACTATATATATATAGCTGTGTTAATAAACACAAACAGTCACTGATCGCCAAAGGTATTAACGTCCTGTATGTAATAGGGATACACGCAATGCTTCTTAGTGGAATGTGACACGATTGCATGCACATAGACAGTCGCAAACTCTCCACATATTCAAGACCAGTAAGTACTAACAAAGTTTACACTATAAAGGTACTGACCCGTTACACATTGAAACACTAGTTTCTCAATTTCAACACAATTATACAGAGAAGCGAAAGAATATTTTGAACACTAATTTGACTGGAAGATGTTGCTGACACACATACATCAGCAGCTCACAGTCAATTAGGTTCAACATAATCAACATAATCTTCACGCAACACCATACAGACTATTGTTGCTGGGTTGTGAGGGCAAAGGTTAATAAACTCATTTATCACGCGTGCGTGCGTGCGTGCGTGCGTACGTGTGGTGGATGGTCGAAGGCCTAAGCACATTTCCATTAGTGATATTAATTCACCTTTCCAGAGTATCCATCTATCATCTGACGTCACATGACGTCATAATCAGCTAAGTGACGTGTAAGATGACATCATAATCATTACGTCATAAAAGATTCTATTTGGCCCGTCTTTAACTCTTAATAGTCGCACACGTTGTACGAATTGTATGTCTCTACTATTTAATAAACATGCCGTTGACTATTTTGAAACTAATTTGACGTGACAGCGGCCAGTCAAATTAGTTCCAAAATATTCAATAGCTTACCTGTATAGATTTTTGGCAATTGATAGTCAGCGATCGATTGATCCCGATACGAGTGGGTGGAGCGTAGCTATAAATGGGCGGGGCATAGCTAAAAATGGAACGGTCCATTGGAATAGGAAACAAACAATGGATGAATCCAGTTTTAGCTATGCCACGCCCATATTTAGTTAAGCTTCACCCACGCTTTGTCCGTGGTGGGATCGATCGATCACTGCACTCCTTGAAACTATACAGGTAAGCTGTTGAACATTTTAAAACTATTTTAGCAAAAGTGCCCAGTCAAATTAGTTTCAAAATATTCAACAGAACATTTATTAAATAGTAAAGACATACAATTCATACAACAACGCTTAGTCCGTCATCAATTAACCGGTCGTGACGAACTTAGCTATGGCATTCATGATACAATTGATTATGACATCATCCTACACGTCACGTAGCTGATTATAGCGTCATAACGGTCATAAGATTGATGGATAAACTGGACTCCCCAATTGAATGTCAGGTCTAAAAGACCACAAATAATTAATTGACAATTACTCAAGTATCCGACATATAATCCCATAATCTGATTATGTCATCAGATACTTGCTAGAGTGCACTTGGTAGCTGACAAGGGAAACTCGCAACGGCCATCATGTAGGTGGGCAAATCGTGTCTTCGGTGAATTTAATTGAGAGAGAGAGAGAGAGAGAGAGAGAGAGAGAGAGAGAGAGAGAGAGGGGAGAGAGAGAGAGGAGAGGAGAGAGAGAGAGAGCTTTATCATTAACTAACATTATTTTAACTGATTGCGAACAAGTGAGCATTATTATAAACAGAAGCAAGATCTTACTGAAATGCATGAGAGAGAGAGAGAGAGAGAGAGAGAGAGAGAGAGAGAGAGAGAGAGAGAGAGAGAGAGAGAGAGAGAGAGAGAGAGAGAGAGATAGGAAGGAGGGGGGGGGGGGAGAGCGACAGAGCTTTATCATTAACTATCATTATTTTAAGTGATTGCGAACAAGTGAGCATTATTATAAACAGAAGCAAGATCTTACTGAAATGCATGGGAGAGAGAGAGAGAGAGAGAGAGAGAGAGAGGAGGGAAGGGTGGTGGATGGGAGGGAGGGGGGAGGAGAGAGAGAGAGAGAGAGAGAGAGAGAGAGAGAGAGAGAGGAGGGAAGGGATGGGAGGGGGAGAGCTTTATCATTAACTATCATTATTTTTAGTGATTGCGAACAAGTGAGCATTATTATGAACAGATGCAAGATCTTACTGAAATGCATGAGAGAGAGAGAGAGAGAGAGAGAGAGAGAGAGAGAGAGAGAGAGAGAGAGCGAGAGCGAGAGGGGGGGGGGGGAGAGAGAGCGAGAGCGAGAGCGAGAGGGGGGGGGGGGGTAGCTTTATCACTATTTTAAGTGATTGCGAACACGTGAGCATTATTATAAACAGATGCAAGATCTTACTGAAATGCGAGAGAGAGAGAGAGAGAGAGAGAGAGAGAGAGAGAGAGAGAGAGAGAGAGAGAGAGAGACAGAGAGCTTGAGAGAGAGAGAGAGAGAGAGAGAGAGAGAGAGAGAGAGTGAATGGGGGGGGGGAGGGACAATGAATGATCTTACTAAAATACATGGCATTGCGAAGGTGACACGCCATGTATATAGAGATAGGATGATAATGGGACAATGATAAAAAAATTACTGATCTAAACCATTAATTCTAACCTCTGTTTCTTATCTTATCTACTAATGACCTAGCTTTTCCTTTTCACCTATCTTTTAAACAAACCAATGCACATTTTACTATAATAAATCAATTAAATATTAATAATATCAGATTGTGAGCTCACTAGCCTGAAGTCGTCAAGGATGCTGGGGGAATTTATTATGTGCATCAGTCTCGTCTGTTGTCTGAGAGCAGTGTGTTTGACCTACTGAAATTGCAGACAAGGCACCTACTCCGGGATCTATGCGAGCTCTATTCACCTGTCTGAGCCAAAAGCTTTTGACGGTATTTTCTAAAATGGAATTTTCAGCAAACCATTTGACCTCAGACACATGAATCAAACCCTCGTAGCTCTTGGACTAATATAATTTCTAAAGGATTTCTGAGTAGGTTGTTCTGGTAGATAGTCTCGGACTGGAATGGAAGTACCATCTACACTTCCTCACTCCCATCGACAACTCCATGATGCATTTTCTGTATGGTATTGACGGGAAAATGTGGCATAGAAAATAACGCCTGTCCTACATAAGATACCCCATCATTGGCTTCAAAAATCTCGTGTTCACTCGAGAAGCGTCTTTGTATATTTAGTTTTCTATTTTCACAGCGGTGACGCAATAACTGACAGCTTGGACATATTGACAGAAATTCAGGATATCTACATATACATTCTTCCTGCAAACAGGCATCGTGGACTTTAACAATGTTGGCGTAGCTTTGACAGATCATATAATTAAGTCTACGAATGCAACTGACAATGATGCGGTAATGCAGTGTTTGCATGGCATAGAGAAAGTACTCTATTAAAGAATCTCAACGCATGGAAGAGATGTCAGTAAGTAGTGCTTAAGCCAGTGATCGACGGTTCAACATGTATGATTATAGATATATATGATTTGACAAAATCTGACGTTGTTTGATTGTGTATCATAGCTTTCGACAAGTCAAATCATACAGTAAAATGTCGGGCAATGCTCAACTTTCGTTCCACACCGTAAAGCATGTTTGATACTGAACAGCCAGTTACATACTATAACTTGAATCACGTGGTTTTTGTATCACAGGTTGGTACCGCATCCAACAATGCCCGACGATGCACAGATTTTACACTTGCACCCATTTATTCAGTGGCAGCACCAATGCTGAGCTTCAGACTCTACCTTAAGGGATGGAACTCATAAACAGTACATACCAAAAACCAACAGCTTTTAATGATTTAACGTTTGCTTTAAAATGTATCTCCTCCTAAACCGCTTGGCAAATTTTAATCTAATTTGGCTAAAGGGATCCTATAAAGGTAGGCTCAACAACTTTATTCAGATTTTTGATTTTTCAATTTTTGCGTTAAAAATCTTGGATTTTATACAAATTTACCGGAGTGTCAAAACAAATCTCCTCCTTAGCTTCTTGACAGATTTCAGCCAAATATGGAAGTAGCCTCTAAAAATCCTATTCAAATTTTTGATTGGTCAATTTTTTAGGTAAAAATCTTAAGATTTTAACGGAGTGTCAAAAATCATCTTAGCTTCGTGAGAGATTTCAGCCAAATTTGGGTCAATTTTTGTGTGTGAAAATCTTAGATTTAAAGTGTCAAAACGTATCTCCTTAGCTTCGTGAGAGATTCCACCAACTTGTGACTAGAAGGATTCTATGGAGGTAGGGGCTAGAACATATATTCAGATTTTTGATTGTTCAATTTTTTGGGTGAAAATCTTTTTATTTTGTCATTGTCAAAACATATCTCCTCATTAACTTCTTGGCAGATTTCAACCTAATTTGGCTGAAAAGACACTATGGGTGTGGGCTTCTGAACTTGTATACAGAATTTTTATTGGTAATTTTTTGGGTTAAAATCTTGGATTTTATGAAAAATTTACCAGAAATTGTCAAAAACGCTACTCCTCATTGACCGCTTGGCAGATTTTAATCTAGTTTGGCTGGAAGGAGCCTATGGGTGTAGGTTACAGAACTGTATACAGAATTTTAATTTGTAAATTTTTTGGTGAAAATCTTGAATTTTATGACAAATTTACCTGAAATTGTATAAAACGCTACTCATTGACTGCTTAATGTTGTACACAGAATTTTGATTGATCAATTTTTTCGGCACCCATCTTGGCTTTCCCAAGTCTTGTGAAGGGACCCTAGGTGAGTAGGCTTCAGAACGTATATACAGAATGTTGATTGGTCAATTTTTCTGGCAGCCATTTTGGTCTTTCCAGAAATAATTTATAATGCTAATCAATGGCCAGATTTCAACAAAACCTGGGTGGAATGATTCTATGGTGAACGGCTTAGACATCTAATGAGTGTTTTGATTGTTAATTTTTTTTCGGCAGCCACCTTGAAGCTTCAAAATTTTTCAAAAAGCCTTTAAATCACTACCACTACTACTCAGGCCTGATGTCAAACACATTTGGGATGAATGACCCTATGATGATAGACTTCATGAAATGAAATGAGAATTTGATTGGTCAATTTTCTTGGTGGCCATATTTGATTTTCAGAAACTATCCATCATGTCTAGTTAAATGCACATGGTTCAAATGCTAATGGTCCATGTGAGCACCACAGGGCTTTTGGCCTCTTGTTAACTGTAAATAACTAATTTTAACTACATGTAAGTGATGTAGCTGTCAAACAATTATCCAATACTTTAACCCATCCCGTGCATCCCAACCATTGTCATGATCGTTGGAATAATATCCAAATTGGATTTCCACATTATTAAGAACGATGGAGAAAGGGGCCACCACTGAGAAGCGAACTGTCCTCGCCAGTTAAGTAGTCCATAGCATTGACAACTACAGTCGCCGCCAATGCAAATCTACCGATAAAGATGGGTTGTCATTATAGAGCACACACCTAGCAAATCTACAAGTTAAGAATGAAGTATTGCTCAATGGACACAGGGGGCGTGTCTTGTGCTAGAAATGGTCCAATGGAGAATCGTGTTGGGCATATCTCTTTGTATGTAGGTTTGACAGTGGTGTACAACATAATTATGAAGTACATCGCTGGCAAATATAGATATAAATAATGCCTTATAATTCTCATACACAATTGTTAGACCTACTGTATAAAAAGTATATATATATATATATATATATATATATACACAAAAATACATAATGCCCCATACTATATCTGTATTCTCTGTAGGTTGGACGACAGGTGAGATAATTGTCATTCAAATGGTTTCAGTTCAAGGACCCTCATCGATTTATGAAGACTTGGGAGTATAAGATGAGCTCTATATTCCACATCATTGATCAAGACGGAGATGGTTTTGCTAGGCACCAGGAAGGATGATACAGTTAGTTTTTGAGCTGTGCATTTGTAATCATTGATACTGAACAGTTGGGCAAGCTGACAAAGTCACAATAGAGGCATCCATCTCTAGCTATACCCCCCCCCCCCCACCATCTCTAACTAAGCGCTGCCCACTTTTCCAGCATGTTGGACTACGTTTATATATTTCCGAAAAGGTTGGTCCCGATCCCAGGAAGAATCATAATAAGGAAAAATTAGTTACCTCTCCAGCGACCATCAGTTAGTGCTGAAGAAGTGACCGAGATGGTCACGAAAGCTACACTCAAACAATTTCTACATCCCGGAGAGGCAACTAATTTTTCCTTATTACGTTTATATACTTTGAATCCTGAATTCCCAGAATTACAATTTCAAGGTAATTATAAAGGTCACAATCTGTTCAATATTTTGAGATTAATTTGACTTGGTCAATGACATATATGCCTATGGCAGCAACAGCGCCAAGTCAAATTAGTTTCAAAATTATTAAACAGAAGTTTATTAAATCGTAACAGTTTTCTCTTTTTTTACAGAGCTATATGTCATTATAGTTGTGATGTTAGCCAACATGCGTCGTAAGTGATTATGACATCAACTCCTTGAGTGACAGAATGGATCCAACCATTACCTGTGTAGAGCTGAAGGAGTCATGGTATAACGCGGGTGGGTTGGTGGGAGGGGTGCGAGGGAGAGGGTGGTGGTGGTGGAGGGCAGCATGATGTTGGGGTGGTTGTAAATCAAGACAACAAGACTACAATATGTAAAATATTTAGTAAATCAGGTAGGGCATGTAGTACTGGCATGATTGGTTTATGTATTAAATAAATTAACAATCGTTAAGCATGGCTACCGTTATAGAGATTTCTTTAATAAACAGCATATATAATCCACATATTGCTTTGTCACTGGCTTTTCTATTGTAATTATAACACATGATTGTGTGCGTGCGTGCGTGCGTGTGTGCGTGCGTGCGTGCGTGTGCATGTGTGGTCTCACACCATTGCATTTTGATACAAACTAAGTTGTTAATTATTTATGCCTCGAATTTGTTCAAGAATATTTAAATTTTCTCATAGAAAATATCCATTTGCAGACCAAGATACTTTTTTTTTTAATTTACCACTGGAATGACTGGCTCGGTTATCGTGCCAGTTATTCCATGTGTAAATTTTCAAAAATAGTCTTCTCTTTTCTCCAAATGGCATACCTGCACACACACAGTTGACACACGGCTAAGTGTGAAGCACCAGCGACGTCACTAATTCCAAGCTAAGCGCTCCTAGATTTAGTAAATGACTTTTCTCAAATAATTCATTTCAATTGTTTACTGATGGTAGTTTATTTAATATTGTATGAAATTACCAATAAACAGCATTTGTTATTTCCATTCCTTTAAATCTAGACATGACTTATAATTTGTGGGAAATCAAAGATAACCACCCAAAAAACTAATCAATCAAAATTCTCATTTTGAAGCCTACCACCATAGGACAAATCGGCCTATTGATTTTTCAAAAAATCCAAGATGGCTGACAAAAAATTGAACAATCAAAATTCTGAATAAATATTCTAGAGGCTTTCACCATAGGATCCTCCAAGCCAAATTTTGTTGAAATCCACCAAGACCTTTAGGAGGAGATACGTTTTAAAGGATTTCTGGATAATTTTTGTAAAATCCATGGGCACCCAAAAATTGACCAATCAAAATTCTCATTTGACACTTAAGGCCTACCACAATAAGATCATTCCACCCATGATTTAGGAGTTAACATTTTAATTGGTTTCAGAAAATTTTCAGAAAATCGAAGATGGTCGCTAAAAATATTGATCAATCAAAATTTTGAATAGCAGTCTACCGCTGTGGGCAAATTTGGTTAAAATCCACCAAGCAGTTAAGGAGGAGATTTGGCAACTTTTGAGAGTTGCCAGTAAATTCTTTATAAAAGTCTAAGATCTCACCCCAAAAAATCAACCAATCAAGATTCTAAACAGGCGTTCTGGAGTCCTTCCATATAAATTTGCTTAAAATCCACCAAGCGGTTAAAGGGATGCATTTTGACACTTTCTGGTACATTTTTCACCCAAAAAATTGACCCAGCAAAAGTCTACCATAATTGGGTGCTTCTAGACAAATTCAGTTGAAATCTGTCAAGCAACTAAGGAGAAGCACTTGGCAATTTCAAGTACATTTTAAAAAAAATTATGAATAGATGTTCTGGAGCTAATTAGCACCCAGCAATCCTTCCAACCAAATTTGGTTGAAATCCACAGAGGTTGAGGAGATACAATTTGATGGATGGAGAACGGATGGGCTAATGCAATGGCATAAGCTCACTTGGCCCTTGGGGTCAGGTGAGCTAAAAATATCAGTATCTGATACTGGTCAATTTTATAACTGACTTTAATCTCATGAAAACAATCAGTATTTTACTGGCTACTAGTCCCTAACTGGAGCACTTATTCTGCTATTTGTCAATAAGTTGTTGTTATATTTTTAAGATAATCTTTCCGGTTTTCCCAGATCTTTTCTTGACTTGTTCATGTGCTTGAGAAGCATCGTCCAATGGGAAGATCTGTGCGACTTTAGGGCAGAGCCAGCCCAAGCGCATGCCTTCCTCAAGAGCTGTGTGCATCTCTGTAAATTCATTCTGTAACCAGGCAAAATGTACATGGAATCAGTACACACCCACTCATACACTCATCCACCCACATGCTCACAATCATAGGTGAGCACGCACACGCGGCGCACGCACACACACACGTACACACTCACGCATGCATGCACACACACACTCACTCACTCATATGCACCCATATACACATATACATGCACGCGCACGCGCACACGCACGCACACACACACACACCAGGGCTGGGGTCAAATACTTTCAAAGGTATTCAAATACAAATACAAATACTTTGGAATTCTTCAAATACAAATTTTATACAAATACTTAGGGCAAGTATTTGAAATACTTCTCAAATACTTCTTACATGTCTTATAGAAGACCAAAGTATGGTACAGATGTAACTCGAGTGATGGACAGTCAAACCCTCAAATTTACATGCACACAGACAATCACAGATACCAAACTAAGGGTGCAAAATGAAAAAAATATCATTTTAAGAATGGAAATATTATGCAAGGAAAATATCTATGATATCAGTATCTTACTTTTGACATATTTGTGGATGAAATTAATTGTAGATCATATATAGGGTCAAGTTCCACGGGTTAGCCATAGTTAAATATAGTTGGCTAAATCCCAGCCAAACTGGAAATAGTAAACCAGCTAGTAAAGTTAGTTAACCACCATCTTGAATGGTTAATGCAAGATTATATCAAATTCAAAATGACAGATAACCATCGCTTTCCACGTTAAATGCACATAAACATGTAAATACTTCAATATCTAATTTAAGTTTGATGAAATTATACTTTCCTGATGCGTGGGAATGTTCTCAAGGCATATTTCATTCCCACTGTATCTCAAATGGACACAGTTAGACGCTTTAGCATGCTACATGTAACATACTCTTTGTCAAAGCATCATAGCCCACAAAATAAGACATAAATCTTGCTTTGCTGGTGAGACTTTCATCATTGTGAGTTTTGGAATAACTGAAAATTGTAGCTGCAAAATTGCAATTCTTAGAGGATATAGAGAACACATATTGATACAAAATCATGTGATTATTTTGAAAACAATTTGACTGAGAGTTGTTGCTGCCTATGACTATATTTTTAAAATACTTATTAATTTCATATATATTACATTTGAAACCAGTTTTATTAACCATTTCACCGACAAATTCCTGAAAAAGTTAATTCTCTACGATATAAAACTTATTATGTTAAATATTTTGAAATTCATTTGACTGGAAGAATTAATTTCAAAATATTCAAGTTTTTCTATATGGTTGCCTTCAAAATGAGAAATGAGGAATTCATCGGTGAAAGGGTTAAAGTTCAGACAGAAATGGAATAACATTAAACAAGGTTTTTAAAAATTATTTTGTTTATTTATTTAGATCCTTGCTGGTCATTCTTAAAACTATCTCATTTAAAAACTTGCATTCAAACTGTTGCCAAAGATACTCCGATCTTTATTTAATTTGAAAACCAATGTTGCTGTATTCTGCTTTTGTCTAAGAAAAGTGATAATATTTCCACAATGTACACCAGTATATCTTCTACAAATAATCTTCTAACATCATTATGAAAAGTGATACTTAACCCCCATCTGAATGAATGCTATGGATATAGTCATGCAAGCTAGTACAATGAAGGTGTTGTTAATACCTGTCCTGCTCTATCTAGGTTGCTTTGAAACAAAATAATTTCTCAATCCATTACCTATAAGACATGTGAGATTTAGACTGGTCAGCTAAACAAGTTTCTTACTCAGACTCAATTATCTATAGCATCTTTATGCTGTTAACCCTTTAATGGTCAAGCCCGCCCAAACTGATCTCTGCATTGGTCTCGAGTATTGCCCATTTACAAGCCAAGAGAAAACAATTTTTGAAACTTTACCACTGGAATGACTGGCTTTATAAGCAAGCTAGTCATTCCTGTGGACTGGGATATATATTATTACCTTTGAAACAAGGTTTTTAAAAAATTTGGCATGATATAGCCGGATTTATTTATTTAATTAATTTATTTATTTAGATGTGGTAAAACTCTGACTCAGTTGTTTTTTGGAAACACTTGTATTCAAATTATGCCCAAAAATATCCAGCGCTTTCATTCTATTTGCAAGTTTCTGAAATTTCAGATACCTAAGTTTTATTTCTTTTCACATGACAGCTGGTTGTCATACTGAAAAACAATGTTTGTAGGCCACTGCTGTCTAAGAAAAAAACTACTATTTCCAACATCTATATGATCCTTTCTTCTACAAATTTTAATCATTTGACAAAAGTGTGCAAGAAAGGGTAATTACCCAACTACCGCCACCCACCCAATCTAAATGAATGATTTGAATACAAAATTCCTGGTGAAAAGGGTTAAGACTCTGGTATGAGTCCTGCAAGCTAGTATAATGGAGGTGTTGTTGTAACTTGACCAGCTCTACCTAGCTTGCTTTGAAAGGTGATAATTGTCCATTCTATTGCTGATAAGAATTTGAGAATTAAACTGGCTTTAAGACTCACACATAGGATTCAGTTAGAGAGCAGTACAGTGCTATACAATGGCAAGGAATTGGGATGTAACAGCAAACAAAGGCATTTCATTCTATATATGCATTGATAATGTGTGTTACATAAAACACAGAGAATCATGTGACTATTTTGAAAACCATGTGACTGAAAATTGTTGCTGCCTAAGACCACACCACATTCAGCTAGATTATTTTCAAACTATTCTAAAAATTTCATTTCCATCTTCTTTAAAATCAGGCTGATTAAAACTGAGGATAACATGTGTGAAGTGTATGAAAATGAATTTTAAAAATAATTTCAAGTCAATTTGCAAACTTCCATTTATAAAAGGATTTAGCTCTTTTCTTATTGGTCATATTTTTAACACTGAAGCTATAGCAACTAAATTTCAAGACAACAATACTGTTGATTATTTTGACAAACATTTTACTGGAGGTTGTTGCTTCTTAAGGCAAAAACTGTAACAGTCAAATTAATTTTAAAATATTCAACAGAGTATGACATGCAAAGAGTTACAGAAGATATGAGAAATCTTTATTAAATTGTAATTTGCACTTACACTGAATGTAAGAATTTATTAGAAATAGACAGAGAAATATTTTGAAAAGTATTTGAAAATACTCAAATACATTCACAATGTGTTTAAACACAAATACTTTTGCCGTAAATAGTTCTCAAATGCAAATAATTTCAAATACCTGAAAATGTATTTAAATTACTTAAATACAAATGCTTTTGTATTTGACCCCAGCGCCGACACAGATATACACGCATATATGCATACAGACATGAACTCAATGCCCCCCCCCCACCCCCCTAGACACATCAACAGATGACTAGTCAGATACACACATGTAATTGCCATTTAACGCAGATAAATATGTATGTATAC
Source organism: Chaetoderma sp. LZ-2023a (assembly GCA_034401795.1). Taxonomy (NCBI): domain Eukaryota; kingdom Metazoa; phylum Mollusca; class Caudofoveata; order Chaetodermatida; family Chaetodermatidae; genus Chaetoderma; species Chaetoderma sp. LZ-2023a. Next base: position 46,622,027 of record CM067362.1, read on the forward strand.
AAAATCTATGCACACTCCAAATCTTTATCTAATCTTTATCAACAATTGGAAGAAATGTGTTACGCAACACATTTCACATTGTATCTCCAGATTTACAGTCAAATGTCAATTCTATCTATATCTTTACCATTTCACAATCAAATCACCGAAAAAGCATATTCTTTATGATATAAAATTTATTCTGCTGAATATTATATTTTGACATTTATTTGACTGGAAGCTTTACGCAGGAAAATCTCATAGCCAAATTACGTCACAAATGGCAATTAACCCTTTCACAGATAAATTCCCCGTCTCAATCTCAGGGCAAACAAACAGGAAAGCTGTTGAATATTTAGAAATTAATATGACTGAAAGACACCACATAAAAAATTGCAAAGAATTAATTTTTCCAAGATTTGTCATTGATAGGGGTAATATTGATAGCTATTGAACACACAGACTTCTTAGTATGCAGAACTGAAGCAAAGCCCCTACTTCGGGATGCTCGCTCCTGCGGAAAAGCAGACCACAATTCTGACCATAAGCCAGTCATTTGCCTTCAGATGAACCATCTCTGCCTAGGGTTGCACGATTTTTCGATTATTCGATTAATCGCGATTATATAATTCAAAATGATCGTGGACGATTATAAAATGAAATAATCGTATAATCGCCATGTTGAAGTTTTTGTCAAGACACTTTTACACTTGTGAAACTCTGCTTGCGTTACCAATCATGGAAACAAACATCCGGCTATCAGCCGAATGTGTGAATGATTAAATTAACTAAATAAATAACTGATTTGTTTGTATTGACTCATGATTAGTTTTAGATAAATAAAGATTGTTCACTCGGTCGCTATTTGTCATTGTTGTTATAATCACACACGCTTATCCCGCATTCCCCATTCTCTGAATAGCTATGCGCTAACGGTTTTCCCAAAAAAAGTTCTAAAACTAATACCACGGAAATTCAATGCATTTTCTCCTGTAAAAATTCTCACCGCCTATGCCTATGTTTAATGTATACCTCAAAACATCACCGGGGAAGTGAAATTATTTGATTTGAGCGCCTAAATATTGCGTATCCGTTAATAAAGGTCGTTTATTACATCAAAATTAATCCACAATTTGATATAAAATGGCGTCGCGAAAAAAATACAAATCACATGATTCGCCTCCAATTGAAGAGTTTATTTTAGAGCGAGTATTCGTATATAAATATTCTGGAATCGGGGACTCGGAACTCGGGAATGTCTATACATTATCATTGCGAGATAGGAACTGAGTATTATACTGATCTTAATAACGGGTACCCGTTTGATAAACTCCTGTTAGCGTATATCTCGCGAGAACACGCCACCTCCCATCGCAAAAGAGCCGCTGGCTCGCCAACTTAAGAAGCCGGCTATATTGTCATTCGTAATAATTCAATTTGGATCATTTAATGTGGATCGGCATTACAAAATTGATGCACATTTTCTCCCGTACCAGTTTGGTACATAAATTTGGTCTTAAAATATATTTATAATAAGGAAGCTATTTAATCACGCCAAGACTGTTTTAAGCGCATTTTGACTACAAAAGTGTGGAATAAACTTTATTATATCTTGAACATACGTGGCCTACTATTAGTATTAATCTAATAGGTGGTCAAGATTTACAAATCCGAGGACTGTATTGACTTCTAGAGGGGCCGGAAATGTATCAGGGCAGAGATTGGTCTGAAGTAGACGCACCCTGTGACACAATTGTTATTATTATACACGCTATTCTTACAAATTTTCCTATACAATCTGCTGAGTTAGGGGGTGGGCTTCTAATACAGAGTTTTGCCGTTTTGAAACTGCTAAGAACTCATTGGAGCTCATATGTCAAAGTTAGGGGGTGGGCTTCTATTAGCCTTCCGTTTTCCATCTAGTTCATGATTAATCGTATGATCGCGATTATTTTTTTTAAATGATCGCGATTATGAAAAGTGAATAATCGTGCAACCCTATCTCTGCCTAATGTACAAGCGCCATACCAGGCAAGAAGGTAGAGTCACCTATGACCTATCCAAGCTCATCAGTGACACAGAAACTCAAATGTCACACAAAAATGCCCTCGTGCATCAGTTCCAATCCAAACGAAGCCATAACCAAACTACTGACAGGTATGGAATCATTCGCTACCAGCACCATAACACACATGTAACAGTTGTTAACAAGGCATATCAGTAAACTGTTGTATGCTCCCCGAAGGCATACTCCATAGGGACACTATAAACTATGGTCCGGACAAAAATTCTCTGTAGTCTTCAGTGAACCATGAAAGGTAGGTCAAAAGCGTGTTCAGTGAACCATGAAAAGTAGGTCACAAATTTTCACATGCGACACACCGTCAGCGTATAATACATCCATACACCACGTTTAGTCTTAGTATGCCAAAAACTCTTGAAACTATAGCCCGGAATAACATGTTCTGTAATGTTCAATGAACCATGAAAAGTAGGTCAAAAGTAGGTCATATTGACTTACTTTTCATGCACTTCACACCTCATCCTTAAGATGCATACACATATCAAGTTTAGTTCCTATACCAAAAACCTTTGAAACTACAGCCCGGACAAAGATGTTCAGTAATATTCTATGAACCATGAAATGTATGTCACGCTGACGTATTTTTCACACACTGCACATCTTGTCCATAAGATGTATCCACATACCAAGTTTCATGATCGTACATATAAGTCTTAGAACTATGGCCCGGACAAGCTTGTAGACGGCGAATGGACAGACGAACTGACAAAGTGGCGACTATATGCTCCACCAAAATTTTTCGGGGACCATAAAACACTCAACAGCATACAGAAAGGTATATCCAACATTACCTTATGCCGTATCCGAGACAAGATAGAGTTCACTAGATCCTGTCACAGTCGCTTTAAACGAGGAGGCAACTGCACAGACATTGTATGAGCTCAGCACATGCTTGTCTCAGTAGTCATGGCCAGACACTGGGATTTCCACAAAATTGGTATTGACATGTGACGAGCCTTTGACGCAATTAAATGGTCAAAGATCCTAGATGTACTACACCAGGCCAGTTGCAATGAAGATGAGCGATGAGCTGTGACTAGTGAGACTACTACTTGCAGACACCAAGCGGAGACTACAAGTCAAGTCAGTGAAGTCTGCAGAGTTTGAGACATCAATCGGCTCCCCACAGGGAGATGGTCGATCTGTGCTTTTCACCTACTACCTTGCTGCTGCATTGAAATCTGTGCGGGAAAGTTCCACAAGATCAGACCACCCACCCCCACCCCAGTGTCCATACTGGGTATGCCGCCAGAGATGGAATATGCCGACATAGTGGACTGCATATGAGGAAAAGAAACCCTTTGATGAACTACTCATGACAATAAGCTGACTAAAAAGTCAGAATCTCTTTATGAATGAATCCAAAACAGAGTCCACCCACACATGCCTATCCACAAAGCATGAGGCTAATGAAAATGACGACTGACTTCATGGCAGCGAACCATGGAGGAAGAGTACAATCCTGGGCTCAAAGGCATCTCTAGACAAACTTGATGCCTGCCACCACAAACACCTCCACACCATCACTGGACACTGATGGCTGGCGAGCATAATTTCCAACGATGCACTAAACAAGATGTGTTCATACATTGATACTGTCCAGGAAAGTCACCCAGCACAGATGGCCCATGATTAGCTATGTGTTAAGGAGGCCAGAAGACACACCAGTACAGGGCCTTGGAATTAAACAAAATCACGGATTTCTTTTTTCACGAGAGAGTTGATACTTATCTCCCTAATACTCTTTGATATTGCTAAATATCGGCTTTCACTCAATAAATACTCAGATTAAAAAAGTTAGGTGCCCCTACTAGGCAGGTAGCTAGATGACAGTCCGGTGGATGCCATCCCCAACCTGGCGCATGCGCAGACTAGTACTTCCTCTGACTAATTTATTGCCTGACAGATTTAGATTTATATGTTCTATTGACTGTTCCAGATTCCAAAGCCCTGATATCGTGGATTCTTCCAGGCAAGCTTCCCACCCCTCCATCGATACATCTGTATACATCGTTACCGGAGGGTGAGGAGGGGTTAGCATCACCCCCGCCAGGAGATTCTCTGTCTTCAACCACCATTGAAGGTGGTGAATTAGAGGCTCCAGCACTGACACATTTGAGTCCAGAGAACCTGTACTCTGAGTCCATTGCGTCATGAGAAATAACTGTATCGGCCGCCTCGCAAGGCCGCCTGAGGAATGACTGGTTCCAGAGAAACCATCAATCCTAGCATTCTCAGGTAAACTCGTGCCAGGACATGACGACTGTTGCACACTGACTGTATTACTGAGATGAGTATCTGAACTCTCTCCTGAGTAGGATAAACATATCCTATCTCCAGATCGAAGAACATTCCCAGGTAGACAAACTTCTGGGATGGAGTCAGCTGATTTTTGAAAATTGATTATCCAGCCTAAATCTGTGAGAGTTTTCAAAACTATCTCCAGATTTGCCGATAAACTTTCTCGGTTGTGTGCTTTTAACAGCCAGTCGTCTATGTACGTGTGGACTGCTATGCTTCTCCTGCGGAGGTATGCTGTTATCGCAAGAACCACCCTGGTGAAGACCCGAGGAGCCGTAGAAATTCCGAAGGGTAACACCCTGAGTTCCCACTGTCTGCCCTGGAATGCAAATCTCAGGAAGCGACGGAAACTCCTCGATATAGGAATGTGGAAACAAGCATCCTTCAAATCTATTGAAGCTGTCCACATCCCCTTCTCCAACCTTGCCAACACCGATTTCACTGTCTCCATTTTGAAACTGGGTGTGTCTATGAACTTGTTCAATGGCTTGAGGTTGGAGTGCTTTTTGCTACTAGGAACACGGTTGAATAAAAGCCCGGACAATTTTGTGCCGGTTGAATTGCTCCTTTTTGTATGAGAGACTGTTGTGATGGAGGGTCTGAAATCCAATTGGGATGATACCCGACTGAAAGCCATCGCAAGACTAAACGGTCCTGAGTTAACCGCTCCCACTCTTGCTTATGGTGGGCCAATCGGCCCCCCCCCCACTGGACCACCTAGGGAGAGAGGTGGACGTAAGGAGTGCAAGAGTGGCACTGTCTCCTTGGCCAGAAGCACCAGAGTGGTTCTCACCGTGATAACCGACCCATCAGGTACGATTACCACGACCAGATCCTCGCACGTCACGACCAGCACCACGCGCAGGGGGCTGCCTGCGCCCCCCTCACTGCTGGCCAAATCGTGTGTGGCCGAGGCCGACGCTGCGTTGGTGGCTGGCCTCTGACCTGACCACCGCCACCTCGAGCTTGCAGGGGATGATACGCAGGGGGAGCTGCGCGAACGCGCTCTCTGCGAGCACCTCAACCTGCTCGCGTAAAGCCCTCTGGTTATTGACCAGAGTGACCGTCTCCTGGAGGTGCTCGCATCCCTCACCTCCAAAGAGACCAGGACCTGCCATAGGCATACGCAGCAGCCTATTATACAAGTCCTGAGACAGGCACAAGTTGTCAAGAGCAAACGTGCACCTCGCCCGGACACTCCTGGTCACAGCCCGGGTTAAACAATCCAGAGCCAAGTTGATTCCATCCTGGATGGCTCTCTGGACCGTTACCGGGCTAGGCTGGCATGACGCGGATGCCGTTACTACCCTCTGTAACAGCTGGGAGACATGAGAAAGCGCCGCAATAGACGCTCTCCCACTCTCCTCCGCATCGCACAATGCGGTATTGGCTGAACGCAAAGCACTTCCGTGTCAGACCGGGAGCCTGGCTGTGTGTCCTCGCCTAACGCCGCGCGGTCATCCACGCTCGGCTTAGGCACCACACCGTACTTCTGATACTCATCAGATATGACGCGGCAACGCCTCGCCACCTCGCGAGGGGCCTTCGCGAGACGTCCATGTGCCTTGATGGGCATCTCCGTCGCAGTGAACATATCTACAATATGTTCAGCCAGCGGCAGAGATGGCATTGCGCTCACAGCCAATCTACCTGCCAACCACGGGCGGTGATCCCGCTGGCCGGCTGGCCGGCTGGCTGTTCCACAGGCAGGTCTGGCCTGATGCTTATAAGCCACTGACAAGCGTCCGATCAGTCCTCCTCTGTGGCTACCTGCGAGAACTCTACAAGACGAGGGCATTCGTCTTCCTCCTGAGCGTTCGCAGGCGTGCTTGAGGCTGAATAACCTGACACTCCTGGCAAGCCAGAGAAAGCATGCGGGCCCGAAAGAGCAGGCATGCTAAACTGGCTGGCTTGACCAGGAGCAGGCGCCGTGGTATTGCGTGGGGAGCTTAACACCATACCACGGCCCCGGTATGCGGTACACCTGGCCGTCAGATCCGACCCGGGCCACCTTCTGCACCGTGAACCCTACTCCTGCGTGAGTAGAACCATGGATAATGTCGCCTGTATTCCCCGCGAAGGGTGCACAGACGTCAATGTCCATGGTCACGGCATCAGAAGGAGAACACAGCAGATAATCCTCTTCATCCTGGCCAGAAAGATTAAACTCTGGGTCAGCGAAGAATGCTAACCCGGACTGGACAGGAAAGGTACCATAGAAGGCACTGGTACCTGTGGCATGAGGAAAATCCTAGCCTGATAAGCAGGCACCAGGCTCCAGCGACAACCATCCATGGACCACCGGTGCGGCAAGCCTGCTGCCAATGTCCTGGACCACCCCCTCTAATGGGGCCACTTCTGAATCTTTGAAAACTGGTAAGACCTTAGCGAAACCAGATTCAGAGGTGGGAATTATCTGCTCCGAAGCAGATGAAGAGGACAACAAAAGATTTGGTACAGGAAGCATGCCACGGAGCAACTCTGGAACCAAATCTTTGATTGTCCTCTTCATCTCTCCCAACATCTCAACATGGAAGGCCTCCATATCCACAGAGGACGAGGCCTTCCTCTTACCCTTCTTACCAGGTACCTCTCTCTTAGATCTTCTCTCCTCCTCAGCCACCTTCTCCTTTGCCTGTAACGACAAAAAGTCAGACATTAATTCGTCAACCCCCCCCCCCCACTGTTTACATATGTCGCATTTAAGCAACGGTCCACAGGGACTGCACTGAAAACACAAGTGCGAGGCGAATCGGTCCTTCAAGAAGCGACCACACGAGGGACACCCAGGTCTCTGACAGGCCAGAGGACGAAGACAATGAGTATTTTAGTTAATAGAATTAGTAACTCAAAACCAAAATGAAGGAGAGGAAAAGTGGTCATACAGACCACCTACAAAGATAATAAACCAGCGTTGGGCAAAACTTTAAATGTTAATAAAGTGCCAGGCTGATTATGACGTCATAACTTCAAAAATAAGAAGATAAATCGATCCGAAACAAACATCCAGGTGTAAGGACGAATTGTATTCATATCCATAACATCCTAACTAGAAAGGATAGAGACATAGAGACCATACAAACATCAGATAAACAATGATAAAATGGCAGCAGATATAAATATTTTCAAATATAATTGAAGTGCCTAATATCATACTAGAATACCTGGATTTTTAGCACAGACAAACCATCCTCTCTGATGTACTGGAAACTCCACCAACACTATGACCTCTTAACTCTCTCCACCTTTAAGGGAAGGAAGTGGACCAAGAGGGCAAAGTGAGAAGACCTTCTTCCAAGGCCTCCAACTCACTGGGCATAGATTTTTGGTTAGATAACCTAACAATGTTAGTAGGAAATGAAACCTTGGTGGAGAGAAAAACAAACCCTCTGACGACGTGCTGTCCTGTTCAATCATAGGTAGATACCTGTGGACAGAAACAAAAAGAGAGATTAGTATTTCATAACGCCATATAGAAATAAACCAGTTTTCTAGGCACTTTTCACGTCTAATCGCGAGTCCCGGAAACACATTACATCGGAACTAAAACGTGAAATTAGACAAACATTTAATAGAAATCACCTGATGACAAGGTCCTGGGCCCTCCTTTGGAGTCTTCACACGTTCAGACATTATCTTCAGGTGAAAATTGAGTCAGAAAATTTGGAAAACACTGCAGAAACTCTAAGCAAAAAGTTAGCATGTGCACTCTCAGCCAATAAATTAGCAAAGAGGAAGTACTAGGCTGGGCATGCACCAGGTTGGGGATGGCATCCGCCGGACTGTCATCTGACTACCTGCCTAGTAGGAGCACCTAACTTTTTTAATCTGAGTATTTATTGAGTGAAAGCCGATATTTAGCAATATCAAAGAGTATTAGGGAGGTAACTTAACTCTTGATGTGAAATTGCCGTGCTTGGAGTTAGTAAATATAAAGTCAAGAGAGGACGTCATTGTATAAATCGGTTAAGCGTGCTACGAGGTGACCTAAAGCAAACAGGATTCAGTACACTCAAGTCAAGAATGGACCTGAGGAAGCTAAAGATTTTGGCAGAGGACAAGACACAGCATGCAAAAGTGATTGCAGATGTAGGATATTTCTATTACTACGGCTGCAAAATACAGTAATCATACCTAGAAGAGTGATTACCTGGGTAGATAAGAGGACTGCAATGTTTTTGATCTGAACTTCTCTGTTCTTACAAAGCTCCTGATCAACCGTCATAGGCTTGTCTGGTCCACCGGTACCAATCACCTGCATACAATAAGACACACTGCTATGAGAATGAGTGAACAATAATGGTGTGTGCATACATGAGAGAGAGAGAGAGAGAGAGAGAGAGAGAGAGAGAGAGGGGGGGGCTGTGGGAGCAAGAGAGGAAAAGAAAGAGAAGGGAAGAAGCGAAAAAGAAGTGAGCGAGAATGGGAGGAAGAGAGGCAGGGAGAGAGAGATGGATGGATGGGCAGATGAAAGAGGACAAGAAAGGAAGGAGTGAAAGAGAGAGAGAGAGAGGAGGGGAGTGAGAGATCGAAAGAAGAGAGGAAATATTCAAGTTAATGAACCCGACTTACCACAAAAACGCCCGGTTTCTTTAGAGAGAGATGGAGAGCACCTGCCTTACCACAATAATGCCCAGTTTCTTTAGAGGAAGATGGAGAGAATCGATGTTCATTAATGGGCCCGACTTACCACAATCATGCCCAGTTTCTTTATTATTTCGAGATCGCTATTAATATTGACACTGGCGAGCATTTCTAGTATAAGATCAGGTCCCACACCTCCTGTTGCATCCTGTAAAAACAAAAAAAACACACATAAACACACAAATTGGTAATTTTCCTGGCCATTTTTGGAAATCCAAGATGGCCATAGAGAATATTTACAAATCCAAATTCACATTAGAAGACTTGAAGGCTACCACACTTGGATCATTCCACCTACATTTTGTTTAAATCGGGCCATTGATCATGGTGATTAACTGTTTAAAACTCATATCAGCGAAAAACAGCTTCTACAGAGGTCTTCAGAAATGTACATTTGCAGACCAAGAAGACTATTTTTGAAAATTTACCACTGGAATGACTGGCTCGATAACCGGGCCAGTCATTCCAGTGGTAAATTTTCAAAAGCAGTTTTCTCTTCGTCTACAAATCGTTCTAAGATTTTCTTGAACAAAGTCGAGGATTAAACAGTTAATGACCAGTTTTAAAATTTTCATAAGATCCAAGATGGCCACCAGAAAAATTGATCAATAGAAATTCCCGTTCATGTGCCGAGTTTAGAGCGATAGGATCGTTCCACCCAAGTTTGGTTGAAATCGGACCATTGATTAAAAGTAGCATTTTAAAAGAATTTCCTGAAATTTTTTGTGGAAAATTCAAGGTGGCCAACAACAAAAATCAAAATTCTGAATAGAAGTTCTGTAGCCTATCACAATAAGATCCTTCCAGCCAAATTTCGCTAAAATCTGTGAAGAGGTTTAAGAAGAGAAACGTTTTAAATGATATGTGGAAAATGTTTGGATTCTCCATGAGGGCCATCGGAAAAATTGACCAATCAAAATTGAAAATTCTGAATAGACATTCTGGATCCTACCGCCATTAGAGCCTTCCAGCCAAATTTGGCAAAAATCTGTCACGCCATTTAGGAGATACATTTTAAATGATTTCCTGAACATGTTCACAAAATCCAAGATAGCCACTAAAAATCGATCAATCAAAATTCTCATTAGAAGTCTATCTAAATAAGATTGTTCCACAAAAGTTTTCATGAAATTAGGCCATTCATTACCCGTTTAATCGCCATGCCGGACAAAACCGGCCTCTGTTATGCTCTTGTGAAATGACAATTTACAGGCCAAGAGAATACATTTTTTGAAAATTTACAATTGAAATGACTGGCTCGATAACCAAGCCAGTCTTTCCAGTGGTAAATTTCCAAAAAATGGTATTCTCTTGGCCTGTAAATTGACATTCAATAGGCAGATATTTCGATTTCTTTGACCAAATTTGACAATTAAAGGGTTATGGACGAGTTCAATCCTAAGTCATGTAAGGATGGTTCCTGCTCACTATAATTGAAATCGTCCCAGTGGTTCTTGAGAAGCCATTTAAAGGAAACATTGATGGATGGACTGACGGATGGTTGCCAGCCGTGGCATAAGCTCACATGACCATTCTTACCAGGTGAGCTAATAATAGGACTGTTCTCTCATTTGTACTAAAACAATCCTTCCTCTAAAGAATATCAGGAGATTGACTTCACAGCCTCATAATTGCAATAGTTAACCTTTTAAATGGCACACACCCGCATTACACGATTGACTATTCACCCGTAAAACACTCATATGATCAGCCAAAAACGGCTTCTGTCATGGTCTTGAGAAATGTCCATTTACAGGCCAAAAGAAGCCTATTTTTGAAAATTTACCACTGTAATGATTGGCTTGATAACCAAGCCAGTCATTCCAGTGGTAAATTTTCAAAAATAGTCTTGGTCTGCAAATGGACATTTTCTATGAGAAAATGAAATTTTCTCGAACAAATTCGAGGGTTAAAGGGTTAATGACTGTAACAATGATGACAAAATCTATGCTTAATTTTCACACGAATAACTTACCAATATCTTCTCCATATATCCTGCTTCTGCGTGGTTAAATACGGCATCTGCTCCATTCTGCAGAACTGCCTCCTGACCTTCAGACGTTCCTGCAGTCCCAAGTACCTTCAGACCATATGCATGTGCGATTTGACATGCTGCTAGACCCGTCTATGTATCAAATTAAACATACCAACTACAATAATTAACTAATTAATTAATTAATTAATTAATTGATTAATTTGAATCTGAAAGGCCAGATATCCAGCCTCAATGGGAGTCTATATACCTGAAAGTACGTCTTAAAAAAAAGTAAGCATAAACAGCCGGTTTTCCGTTGTTTTGGGTACATGTACTTTCTCCTTGAAGCTGTAATAATGGCCTTTCATGTATATGGTCAAGTATGACGCTAAAAACTAAATTCTTGCCAATGCTATCACTATAAACTCAGGGTGGCGGTTGCGACCACAGAAATAAATTCAAAGGGTTAAATTATATGTCAACAGGTCATGTCAGTGTGGTTTCACAAATAAATTTGTTCCTAAATTATGTAAATGTACATGTAGATCTGTAGATCTGTAGATTTAAGCCTTGTTCATGGTACATCCAAATGGTATTATCCAAACTGAGGTTAAACCTTTAACAGTTACCACTCCGATGTCAACATTTTTAATTTTCCAGTTAAATTAAAAGATGAACTGGTGTTCATTTTTCAACAAATTTGGTGGAAGATGTTGCAGTCATGGAAAACCGCCTAGTTTGCTGGAAAGTTTCTTCGCTATTCACACAATAAAATGTTGACATCAGAGTGGTAAGGGTTAACAACTCAAGTCAGCCAAGAATACTGTCTGCAGTGGTTTTGAGAAATATCCATTTACAGACCAAACAAGAGAAAAATATTTTTGAAAAATTACAACTGGAATGACTGGCTCCGTGGTAAATGTTAAAAAATAGTTTTCTTGACCATTAACCTTAAACTCATCACGCCAACAAAAACACGTTAAATAACAATTTTTCCTAAATCCCAGTGATAAATTTACAAAAACTGTCTCTTGGCCAGCAAATGTTCATTCACTGAACAAAATTTTTTAATTTTCTTGAAATTTTTTGACAAATGAAAGGGTTAATTGATAACAGGAGCATTTTGAGTGCTTTGAAGACGGCTATTGACACAAGATTGGTTAATCCTTTAATTGTCAAATTTGGCCAAAAAGATTTAAATATTTTTTTATTGAATATCCTTTTACAGGCCAAGAGAATAGAATTTTTGAAAATTTATCACTGAAATATACTGGCTCGGTTATCGAGCCAGTCATTCCATTGGTAAATTTACAAAAATTGCACTCTCATGGTCTGTAAATGGACATTCCACAAGACCATCGAAGAGGCAAGTTTTGGCTGGCATGACCATTAAAGGGTTACTGTACTTCAGTAGCATTCTGTGCTCTAACTTCATATTAGTTCATCCAGGTTTTGATTATAAATGTAAGTCACAACTAACAGCCACAGACATAAACTTGAAGGAATTTGCATAGGCTACAGTACAGCTCATAAATAGCATAGGCTACAGTACAGCTCATAAATAAGTTAATACGTAATTATCTTTAAGTATATGAAAATATATTTTTTCAAAAATGTAATGACCCCAAAACAGGTTGACAAAGTCAGGTAATAGAGAGGATGAGCGGATTAAACTCATGAAATAAGACAATGGCTTGCATCATAACCCCCTCACCGCCAGGTATGCTAGCTCCTACACGCACTTACTCTCGCATAACTACCTCACTGCCAGGTAAGCTAGCTCCTACACGCACTTACTCTTCCATAACTACCTCACTGCCAGGTAAGCTAGCTCCTACATGCACTTACTCTCCCATAACTACCTCACTGCCAGGTAAGCTAGCTCCTACACGCACTTACTCTCCCATAACTCCCTCACTGCCAGGTAAGCTAGCTCCTACACACACTCTCCCATAACTACCTCACTGCCAGGTAAGCTAGCTCCTACACGCACTTACTCTCCCATAACTCCCTCACTGCCAAGTAAGCTAGCTCCTACACGCACTTACTCTCCCATAACTCCCTCACCGCCAGGTAAGCTAGCTCCTACATGCACTTACTCTTCCATTACTACCTCACTGCCAGGTAAGCTAGCTCCTACATGCACTTACTCTCCCATATCCCCCTCACCGCCAGGTAAGCTAGCTCCTACACACACTTACTCTCCCATAACTCCCTCACTGCCAGGTAAGCTAGCTCCTACACGCACTTACTATCCCATAACTCCCTCACTGCCAGGTAAGCTAGCTCCTACACGCACTTACTCTCCTATAACTACCTCACTGCCAGGTAAGCTAGCTCCTACATGCACTTACTCTCGCATAACTACCTCACTGCCAGGTAAGCTAGCTCCTACACGCACTTACTCTCCCATAACTCCCTCACTGCCAGGTAAGCTAGCTCCTACACGCACTTACTCTCCTATAACTACCTCACTGCCAGGTAAGCTAGCTCCTACACGCACTTACTCTCGCATAACTACCTCACTGCCAGGTAAGCTAGCTCCTACATGCACTTACTCTCCCATAACTCCCTCACAGCCAGGTAAGCTAGCTCCTACACGCACTTACTCTTCCATAACTACCTCACTGCCAGGTAAGCTAGCTCCTACACGCACTTACTCTCCCATAACTCCCTCACTGCCAAGTAAGCTAGCTCCTACACGCACTTACTCTCCCATAACTCCCTCACCGCCAGGTAAGCTAGCTCCTACATGCACTTACTCTTCCATAACTACCTCACTGCCAGGTAAGCTAGCTCCTACATGCACTTACTCTCCCATAACTCCCTCACCGCCCGGTAAGCTAGCTCCTACACACACTTACTCTCCCATAACTCCCTCACTGCCAGGTAAGCTAGCTCCTACACGCACTTACTCTCCCATAACTCCCTCACTGCCAGGTATGCTAGCTCCTACACGCACTTAATCTCCCATAACTCCCTCACCACCAGGTAAGCTAGCTCCTACACACACTTACTCTCCCATAACTACCTCACCGCCAGGTAAGCTAGCTCCTACACACACTTACTCTCCCATAACTCCCTCACTGCCAGGTAAGCTAGCTCCTACACGCACTTACTCTCCCATAACTACCTCACCGCCAGGTAAGCTAGCTCCTACACGCACTTACTCTCCCATAACTACCTTACCGCCAGGTAAGCTAGCTCCTACATGCACTTACTCTCCCATAACTCCCTCACAGCCAGGTAAGCTAGCTCCTACACGCACTTACTCTCATATAACTACCTCACCGCCAGGTAAGCTAGCTCCTACATGCACGCACTCTCCTATAACCCCCTCACCGCCAGGTAAGCTAGCTCCTACACGCACTTACTCTCCCATAACTCCCTCACCGCCAGGTAAGCTAGCTCCTACATGCACTTACTCTCCCATAACTCCCTCACCGCCAGGTAAGCTAGCTACTACATGCACTTACTCTCCCATAACTCCCTCACCACCAGGTAAGCTAGCTCCTACACACACTTACTCTCCCATAACTCCCTCACCGCCAGGTAAGCTAGCTCCTACACGCACACACTCTCCCATAACTCCCTCACCGCCAGGTAAGCTAGCTCCTACACGCACTTACTCTCCCATAACTCCCTCACCGCCAGGTAAGCTAGTTCCTACACGCACGCACTCTCCCATAACTCCCTCACCGCCAGGTAAGCTAGCTCCTACATGCACTTATTCTCCCATAACTCCCTCACCGCCAGGTAAGCTAGCTCCTACACGCACGCACTCTCCCATAACTAACTCTTAATAAATCATGGAAGTTTTCTTGCCCGAGGGCTAACACATGCGCACATGCACATTGATAATCTGATAAAGTTAAATATCTTAACCACTAATTAGGCTAAATTAAATTAGGCTAAATTCTCTTCTTTATGATAGCATTCATTTTGTTGTTATAGAGGCTATAGCAACTAACCATCAGGGTCACTTACCCCACCACTGGCACCATGAATTAAGACAGTCTGTCCAGAGTGAATGTGTGCACTGCAATAATAATAATAATAATAATAATAATAATAATAAGAGGCCCAAGGAGCTGTGATGCTCACCTAGACCATTAGCATTTGAACTACTTAAATAGATATAATGGATAATTAAAAAAAAATCCATTATGGCCACCAAAGAAATTGACCAATCATTTCTTGTTTGATATGTGGAAGCCAACCACTATAGGATCATTCCACCCAGGTTTCGTTGAAATCGAACCATACATTAAGGAATAACCTTTTAAAATGCTTCGGAAAATGTTCACAAAATCCAAGATGGCCAATAAAAAAAAATCAACCAACAAAAACTAGAGCGTACCACTATAGAATCCTTCCAGCCAAATTTGGATAAAATCCACCAAGCGAAAAGGAGATGCATTTTAACAATTTCCTGTAAATTTTTCATAAAATCTAGACTTTCACCCCAAATCTTGCATAAGCAAAATTCTGAATAGAAGTTCTAGACTGTACCATTGCCTGATCTGATACATGAATTATAAGACTGTGCTAGCATGAATTAAATTAACCTGGTGGTATTGCTTTAAGTAATTAAATATAAACATGTTAGTAGATATTGCTTTTGAACTAATTAAGACATTTCACGATAGCTACTCAACAAAGGTTTAACGTTCTGATTCAAACACAATTTAACAGGCGATAGATACATAGATAGATACGGTAGCCACGAAGAATGCGGACTTGGCGTACCTGGAAATGCCCATTGATGCCTGCTCACGCAACACAAGGGGCATGTACATGGATTTAGTACAGGAACTGGCATTAACCGATGTTCCATCCTACATGAAATTTATCAAGATGTTCTCAAATCAGTTTGAAGAAATCAATATAGGAAGATACCTATAATTCGGTTGCCAACACATGTAATTACACTCATTTCTATTGTAACTGGAATGTGATGGATGGCAACCGATCGTAGAAGCAGAACACGTTCTACTCCAGCGATTAAACATTTTATGGACGGCGATTGACGTGAAAGTGAACGCAGGTACGGGCAGGTCAAACCTGTCAGAGACGAAATCGGTCACTGGGAGTTGCTGATTGTTGCAGGAAAATCAAAAAGACAACTAGTTGAGAGGCAGCACAATTGAGTCACAGCGCAAGCTTGACCTGTTCGCAGCTTTAAATGTGTTGACACATTTAAAGCTGTGAACAGGTTAAGCTTGCGCTGCGACTCAATTGTGTTGTGACTCAACTAGTCGCCACTTGATTTTCCAGTGATTTTGTCTCCGACAGGTTTGACCTTCCTGTACCTGCGATTACTTTTACGGTAATGTAATCATCATAACTCTTTAACATTCAAGATGGATCTTTTCTTGTAAGGCACGACAGGAATAAAAAGTTGTTGTTCATCCATTTTGCTGGGCTGAAGTGAGGAAATAATATTATTAACAGTAGGTACAGATCTTTTCGACATTATACTTACATAATAACTAATGCCTTATAAGCGGTACCATATGGGATACCAATAGCTGCTCCTTGTTCAAATGAGACCTTGTCATCCAGTTTTCCCACCACTTCCTCCTCAGCCACTGCATATTCAGCATAGGAGCCGGAGGGTGTTTTAATGAAGTACACGCGATCACCAGCCTATTTGAGTAGACATAAAACAAGAGGTCCAAGGGGCCTGTGTCGCTCACCTGGAGCACCATCAATTTTTGTCAAAATTGTTGGTGGGTGGTTTAGCAGTATTTTAAATGAGTTGGTGGACATTTTTGCAAGGGCAATATGGCCGCCAAACAGACTACATTTTGATTGGCCCACGGCACCCATGTTTTTTTGATGGATCAACTTCCCGTGCACAAATTTTAATGGCCCAAATTTGGCGTGATCCCTTCAGCGGTTCTGAAGGAGTCATTTTCGTGAAAACCAGGTCATCCAAGATGGTCGTCGAACCATTTGGTAAATCAAGTCCTCTTGAACAAACTTGTCTTACCTCGTGGCCTAGATGAAGATTCTGCAAGTGGTTTCGGAGAAGATTTATAAAGACATTTCCTGAAATTGGCCGAAATCCAAAATAGCCACTGGGCAAATTGGCCGATCGGGTTCATTTGAACAAACATGGATCCTTATGCCCTAAGGATGCTTCCTGCCAAATATAATTGAAATCGGCCCGGCAGTTCTCGAGAAGACATTTTAAATTTCCCATTGCTTACGCATGGGAGCTTTTGATGAGAAAATTATGCAAGATGGCCGCCAAACGGTTTTTCCCGACTGTTTCGAAAATTGCAAATTTGAGCTCAGAATACCCAAAAACATATATAGAACCAATTTTGGCCGCAAAATCCATCAAATAAAAAAATCCAATATGTCCGCCAAACACGCTACATTTTGATTGGCCCACGGCGGACATGTTTTTTGACAGAGCAACTTCCCTTGAACAAACTTTAATGGCCCTTAGTCCCTAATCATATCTCCCACATTTTGTCCTGATCCATTCAGCGGGTCTGGAGAAGTCGTTTTCGGGAAAACTAGGTCATCCAAGATGGCTGCTGAACCATTCGGTCAATCAAGTTGTCTTGAACAAACTTGGCGTACCTCTTTGCCAACATGAAGTTTCATAAGTTTTGAATCGATTCCCCAAGCCGTTTCGGAGAACACAATTTTTAAAGACATTTCTAAAAATCAGCCAAAATCAAAGATGGCCACCGGCCAAACAGGCTTCGTTTGAACAAAATGAAATTTCTATGCCATAAGGATGCTTCCTGCCAAATATAATTCAAATCGGCCCAGTAGTTCTCAAGAAGACATTTTAAATTTCCCATTGCTTTAGTATGTGAGTTTTTGGTGGGAAAATGATCCAAGATGGCTGCCAAACCGTTTATCCGACAGTTTTGAAAATTGCAAATTTGAGATCAGAATACGCAAAAACCTATATAAAACGAATTTCGGCCTCAACATCTGTCAAATAAAAAAATCCAAAATGGCTGCCAAACACACCATGTTTTGATTGGTCCACCGCGGCCATGTTTTTCGACGAATCAACTTCTCTTGAACAAATCTTAATAGCCATTAGTTGCTAATTATATATCACAAATTTCGGCCTGATCACTTCAGCGGTTCCGGGGAAGTCGTTTTTGTGAAAATTAGGTCATCCAAGATGGCCGCTGAACGATTTCGTCTATCAAGTTCCCTTGAAGAAACCTGATTCAGCGCTTAACCTAGATCATATTTCGTGAGTTTTGAATCGATCCCTCAAATGGTTTGGGAGAAGATTTTTAAAGACATTTCTAAAAATCGCCCAAAATCCAAGATGGTCGCCGGCCAACTTGGCCGATCGGGTTCGTTTGAACAAACTTGAATCGCTATGCCTTAAGGATGCTTCATGCCAAATATAATTGAAATCGGCCCAGCAGTTCTCGAGAAGATATTTTAAATTTCCCATTGCTTTAGTATGGGAGCTTTTGGTGGGAAAATGATCCAAGATGGCTGCCAAACCGTTTATCCGACAGTTTCGAAAATTGCAAATTTGATATCAGAATACCCAAAATCCTATACAAACCCAATTTCGGCCTCAAAATCCATCAAATAAGAAAATCCAATATGGCCGCCAAACATGCTATATTTTGATTGGCCCACGGCAGCCATGATTTTTGACGGATCAACTTCTCTTGAACAAACTTTACTGGCCCTTAGTCCCTAATCATATCTGCAAAATTTCGGCCTTAATCCCTTCAGCAGTTCTGGAGAAGTTATTTTCGCTAAAACTAGGTCAACCAAGATGGCCGCCAAATTATTCGACCAATTAAAGCGATGCTAATCTCATCTCAAATGTTGTATTGCACCGATAGAATATGGTTTATAGATTCCATATCATTCATATCCTGTCAGATTCCCTGATCTGTATCACAATTATCTGTTTTGTAATATCGCGCAAACGTTGAACAGTGATCGACACCATTTTGTCTCCTCAAGCTATTGTGTATGATGTCATGTAAGCTCCAATGCATCACATTCTTTATTATGTAATGCTCATCCCATTGAATATTTTGAAACTAATTTGACTGGAAGTTGTTGCAGCAACAACTTCCAATCAAATTGGTTTCAAAATATTCAACAGCTTACCTGTAGGATTGCTTTTATACCACATTGCCAAACTATAGCTGGAGCTTCTATGACTGAGCGTATATCCCGAGGCAGACACACTAGAGTTTTTCTGATTGGTTGAAAAGTAAATCATGACAGCCATCATAGGGTGTAGAAATGTACCCACATTTAACTACTAAATCCTGAACATCTTTCCTTAGCAGCGTGATACAAAGCTTAAAATTACCTGGATAGTTTATGGTCGGCGTGTTAGATCACCTGAACAGCTATCAAGAGATGGGATTAGTTATCCTTTAAGTTCTCTTGAACAAATTTGGTTGAGCTCTTGCCCTAGATCATATTTCATCAGGTTTCCTTCAATCCCTCAAGCGGTTTCGGAGATTTTTAAAGATGTTTCTAAAAATCGGCCAAAATCAAAGCTGGCTACCGGCCTCATTGGCTTCATTTGAACAAACTTGGATCCCTATGCCGCAAGGATGCGTCCTGCCAAATATAATTGAAATTGGCCTAGCGGGTCTTGAGAAAAAGTCATTTAAAGGAAAAGTTGATGGATGGACGGATGGACACACAACGGATGGTTGCCACAGCATAAGCTCACTTGGCCTTTCAGGCCAGGTGAGCTAATAATATTTCCCAAATTTGGGCCCTATCCATTCAGTGGTTCTTGAGAAGTCGTTTTCACGAAAAGTAGGTCATCCAAGATGGCCGCTGGACTATATGGAGTATCAAGTTCCCTTGAACAAACTTGGTTCAGCTACACGCCTAGATGATATTCCATGAATTTTGAATCGATCCCCTGAGCGGGTTCGGAGATGATTTTCAAAGACATTTCTCAAAATCAGCCGATTTGGCAGACGGCCATCTTGGATTTTGGCCGACCGGCCCCGTTTGCACAAACTTGAATCCCTATACCCTAAGGATGCTTCCTGCCAAATATAATTAAAATCGGCCCAGTGGTTCTTGAGAAGTTGTTTAAAGGAAAAGTTGACGGACACCAGATGACGGACGGTCGCCATTGCATATGTAACACTAGAATGCTCTTTATCAACAAGATGGCCAGCAAACCATTTATCTGACAGTTTTGAAAATTACAAATTTAAGATCAGAATACCCAAAAACACAAAAACAATTTTGGCCTCAAAATCCATCAAATAAAAAAATACAATATGGCCACCAAACATGCTATATTTTGATTGGCCCACGGTGGCCATGATTTTAGATGGATCAACTTCTCTTGAACAAACTTTAATGGCCCTTAGGCCCTAATCATATCTGCCAAATTTCGGCCCGATCCCTTCAGCGCTTCTGGAGAATAAGCCATTTTCACTACTAGGTCAACCAAGATGGCCACCAAACCATTTGACCAATCAAGTTCCCTTGCCATAAATCATATTTTATGAGGTTTGCATCAATCCCCCAAGCTGTTTCGGAGAAGATTTTTAAAGACGGTTCCTAAAATCGGCCTAAATCCAAGATGGCTGCCGGACAAATTGGCAGATAGGGTTCATTTGAACAAACTTATGTCTCTATGCCCTATGAATGCTTCCTCCCCAATATAATTGAAATCGGCCCCGTGGTTCTTGAGAAGTCGTTTAAAGAATTCCCCATTGCTTTACTATGGGCCCATTGCTTTACTATGGGAGCCTTTGGTGGGAAAACAAACCAAGATGACAGCCAAAGCGTTTAGCCGACAGTCTCGAAAGTGGCATATTTGAACTCGCCACACTGATAGGCATATATAAAGCAATTTTTGACATCAAAATACATCAAATATAAAAAAGCCAATGTGACCTAGAAACGCTGAATTTTGATTGGTTGATGGCGGCCATGTTTTTTAACAAACAAACTTCCCTTGAACAAACTTGAAAAGCGCAAGCTTGGTCCCTAAGTATATTTACAAAATTTCAGCTCTATCCCTACAGCGGTTCGGGAGAACAAGTCGTTTTCGCGAAAACTAGGTCATCCAAGATGGCCGCCAAGCAAATCGGCCAATCAGGTTGCCTTGAACAAACTTGGGTCTACCGCTGCCACAGGTGATGTGTTATGAGGTTTGAATCAATTCCTCAAGCGGTTTCGGAGCAGATTTTTTAAAGTGTTTCTAAAAATCAGCCATTTTGGCCGACGGCCATCTTGGATTTCGACCGATCCGCTTCGTTTGAACAAACTTAGATCTCTATGCCCTATGAATGCTTCCTCCAAAATATAATTGAAATTGGCACGGTGGTTCTTGAGAAGTCGTTTAAAGAATTCCCCATTGCTTTACTATGGGCCCATTGCTTTACTATGGGAGACTATGGCGGGAAAACAAACCAAGATGGCAGCCAAACCGTTCATCCGATAGTCTCGAAAGTGGCATATTTGAACTCGCCACACTGATCAGCATATATAAAGCAACTTTCGCCATCAAAATACATCAAATACAAAAAGCCAATATGACCAACAAACGCTAAATTTTGATCGGTTGATGGCGACCATGTTTTTTAACGTACGAACTTCCCTTGAACAAACTTGAATGGGCCTTGGTCCCTAAGCATATTTACCAAATTTCAGAACTATCCCTTCAGCGGTTCGGGAGAAGTCATTTTCGCGAAAACTAGGTCATCCAAGATGGGCGCCAGGCAAATAGGCCAATCAGGTTGCCTTGAACAAACTTGGGTCTACCATTGGAATAGATGATGTGTTATAAGTTTTGAATCAATTCCTCCAGCGGTTTCGGAGAAGATTTTTTAAAGGGTTTCTAAAAATCGGCTATTTTGGCCGGTGGCCATCTTGGATTTTGGCCGATCGGCTTCATTCGAACAAACTCGAATCTCTATGCCCTAGGGATGCTTCCTGCCAAATATAATTGAAATCGGCCCAGTGGTTCTTGAGAAGAAGTCGTTTTAAAGGAAAAGTTGATGGACGGACGACGGACGGACACACGACGGATGGTCGCCACAACAAACGCTCACTTGGCCTTTCAGGCCAGGTGAGCTAATAAATATAATAAAGACTGCATCATACTACGGGCGATCTTGACCAAACTTGTGTGGCTGATAGACTTTGAGGTTCTGAAGAACACTATTGAAGTTATCAAAGAACATGGTAAAAATGTTAAATGACAAATATCCCAAAGGCAATGGACTTTTCCAGTTTATCCATCAATTATATGATGTCATAATCAACTAAATGACATGTAGGTTGATGTCATAATCAATTACGTCATGAATGACGTAGATAAGTTTGTTACGAATGCTTAACTGATGACGGACTAAGCTTTGTTGTACGAATTGTATGTCTTTACTATTTAATAAAGATGATGTTGATTATTTTTAGGCAGCAACAGCACACAATCAAAGCAGTTCCAAAATATTCAACAGCGTACCTGTATAGTTTTCTGGAAATTGCTAGTCAGGCAGTTCAGGAATCGATCGATCACAACACGGCAAAGTTTGGGTGGAGCTTAGCTACAGATGGGGTGGGCATAGCTAAAACTGGAAATGTCTATCAAGCACACAAGTTTTGTCAAGACCCCTTACTGGCTTAGCAGAACGCGAGTTATCATCGCACTGGACACATGCACACGCAGAGATGGATATTGGAATAGTCTCACAATGCTTCACTGCGATTCATAATAAACAAGAGGCTCAAGGATGTTGATGCTCACCTGGACCATTAATTTAAACCATTAGCATTTAAACAAACATGATACTTTAAATTCAGCAGCAACAAGACATAAAAAACAAAATTGGAATTCCGTATGCACGATACGTAGACTTGGTACATGGAGGAATGAATTAATGATGGACACTGACCAGTCACCACACAATCATGACAATCAAATTGAACCGTAGGTTGCATCCAGCCAATAAGAAAATCCAATAAGGCCTTCAAACTCTAAATTTAATTGGTCCAGGATATCCAAGTTTTATTACGGATCAAAGTTCTCTTGAAACAACTTTAATCTCCCTTATCCATCGATGAAATAGATTTCAGCCTGATTCACAGAGCAATTAATGAAATGTCATTTTCAAGAACAAGATGGCCACTGGAAAAATGGACCAATAATAATTTTGAATGGAAGATCTGGAGCCTGAAGTGCTCGAGTTTGAGAAAAACTAATGTTGACATTGAAGCTCTTATGAAGCATATAATTATTTTGAAAACAAATTTACCATATCACTTTGTTAGGGATTACAGTAATATATGCTACATGTAGTAGATCCACAGACCAGCAAAGGGTATAAAAATCATAATTTGCTAATACTACAGCAAGTTATATTCTTCCTGGGCAATGATAGTGTTATTGTAGTGCTTCCACATGATTCCAAGTCATCTCCAACATATTGGCCATGTGTTGGAACATGAATCACATTGGATCCTTTGCATGGACCAAATCAGCACCATACATGCTGACTGCATCATTGCAAGTCGCAATAATTTTATCACAGCAAGTTAACCTTTTAAAAGCTACAGACCAAACTTCAGTGTCAGAAATATATTGCTGTATATTTTGGGACCAGCCATTGTTGCATTTTCATTCAAATTGTTTTAAGATGATTCACCATGTTTCTTGTACGAAGATCCGGCCTTTTCAGCAATGACCTTGTTAACTGTCTTACTGCCGCAAGCCACCATTTGACTTGCTGAATATTTTGAAAACATTTTGACTGAAAGTTGTTGCTGACTTAGCCACCAACAACTTTCAGTCAAATTGGTTTCAAAATATTTAGCAGGTCCAGAGATATAACCCCTGGAAGATGTCGTCTGCAGAAACTCGGCATCCAGATGGTTAATGACCCGGTATACTCACGGCTTTCTCTCTATATTCTGCCATCACATTAATACTTTAACTCTCAAACTTGTTCAAGAAAATTAGAATTTTCTCATAGAAAAAGTCCATTTGCAGACCAAGAGAAGACTATTTTTTAACATTTGCCACTGCACTGGAATGACTGGCTCGGTTATCGAGTCAGTGATTCTAATGGTAAATTTTAAAACATAGTCTTCTCTCGGTCTGCAAATGGACATTTCTCAAGACCATTGCAGAAGCCATTTTTGGCTGATATGAGTGTTAAAGGGTTAATTGTCAAGCCAGCAATAAGTTGCCAGGAGTAGTCATGCGATATGTCTATTTGTAAACCAGTAGAGGACTATTTCTGAAACTGTACCACTACCACACCAGTCATTCTAGTGGTAAATTTTCAAAAATAGACATCTATGAGAAAATTTAAACTGTGTTGACAAACACATAACCAATAAAGTTTCACAATCTAATTTTTATAAAATTACAAAGTAAATTATTCTAAATTCACTCTTAACTGCTTAATGGTCAAATTTAATCAAGAAAATAAAAATATTTACTTATTGGAAGTTCATTTGCATGCAAGAAGGCTATTTTTGAAGATTTTATACTGGAATGGCTGGCTCGGTAACCGAGCCAGGCATTCCAGTTGTAAATTTTCAAAAATTGTTTTCTCTTGTCCTGCAAATGGACATTTTGACCATTAAAGGGCTTACTTGGCAATAACAAGAACAGGTTATTTTGAAAATGATCTTGCTGAAAGTTGTTGAAAAATGTTTTGTTATCCCCAGTGGGGATATCATATTGTAATTTCCTCCGAAACTATTTGGTAGAAGTCAATAAAATTTGTTTTGTGAGTTACATGTACAGGGTTCATACACCAGCGGAAAATTCCATACTTGTTCCATACTTTTTCAAGACTCAATTTCAAATTTTCCATACCTAATTCACGACTTTCAATCAGACAAAAAACAAACACAGTTACTAAGTTCATCATATTATCATATATAAACTTTATTAAACTTTATAAAACAACATATCAAAATAAATAATCAACTAACTTAACATCAGATAGCACTCATCACAGATAGAAAGATATACAGCATTCTATTTGTTGATATGACAGTTAAAATAACTGGATACAATCATGGCAATTTTAATGTTGATATGGATGGATAGCACTCAGGAAAGACATTAAAAAAAATTTTAAATGTTTTTTTTTTGGAAATTTACCACTGGAATGACTGACATAGTGAACAGGCCAGTCATTACAGCGATAAATCGTCAAAAATTGTTTTTTTGGATCTGCAATGGACATTTCTCGGGACTACTGCATACATACATCATGACATGATAAAACAAAGGGTTTAAGTGTAAATAGAAAATGTGCATTTGCAGGTCAGAACTTTTTTTGACAATTTACCACTGGAATGACTGACATGGTGACCAAGCCAGTCATTAGTGTGATAAATCTTCAAAAATAGTCTTTTCTTGATCTGCAAATGGCCATTTCTCAGGACTACTGCATACATACACTATGACATGATAAAACAAAGGGTTTAAGTGTAAATAGAAAATGTTATAGAAAATGTGCATTTGCAGGTCAGATTTTTTTTGAAAATTTACCACTGGAATGACTGACACGGTGACCAAGCCAGTCATTACTGTGATAAATCTTCAAAAATAGGCTTTTCTTGATCTGCAAATGGACATTTCTCAGGAACCGCATATTGTCTAGGAGTGTCTCAGTGTTTTTCAGGATGCAAGCCAGATATGAATTTCATTACAGCAGCACATTTTTTGTTGAATATTTTGAAACTACTTTGACTGGAAACTGTTGCAGCAATAGTTTCCAGTCAAATTATTTTCAAAATATTCAACAGCTATCCTGTAAAGTTGAGCTTGAGACACCAACATTCACTTGTTGAGCGCCACCCCCCCACCCCACCTTTAGATGACCAGTTAAAACCTGCACATATACGCTAATTTATTTTAAATTTAATTTACCATAGCTGATCATAATGCCATAGTAACAGGAGGAATCCTCATTATTTTCACTTGCTAATGCGCCATAAGAGGCCTCGTGATACGAAAGAGCTGTCGGACAGTCAATAATATTCTACCGTGACTCAGCGCAAAGTTGGGATCACCTAACATTGGGCGATATAAAATTGCCACGCTTCTAGATGATCACCATAGCAACAGGAATTCATTATTTTCACTCGATGACGAGCCAACACAAGAGGCCTCGCGATACGAGGGCAAAGTTGGGATCATCTAATGTTGGGCGATATAAAATTGCTACGCTTCTAAATGATTCTGGTACTATCAATGTGAAAATTAAAATATTCTTATCTTGAACCATAGAAATCCGTAACTTTCGGCGCTGGCTTTAGACGAACTTCTGTCAATGTCTCATGTTTTTTCCCCGGCATGTGGCTAACAAGTGCCGCTTCGCCCATATTCCCGATGTCAAACGACTTATTACAAACACTACATTTGGCACGCGAGTTTGATGTGTTGTCCGGTAAAATCCAATCCTTATATTTATAATTAGTTTCCCAAACACTAGAATATTTGCACTTTCCCATCTTTACTGTATCACAAAAAATGGCAATCTCGTGAATTATTTCATTGTTTCGGCTTCTAACACTCTGTACTATTTGACAGATGACTGCCGATTCACTCATTTTTATTGCGTTGTACTTGAACATGTTCAGATACGTATTGCTCAACAACCGCAAGATGTTCCCGGTAATAGGCGGTTTTCTATTGCAAGACGAGACCGGGACCCAATCGAATTAGACTCTGGCAAGATTGGCGGAAACATGAGATTTTGTTCGTAAACAAAAAGATTGCGGTCGGAAAAATTAGGATTGCCGATATTTTAATTTTCCATGCCAGTTGGCCCAAAATTGGAATTTCCATCCTTTTTCCAGCCCTGGAAAAGGCTTTCCTAAATTTCCATACTTTTTCCAGACCTCCCATACATGCGTATGAACCATGTATGTATATATGATTCGGGACTGCAAGATGACATTTGTGCTAGGATCGGCGGGTGGTGGTGGCAGGGTAGAGGTGGGAGGCAGAAAGTTAAGGTTTGGTGGAATTTAACCAAATTTAGTATGGTATGCTAGTTACTAGCAGTTTATGAGGTGATGGCTACACTAGGCTCCTCTCCCGGAGTGGGGTGGAGTATGGGGGGGGGGGGGGGGGAGAGGAGATATAATTAAATGGTAAAGTTGACAAAAGCAAGGGATTTGCGATGATGTGCACATTCTATTATATAATCGGTATGTATTATTTTATTTATATGTACCTTAAACTGTGTGACACTTTCGCCCACATCTTCAACAATTCCAGCGCCATCGAAGCCAGGAATGTACGGGAATTTTGGCTTTATGGCATGTATTCCTCGGCAGATGTATGTATCGATAGGATTGACACCACATGCATGCACTCGTGCCAAGATCTAGGGATAATTTAATATAAAATACAATAAATGCATGATCATTTCAATAACATTATGTAATGCAATTTTGCCTTTAATAAGTATGCACGCAAGTACATACATGTACACTGCATTTAGGCCGGCCATTAGCCGCCATACTATTCATCAAATTCTGGCCATTACTAGGTCTGTGCAATTATTGCTTTGAGCGATCATGATCGATTAATCAGCTCGGAGCTTTGGGTACAATTTACCAAGACAACAACAAAAGCATCTATCAAATTATCAATGATGAATGCTGCAATGGTGTTTAGAGAAGTCCATTTGCAGCCCAAGAGAAGACGATTTTTGAAAATGTATCAGTGGAATGCCTGGCTCGATTTTCGAGCCAGTCATTCCAGTGATACATTTTCAAAAATAATCTTCTCTTGGCTTTGCAAATAGACATTCATTCACTGAGAAAAATGCCAATTTTTTTTACCTATCTCATTATAAAGTAATTAAAAAGTTGGAATTGAAATATTATATGCAGTAGAAATTATAATGATTATTCGATTATTTAGTTTTTAATCATATAAGTTCACAATTTAAAAAACATTCACAGTTTTCGATTTAATCACATAAGGCAAAAATAAAAAATAGTTTCATTTCTTGTAAATCTCCCGGGTGAAATTTTTCTTTGTTTTCACCCGGCCGGGAATAAAATAATTTTTTTTTACGTAGCATAAATGTTAAAACATGCATACATTTGTCAAACTATACAAATTACAATGTTTTAATGCCATTTGTATGCAATGTGAATCCATTTTACTAATTGTGACATGAAAAACATAACAAATTTGGCAATTACAACCATATTTAATTGATATCTGGTCAAATATTTAAAACAAATTAATAATTTAAAAAAAAATTAATTTCCTCCCTCCCTACTGAAATCTTTTTTCTACACCCGGTTTGCAGGAACCAAAATCTTTTTTATGGATGGCCTAATCGCGCAAGCCTAGCCATATTACATGTCAGATTATCTAGCTACTCCGGGCCATGAATACATTCAGCATTCTCAGCTGGTCCTAATCCCTTGCGAATCAGTTGAATGGTACAGTACAGGTCATAAACAACTTATAAGGCAGAAATGTCTTCCAATGTTACTGTAAGCATGCAGCAATCATGTTTTCAAAATTATTCCACTTTCCACAGAATATAACTTTAACTATTTATTGGTCAATTCAGCCAGAACTGGCCATTGCCGAGGGAGGTCTCGATGAATGTCCATTTCCAGACCAAGAAGACTATTTTAGAAATTTTACCACTGGAATGACTGGCTCGACCAAGCCAATCATAGGTCGATAACCAAGCCAATCATTCCTATGGTAAATTTAAAGATTCTTTAAAATCTTGGCCATTAAGCCGATGACAGACGATCCAACATGTATGATAAATACATGTATGATTCGACATTGTTGGACGATGTTTGTTTGTATATCATAGCTTTCGACAAGTTGAATCATACATGCAAAAGTCTGACAATGCTCAACTTTCGTCCGACACCATAAACATGTTTGATGAAACAGCCAATCCTATACCAGAATTTGAATCATGTGATATTGTTGCTATCACTTGTTGGTAAATTCATCCAACAATGTCCGATACTGTATGATCGTGTATGATGAACATGTATAACATACTAAATGTATAATCATACATGTTGGATCGTCTGTCACTGCCTCGAGAGACAGAGTTAAATGTCATGAAGCTTTAAGCAATATCATGCATATAATCTCGACTTTAGAACACCTCTAATTCTCTGTAGTGTGACCTTAAAAGTCATGCCCAAATGAAATACACCTAGATCAGTGAACCCAAATTCAAATCCTACTCACGCTGCAATGTCACATTTCATGGCCATTCAGAGATCTTATGGTGCTATTAACCCTTCAATACTTATACCAGCCAAAAACAGCTTCTGCTGCAGTCTTGAGAAATGTTCATTTGCAGACTAAGACGACTATTTTTGAAAATTTACAACTGGAATGACTGGCTCGATCCAGTGGTAAATTTTCAAAGAATAGTCTTCTCTTCATCTGCAAATGGACATTTTCAATAAGAGATTGACATTTTCTTAACGTTATCTTTAATCTGGGTTAACAATTTGGTCTATTTACTCACCTCGGGTTTGTCTTAACCGTTTAACTCTCAAATTTGTTGAAGAGAAATTTACATTTTCTCATAGAAAATGTCAATTTGCAGACCAAGGGAAGACTAATTTTGAAAATTTACCACTGAAATGACTATCGAGGCAGTCATTTCAGTGGTAAATTTTCAAAAATACCCTTCTCTTGGTCAGCAAATGGACATCTTCCAAGACCACTGAAGACACCATTTTTGTCTGTCTTGAGTGTTAAAGGGTTGATATAAGGACCTAATCAATGAAGTCATCGAATCACTTTAACCTGTACCACTCTGATGTTATATTTATTAATTTTCAAATTAAATTAAATGTTGAACTGGTGCTCATTTTTCAACAAATTTGGTTGTAGATGTTGCCGTGTTGTAGGCCAATTTATTTGCTATTGACATAGTAAAAGATGGAATATTAACATCAGAGTGGTCAGGGTTTAATAATATGACTTAGATGTACCTGTGTTTTACTGAGCTCTGGTTTTGGCACGTTTTCAGCTACTTTCAGAACTTCAGGTCCACCAAATTCACTCACACAAATGGCCCTCATTGCAGCCACAGCCTCTAAAGTCAAATGTCAATAACATGACTGAGAATCAGAGATTTCTGATGTGATGCCACACCCCTTTCTCTCACATCACCACTTATACAATAGCATCACGAGTTCACCGATGACCAATTCCTTTATACAGGGTTCATGCATCAGTTCGGCAGTAAAATGTTCAATGGAAACTTGCAACTGATAAGCCATGAAAGGCTTAATGGAAGCTTGTAAATTGTAATTTAGTAGCAAAAGGATCAATTGACACTTGCGATACAGCACTAAAAGGGCAAATATTTACTTGCAACTCAATAGCACAAGGATTAGCATTTATGTGAGATGAGTACTTCAGCAGTAACTGGATTAATGGAGAATTGAAATTCAACAGTAAAAGGGTCAATTAATAAAAATGTATAATTCAGCAATAAAGGGGTTAATAGAGGATTGTAATTCTGCAGTAAGATTGTTAATTGAGACTTGCAATTCAGCATTAAAAGGGTTACTGGAATTAGTCATTCAGCAGTAAAAGGGACAAACTTGCACTTCAGCAGTAAAAGGTTATGTTACTTGAAATTCAGCAGTCAAAGGAGCTGCCATCAGATTATCTATAGGCACCCGTAAAGCAGATTCCATATCATCATACAGACTGGGCGACTTCGTTGCACCCCAGCGGTTTATGTAAGTCACTACTGTTGACACGGTGGAGTTGTCAGAATGAATTAGAACTATCTTGCCCTGAACTTGCTTGAGGAAATGCTCCATAGCCAAGACTACTGCTCTCATTTACAGCAGATTG
This sequence comes from Chaetoderma sp. LZ-2023a, assembly GCA_034401795.1. NCBI lineage: Eukaryota > Metazoa > Mollusca > Caudofoveata > Chaetodermatida > Chaetodermatidae > Chaetoderma > Chaetoderma sp. LZ-2023a. Next base: position 46,652,864 of record CM067362.1, read on the forward strand.
ATGTGTTCTTGAGACTGTTCCAGATTCCAAAGCCCTGATATCTTGGCTTCTTCCGGGCAAGCTCCCCATCCCTCCATCGAGGCATCGGTGTACACCATGACCTGAGGGTGGGGGAGAAGACAACATCACCCCTGCTAGATTTTCCCTTACCTGATCTAGCCTGAATTTTAAAGGTCTTGTGAGGACTTGCGGTCGATAACGAGTTTTAATTAATTTTATGGTCTACTACACTATTTAAACACAATAGCGTCACTTTGGAGTGAGAAAAATATGTTAGGCAGCCCAAATAACGAGATTAAATGATGCCTCAATATGAATCACATCACCACTCGCTGTGACGTCACATCGGGAACGGCGTTGTGAGCTGGGTCAATATTTTTCTGTCTGTAGTACAACGGTAACATATTTTAAAACGTGCGTTTAACAGGGTAGACTTCACCTACCATAACATAAATTATGTCAGGTTGAAGCTAAGTCTTCAAGAAATAAAAAATCATGATTTTTTACAATCTATTATGATATTTACTCATTTTTAATGGTTTCATGGATAGCTTTATTCGCATAATAATAGGCCTATAACTACGGTAAACGATGGGCAGTGCTGAAAATCGGCAATATTTCAATGCATGTGACAATTAATTCTCTGTAGTCTAGTAGGCCTAATTGCGGATCCATTACCATTCTTGAAAGGACTGGGTGTACTATGTACTGTCTGGGATGGATGGATGTGAGCGTGATGATCGAGGTTGGTGGGAGAGGTTGACGATGGCTATAATTGTACTATTATTGATATCTAAATGTATAGGCTACAGAGTGCATGCAGTTACAACTTTTTCTGAAGATTACGAATCTACAATAAGTGTGTCAGTGTGTCCTATGTGAAATTTCCCCTGATTACTGATTAGAATGTAATTGTTTACCTATAAGCTTTTGGCAATGTGTTTGTATAATAATAATGTAGAGGCATGTACGGGTCAACACGTACGTTGGTGTGTGTGTGTGTGGGGTGTGGGTTGTGGGGGGGGGGGGGGCGTCACGCCTGTGACAACCATATGAACTATATCGTTTTCAAACCAACTTCTTACATGTATGGAAGTAGCATACACTCATATTTCAATGTTATGAAAAAGCAAAACTGTAGCAGATGAACAAATTTTAAATAGGTAGGTGAACTGACAGATGTTCAGAGGTCACTAGCGTATCATCTTTACTTACAGTGCAGCTCATAAATAAGTTTAAATGCTTCCAAAGCAAAAACACAAATATGGTAGTTAGAACCATATGAACATGATACAAGAAATGTTATGTTGAATGTTTTGAACACAATTTGGGTTGAAATCCAAACCAATTATGTACAAAACATTCAGCAGTATATGTTATTTAAGTTGTACTATAAGCAACAAACTGTGCTGTCAATAATATGTCAATGTACACTATACGCAAATAGATTAGTTTTGATTAGATTTATATTTACCAGACATTTTGGTTAACTTTAAACACACAACTGGAGTAACTGCTATAGTGCAATCATAAATTTATTCATAAGCCTACACAATGGTAAATTGCGATCGTACGTGCACTGAGGCCTACTTAACTATCATTTAAAAAGTTGTGCACATGCATGACTATCATATATGCATAATCTCTTCAGTCAATCCAGAAAGATAACATATATATGCATTTGTAGAATTGTATTCCAAGAAGTGTGTGGGTGGGTTTGATTAAATATAGCCTAATTCATGTACATGAAATCCGATGTTACTGTCACCTCTAACAGGCCTATATGTTAGAATTGTGATGTCAGGCACCCTGACCATGAGGTCAGCTTTACTCCAGAGATAATAATCTTGACTAATAAGAATTGGTGTCATCCCGGTGTCACGTCACAACTCTAGCGCGATAGCTAAAAACGTTTGGTTGTCAAGGTGGTTGCTATATCATGCTTATCTCAGCTTTGGCTGGGCGGATTACAAAAATTTAAAAAGCATTTTGTTCTTCTAGTAAAGGAGAATCTGTATTATGATTGTCAAGTTAATCAGAGCGGTCGGGTATCTAGTCCTCATAACATCTTTAAATGAACTACAAATTATATTATATAATATATAGCACGAAAGCTGGTATTATAGTCGAGTTGCTTAAATTCGTGAGTACCGAAATTCGTGAATTTGTTTTTATCGCTCTCGTTCTATGATGTAACGTTGCATGGAACGCATCTACACAGTAGCCACTTTTTGATTGACAGTTCTGAACCTTTTGACAAAGTTTTGAGCAAAATACGGTCAAAACAAGAAACTTTTCATACAATGACTGATGGTAGTGATAAAAATTGCAAGATTCCTTAATGCACTTTTTTAGATTACTTACTTGCGCTTATTTAGCACCTAAAATGAGCAATTTTCACAATCCAAAGTTACCACCTGCTTTGGTTACATTTTCCTGGCGCGTCGGATTAGACTGATTGACAGTAGCACGTCTAAATTTTATTGGAGAGGCTCTAGAGGAAGGGGTGGGTGCTTATCAATGATTTACCAAAATGTCAAAATTAACATAAAGTGCACATATGGTTTTTTTTAACGATATACATTTTTTTATTCGTCCCTTTATGCCTGCTGAACATGTTTTAACGACCCTAACGTTAGTTCATTTCTTCAGCTCATTAATATTTATGAATTTCATGTGACATCACTACCTAACGAAAGCGGCATCCATTTGGCTTTTTTTCTTCTCTTCAAATGTATCAACTGCTTTTATAGTTTATACATTCATTTGTAGGACTAATTTATGGGTTAAAACGGGAAAAATTAGCAGTTGAAACATTCAACAAACCAATACCGTGATATTTAAGGATTTACAAGCATGTACCAGACAGCTGAAGATGCATAATCACCAATTCACGAAATTCGGTACCGCTATTTCACACATAACCTGGTGAGGTGGGTCAGTTCAAATGCTTGGAATTTGTTTAAAAATTAAAGTTTTGTGCTGAAATTTTTGCATTTGTATTCGGAAGTGGTATTTTACATTGTGTTAAATTTTTGCGCAGATCTGTTTAAGAGTTTTCTTTCACGAGTGCATTACTTGCTTAGATTCACGAACTTCGGTACCCATAGTAGGGTCCAACGAATCACCCATAACGACCCATAACAACCCATAACGACCCATAACAACCCATAACGACCCATAATGGACCCATAACGACTTCACGACCCATAACGACTCATTTTATGAATACACTTTCTTTAGATCTGTCACCAGACTTTTGTAGATCGTTCAGAGAAAGTGAACATGTGGGAAAATGTGGACTCTAGAATGCAGATCGCTAGTCTTTTTCAGGGACATGATACATATACCGGTAGCCTACAGTTGTCATTGCATGTGTTTGCGGTCTCTGAATGCTCTTGTTATAGTTGGGAAACTATGTCAATATGTGCGTGTGTGTATGCATAATGCGTGCGTGCGTATGTGCATTATTGATACATTACTGTGTGTCTATGACGTCTCAGCATAACTATGATGATACATGCGTGGATATAAATAAACAAGGAAGAATTTTAATGGATATTCATATTTTAATGAATAACAAATCAATAAAACCATGAGTGCAAAATACAAATTAAGTGGTAATTTATAGCACAATGACAAGTAGTACATCTAGAGCAAAATAGTGAATATAAAGTGTATTATAGCATGAGTTTAGCACAATTATATTATAATACTCTTAAGAGAGGGAGAGGGAGGGTCGGGAGGGGTGGGGGGGGGTGAGGGAGGGAGATGAAACCACAAAATAGTGAATATAAAGTGTATTATAGCATGAGTTTAGCACAATTATATTATAATACTCTTGTCTACTAATACAGGTAGTTTCTGTGGTTTCCACCCTGTCGCTAATTTCAGGATGTTGTTTAGGGACTCAGAATTATTATTGGTCCACAGATCGTTACCATCAGTGCCAGCCTGCATTGGTACACACACATTGTCCGATATAAGGCCTCTGAGTCGCTTCTTGAAATAACTTTCAAATGCAGGATATTTGTCAAAATATGTAGCTATATTATGAATGCGCTCATCAAAGATGCACGAATCATTGCTCTTGGCAACACCATGCTGTCCAAATAATAACTCAGTGATGGCATGCCTATCTTTGGTAGAGCAACCAACCTTGTCCATTAGATAACATTTAACATTATCTTTCAAGTGTTTAGTGCATAAAAAATGCTTAGCATTTGGAAAGCAGCTGTGTATGGCTTTGGTAAGTGATTTTTCTTCATCACTTCCTAGTCGAATGCCCAGCAAATCAAGATCAGTACCGAGAACAGCCTTAACATGTGAAAGAAATAAATGATATGATTCATAAATGCTATCCCAGTGAAGAAAGATTGGACCTAACATAATAGGTGACTGTCCTGACTCTCTTGAAACAACGGTCTTACTTTTGTAAACAGTCGTGGTAACGAAACAGGCTCCCAAATTAAATGTCCTGTCTATACCAATTACGCTAGCATTGTTACCTATAACATTTCTTTTCATGTCTTGAAGCTGCTCAGTTGAATACATTATAACACTTGGAGGTTTACCTTTGGTACATATAACTAGTTGTACATATGGATGCGTATTAACTTTGCCAATTACTTCTAATACTTCGTCGGCAAGGTTTTGTCGATGCGCGTAATTGTCATTCTTTTTAGATTCGCGATATTTTTTGTCCCTAATTTGCCGAAATGTTTTTGGTGCGTCAATTGAATCATTTTTGGCCATTTCGTGATATACTGTCATGGGTGGTTTGCTGATTGCTTCCTTACCTGCACATTCTAAGATGGCAGGACGGGTACGCTCGTATGGGGCATCCTTCTTTGAATTACCGTGCGGTCTATGGCATGTTATTATGCCACAGTATTCAACGATCGCGAAATTCTTTTTGTCGTCATATTGATCTGGAAGCTGTTCAAAAATGGTTACACGTTTCTTATAATTGTTATCACCTTTCAACTTGGTATAATACCGATGCATCTTTATTATGCTTGAGGATGCTGGCTGAGGATCTATTGGTAACCATGTTGTTTTACTGTCAACCCTGTGTTGTGTACAATAAACACAATTTTTTAGCACAACTAGCTTCAATTGCCCGTTGGCTAGAACAAAGTGAGAATTGGCCGTTGTACCTTTTGCCCCATCCCACACACCACAATCATCCGCAAAGTCACGTTTATCACCTTTCTGTCTCTTATCAGTGTTGTTACTGTTGTCCACAACTACAAACACGTTTTCTTTCTTTCCTCGGGGTATTACAGGTTCTGAACAATTCGTTTCACAAATAATCGTAAACAATTTACCGACTGCAAGGAATTTCCCCGGTACAGTTAGCGGTTTAAGTGCTTCTATTGCTGTAAAGCTCGGATTACCATCCACATTATCTGACCTGTTCACTAAACCTACGGAATCTTTGAGTTCTGATGTTTCACTCTCAGAGGAATCAAGTTGACGAAGAGGCGGAGATGGTGGCGATTGTGGACTGGAGATTGTATTCTTGAACGCGTTTCTCTGGGGGAAAATAATAATAATAATAATAATAATAATAATAATAATAATAATACAATTTCATGTCCAGATGCCTAACATGGCGCACTCATAGGTTAAAAGTGTTCAGATCAATAGCTCCTAAGGTGGCAAAACGTTAAATTACTTTCTATATGGTTATGGATCGACACACCTACATGAATGGACGATCATAAGGACACACACGGACACACACGGATACACACGGATACAATAAATTTATGTATTTTTCTGGTTTATAGGAATTAATCTGTCCTTGCGCATCGCTAGCTAAGCTCCACCAATACTTGTTCGCGTTGGGATCGATCGGTTCTTGAACTCACTGACTATAAATTTTCAGAAAACTATATTGGTTTGCTGTTGGGTATTTTGAAACTGGTTTGACCGGGTGCCGTTGCGGCCTATGGCGACACCGGCGCCCAGCGGGATTAGTTTCAAAATATTCAACATCATGTTTCTTAATTAGGAAAAACATACAATTCGTACATGTCGGACTATTAAGCGTTTTAAGACGGTGTAAATCGAGTGGTGCACGCTGTATTTGATAATGACGTCATCATACACGCCTCGGAGTTGTGTATGGCGAAATATGATGGATGGATAAACTGGAAAGGTGCATCGTGATGTTACAACACCGAACTAATCTTTATCTTTGGAAAGGGGTGTGGAGGTGGGGGGGGGGGTTACAACTGGAATGACTGGCTCGATAACCGAGCCAATCATTCCAGTGGTAAATTTTCGGAGACGGTCTTCTCTTGGTCGGCAAATTAACATTTTCTTTGAAAATTTTTGTTAAATGGTTAACCGTTCTAATATATATATATTGTATATATATATAAACACTTTAATTTTTTCAAGAAAATTTCAATTATATATATATATGTAAATATTGCATTCCAACATATTGCATAAATGTTCTATAGCCACATACCGCCTGTGTAATATAGTGTAGGGAAATAGTCATATCTAAGTCTATGACTTGTGACTCAATCCCATTGTTCTAAACGCCAATAAAATATGTTTAAAACAAAAATAATCCCGTTATTACATTACATTACACTCAGGCCGTGTGCAGGCATATGAGGCATTACAGTTGATAATATATTTCATTAGTATAATAATACGGGACAGATCAATCTTTATATCCCACTACCTAGTACACACAACATTTAGATGAAGAGATAACACATAGCGTACCTTAGGCTTTGGTGTAGATGGAGATGTTTCACTGTCAGAAGAATCCAGTTGAGGAAATGCAGGGAGGCCTATGCGCCGTGAAGTTGGTGGCAATTCAGGACCAGACACTTCAAATGATACAGGTGATACAGGTACGTCAAATGTGACATTAACAGCATCGGACTGGAATAATAATAATAATAATAATAATAATAATAATAATAAGACGAGAACCTTATCTGAGCCAGCTCTTATAGGTGGCTTAGAGCCTAAATAGCCTCTTAGATTTGATCAAGTTGGATTAATACTGTCAATTTTATTGAATTATGTGAGGTTGCAGTAGGAATCTTCTTTATCCGCCCAGTCTACCCATCATTGAATGTGTGTTAACAACGGCAGTAAAAATAATTTAAACGAAATCGGGCCAGTTCTTCTTGAGAAGACAATTCAATTCTCCAGTTGCTTTAGCATTGACAATTTTGGCGGGAAAACGATCCAAGATGGCCGTCAAACCGTTCGGCCGAGAGTATTGAAAATGACAAATTTGGAATAAGAAGACCCAACAACATATGTAAAAACAATTTCGGCTTCAAATTTCCACAAATAAAAAAATCCAAAATGGCCGCCAATCATGCTGAATTTTGATTGGTCGATGGCGGTCATGTTTACATGTTTATATGTATATCAATTTCTCTTGAACAACATGTAATGCCCCTCAGTCCCTAATCATACGAGCCAAATTTCTGCCCGATCCGTTCAGCGGTTCTGGAGATTATTTAATTAATTAAATGCTGTTTACATATAGGCTTAGGTGTGAATAAAATAATGGTGACAAGAAACTGTTGCTGCTGCAGTCAGATTTGTTTAAAAATATAAAGTTATGCCTTTGAAAATGCTAATTATGAAATGATGTAGTAGTAGCAGCCACACAGCAGTAGCTTACCTTTTCCATTGGTGTCGAAACTTGTCTTTCCTCACGTGGTGACTGGGCGGACGAACGATAATTTTTGCATGGTGGCTCTGTGAGCGAGTGTGATTGTGGGGGGCTCTGCAATACCTCGGAATATGAACGTTTACGCGGGGTGTCATCAGTGTTTCGATTAAATCTCAATGGGGCGAAGTGGTTGGGTCTCCATGCATTCACTTTTGGCAGAACTGAGGAACACGACGTCCACATTATTGGCAATTCTTCATTTCCGTCTAGTGGCTCACGGGCGGCGAAGGTGACGTTTAAGATGATGAAGAAAGGCCAATTACAATTACTCGATATATTAGAATAGGATTCACAATACGCTTTGCGGACTATTGAAGTATCATCTAGTGCACGCAGCCTGTGCCAATATTTCATTGCAAGCGCCAAACAGGATATACCACCCACATGCCCCCCCCCACCCCGGCAGTTGACCTTCTGCAGCCGATCCTGAGGACAGCTATGGTAATTAATTATAATCAGATATAGGCTTAACGGGAACATTGAAAAATATGATTTATACTTTTCAATCATGATCGGGAAGTGTTCAACCATATATAACTTTCAGGGTGGGTGGGGGTGGGGGCAATAAAATGAACACGGGTCTATGATTGTGATGATTGGTTTGTCGTGGCTGTGTGTGTGGGTGACGTTTATAAATATTTACATATACTACACAAAAATGCATGACGTCACAAGTTTTTGTGTTCCTATTAACGAATCTGAAGTTCTAAGTAAGTTTTCATATGTCGTTATGGGGACGTTATGGGTTCGTTATGGGTCGTTATGGGTCGCTATGGGTCGTTATGGGTTGTTATGGGTCGTTATGGGTGATTCGCTAAAAGGAAACAGAGCAGCAAACGTTAGTTCGTTGGTATTGTACTATGTTGGATATTGTGGAATCTAGTTAGAGAGAGAGAGAGAGAGAGAGAGAGAGAGAGAGAGAGAGAGAGAGAGAGAGAGAGAGAGAGGTTATGGCTCACTGCTAGAAGCAAAAAACGAAGAAATGGTGTGTTGTAGGTGTTGTGCCTTTTATACTCTCCAGAGAGCATATCTGCTGATTTTACATCAACCTTTGATTGGCCAGAAGCGCAATGACGTAGTATTATTTGGGAAAACTCTCTAATTTGACATGTCTATAAATCACATGTATACCCTATACTGATCTCATCAATATATGGCTACGAATATTTGTTTGGACGACTGTCTGTGTTATAAATTCGTTCAGAATTAAGTTTTTATTGCTGGATAAAGTTGTGAACACCCCAAGAAATCTAATAATGATTGAACAAGATGATAGGCCGTGACCTCTCTAACCCGGGGCGTGGCTAGTCAAGAGAGAGCAACAAAATTCTCACGGTTGAATTATGTCAAGCGGCGGGTTTACAGCTGCTCTCTTGAATTTTTCGTGTATTTAATCAAATAGATACTATTTTTCTTCATCAGAATATACCATTCTTATTCTCATATGGCCTGAAATGAGCTATGATAAATACAAAAGCTGTCGTGTTTCCCTCTAGCATGTCATTCCGACATCTTAATTGGGCGCCCCCCCCCCCCCATAAGTGACGTCATAGGTGTGGTTTACTATACGTATTTCCGTGTTTTAAAATCGGCTCTTTCCTTGCTCAAGCATTATTTTAAAGGTTTTTAAGTGAATGGGTATGTCAAATATACATGTTTCTTTCCATCAATGCATTCCCGCAACAGTGCGACGCTGAATAAGTTTGTATTTGACTGTGAAAGGCAACATTACGCAAGTATTTCCTCTTCTTGTTCGGAAAGGTATGTTGGGAGTCCCTCCCCTATGTAGAATAGGTCAACCAACAACTTCGCATCGTACGGTGAAAACCGCTGGTACTTGCATAATACGAGTATCAAACTATTATATTTGATCAGGATTGTTGCTAAATCGTTCCACAATATCAGAATACACGTGAACATCCACCGCAAAGTATTACAATATATATATATATATATATATATATATATATATATATATATATATATATATATATATATATATATATATATATATATATATATATATATATATATATATATATTATATACTATTAATAGTATTTATATAAAATTTCCCACCAAAAGTTCTAATTTTCGTATCTTCTGAAAACTAAACTCAAACACGCGAAAACAGCTAGGCTATGACAAAAGCACTAGAGTATCTGTGTGTCACAGAAAAATGGCTCACTGCCATTCTCACAGCTCGCTTGTGTTGTGATAATCATTTAATGCGCCCAGATTTAGAATAATTATTCACTCAAACTGGTGAGAAACCTGCATATTGTAGCTCTAGCACTGCGCTGCATCAGCAATTCCTGCTCATATTCTAGCTCACACTCAAGGTATTCGCCAGCCAGACGATGCTGGTTAGCTGGTCTCGGGGACGGAGACAGGAGATTTCGGGAAGCCAGTGACCACAAAGAACAACTTCTAGAGTCGGTGGAATATTCACAGTGAACGTCCCAGTGGGGCCAGGTGACCATTGCCACCAACAGTGACCACCACAGTGTCATCTCGACTATTGGTGATATATATATCGAAGGTACCCTGTAAAGGAGGAGTCATAGCATGGCTAATTAGTTCAATATAAACTAATGCCTCAAGCAAGCCAATAAATTGGTTTTGCACGAGTAAAGTGCCCAACCCAGGCCTCCATCACAGGAAAATTCCTACCACGGCAAAGTGGAGGAGGAGAAATGGTCAAGATCACGCTCCTTATCTAGAACAATGCTAAAAGTGTGCTAAAATATATATGTGTAATTATTTATATATAGGGATGCACGCTGATTTACGTGGAGGTGGAGCGCCGGCTTCAACAGAATCCGGCACCATCGTCTCTTATGCTAGTCACTGGTTTAGTCGGCGCCGCATTATTTTGGCAGCCCTTCTTGAGGAGCTAGGCTAACCTTTAGTTATTGAGTCCAGACACATATGGGTTTATGCCCCGAATGGCTTATGCCTAATTAACTTTGATAACAGGTTGCCTTCCTAGCAGATGAGCCCAGGTATCCATCTTGGCATGTACCCATTGGACTACTCTCTCAGGCCGATGATGCAAACATGTTGCCTGGGCGACAAGTTTGAAGCCGATGAGCAACTTCTAACCACGTGTCAGCACAACCACAAATAACAAGACAAGAACAGGATAACACACCAAAGTATTGAATAGCAGCGTATCGATCTATCTAAGAAGCAGGTGGCAGACTATGGTAACCATCCTGGAAAGCGCGGAGAGCTAATTGTTTTCTCCCAGTCACCGTATAGTTAGTCTGCGATCAGCATCTTTTTCCATCGCCAATCATGCCGAGAATTAATCATATATGGTTTATCGGCTTTAGGTTTATGTAACTACCCTGAGATTCACAGCTAGGCCGTTCCTACTATAATTAATGTTTTCGCAGTGAATCCTACTTTGGCTTAGAGAAGTCTTAGAGGTACTGGTGATGGTACAGGGGAAGTGTGGGATACATCACCATTTCGATTCTAACTGTTGAGAAACCTCTGCGATTTCCCAGGTCAGCTCTAACCAAACCGGTGGAGGGCACTACCTAACAATTAGTTGGCCAGAGAGTTGCAGAAACAGACAGTTTCTCTAGAATTAATTTAGAAGGCTGTAAGGTTATTGGCCAATTATGGAAACATGTCTTGCTATGTTGACGGCAGCAAAGCTAGGAAAGAGGCTTTACAATGAACAGCACTCATTCATTCAAGCAGTTGTACCTAACTACTTTATCCTAACAAAATAGTTAGGTTTAGTCGCCGTATCTCGAATCTATTGGCACAGGCATGAGAGATGGCTCTAGTGAAAATGTGTTGCTGTATTTAGAAAAGTAAGTGGTGCAGTTAATGAAGCTGTATGGTATAAGTTTAAGCATCTGCACGGTTTAGTATATATAAATATTAAATGTAACAAAATGAAAAAGTATCTAACAGAGTTTAAACAACACTCACCATACTACACTCTATACAGTACAATTAGGTCTAGCTGACCTACGGCGCTTACTTATAATCAGCGCAAGTGAAAGGAAAATAACTATGTTACAATAAAAATGAGTGCCTAGTTGTCATCAGCGCAATGTTCGTTTATGGCACAGTAGTTTCTTGGAGCCTGTTAGTCATCAGCGCATGTTGGACATTAGTTTGTTGGCACCTGTTAGTCATCAACGCATGTTGGCACAGGTGTCTGTTTGCGCAATCGTCAGGAAGCCATGCTGCATTCGATGTAGTTGTTGCTTCATAGTCATTGGCACCAAAATAATAGCATGGAGGTTATCAGTCAAATTTACTGTAGTGGTTGATACACACGAGAACTAGGTGTGGTGGTGAACTTGCCTCCACTAGTGAGGAGGCTGGGTTTGTCATAGTACGGCACAAGATGATCAGTACTGCTTAGCTCAGTAAAGGCATCCAAATCAATGTTTGCAGTAAGAACAATAGTCAAAACATTGAAGAGGCAAAACATTGAAGAGGCCACTTTTTGGCGTGGTTTAGCGAGATATCATAACAGGCCAATCGTTTCACATGGTGATTCGGATGTTATCGACCTAAAGAGATGGCATCACCAACAGGTCACAGTGATTTAGTTGGCGCGAGTGACCTGGTATTTAGTTATTTTATTTACCCCTGAACAGGGGTCCCAGCCTCATCGGCTCATATGGCTTATGCTGGTGTAGATTGCGTTAGATGATCTCTGCAGACACCCCGACCCGACTGAGGAATGCTGCCAGTGCGACTCCTTATATACTATATGGTGACCAATCAACAGTCATCATAGCAGGGCTTGACCAATCATTGTGCACCAAGTGGAGGGGATAGTATGAGAGCAACACGTGGTTGTGATGTCACGTTACCTTTACACTACCAACATATGTGCGATGGCGATCTAAACTAACTTAGAAGAATTAAAATGCCAATTCTTATTTTCATGATATCTCTGACATTCCTGGACCGATTTCAGTTCTGTAAATGGATTCGTCTTTTTCTAACGAATCCTGGTAATGATTCATACCACGATGGATGAAAAGGGCCTAGTATTAAGGATTCCCGAAATACAGGCAACTATATACATAAGAATGCCATTTCCCACGCTTTCTATACAGCTTGGGTATGCTATCTCTTATTGGCGAGTATGCGCAATAGGCATTCTTACAGCCTCTATCAATCTGTGCTCTCTTTTCTTTGGCTACACGCACTGGTCTATAGAGCCAACAGGGGTGAGGTTGGTGCATCTCAGACCGGGTCATTTTGTACCTGGCTAACTCGGGCCTGTTTGTACCCGACTGAGCGATCCTCGCTACACCATCCCCTCCTAGCTTGGCACCATGGGCAGAGTGACATCGCCAAAGTGGATCGCACGCCGTAAGCTGAGCACTAGGTGAGAATTATCGACTTCTCAGGTTGGCGTGTAGCCGAGAGGATAGAGTGATGCATGAGTCACATATCTTATAAGAGGTATGCACATAGGTGTGCAAAGAGGTGGGTTGGGCTGGCATACCTTTTAATTTTTGGACTGTGTTTATTAGGCCTGGGCTCTTTTAATTTTTTTGTGTGGTGCTTACTTTATTGCTTGTAATAATTTCCTGATAATAGTTCACAAGGCCATCCTCATTCAGCGCCGGGTAATTATTCCCCACGCCAAGGATGCCCAGGCTTCAAAGTATCTGAATTATTAGTGTGGCTTTTTTGTGGAGCCACACGAATGGCTCTCGCCATCCCTTTAATATCAATCTTTAAAAGAGTTTTAAAAGAATCATAATAAAAACATATACCTATAATGTTTAAATATCTGAGCAGTCCCAGCCAATTTGCTGGGATGGTGCGGTTATATATAGATTATGACGTAACAATTTTAAGTTGCACAGAATGGCAACTCACAATTCTGGGGGTGGGTTACAATCGTTCTAGCATAATAATAACAAAAACTAATTAATAATATAAAACCTAAGTTATTAACACAATCAGTTATCTCCAGTCCTTATACAGTGCCAATTAATTTTATGAATACAGAGGTGGGTAAGGTTGTCAGTATTTGTGGCAGTGAATGCGTTAGTGGATCCAGGTTCAAATGATATGAGACAGTGGTATTCGACTGTAATTGGCATTTTTCTGTCTGGCTAGTTAGGTAAATTGATGCGATGGGTGCATGCGTCTGTGGGATTTCGGTATCATCTATAAAAGCAGCAGAATGTTGCTTTTCTGCCTGACCAAGTGGAATTGGATGTGCATTAAGATGTGTCCTAAGCAACATGTTCTTGTTGCTTAGAGAATTTACTCCCGATTCTATTTTGTTGACAAGAGCTACCAACTGCTCTGCCTGCCCTGGCACTTCACTTGACACTAGTCTTCTTATCTGTATTCGGAGGCTTTCGTTTTGTAGCTTTAGTCTTGCCAGCTGTGGCACTAAGATTGTTTACCCCTGCATGGTGCTCTGGTGATGCAGTGCACTCTTCTGTACTAGGTATGCCAATATATTGTTCAGTGGATAGTGACAGGGCTTTTAGCAAACTATTTTCAGCAACCACTACGTACATTGCATCTGTTGACAATTTCAGGGGCCAGTACAGCGGTATCTTCAAAACATGTGCTTTGGTAAGGTTCAGTTGTGGCTAGTGTACAGGAATAACATATAAACGAGGTTGAGGATTCGTCAACCAATGCGATTGCTTCGTCTGAGAAAATGTTTTCACATTCATGATGCAGCTAGTATTCACACATATCACACTGTACAACCTTTTCCAGAGTTTCACCCTCGCATACAGAACATATTAATTATTCATCCTCTATGGCAGGCACTGGAGTGTTTACTATGTTGTGCTGGTTGTCCCTCTCTGGGTCATCTAGCTTGCAACCGTTTGAACTATCGTTTATATATATATATAGGAGGGGCACGCCGATTAAGGTTTTGTTTGTTAGCTTGAACAGGAGTAACCAGCTGGTTGTCATCAACCTGGGATGTACTCTTAAATGGGGTTGAGTATTGTTGGCTGGCCGAAGAAGGTGGGCCATCTTGCCCATTGATGGCAGACAGGTTAAGTAGTGTTTGTACAGGTTTTGTGCACCAGCTGATACAATTGATTTCTGGACACTAGATGATGTTTCCCATTGCTTGCTATGTGGTGTTTGGCTATAAAATCGTTGTACTTTTTGTGCCTACCTTTGCTCCTACACTTCTCATTAGTGCTTTTTATAAGCCACATTCTGAGTTTTAATAGCTACATCAAGACTTTCGGTCATACTCTTCAGTTGCGGCATAAATAGTTCCATGAACCTAGGCGAGTCACGACCATTCATAAGACACAAGGTTAATGTTCTATAGAGATGTATCACGATTGTACATGGTCAATGCAGGTTTGAGGCCCCCAGCTTGGCAATGCCACTCCAATTTTTAATCCTGATTTTTATGGTCACAATGATCTCATCATCACTCTGTATGTTGCTCATTCAATATGTCGAGAGCTTTTTAAAGATGCTCTCAGATGATTTTGAATTTTGTGGCTTGTATGTATGTATGATTACTGTATTCTGTGGCTGTAGTAGTAGAAACATCCTACAGCTGCAATCAGTCCTACTTCGTTGTTTCCCTCTGTGTCTTGTCCTTAGCCGAAATCGTCAGCTTTCTAAAGTCCATTCTTGATTTGAGTTTACGGTGTTTACAGAGTCCTGCTTTCTTGAGGTCATCTCGTATCACGCGTAGCAAATTTATGCAATGACGTCTTCTCATGGCTTTTGTATTTGCTGGCTCCCAGTAGGGAGAATTCCAATGCTCTCTGTGCTGGTGTCTCTTCTGGCATCCTTTGCACAAGGCCAACTAGGGATCGTCTGTGTTGGGAGAATTTTACAGACAGTGGCGATGTATTACACTTCTTGTATAGTGCATCATTGGAAATTATGTTGTCTGACCAATCAGTGCCTAGTGATGGTGCATAGGTGTTTACAGTGGCAGGCATCAAGTTTGTCTAGAGCGGCCTCTAGGACTTCCCAACTGTTACAGTTATACAGCATCAAGGATTACTTTTCCTCCATGGTTCGCCGCCACAAAGTGGATCTTCATTTTCTTTAGTTTCATGCTTTGTATATATATATATATATATACGGAATATGCCGACGATGTGGGCTTCATAGACGAGGAAATATGGGTGAACTCTCTGTTTTGGATTTATTCATAAAGAGATTATCACTTTTTAATTTGCTTGCAGCTATTGGGAGAAATTTGTCAATGGGTTTCTTTTCCTCGTCTATGAAGTCCACATCGTCGGCATATTCCCTCTCTAGCATACCCAGTATTGACACTGTGGCTTTGACCTGTGGAATTGTCCCACGTGGATTTCCATGCAGAAGCAACAGCAAGGTGACAGTTGTAAAGCGCAGGGAATAGTCCATCTCCCTGTGGGAGCCGATTAATGTTTCAAACTCTACAGACTTCACTTACTTGACTCATACTCTCAACTTGGTGTCTGCAAGTACTAGTCTCACTAGTCGTAGCCCATGTTCATTGCAACTGGCCAGGCATAGTACATCTGGGATCTTTGCACATTTAATTTAATTAAATTAAATTTAATCGAAGGCTCGTGACATGTTAATGCCTATTTTCTGGAAATTCCAGCGTTTGGACAAGACTACTGACACAAGCATGCATTGAGCCCATACACTGTTTGCGCAGCTGCGTCCACGTTTGAACCCACTTTGACATGACCCCATGAAGTCATCGATCTTGTCTCGGACGCGGCATAGAGTAACATTGGATATGATTTTCCGTATGCTGTTGTGGCTGGGGGATGTGGTGGGGTGGATGGCGGGTGTCGTCTTGGGCTTTGGTAGCACGATAAGGGGGCCTTGGCCTACAGCATCGATGGGAAGGTGGTGCATAAAAGCTGAATTGATTAGGTGCGTGATTGACTTTGAGATAATATCACTTGCATATTGTGGCTTGTATATGAGTTTAGAGAGTGCATCTCGCAGTAATTCAAAGGTTGTTGTATCGAGGCCAATGATATGATTGCTTTCATCATGTTCTATGCAAATGACTGATTCTATTTTTAACATCCTTATCATGGTCCAGCTTGTAGTCCAGGCGTATTCTTTCTGGCAGCATACGACTTGTCAAGTACCTGATACCCTTTGTAGCCATGATAGTGAGGTGGTAGTGGAACGTGCCTGTATGTTTCTAATTCTGCATGCATCATCATCGATGCCAATAGCTACTGCAGACATGCTGTACTGCATAGGATGGCTAGATTATGGGAAGAGCCCCCCCCCCCCCCATCCCACACCACCCCTCTCAGCGCCTGGAATTTACGGATACCCAAGTACATGCGACAGATTGGTAAGAGTTTCATGGAAATTTAGTTATTAAAGAATTAATAGGCAAGATTGGCTTAAAAGAATATAAATCTTTACTTGGTAACTGTTTATTTGCAGAGCAAGATTAATTTGAAAAGTTTACCACTGGAATCACTGGATCTGTTACCATGCCAGTCATTCAATGGTAAATTAAAAAAGTATCTTTTTCTTTAAACCGACATTCCCAAGATGGATCTAGAGGCCTGCCGTTTCCAGTTTGACCACCAAAGGGTTAAATGCCTGAGAGAGAGAGAGAGAGAGAGAGAGAGAGAGAGAGAGAGAGAGAGAGAGAGAGAGAGAGAGAGGGGGGAGAGAGAGAGGGAGAGAGGGGGGAGGGGGAGGGGAGGGGAGGGGAGGGAGGGAGGGAAGGAGGGAGGGAGGGGGGGGAGGGGAGGGAGGGAGGGAGGGAGAGAGAGAGAGAGAGAGAGAGAGAGAGAGAGTCGGGGTGTGGGGTGGGGGTGTAGTGACCAGATAGTTTGTATAATATATACTTTATTATATGTGATGCATTACTGAATCTGTTGTCTTTTTATTCAATTTTACAGTGTGTCTGGCATTCGTCAAGGAACTATGTTCATCAATATGCCTACTTCCACATCACCAATAACAAATGATAAAGGACTGACTGCTCAGAAGAACTGGATAATATATTTAAATAATTTAATCAAAACAATGTACTTTCTTCTAGAATTTCTGAATGATGTGTGTTGGTGTTTGGTGTTATGTTATGTGTTCATTAGTAATAAGTACTATCACATTCACATGATTATAAATATATCACAATCCATGCATTTCTATATCACAGGCATTGCGTTCTCATGTACCTTTTACCTGCGACTATTAAAAAACACCTACTGATCCGAGTTGACTCAAATTTTAACACGAAGACATGTAGATTTTTTGTTGCAACACTGGAATTTCAAGGGTTAAGTGTTAACAGACAATTGACCTAGTTTTCTGAGATTTACTGTTGATAGACAGAGGAGGTAACGGCAGTAGTCCGACAGCCCAGTAGTCGGACAGCCCCGTAGTCCGACAACCCAGTAGTCCAACAGCCCAGTAGTTCGACAACCCAGTAGTCCAACAGCCCAGTAGTCCGACAGGCCAGCAGTAAAACAGGGGAGAGAATTTGCAAAACCCAGTAGTCAGACAACCCAATTGTCCGACAATAGAAATGTAATAGTCGATAAAGTTGTTCAACTGAGCTGGAATATAAGTGTGACAGGGTAGGCAACGCAATGTATGCATATTTAGGAATTGTCCGTGTACGTGAGCGTACATACATGTTCATGCACACACATGCACACATGTGTATGCACACTCGCACGCAAGCATGCACACACACGCACACACTCACTCACGAGCGCGCACACTCACGTGTGTGCATGAAACATGTAAGGATACTGTTATAGTACATTATGCAATAGTATAGTATGAAATAGTACGCTATGTTATATTAAAGGATGGGTGGACTGACTAAAGAAATAATAGGTCTCTTCCAAACCCCATAAGCAATATACGAAGATGACGTAGCATTAACATACTCAAAGCAGAAAATAAGTTAAGGACGATGGACGGACCAAAGCATTGACAAATTGATGGAAAAAAAGAAGGAAAAAAGAAGACGTCTAACAAGCAGCAGCATACGCTGTGAAGCTTAAGCAAGAGGTATAATGGGGCCTATATCACTCACCTGTACCATTGACATTTAAAACTAGAAAACTCATGTTTTACATGTAGAGCACTATAAATTTCTTTAGAAAATCAACAGTAATGGCCAGAAATAAGTTTAGCCTACAGTAATTTTTAAATAACTACAAATTGTGAACGATGATTTTAGGAGTAATATTTAAGCAATTTCTTGGACGTATTTGGAAATCCAAGATGGCCGCCGAATAAATTGATCAATCCAATTTCTCTTTAGGAGTGCTGAAGTTTACCAGACTGGGATCGTTCCACACACGCCTCACTGAAATTATGGCATTGAAAGAGTAGTATTTTATTTAAAGGATTTCTTGAAATTTTTTGGAAACTCAAACATTCTCATGGCAATCATCTAGAACCTACCGCAAAAAGATCCTTCCACCAAAATTTGATTAAAATTTGCGGTGGTTTAGGATGAGATGTGTTTTAAACGATTTCAGGAAATTTTTTTGGAAAATCCAAAATGGCCGCCAAAACAAATTGACAAATTAAAATCCTCATTAGATTGAAGCGCACCAGCATAGGATCATCCCACCCACGTTTCGGTGAAATTGGGACCATTGTTCAAGGTGGAAAATGGCGATTTAAAGTGTTTCAGGAGAATTTCAGGAAACCCCAAGACAGCCGGCAAAGAAATCGACCAATCAAAATTCTGAATATCTGTTCTAGAGTCTACCACAATACGATTTTTCTAGCCGAATTAGTGGTTTATGAGGAGATATGCCTCCGTTTTAAATGATTTCCGAAAATTCTTCCATCAAAAAAGATTGACCAGCTTAAGATTAAAGCCTACCGACGGATGGAGGGCGTAGGGTCACCATGCCATATTCGTTTAGGTTAGCATAAGAATAATAGTGGCAAAGACGTGTTTCTCTAGCTCTGAAGTTCATTGAATTTCTAGAGTTTAAATAAAAGTTTTGAGTGATAATTTTATGATCGAATGGTAGTGGTTGATCAGCTGGTCATGACTGGTGATCTTATTCTCAGTGAATAGATGCGGGAATTATTAGAGATGTGGAAACGAGAAGCCATTGCTTTTAGAAGCGTCACTTTCACCTGTACAATTACCAGATAACAGTGTACAAGCCATGACAATAACAATACCGATGATTGTGGTAACGGACGCGCAAAGCCAGGAGCATGCAGTGTGTACATCTGTGTGCACGACCGCCAGCGCATTGATTGCCGATGCGCATGCCATGCTTAACGACGGTGACATTGACTCCGATAACAACATTGCTAATGTATGAGGCGAGGCGGTCCCGAAAGCAGGTACGCCTAATGAAATTAACAACGCAAGTAGTAACGAGCCATTCACTGGTGATTGCAATATTCCAAAATCAGGGACTGTCCCTACAACTTACTCAACCCCGTATACTGATCCTGATAAACGTGATCACAAACAAATTATTAATCAAGTTAATGTCATGAATGTAAGCGGGACCTTGTCTATGATAGACCATTTTTATAATGCTTATGTAGAAAATGAACCCAGCCAACTCACTATAGCACTCTGAAACAGAAACATACAGCAGCAACCAAAGCAGCGACAACGTTTTCAATACTCACAATACGCGCCTGACTCACCCAACTCACTCCCATTTCAGAACCCATGTATGTCATCAAACACAGAACTCAGTATGTCGACCACCATCAAGCACACCATTGAATCTTTGATAAAGAAATTTGACAAGTTCGAAAGTAAATTTGACACTGTCGACAGTAGATTAGTAGATCTACAGAACAGTGTATCCGGTATCTACAAAGAAATCAATAAGACAAACCAGAAAGTTAACACACTGGAAACAAGTGCCCAATTTCAAAGTGACAAATATGATCAGGTGATAGTGGAGACCAGGGGGCGATTGAGGGTCTACAACTCATACCAGATAATATGCACAGGGAGACAGATGGATTAGTCAGTTGTTTAGCCATTCTTGAGAGTGAAACCACGAGTGCGATCGAAAATATTAAATGGAAATGTGAACAACTTCATGAGGAATTTAGAATTAAAAACAAGATCAATGCGTGATAATTAAATTTTTCTCTTCTAGCTGAACGGGACGATGAAATATATTTTGATATTGTGAAGGATTTTATTAAGGAGACGATGAAGATACAAAAAGAAATTTCATTCCAAAATGTACACCGTATATGCCCACGAAATCACAACCAAGACAGAAGCAGCCACACCATACAACAGGATGTCTGGGCTAATAGACAATAGCAATCTGGCATATGGCCCGTACTACAACCCAACTCTGTATCAAGGAACTGGCTAGCCGTGGCAATGCCGACGATATCAATAAGAAGACTTAACAGTACACATCCACACACATCACATGCGAGCATAACAAGCAATAAAACAATTCACCGCACAAATGGCTGCATCCCCTGCTCTGACAATAATAGCCACATTTTTTAAATGTGTACCGCTCACACGTGCTACCATTGTTGCATTTGCCACTACTTCTATTGCTGTCACTAATGATGCTGCCCCTACTTCTACTGCTGCCGCTACTATCCCTATCACAACTACCCGTTATATTGCTCTGCCTAGCGCTGTCATGACTTCTGTTGTTACTGAAACCAGCCCCTTTTCTAATGCTATCATCACTAATAACATTACAACTGACACAATCACTACCGCTTACAAAAACAACAACAACATCAACGAGGATGACAACAACGATGACAACAACAATGATAACGCCAACGACAACAATAATAATGGCAACGGCAATGGCAATGGCAATGACAACAACGACGACCACCACCACCACCACCACCACCACCACCACAACAACAACAGCGACAAGAACGACGACAATGCCAACGATGACAACCATGACAATGATTAAAACAACGACAAAGTTACTGATGACAAGAAAGAGGACAAATGGGAAGATACACATTTTATCAGATTCGGATATCTTAATTAATATGTGTGGACTGGTAAAGAAATTGTCTTATCCTGAAATAGAAGAGTTTGTGTATGGATTCGACATTCTAGGTGTGGGAGAAACTATAGTAGATGAATATGATTCAATAGGGTCTAGACATTTTTGATCCCTATAATGTTATCCTAAAGAACCGAACAAATGAACAAATGCTAGGATTACAATTCTAACCTCTAACACAATCTAAACACATGTACAAGAAATACAAACAAAGAATGAATGAATGTGTGCTATGGGTCTCGGTACCGATGTAACTAACATGTCTTGGAGATGAATTAATTGTAGGATGCATTTATGTCCCTCCAGAAGGTTCTAGATACTTATCCATAGTCACATTTGATAAAATAGAAGCTGATATTATTAGATTCGCTGCAAGAACAAATTACATCGTTCTAATGGGGGATTTTAATGCCAAAACTGCACAGCTCCAAGATATAATAATCGACGACGACCAACTCTCACAGTTTACCGAAATAAACCTCGATGATATAGAGTCATATAAACAATAGTTATAGGTCCTCTGAACTAATAGTTATAATTATGATTCTTTCGGAAAATATTTCAATTCATGTGTGAGACATCTTCATGTTATTTCTGTTTTAATGGTGGGGCACCCTCATAGTAACATTTTTTTTAGAAGGAAACCATAATAGGCCCTCTACAGTGTGAAGTGTTGGTGGTGTGGCCCACAGTAGCACTTGTGATTGGACACCATAATAGGCCCATACAGTGTGAAGTTATATGGCTGGATAGGATGGTGACCGGAAAGGGCCTCCTATCGCAGTCTGGTGCATGTTTGTCTTGTTTATAGAATCTCACATGTGTGGAAGGGCACCTAGCCTGGGCTGCATTCTTATATCATCTGGGAAGGCCAAAGGGCGATGTAGTGTTTGTAAAGTCAAACATTATTATGAATTTCTCTGCTGATTTCAATAGTGAAGGTTGTGGGTAGGGTTATTGTCGGTACGACAATAAGATCGGTTGGGACGATTGTGACAGAGTGATTTGCTGTGTCAAAATCACTTGTCTCAGTCAGGTTGTGTTTTGGGATATGGTTAGGTTTTTCTATAAATTTCTTTTATATGTTAGGGCAGGATAACTTTAAGGGTAACTTTAAGTTGGCACGTAAGCAGATGAAATGTATTGAGCGCTGTTTTTGCATGCGAAACTCAGGTTCGCTTCTGATTGGCCGGGCAGCTAGAAAGTTGTGTTTGTTTAAAGGATGGTTTAAGATAGCCATTCACTCATTTCCAACTGACAAGTCAACTTGTAAGGAATGATTCCGTGAATCAAAGTGTGGAATCCTGTTGGTAGATTTGGCCTGTAGTTGGGTAAGTTATGCTCGTATATATATATATATATATATATATATATATATATATATATATATAATCAGAATAAATGTTTAGAATGTTATCATCATTATCATACCCTTCCCCTCCCCCTACCAAGTCTAAAATTCCCGTTAAAATATGGGAACCTTCGGATGGACCGCATGGGAAAAGATGGAATTGATGGGGATGTTTTGAAGTGCAAATGGAATAGTGTTGCACTTAATTCATTCCGATTCTATAATTTCTTGATGTGTGTGGCTCTGGATTTTCCAATATTCGGCGGCGCTAGTTGTTGGAGTATTATTGAAAAATACGAAAACTGGTTATATTTCCAATTAGTAATGGTCAACCTGATCCATCCAATATATACTCCACGGCGTTTATAACCGTGAGACATTTGGTTTTACCAGTATAATAAGTGTCCCGTCAGGAGTCGGGAGGTTTGGTTAGTTCGAAAACCGGTAACACAATGAAAGGAGTAAGTTCGGATTTCAGATAGGATTACCCTACTCAAATGTTAGCCTGTTAGGGCTAACATATTTCTGGATCCATGGAGTGAACCAACTGTTATCTAGTGATCCAGGAATGGTACACTTTGTAAATATACTGTATTGTTTATTTGTATACTTTGTTATTATATTTTAAAAAGAAAATAAGGTTTTTGATGAATGTAAGTTCTTTTAGCTCTCCTGTTCGAAGAACAGAATAGTTGCCATCACAATGGGTTTTTGTACTGCATGGTTGAAATGCAACCATCTTTCTGAGATTAGCATATAATCTAGCACATACTATATTATTTTGATTAGGTCAATTGACGGCAGAGATGAGGCAGTTCAGACTTTGAGCATATATGGAAGGAACAGTTCTGGTGAAATAGTTAGATTTTGTCTATTTGTCTGTGGTGAAGACGCTATTTTGGGTTGAAAGGGTTAAATATTCATGTATCTAAGGTTTAGCTCATAAGTCCATGGTGTACCGGTTCTGTCGACTGACCTTTGTCCGTCTATTTATCTACCTGTTCGTCAGTTGTCCGTCTTACTTTACCTTGGTGCACACATATATATATATTTTTTTGCGCATGTTGAAATCATGACATATATTTTTTATGCATGTTGGAATCGGGACATTTTAAAAATGGAATTCCAATGGTTAATTGGTTTGTGCGTCATAATTTTCTTGTTACGGTTCATTACCGTTACAGATGCCGAGCTTTGCTAGTTCCTTCATTTCTCATTCGACTACAGACGTATGGGTTAATATTTATTATCCTACAGTTAAAACATCTAGCGCTTGTAGTTAGTATCTATTATCATAATAGGCAAGATATACTTTAAAGTGCAATTATTTAATTAAGCGCCTTATGTCTGTCATTTTTCTAATAACTGATCAGGGGTGTTTACCTGGGTGTTAACCTGAAGCAGTTCATGGGGTGTTTACCTGGGTGTTAACCTGAAGCAGTTCATGGGGTGTTTACCTGGGTGTTAACCTGAAGCAGTTCATGGGGTGTTGACCGGGGTGTTAACCGGAAGCAGTTCATGGGGTGTTTACCTGGGTGTTAACCTGAAGCAGTTCATGGGTGTTGACCTGGGTGTTAACCTGAAGCAGTTCATGGAATGTTAACCTGAAGCCGTTTCATGGGGTGTTTACTTGGATGTTAACACGAAGCAGTTCATGGGGTGTTTACCTGGATAGTGTATGAGATTTTTCAGAGACATGGTGCTTTAGTAATGTCATTTCTGAAACCGTCAGAAATGTTCCTGGATTTGTTTCTGGTATTGTGTTAAATTTAATCTGTATTTGGACATTTCAATATAAAAGAACTTTATACTTACTGGGCTTCACATAAATATTATGTCAGAAATGAGAGGAAAGAAATTGTTTAACTTTAATTTGTTAGACCTAGATAAGGAATTACCTATCTGTAAAATGTATTTAGGGCATTATATTTTATGCGAATTATTCTGAGAAAATGGGGAATTTTCCATATTATTAAAGAATATTTTGTCTTTGGGCAACGTCCTTCCGGGTGGTTATAAGGATTAAGGGTATTTTATAAGTAAGTTTGTGACCAGTCATATTCTATTTTCAACTTTGATCTCAGTGGATCCTGGTAATTGTTTCATTGGGTTTATTCTGTGAAATGAAAAGATGATTTTTGCATGTGTAGTGTTTAGGGCATTATGTAATATATTCAGTATTTTGCGTGTTCCATTTGTATAGATATTCGTTATGGAGCAGTGAACAAATGGTTAGAGAATTCATTCAGTAAAATTCTTACTTAAACTTAACTTGTATATTATTACTCCCATTCCCCATCATTCACGCCTATAGTTAAGACAAATGGGACTCATTAAGAACCGGTGACCTCTAGCAACTGAATTTTCTTTCATCAATCAAATTGTTATTTTCTCATTTGGAGATGATTGTTAAAGTTTTTCTAAAGGTTAAAGTTGCTACGTCACATATATATTTATATATATACGATAAAACAAAGGCATGTTCATATATGCATACATAAATATTGATAGGTAGGCGAAAAACATATGCCAACGTACAAAAAAGGTATATATAGATATATACAAGGAAATTAAGCGGATATATATATATATATATATATATATATATATATATATATATATATATATATATATATGTATATATATATATATATACACCTGTGCAAAAGTTAAGCACCAGCAAAAACAATAGAACGTAGAAACATGATGGTACAACTAGGCTGCCATACTTTTTGTCCCCGCGTTAGCTGACATAATTCCAAGTACGAAATGCACATGCATGCATGACTTCACGCCGCTTGATGTCCATGCGTGGCGGGAAACAGCACACGTGTTCAGTTATGTAAAAGTCCAGTTTGAGGTGTAGAACATTACATACAGATTTAGGCGACAAGATTAGGAATTTTGTGTTCATGACCGTGGTTTATTTGTACAGAGAGAATTAGCTCTTGATTGTGAACCGCTATGGCAAGACGAAGGTTAAGTGATCGTGTGAAATGGCAAATCATAGGCATGCATACCACTGGTATGTCATGCAGAGAGATTGGCAGACAGCTGAACATTAACCATACTGTAATCAGTCGTTTGATTGCAAAACATGGGCAAACTAACGAGGTGAAGGACAGGCCTAGATCTGGAAGACCGAAGAAGACTACTGCCCATGATGATCGAGCCCTAGTACGCCTTGTTAGGAGATCTCCATTCACCAACAGCAGAGTGCTCAGCCAGCAATGGGAAACGCGCAATAGAGTGTCAATGTCTACCGTCAAAAGGAGACTGTATGCTGCTGACATGAAAGCTAGGAGACCTGTCAGACGTCCTCTCCTCACTGCACACCACAAAGAGGAGCGTCTGAGGTGGTGCAACGAAAGAAGACACTGGAACATGAGATCCTGGAGACGGGTACACTGGTCCGATGAAAGTCGGTTCCTGCTTCATGCCACAGATGGTCGAACTCGTGTATAGAGGTCCAGACGCACGGCGTACGACCAACGTAACATCATGGAAGAAGTTCCATTTGGTGGAGGTTCCGTTATGATATGGGGGTGCATCTCATTTGATTGTAAGCTGGATCTGTTGACTGTACCTGGAACACTAAATGGACAAAGATATCAAGATTCCATACTGGATAGAGTTGTGGTCCCTCATTTTGTAAATCATGCACCTGGAACCCACCCTATATTCATGGATGACAACGCCTGACCACATCGTGCTAGAGCTGTGCATGAATACCTCCGCCAGAATGCCATCGACACCCTACCATGGCCAGCAAGGAGCCCTGACATGAACCCTATTGAGCATATCTGGGACATTCTGGGAAACATGGTGAGAAGGAGGGATCCTCCTGTGCAGAACCTACAGGAATTAACAGACGCACTCCATCTTGAATGGCAACGAATACCACAATGGCGTATCAGTCGGTTGGTGACCAGCATGAGATGTCGTGTCCAGGCCATCATCCAGGCACAAGGTGGATATACCCGGTATTAATAATGACAGTCTCAAACTCGTGCACAGATGTTAAACTTCGTTTTCAGACACCATTAATGACAATCTAGCCACGTGTGTCAACTGTAGGGCAATAGTTGTCAGTTGTGTCAACATAACCATATTCAGGCCTCGTTTTCAAGTTCAAACAAAAACATACAGTGTTTCCCCACCATCATAATCAGCATTCCTCTAGTTGCATTATTACCTCTTGCACTAAGATGGATGGGTACACAAATGTTTATGCTATTGCTTTCTTCATAGCACATGAATATACCCTCGCATGTGCGTAAAAATAGGGTGGTGCTTAACTTTTGCACAGGTGTATATATATATATATATATATATATATATATATATATATATATATATATATATATATAGATATATATATATATATATATATATATATATATATATATATATATATATATATATATATACACACACACAATATATACACCTGTGCAAAAGTTAAGCACCACCCTATTTTTACGCACATGCGAGGGTATATTCATGTGCTATGAAGAAAGCAATAGCATAAACATTTATGTACCCATCCATCTTAGTGCAAGAGGTAATAATGCAACTAGAGGAATGCTGATTATGATGGTGGGGAAACACTGTATGTTTTTGTTTGAACTTGAAAACGAGACCTGAATATGGTTACGTTGACACAACTGACAACTATTGCCCTACAGTTGACACACGTGGCTAGATTGTCATTAATGGTGTCTGAAAACGAAGTTTAACATCTGTGCACGAGCTTGAGACTGTCATTATTAATACCGGGTATATCCACCTTGTGCCTGGATGACGGCCTGGACACGACGTCTCATGCTGGTCACCAACCGACTGATACGCCATTGTGGTATTCGTTGCCATTCAAGATGGAGTGCGTCTGTTAATTCCTGTAGGTTCTGCACAGGAGGATCCCTCCTTCTCACCATGTTTCCCAGAATGTCCCAGATATGCGCAATAGGGTTCATGTCAGGGCTCCTTGCTGGCCATGGTATGGTTTCGATGGCATTCTGGCGGAGGTATTCATGCACAGCTCTAGCAAGATGTGGTCGGGCGTTGTCATCCATGAATATAGGGTGGGTTCCAGGTGCATGATTTACAAAATGAGGGACCACAACTCTATCCAGTATGGAATCTTGATATCTTTGTCCATTTAGTGTTCCAGGTACAGTCAACAGATCCAGCTTACAATCAAATGAGATGCACCCCCACATCATAACGGAACCTCCACCAAATGGAACTTCTTCTATGATGTTACGTTGGTCGTACGCCGTGCGTCTGGACCTCCATACACGAGTTCGACCATCTGTGGCATGAAGCAGGAACCGACTTTCATCGGACCAGTGTACCCGTCTCCAGGATCTCATGTTCCAGTGTCTTCTTTCGTTGCACCACCTCAGACGCTCCTCTGGTGTGCAGTGAGGAGAGGACGTCTGACAGGTCTCCTAGCTTTCATGCCAGCAGCATACAGTCTCCTTTTGACGGTAGACATTGACACTCTATTGCACGTTTCCCATTGCTGGCTGAGCACTCTGCTGTTGGTGAATGGAGATCTCCTAACAAGGTGTACTAGGGCTCGATCATCACGGGCAGTAGTCTTCTTCGGTCTTCCAGATCTAGGCCTGTCCTTCACCTCGTTAGTTTGCCCATGTTTTGCAATCAAACGACTGATTACAGTATGGTTAATGTTCAGCTGTCTGCCAATCTCTCTGCATGACATACCAGTGGTATGCATGCCTATGATTTGCCATTTCACACGATCACTTAACCTTCGTCTTGCCATAGCGGTTCACAATCAAGAGCTAATTCTCTCTGTACAAATAAACCACGGTCATGAACACAAAATTCCTAATCTTGTCGCCTAAATCTGTATGTAATGTTCTACACCTCAAACTGGACTTTTACATAACTGAACACGTGTGTTGTTTCCCGCCACGCACGGACATCAAGCGGCGTGAAGTCATGCATGCATGTGCATTTCGTACTTGGAATTATGTCAGCTAATGCGGGGACAAAAAGTACGGCAGCCTAGTTGTACCATCATGTTTCTACGTTCTATTGTTTTTGCTGGTGCTTAACTTTTGCACAGGTGTATACATTTAGATTCATATATGTATGGAGATGTATACATACATGTATACAACAAGATCAACAGAGCGCTCCCGTTTGCACACAGCCCCTAATGAATAAATAAAGAACAATATAAAAATAGAAGCCTAAATGGCAGAAAACGAAAAGGAAACATGTTTGGTAAACTCCCAGATTCACAATAATGGCGCGAACAGCAAAGAGGAAGGAAAAATGACCAAAATAGTGAGGGTAAATGGGAAAGGTTTCAAAGCATCAACAATCCCAATGCTTAAACTATATACAAGACTTAAAAAACTAATAGGAGATCCAACAAGAATGGAGCCTAGCGGGGAAGATCTAAAAATCGAATGTCAAACATGTGAACAGGCAGAAAAACTAAGAACCATAGAAATTGTAGATAAATGGAATGTCCTTATAGTAACAGAACCACTACGCGTAAAGGGTACAGATGGCTTAATAAATAATATACCTCAGCACTATACTGAGAAAATACTTAGGAAAAAGCTAAAAAACCAACATGTGATAAGAGTGCAAAGAATCATAAAAGAAGGAACCCCCACGAAAACAGTAAAGCTAACTTTCAATTTAAAGTCCTTACCAAGCAGGGTAATAATAAATAGAATATCGTACAGGATATCACCTCAAATCCAATCAAAACCACATAGATGTTTCAAATGCCAAAGGTACAACCATACAGCTAAGAAGTGCAGAAGTAAAGGAAGATGCTTAACCTGTGACGAAAAATATCACGGAAAAAATTGCTCGGCACCACCAAAATGCTTCAATTGTAAAGGACCCCATCTGGCTTCCTTCGAACAATGCACTGCTAAAACAACAACAACAAAAAAATAATAATATAAAAATAAATAAATAAATAATAATAATGAATAAAAATAAATAAACAAAATAAAACCAACCAAACTCAAGTACCAACTAAGTATACCAAAGAATTATAGATCCCAACCTCCCCAAAACTGACCGCGTAAGATCTTAGTAACACAATCAGCATAAACTATCATATTCCACTTGATGGAAACACAATCCACCCGTTAAAAGATCACGGGTGACAGTATATAAAAATCGAAAGAAAGACAATACACAACTATAGAATATGTAAATCTACCTAGGGATAGAATAAACGGAATAAATAAGAAAGAGGTATAAAAAAGCCTAAAACAAACCAAAATAATATGGACAGTAACAAAGTAAGATATGAAACATATAATACAAACAAAACACAAATAAACAGGGAAATCAAAAGAAATAGTAACTAGGAAAAACCGATTGACTGACTGTGGAAACAGACAGACTAACTAACTGTATAGACCGACTGTCTACTTAAAAGACTGATGGACGGACCATACAAGCAGACGGACCAAGTAAATGACAGTACAGACTGATCAACTACCCAAACTGACTGACAATGTAAATCGACAAACTAACAACAGATGTAGACGGACGGACTGACTGTAGATAGACCAACGGATAGACTGAAAAAATCGACAGACTGACTGACTGATGAGGCTGACACAATATATAGACTGACTGACTGTGAAGACTGACTCGACGACCATGTAGACTAAGTATCTGACTAACTGTATAGAATGACTGACCATAGATTAACCCATTGAATGATTGACAATGCTTAACAACTGATTGTATAGACTACAGGAATATGTAAAATGAATGACTGACTGACCAACCGGCTGGCTGACAGACCGACTTACTGTATAAACTAACTATGTAGACTGACTAACCAGATAGAATGACTAACTGACTATGTAAACTGACTGAATGATTAACCGACTATGTAGATTAATCAACTGATGGACTATATAGACTAACTAACCATGTAGAATACCACTGACTGACCGACCGACCGACCGACCGACCGACCGACCGACCATATAGAATGACTAACCAATTGACTGACGTAATATATAAACTGACTGACTGTATAGGATTAATAACAAGTTAGAATGACTGTTTAGATTCACTAACTAGCTAGAATGATTGTATAGACTGACTGACTGACAGACTGAATTGACTGAATGACTTGGTAGAATAACTGACTGAGAACTAGAACAAGACAATACTAACCTCTTTCTTCCTTTCCTCCTCCTTCCTTTTTTTATAACTATGTAGAATGACCAGCCGACTAGCTTAATCGCTGTATAAATTGAATGCCTGACTGACCACACAGACTGACTAAATAGTTAGACTTACTGTATAAACTGACTAACTTACTGTGCAGACTGACTAACTTATGGGTAGAGTAACCAACTGACAGACCGTATAAACTGACTGACTATATAGAACAACTGACTAACTGAAAACCAGAACAATACAATGCTAACCTTTACTACTAACTGTCCTTCGGAAGGGACGTAAAGAAGTTGGCCCCGTCTGCTCAGTGGTTATGCTGAGTGGACGTGAAAGAACACATGGACTGAGGTTGGAATCCCTCGGAAAATGATAACATTGAAATGCTCTAAGACACCCAGAATTGAAAGACTGACTGACTGAGTAGCCTGACTAACTAATTAGACTGACTAAATAACTATGGACACTGATGCACTGGCTATCTAAAATGACTGACGATAGATCGACCAACTGAGAGACTATGTAGACTGACTAATTGTATAGATATCGACCGACCACAGACGACAAGATATATAAATATATATAGATATCAACATTAAAACGAAAAAGGTAAGTACCTACGACAGGACATATGCAGATAAACACATATGTAAGTAAATACGTTAAGAGGATCACAGACCTGAAGAAGTAAGGAAAGGCTGAGTAGGTAAATTGATGGCCTAGAAAGAATGGAGGTAAGTTGCAGTACATTAACTGACTAGTTGACAGGCCAAAACATAATAAAGTCAGTATAAAGCGCCCAAAGGTTGAAGCCCAGAGAACATACACTGATCCACGGAAATAATGGGGTTGTGACAACACTACGACCTACTAACAGGAAAAGGGGTTGTGACAACGACTTTACTGTTGTACACAAAGAGGTCAGGCATTCAGTTGCCAATGGTAATACTACGCACTCTGCGTACAAAAGCCAGACCCCCTACACCAAACACGAAAGAAGAAAACTGAAAAGGGACGTGACAACGATTATACTGTTGAGCACGTAGAGGTCGGGCATTCAAATGCCAGTGGTAATACTATGCACTCTGTGTACAAAAGCCACGTGACCCCCTATTCATAACAACAAACTACATTCGGAAGGGACTGCATGACTTCGCTACACCTGCCATTCCAGTAGGACAAAAAAGAAGCCAAGACAACATCTACCATATACAGAAGATACAGTGTAAAAAGGTAAGTATGACTGCATTAAGGACAAACTAAAAAACATAAGGACAGACAATAAAAACAGTACTAAAATAACTACTAACCGTCCTTCGGAAGGGACGTAAAGAAGTTGGTCCCATCTGATTAGCATTGAAGCAAATCGGACGTTAAAGAACTCATGGACTGAGGTTGGAATCCCTCAGAAAGTGACACTTTTGATAGGCGTTCGGACACGTTTGGCACATGTAAAGGTGCAGGGGCAGGATAGATATGGAAATCTTTGGCCAATGGGCCAAAGCCCATTGACCCTGCCCATGAGCCGTCAAAACAACTTTTGTTTGTATGTGGGTATACACACACCTACCTAAAAGGAGGCACTTTTGTGTATAGCCACATACGGACAAGGGTAATATAAAAATTAGGCAGATTTGCCAAATCCGCCCTAAAAGGATGCTGTTGGTCGAGTGTAGTCGATGAGTGGTCGGTCCATCTGCTGAAAGACGTGCTGCCTGATTGTGTCTGACCTGGGGAAGACTCGTCGAACGAACTGAGATGGAGACGAGATGTGTAACCCTGACGAATGGAGACTGGGGGAAAACTGCCTTCCATGCCTGATGAAAGCAATGAAATCCAGCAGATCTACACCTTCATGATCGACATAGCCTTGCTCGAGAGATCACCATCCCTGTCGGTGTAAATGCTGAAGCTCTCCTTCACAACCAATCTGCATAAATATAAGAGAACAGCCTTCTTCGCAGCCTGCGCCTGGACTGATGACGGACAACAACTAGGCCCATCAATACCTAAACAGCAACACTCACAATCAACTTATCATTTCAAACAGCAACAGGTTAAAATTCTAAGTTATTAACTCAGGTCCTCATTTCTGCACACACTAGATCTTTAGTTTCTTCTTCCCGTTTCTTATTCAGTTAATCACATGCCATTATATTAATTTGTTTCTTCTTAGTTGATAGTATTATCATTCAGTTTCATCATAAGATCTTTTACTTTCAAATTGTCCTGATTTCCGTTTTGAGATTTTATTTTACAGACTGCCCTCCACCCCCATCCCACCTCCAAAAGAAATAACGTTATTCCCCCTCCCACCCCTCCTCAACACTGCATACAACATAGACACTAGCGAACTACAATACATTAGGTAACATCAGGCAACACACTCCCAGCAACAACTTAATTTTTCGACTTTTTTCAGTTTTTACTTATTTAGAGCAACCCTTCGGGGAAGCAACGCAACCCTTCGGGGAAGCACCTCTAAGAGCGAGTCATGGCCCAAATACATCTAGGTGTAAGCGGCCAATAAATACCAACTAAAATGAAAAAAAGAAAGTTCGAGAGCATCCTCGGCGAGGGGCCGAGCAGGTTGGATCTGCAAAAGCAGCTACTATCAGCCAAGACACTATTAAATAGAGCACTTCGGTCTTGGTCAGCTTCTGTCCCATAGCTTGCGGCAGCCACCCAACCCACCGCACCTAAAAGAATTTTGTAACTCATTTTTGGAAATTTTCGTTAATATTGTTCTCAACTAAAATAAGAACTAACTCGGAACACAATCTTGCGGTGAGGCCTTTCCCGGCCTGAATATGTGATTCTACAGATGTAGAGGCAGCGATGTTCTTTGGTGGATAGATCACCGGATCTGCCGGCCATGCCAAAAAGTGGTTATTCAACCGCCCCCCCACACTGATGACGTGTAGGTTTCTTTAAACTTTTTGAGCACAGCAAGTAAACTTTGCTCGGTACATTTTAAGAGCTAACTGACGTACCCCGCACCGTAAGCTTAGTTATGTATCTTCATCCATATTCGACAGCCCCCGCTGATAAACGGGTTGTTCTTAACTTTCATTCGTACCATCGGTCTACGGGAACTTCTTCCTAGCAGTAATGTTATTGTAGAACTTACTGACTGCTCGTTAGACATTCTTATATTGTGATTACTGTCCTGAGTTCGCTCCGCTTCCGTTCTGGACTGCATGCGGGAATCCTGTTTGTGGGAACCGACATGCGGGAACTTTCCAGCTTCCAGAGAATATGTCAACTCACGTCAAGCTCGCAGTGACGTATCAATTTCAGTAACACGATAGCCCGTCTTTAAGAATGGCTACCGATTATTCAAGTAACTATACTTAACATATTTAATTATTCCGTTAATTATAATTGTAATGATTATACTTTATCTTTGTTAAATGGTCCCGATGACTAAAAGAAACCATAATGGTCTTAGGACCGCTAGTTATAATTTCTTTACCTGTCTATAGTTATTCTTATTTTACTGTAAGGTGTTTTTGCTAACCGCACCGTAGTAGGTCTAACAACCTGTACTCTATGTATTATTCTAATCATTTCACATTGTATTACTAGTACTGGTTAGTTTTATATATGGCGAGCAGCCATTCGTTCATATGTTTTGTTTATTTGTAGAAAAAGTAGGACTGCAGTGCACGTAGGAAACACTATGCAGCAACATTTATATATGCATCACTTTCTCCCGCCACCAACAATTTTTCACTGAGGTCGCTGTCCATGCTATAACTCTGTTTAGCCTGGCATGCTACCGACTAAAAGCCTGTCTATTTAGCTCAATAGGATAGGTTGAATATGATCAGAGACAATTTCTTCATCAAGAGACACATAGTGTACGCCTCTTTTCCGGTAGTTGCAATAATTTAGCCCCACACTCTCGCAAGGTTGTGTAAAATTGGCCAACATACCTATTGGACCTCATATTTATAGGTTATTGTCGCTCTTCATGTTCCACTAAGCCTTATGGCTTCTTAATTGTTTGGATGCCCCTATCCGCACCATGGACTGATCCGACCCTAGGAAACGATTGGGGTTTCCGAGCGCTGATGACCAGGGTGTGGTGTCACATACACCTCCCATGTATCTTCTGATACTTAGTAGTTAGTTATCCTTGCCAATGTAGGAAGCACTGCGAAAACACATTATAATTATTTTATTTTTATTTTTTAGGGAAGTCTCCTCCGCACCACAGTGCATAACTGGGCAACATGCGTTAAGCCTAACATCAGGTTAAAAAGTTAGCTCCTTAGAACCTGGTGACGGGCGAGATACGCATCCCCACCGAATTCTGTAAGAATGTCTGGGCAAGATGTTAGAATCTGCCACGCCCTCACAGGAAGGACATTCACGGTAGGTATTCGTCTCTCTTACCCCTACCAAAACGATAGATCAGTTGCCTAAAACCGGCTTTTGTGAAAAGTAAGCATTGTCCTGTAGCATTTTATGTGGTTATGGAGCAAGAGGTCCGGATTCTCAACAAGCTCGGAGGTCTTGCGAAATAACATGTATGCGCGCTGTCTTGAGTGTTTAAGGCTTATGACATCCGCTCTCAACGACGGCCATATCTAAAAGCTAGGTAGGCGCTCATCATTTGTGGCCTAAAATAGTTCTTGTCTCTAAAAACTAAATGTTAGGATAGGCATAGCAGAAGGCCCGCTTAAATAAAAGCGGCACCTACTAATTCAACTTATTTTGAAACTACATAAGATGGGGACGTGGGAATCCTTTGGGAATCGCTCGTCCCATCTTCACGTAAAACTGCACGCAACATTATAGTCATAATTTCACTAGGTATGATCTTTTCTTTATAGCATTTTGGTTGAATATCAGAGTGGGCCCTTTTTGGCCAATGCTCTCCTCCCGCTTTAAGCGGTGGCGGCATTTTTCTGTGATGGAGGCCCGTGCAAGGCACTTTCCTCTCGCAAGCATTCAGTGACGATGGCCCGCGCGAGACTACTACTTCTCACCCAAAACTAGCACCAGGAGTAGTGCCCGCGAGAGCCACAGAGCTTTTCGACACTATAAAAAATGATTTTTCTTTCCTTTCAGCTTAGAGGTATAATAGCTTATATTAAGTTAATTAGTGATCTCGTATGCGGGGGCCTCCTTTGCGGGGATACCTCTGCGGACCTACAAGTCTGTGTGGTACCTCCGGGAGTCCCACGTTTAAAAGTTCATCAGGCTGTCTCTATGTCTTGTATTTTCGTATGCTCATTTTTATCTAGCATACTTAACGGTGTGTTTAGGTAAATTAATTGTATAGACTTATTTTAGTTAGGTCACCAAATCATATATTGTAAGTCCATAGATCACGAAATTGCTATGGACAGGCATACCGCTGACACAAACTCGTGGGCTGATACTGTTGTGTTCAATGATCGTGACAATGGTCACACGGCCTCACTGGAATGATTGAGTTCCACCGGCCTTAGGAGCCGATCTTTGTTACTCGCAGGGCAGTGTCACACGGGATCCATAACCCCGAGACTGGGAGCTAGCCAGCGTCATCACTCGTCGTGTACATGTGACATGGCGCGTCAACACCATACACCGGAATGGCCCAATGCCACCCCACGAACTACACTACACATTATGCTCTAACCCTAGGCATGTGCAAGAGCCAGCAACACCCGGCAGCAACAGTGCCAATCTGGATCCTAATGCGTTATAAATAGCCCATGCCCTTGCAACAGATGGAATGCCTTGGTAGATTCTGATTACTTTCAACCGTGTGTTGGAATCGACTTTATATGATTGAAACCTTGAATTACTGTAATGCCCTTTTCAATGCAGCTATACGTATCTGAAAAGTTGAATATTTTGAAACTAATGGCTCGTTGAGACCTGTAGTCTTAGCCA
The DNA here is from genome assembly GCA_034401795.1 of Chaetoderma sp. LZ-2023a. NCBI lineage: Eukaryota > Metazoa > Mollusca > Caudofoveata > Chaetodermatida > Chaetodermatidae > Chaetoderma > Chaetoderma sp. LZ-2023a. Next base: position 46,690,032 of record CM067362.1, read on the forward strand.
ATGCTCACTCGAATTAGTTTCAAAATATTTGCCAGAATGGGTGCTAAATAGTAAAGGCCTCTGATTCTTACAAGCGAGGGAGCTATTCAGAGGGTATACCACTCGATTGTCGAGGAGTTCACAGAGCTCCATGACAGTAATAACAACGATTCAGGCAAACTAGTTTCAAAATATTTATCATAATGGTTACTATTATTAATAGTGAGAAACATCCAATTCCTATCAACAGATTGATTTATTCAGGATTCATACAGCTTTAAACGTGGGTCTATAATTTCAGACCTCTGGGCTATCCTCTGCAACAGGGTATGAAGTAAATGGAACTATTAGTAAGGGTTTCTGAGAGAGATAGTCTAGAAAATCTATATGCGGGACCGTTTTTAATGCAAGAGTGGTTCTCGGGATGATCATAACATACAGCGCAGTGTTCGGAGTAATAGCCATGCCCAAGCAGCCCCTTAATGCTACGAATATACGCACAATGCTGATAATGCTCATTATGTGGATAATGGGGGTAGAATCTCTGTGGAACCATCTGCTCCATGATATACGCATTTTTATTATCGACACTACTGTAAACCATGAGCAAAATTCAGAGTATCAAGATGCGCTAAAAGCTATTCAGAGTGGTTGTGCTACTGGGGTTATCGTTAGGTTCACTCACCCTAGCGTAACATTCAAGAAGTTGCCAACGTTGATGCAGATTATCAGGGTGTGTACCATCTAGGTATTCATTAATATTTTTACATTCGCAAACTGTTACAGTATGGTAGATATAACTCAATCCTATGACGATAGGACGAGCCATACATTAATTATCTTCAGTATAATGTGTGACACAACTTCGTTTCATGAAAGTTTCAAGCTACAAATTATCGAAATATGATTTGGCGAGATTAGCATTCCAGCCAGAACCACTAGGCATTTCAGTATGGAAAATGTCCATTTTAAATTCGGAGTCCAGACAAATGGCTCTCTGGGACTGACTTACTTCAGATATAGTGTCAGTAATGCTCGAGGCTGTCAACTCTTGGACTTATCTAAAATCTACGTGGAACGGAGCATTAAGGGATTGGTGCATAATGCTCCCCTGCACACAATCTTGTTCACGTTAGTGTAAGATTTCGATAATATCTTTTCAAGAGTCTTCATTAAAGTTGACAGTGTATTAGTATTCAGTAACTTTAAATTGGGTGAATGGCTCACGAATCTTTTATGGTGAACATTTTTTCAATTCCATTTGGCACTTGGCGTAGGTATATCGTCGATCATTATTATTATTATTATTATTATTATTATTATTATTATTATTAACAACCGCATTATGGTTCCCCACTGATCCCTGTACAGACCGCCAAACGCTTGGCCCTTTAACCATACAATCTACCTGATAATGTTTATTCTTACAATTGGCGTAATTATGCTTGTGACAGTTTAATAACCCAGGTAATGTAGATTGTGACGGGAGGTGACGTAAAGTTGAAGCGGTTGATGATGACGATGATGATAATGATGATAATGTCGATGATGGTGATGATACTGATGGGATACGCTATGGCTATACCCTAAGCACGCACGATGGCAAGAGCATCTAAGACACGATTTTCCCTCTGCGCATGCGCTGGACCATTGGGAGTAACCCAACCTCCTTAATAGACAGGTTTTCTTTCCCATAACAAGACACAGGCACGCTATGCTATGCTATGCACGACCGATGACTGGGTGGACATTTTAGTTCCTCATATACATATGATCTTTGCATGGTTTCTTCCTCGTAATGGCCATGATCACAAAGGTTTCCAAGAATGTTTGGTACCTCTGGAAAGCTTGAAGACTCATCTCCCTCGCAATAATAATACTAGGTCAAGACGAAGAGAACGCTTATAAAGCTTTAAATCCCTGAACATCCTTGAAAGGAAATAACATAGAGCACAACATCGCCATTGAACCGGCTGCTCCTGCTAAGGCCACCACACACGAAAAGGCGAATATTGATTGGCTGGACAATTCTTAAGAAAAGCCAAACATTCGCTGAAAGATACTGAGATGCAGAGCGGAGAGTATAAAACCACTGGGCTCCGGACAAGGAATCTAATGCCTGATCTATCCATGGTAACGGATATGCGTCTTTGATCCTTAGATCATTAAGGCATCGGTAGTTGATACAAAACCACAAAGATTCGTCCTTTTTGCCTGCCAGTACTATGGGACTGGCCCAAGGGGGGGGGGGGGTGGGGGGGGGGGGGTTGCTGAGGGCTCTATAATGCCTGTCCACAACATGTCGCTAACTTGTTGGTGTGCTTCCGATTCCTTGAGAATGGGGAGACCTCGAATGGGCTGTCGAACTGGTCGATTATTTCCGGTATCAATGGAGTGCCATACAAGGTGAGTTTCTCCCAGGTCTATGTCTCCTGCAGAGAAACTCTCCTGATATTTATGTAGAATCCGCCGTACGTCACGTTTGTGAGATTGTGTTAAACTGACTGAGGCACGCAAATATAAGTCATACAAGTGTTCAGGTAAATCATCCTCAGACGCTGTTGCTGGTGTAAGTGCGGGGGTGGGGTGGGTGTGTCTCCAGTGATATCATATCCACCAAGTGGCCACAATGAACACCTGGGATTAGTGTTATTGGGTCCGCTGTTCCATTAAATACTCGGAAAGGTATGTGATCCTTGTTGGTGGTGTCTACAATCATTCGGACTGGCACATCGCGAGGCAATCACGTATTCGGTGTTGGGTTCCAGCATGGCTGTGTGTGTGTGTGTGTGTGTGTGTGTGTGTGTGTGTGTGTGTGTGTGTGTGTGTGTGTGTGTGTGTGTGTGTGTGTGTGTGTGTGTGTGTGTGTGTGTGTGTGTGTGTGTGTGTGTGTGTGTGTGTGTGTGTGTGTGTGTGTGTGTGTGTGTGTGTGTGTGTGTGTGTGTGTGTGTGTGTGTGTGTGTGTGTGTGTGTGTGTGTGTGTGTGTGTGTGTGTGTGTGTGTGTGTGTGTGTGTGTGTGTGTGTGTGTGTGTGTGTGTGTGTGTGTGTGTGTGTGTGTGTGTGTGTGTGTGTGTGTGTGTGTGTGTGTGTGTGTGTGTGTGTGTGTGTGTGTGTGTGTGTGTGTGTGTGTGTGTGTGTGTGTGTGTGTGTGTGTGTGTGTGTGTGTGTGTGTGTGTGTGTGTGTGTGTGTGTGTGTGTGTGTGTGTGTGTGTGTGTGTGTGTGTGTGTGTGTGTGTGTGTGTGTGTGTGTGTGTGTGTGTGTGTGTGTGTGTGTGTGTGTGTGTGTGTGTGTGTGTGTGTGTGTGTTGCTTCCTAGCTGTGGTGTGGTGGCCCATAAGATCTCCTGTCCCATCTCAACTGTTGCTGTTGGTGCTAAAATCACCGCACATGTATCGTACAGTGATGATTTCAGTCCAAGGGGGATCCGACAGCCGTGTATGTCCAGTTCCTGTTGTCTGCAATGTATGATGGCTTCACTGGTACTGAGGAAATCAGAGCCTAACAGGGTTGGTGGTGCTGAGGATGCAGTATGCATCGTAGGCACTGACTTATGTGAAGTCACATGCATGAGGTTGTGTACTGTTGCGGAGGAAGTGTTCTTAGTGCTTGTAGATGTATCCACCTGACGTTGCTGTCTGGAGACCGTAGTTGAGGCGGGTTGCAGGAGTGGGCGCTGAAGTGACTCTGTAATCAGAGCCCGTTTGAGTTTAATGGTGGCTCTGGCTGTGGTGTGCATCGGTCAGCTGTAGGAGTGGTGGGAGGAGGTCGGTGAGGAAATCTTTCCTTCCAGTGGTCTGGCTGACCACATCCGAAATATGCATTGGGTGGCTGTGTATGCAGATTTAAGGTACTTGGTGCTAGTCGTGTAGTCTGCTGTGTGGCGACGGTGGTGCTGTGCATTGTGACTAAATTTGTGAGTGCAGAGATTTGTTTTGTTATCTCTTCTAACTGATCGTGCATATTCTGTCTATTGTTGTTATTGTGCTGGTTCTCGCATCCTGGGGCGTTGCTATGGTTTCCCCAGTGGGACAGGCCACGCCCCCTTCCTCTGATCGCGTGATTCTGATTGGTGGGGTGTTCATTATGCGGTGCTGTGTTGCTAAGACCTGTTGCTGATGCTGGTGTTGATGCAGAGGCGGTGTCGGTCGCGATAAGGATGTGAGCATTGTTCAACTGGTTGACCAGGTGTGATTGACGGCGATTGGCTTTCTCCCGCTCTAGGAAATTTTCTATTCTGACTGCCGTTGCAGTCAGGGACTGAAGATTGTTATGTTCCAAAAGAAATAACTTTTCCTTAAGAGCGGGCTCACCGCTTAATGTGTCAATGAAGGTGTCGAGATGAAGGTGCGTGACTCCCTCATGATTTGTACTGGGGTACGCGCATGTGACGAGTCACTGAATGTGACTTGTCAACTCTGGTAGGGTTTCCTGGGCGCATCTCCGTAGATCTTCTAGTTGAAGACGACTTGTTTCACCAAGGGCCATGTACCCGAATTTTTCCGACAATGTGCTTTCCAGCTCCGTAAGGTTGGCGTATTATCTGACCCCAAATCTTCTAGGACCTGAAGGGCCTTGCCTGACAGTTCTGTGGCCAGATACTCTCTCATTTGTTGATCTGTCCACCAGTTGGTATGGCTAATGATTTCAAATCGACATTTGTAATTGGCCCAGTCACTCTCCCCAGTGAATTCTGGAGGGAGAATGACTCGGCCATGGCTGTGATATGGGGTTGCCGGCGCGAATCCTGATGGTGGTGCCGGGGAAAGTGGTGTAAACGTGGATGCTGCTCTGCGTGTTGGTGGTGCTGATGGTGGTAGATCTCGTCCATGTCGATATTCCTGGTACTGCATCCGTGACGGCAATTCCCGCCGATGGTGCTCAATGCAAAATAGATGCGCTGGTTCCACTGAATGCAGAATTGGTGTTGGTCGATAACCAGGTGGAGGTGTGTTATGTATATGTCGCGGAAGTTCTACTGGGTGCTGAGTCAGGCATTGCTCATACAGAGGAGGTCCATAAGACTGACGAGGGTGGTGCATGCTGCGTGAGTGGGTCTACCTTCTGTTGTGAAATTGTGATTGTGATCATGTATCCCGATGTTCATATCGTGGTACCACAGGGTAGCATGGAGATGAAGCTCTGATTGGTGGTGATACGGGACACAGTGCATATGGGACAGGCCATGAGTCACCTTCTGATGGTGCTGGTGAACGCATTGGGCGTGAAGGTATGTGATGCCCCCATAGGGGGGTCTTTCTTGTGGTCGACTGTGATCCGGCTGAGATGGAAGTTGCCTGTCGCGTATGTCTGACAAGCTAATGTAATGGGTACCCACCTGTGAGGCATCGCAGAATGTCCTCTCGCTGATCGGTGAGTACACGTGTTGATATGGTGCTGGGAATTCTGCACCAGGGAAATTTTGGTCATAGTCGATAAGGACACGTGCGACTCTCCTATCATAAGTTGCTACCTCCACATCTAGAGAGTTCTGAACATCTGATGAAGGAGACGGAAATGCACAGGTGTTGAGTGTGGGTATGGGTTTGCTTCTCATTCGAGCCCCACATCGGGTGCCACTTGTAGCCTCCTGGGTGGGTACGTGGCGGTCCATCCAAAAATTTTGCTCCACTGCACTGCAGGTACATGATGCATGGACGAGTTGGTTAGCATCGGTTCTCGGGGTGACGGATCACATTTCACGACTCCGGAATGTACAAAGACCAACTTCTAGAGCCGGTATAATGATAATATTCCAGTGGGTATGTGCAACCATTGCCGCCGAGGTTGAACCACACTGTCGTATCCCGGCTATTTATGTGACCAGTATGATGGTCCATTACTCAATTTGGGAGTTAGACATAATTAATGAAAATGATATAACTAAAACAAACAATACTACTCGTTTGCTAGTACAAGAGTGAAAATATAGTACATGGAACTAAGTTGGTGTCTTGTTTAATGTGGGCTCGTCAGAGGTATCTCGCTGATCTTGAAATCCGTGAGGTGGCCCTGCAAGGGAGAGTCTTAGCGTGGTCACTTGGGTGGTTTAATATAAACCATTATACCCCTAGTAAAATATTGTTGTTGCGAGAGGAAAGTGCCTCGCGCAGGCCTCCATCACAGGAAAATGCCTTCAACGACAAAGCGGAGGAAGAGAGCTGGCAAAAAGGGTCACTCTCTTGTTAAAACATATGCTAAGTATGTAGTGCGGGTTAACCTAGTGAAACCGTATGCTATTGTGATGCATGCTGAATTACGTGAAGATGGGGTGGGTGACTTCTGGAGAATTCAGACACTGTCATCTTATGTAGATTAAAGATAATGTATTGGTAGTTGCCGCTTTATTTATATGGTCCTTCTGCTAATTCCCTAAGCTGATCTTTAGTTGTTAGGTCCATGCTCCAAGATTTGGCCGCAAATAGCAAGTAGGTCTGCCTATCGTTTTAATACATGCCTGACTGGCGGATTTGCTCAGTTCCCATATGGTCACCTTACTGAGCATCCCCCTCTTGCGGTGCTTGTTAGTCATTAGCACAAAACAATGATAATATATACAGCAAAAAGATAAACTATAAAATGCAGTCTCAGATGACCGGTCGGTACATATTAGTCATCAGTACCTATAAATGTAAAAATACAATCATGAAAATACAGTTAAATGAGTACCTATTAGTCATCGGTATGGAAAAAGTTCAAAGATCACAGTAAATGATGTGTTCCGGATGAGGAACGTGAGATGGCTCGATTCTGTAGCTGCTGGGCTGATCTCCGAAGGTGAACTGTTGATGCGGCTCACTCTCAAGGACGGTGAAGAAGAACGATTGTGGTTACAGATAAGTCATATTAATTTAAACAGTATGGAAAAAAGTTTTTGTACTGTAATGGAAGTTGGAAGATGTCCTGTAGTAATGAAGGGTTACTGTTGAATGTTAAATAATGATGATGCATATGCATCTTCCATGTACACAGTACATGATGTACCGCATAGCTCGTGCGGCACACCAGGCAAAGTCCCACTAGACTGCGGTCTAAAGGTTAAATACCATACACAATACATTGTGCAGAGTTCGATTAACACATTTCGGCGTGGTTCGGCAGATCTGACGAGTTGTCCACCAAGAATCACCACTCGTTCCACATACTACGAGTTCGTTACATTGGGGTCGCAAGGTCCATCCGCAGGAAAACTCCTCTGTTGTTGTTGGAAGTGAGGGTACCTTCTCTTTAGATTTATTTATTTGCCCTTGGGTGATATCCTCCCGAGAGCCTACAAAAACTTAGATGCTGGTGCGGCGGTTGTGTGCCAGAGACTAAGAGCTGAAATCCGAGAGGCACTCCTGCGATTATGTGGTAACCACAGTCAGTAAGCATTTACCCACGTCTTGTACTGCTCTGGCCACACAACCTACCACCTTCTCTCTTGTCGAAGTGTGGGTCCTGATTCTCAGTTCTTTGCTTCTTTTATACTCCCCATGACATCGTAGCTGGAACGCTCAGCCAATCAACGCGCGACCTGTAGCCAATCAGCGTGCGAGCTGGAAAGGCAAGGGCATTATCACGTGATAAACATTCTCTCCATTCAATTAGTACATAGACGCGCTTATCACGTTTTAAATATTTTGAGCATAATTTAAGCAGAAAGATAAGGATAACTCGGCCATTTCAGGACCGATTTTAAAATGGTTTACAGTTTTGTATTCCTCGTTTCATTCCGGTCCTGGTAAATACCAAGAGCGATGAGGATAACATAATTTAAAGGGATTACATGCACCAATTCGGTACATTTTAGTATGCATTCTCACCCAATGCTGACACGTATTGCCAGGGAAGATTTGACGTGCAGGCATATGCGCTACACGATCTCATGGACGTAGTCATTTCTAGAAACCTCTCCTATATGGCTTTATACACATATACTATCCTACTAAGGGGATCATGCTCAGAACTTACTCGGAACAGCCGTCCCATACCCAGCCAAGCTGGGATCGTCCATACCTGTCTGGCCGATCCGCACTACACTTGCATGGTTCATTAACACCACAAGGCAAACATTGGTCACCATATAAGCAGCTATCCCTATTTGCAGTGGGTTATGACGTCATCAGTACTAGAATTGGGCCATGCCTCTAACACTTTCACATCTTATTACCCATGCCAATAGCTCTACAGGCAACATTGGCAACTGTATAAGTGGCTGCGCTGATAGGCCTTGATGGGTCATGTGACCGTGGACCCACCACACCCTAGACATTTCACACCTCGCTACACCTGTCAATAGATCTACATGCCAAACATTAGTGACTGTATAAGCTGCTGCGCTGATTGGTCGAGAGCTATGACATCATCATCAACAAATTTTAATTAGGGTACGCCCACAACACTTTCACAGGCCATTAGGTCCGTGAATCAGCATTGCCCAGGGTAAACATCTCAGCACCTCGAACAATGGCGACCGTATAAGTGGCTGCTCTGATTGGCCATGAGGGGCAACATGACCTACCCTTTCCCTTGCCCCCCTTTTACACATCGTTGCACCTGTCAATCATCTAAAAATCTACATCCCCAAAATGTGGTGAAGAGATGGGCGGCTGGTCTGACTGGTCGAGAGTTTATTACATCATCAGTGACGTCATCAACATTTGAATTAGGCCATCTCCACTTTTTTCAAACCAAAATACTTGAATCCGATTTGTCGAAAGAGAACATTAGAAATGGCTCTCGACCAATCAGATTCGAATATTCTTTGGCGGGAAAGAAGTGAGCATGGCCTAAATCAAATAGTGATGTCGTCTCTGATGACGTCATAAGATCCCGATCAATCAGAGCAGCCGCCCATCTCGTCGCCTCTCTATTTAGAACTCTCAAGGAATGCTACACCACCATGACCTCTGGAGTGAGCAGAATGGTCAATGGAGTTCTTTCTTTTCATCAGAGGTTTTTGTTTAAGATGAACAGTTGTGAAGATTGCTGGATATAATATCCTGTTCAAACATGTAGAGTCAGTGCTCTTGGATTGCAATTATATCATGAGAGTTCCATATCTCACTCTGAGACATAGCTCATTTGAGCGATACCCATGTATATTTTATGTAGCTAATCTCAGTCGCTTTAGATTTTGCTGCTGGTCTGTCTGTATGCAAAGCTGATCTGGAGGCTCCTTTTCCACAGACGCATGCTGTAGGTTCCCTGGTTATGTTCTTCTTCTTCTTCATCATCATCATCATCATCATCTTCTTCTTCTTCTTCGTTGAAGTCGCATGAATTAGAGCTCTCCAATTTCACAGTGTTTTCGCGTGTTTGTGTCTTGATGTTTAATCGTATCTTGTACAGTGTCTTTATTAACGTTTTCTATCTTATGTTTGTGACATTATTTTCGTAATTTGTTGTTGTTTAACTACGTACTTTGAGAATTTAAGTTTTGAAGTTAGTCAGTTAGTCAGTCTGTACTACATAGGCGCCATTAAGCTAGCCGGCCTTTCGGCCTAGACGCTGGTCAGTGTAAGGCGAGCTTGAGTAGGCTGTTGTTTACTAACAATGGGCACTTTCGCGGACAGAGTGAAAAAATCTCGAGGAGCAGTGACAGGTACGTTAGCTGATTATGAGCCTTTTGAAGGCATAGTTAGAAAGAATGGAGTGAGAACTGACTGCCTGGAAGGGGTAGCAATCGAGGAGTACGTGAAGAGTGCAGCCGCGGTTGTCTCCCCTGGGCACATCGTCGCTGCCTTCAGAGTGAAAGGGGTATTAACATGTTTGTGAGAACTGATCGTGATGTGACGAAGTTATGCCTAGAAGAGATACAAGTAGCTGGTCGTTTCCATAACATGTTTTCCCTTGAAAAAGAACTGACTAGAATCGTTATCTCTAACGCTCAGCCATTTATCCCAAACCTTCTGATCACACAAGCACTGGAGTCTTATGGTAAAGTCGTAGGCACTTGTAGGGCCATACCATTAGACTGTAAAACACCTGAACTTAAGCACGTGAAAAGTTTCAGACGGCAACTACAAATCGTCCTTGAAAAGGGTGCTATGCTGCCCGAATTTCTCGATGTCGTCTGTGACAATAAACCGCATCGTCTTTTCATATCGAATGATGGAATTGTTTCATTTGTCATCTTAAGGGGCATTTTCAGAGATCTTGCCCAAATAAACAGGTTGCCAGTTCGAACTTAGAAAATACCCAGGTGGTCGTGGATGATACTGCGGAAATTGCCAGTTTAAACACTGAACTTATCGTTAATAATGACAATTTTCTCGCAGCTCTGGGTCCGTCATCTTTGACTGATAAATCTAACAAACATCTGTTAAATAGATCGTCAACAAAAAGTTCATTAAACAGATCACCGAAAAAGTCACCTAGCAAAAAGCGTCCAAAAATCCAATTGAATAATCCGTTCGAAGTTTTAAATTATGACAGTGATGAGAAAATCCGTCCAGCTACCCAGTCGCAAAACGAACACAATAATATTAACGTTATTAGTGCTCAAAATGATAACCAGGATGATCATCATGAGTGTGGTGATAACGAAATACAGTTAGAAGTTCACCGGGAGGCGGAGATGACACAAGATGATGCCATGACTGCTGCCGTAGTAAATGAGGCGCCATCGTCAGTCTTTACAGAGGGGCCTGTAATTTTGTCTAGTGATCGTGGTGACCCTTCCCCCCCCCCCCCCCCCCCCCCCCCCCCCCCCCCCCATTCCAGTGTTAAAACCAGGACACGATCCTTGCGAGGATGTGAGGGTATTTGCCGATGCGGGTGAGATGCTACCAGTCTCCCAAAAGACTTTATTGATGAATTCTTTTGAAGAGGACAGTTCTGAATGCGACACCATGTCCATTATTTCGGAGATGTCGGATGTCGGCGAGTTCGAAGATTCAAGGGAGACAACTCTGTCCCTTGAAGATGTAAAAATTTTCGTCGAAAGCATAAAATATAGCAAGAAGGTTATAGAAAAGTGTAGGGATTTTCAGCCCAACTTTAAGATCCTAATTCATCAACTAATCAGTTTAAAAAAGCAATCGAATACTGATCGGCCCATGAAATCCCGTATTTGTAAAATAATTACAAAGTTACACCATAGCCAGAAAACATGAAAAAGTGTCCATTTTGTATTTGTAGTTTTAAAAACTAGTTTACTGTTTAAGCATTTTAACATTGATTACTCATGGCTAATTTTATTGTACTCAATTTTATCTTTTTTATATTATACCCTCTCTTTCATTTGTATCCTTAAACACGAGAGGTTGTCGAGATCCATTCAAAAGATTTCGCATTTTTCATCAGCTGCGTTCGGAGCTCAAAGCAGATGTAGTATTCTTACAAGATATTCATACGAGCAGGTCTGATGAATCTGTTTGGAATCTATTATGGCGGGGTAAAACAGTTTTCTCACATCTGTCCAGAAATAGTGCTGGGTTGGCAATTTTATTTAGACCTAATTTAGATGTGACTGTCTGAGACGAAAACTATTGTACAAGGAAGGATTTTGCATATTACTGTTAAAATGAAGGATTTTAATTTTTATTTAATTAATTTGTATAATCCTCTACAGAATGCGCAGATAAACTGAGATGTATTGAATCTCTGAAAGCTCATATTGCGTCACTAACTCACCCGTATCCTATAATAATTGGTGGTGACTTTAATTGCACTTTGGACACCACGATTGACAGAACATCGGCCGTCGAGCCTCACCTGTCAGCCGCTGATGCTTTGCAATCAGTGGTAAGTTGCCATGATCTTATAGATACATTTCGCTACCTTCATCCCCATGCAAAAACATTTACGTGGAAACGATCAAATGAAACCGCATCTAGAATTGATCATTTTTATATCTCTAATTATTGCAAGCAAATTGTTAAATCATGCTCTGTTGTACCTTGTTTGGACTCTGACCATGATTTTGTTATGTGCACCATTCTTTGTAAGAACAGCAAACGAAAGAGTTCATATTGGTGCTTAAATACATCTCTCTTAAAGGAGCCACAGTATTTTAATTTGATAACTGATTTTTGGAAGAGGTTGCTGGAAGAGAAAGTAAATTTTGATTGTTTACATGACTGGTGGGACATGGGTAAAAAGCACATAGCTACCATATCGCAGCGTTATTCCCGTGAATGGGCTGAAATCTTACGTGAGAAAAAATTGCAGTTGGAATCTGAAATAGAGTTATTATCTTCCATGCCACAGAATAGTGATGATATAAGCCGTCTGTTAGCACAAAAACGATATACATTAGATGATTTACTCAAACATCATGCTAGAGGCGCATGGGTAAGATCACGATTTAAACATCTCAATGAATCTGACAAACCTACTGAATATTTCTTTAATTTAGAACATAAACAAGCATGTAATCGAACGATGTCACATCTAACGCCGCCAGATGGTAGGGCTGTAAATAACGAAGTCGAAATAATAAAGTATGCTACTGAATTTTATAGCACATTATATAGTAATGCACCAGTATTAGTCCGGGAGCCAATTTTCAAAAGGGGTCTAGAAGAATGGTTTCGTAGCACACCCAGTATTCAGAAGGTTTGTCTCTATATTATGCTAGACCGATGTCTTGGGTATATTCTGAGCCGTGTTGTACAAGAAAATTGTGGTATCACTACCCCGTGAGAAGCCCATTTACAATAGGTGTTGAATGTAGCTCTCAAACAATTTTCACAATGGTAAATTTTTTATAAACTTAAGCGCATGTTATATCAATACAATCTTAACCAAAATGGAAAGGAGTGATCGTATATCGCAGATTTATACATAATCAACCTCGTTTAAGACACCCGTATGTTGCTTTGTACATATTGGGGCACATAGGTCTTCTTGTGACTAGCAATACCTTAGCTACAATGTTTTCTACATTTTTCATAATTAAACTTTTAACTGACATGCAGTGCATGTCTACACAAGATGGCAGGACATATTTATCACGTGAGCAAATGAGAGAATGTTACTCATCCATGTCAGAGTCATCTTCGACAATTGTATGCTGAACATTGTCACACATTTCACCTCCCATACAGAGGCATGCTTCAGTGCAGAGTAGATTGTTAGCCTTGCATTGACAGAGATCTGGTCTTTTGCAGGCAGACTTTTGACATCTACATGATGTGAGTTCAATTAATCCAAATGGAGCAGGATCCTTTGACATTAGAACAGGCTTGAGTAGACCATCCACTATACTCCAGCCATGTCCATTTGGAGATGGAAGATTCTGAATAGCTTGCAATGAACGTCTCCAAACAAGAGCTTGAAAATTGGCCCTTTCGGTGTGATGCTTTAGACTATTTGATGTAGGTGGAAGATTTTCATTTCTTTGTCTCTTTTGACAAAAGAGCCAATAACAGGTTTCATCAGCTGTCTTTCCCACATCCCTGGTGGTATACAACTCACAGACAAATTTCTCACATAGAATTGCAGTATTCGGTGATAAGTCAACATGTTCGCCGAGTTGGGCTAAGCTAAGCTGATGACATTCAGATGACTTTAAGAGATTGAATGCTTTTCTCTTAGCGACTCCAAATAATGCACTAGTGCTATCACAACCTGTAAGAGAATGAAACCCAGGCAAAGACAGACAGATAGCTGGGCCTAGTACTTGAGCAACTGTATGTATTGGTATGTATCGCAATTTGTCCTTTGTGCCCGTACGGAACCATAGTTCAGAACAGTGAAGCGAACGATACGTATATATACTAAGTACTGCCACGTCTGTATCAGGAGACTGTATAACAACACGCATGTGGTCTTTTGAAGCGTGTAGCGCATACAACATCATATGCGTATCTGCTTCCTCGTGATCTGATCGAAGTTCTTCCAAATACGACGAATTGTTCGCTGAAATGACAACAACATCCAATCCATCGTTAAAGCCACCAGCAAGAATGACGCAATTGTCGGCAGATAACATATTTGGACCAGTATCACGCCACCGCTTGCTGAGAAATGCAACCAGGTTACTTTTGTTGCTTGGATTGCTGATGTACTTGGCCCATTGCTTTGGAACGGGAGTATTTTCTCCAGCAATCTTTACTTTCAATGCTGTTGATGACCCACGTTTTAGCCGCTCTTCCGCTTTGAGAGATTCCAGTCTATCATATCTGTCAAAAACTATATCTACTCTGTTGCAGTCTTCTTGATTCAGTGGTACTGTAAAGATGTGCCAGTATTTATCAGCCAATTCTCCAAATGTAGACGTACCTCCAGTTTTAACCATTTGCACAATTGCCATGCCATCTACTACATAAGCTGTTGCGCCTGTCTTGTCAACAGGTGGAAGCCGTCCATCAACATTTACTTCCTTTTCTAGTTCACTTAACAAAACACTTTTCACATTCTTTCTTAGAGTCCCATCCGTATGTGACAATGATAGTGGAACAGCAGACAGTTCATACGTCATCACTAGTTTTAAATCAACATCTCTGGACCTTGCGGCAATAATTAATCGACCAAATAGTTCGCGGTCAGATCTCACATTGTGAATTTTTTCATCATTTGTTTTGAGTTTTTTCTTCTGTGCTAGGCTGGCAAATGTTTTAAGTTTTAAGTGTGTCAACGTGTCCCAAAAGCTTCTCGTGTTAGTGTCCAGCCGCTCCTGAACAAAATTTTCCATAATCTCCTTACCAATGTCACAGGCGGAAACAAGTCTCTTGGCGATTTCACTAGGCAATACCACGCCAGTTGCAATGTTTACAAGCGGAAGACACTCGCTGTCGTCGTTTTCCGCAATATTAAAGGGATTGGTCATTATATCTGATGAGAACATCGAAAGTATCTTCTGCACATCGGTTTCATCCCTGTTCATTCGATTAGTCCCCATTTCCTTATGTACTCCAAACATGTGACTATCTTGTAACCCACACATTTGCTTTGTGACCGTTGTTATGGCTGCCCTCTCGTGGCTAGTTAAAAACCACCTCTCCAGAGCTCCTGGCTTTTGTGTTATTCCAATAATACCACCTCGCTTTTTGGAATGTCCACACTTGATTGAATGGATGGTCTGAGCGACTTACGGAATGATTTCCATTCAAGAATTGTTCATGTACATGGGAATGTGTACTTGGAAGCATCTTCATGTCCGCAAGATATATTGGCAGCCATCTTGCATAATTGGTTCTGTCCATGCTGTAGAAATATGGCGCCATAGCAGCAGTAGCAGATAGGTGCGCCTGCCAATCTCCAGTTCTCTCAGCTCTTATGAATCCAAGCAGCAGCTCTACCATATGAATATATGAGTTCCAAAATGCGAACAGGTGTGATATACAGATTCTATGATGGAGTTAGTATACATACATAAAATATAACCTTCACATTTCACCCTCGCCTTTGGTATATGCATGCAAAATGTATGTTGGATATATGTTAGGTCGATATCCGTCTAAATATCATATATGGTGAATCTAATACGATATTACTTTGAGTTATGACACGATCATGCTTATATCGTTGTGCACTGTGGATACAGCCAAAGCCTAGACTCCCTATGCAAAGAAATCAGGATAACTAATTAGTGCTACCACAATTTGTTTGTACAACAGGGCTTAAAATGTGTGGGACATGTCCCCCCCCCCCCCCCAAGCCACAGCAAGTGTCAGACCTTCCGAATACTGGGTGTGCTACGTCACGATTCTGACCTAGTTTTAGCTCCTGGACTATATGTAAACAATCAGAGAATGCTCTTTTAGCAAATCTCCCCCACGTGAGCGAAGCATCAAAAAATGATTTAGACAAAGTACTGATTCTGTCGGATTTTACCAATGCTGTTAATAAAATGAAAAACAATAAGAGTACTGGAATTGATGGCTTGCCATCAGAGTTTTATAAAACATTTTGGGAAGTTATTAAACAGGATTTTTTAGACGTTTTAATCAGGCAATTGAAGATATGATTTTACCTACATCTTGTCGACGCGCTGTCATAACTTTGCTTCCGGAGAAGGGTGATCTTAGTTTGATAACCAATTGGCGACCTGTCTCTCTCCTATGTGTTGACTTGAAATTTTTTTCAAAAGCCTTATATAATCGTATAAGTACATGCCTAGACGAAATAATACATATAGATCAGAACTACTGTATTCCGGGTCGTAGAATTTCTCATAATATTCGACTAATATCGGATGTTATTGGCTATTCAAATTGTTTAAATTTGCCTCTTGGTGTTGTGGCTCTGGATCAACAGAAGGCTTTCGACAGAGTCAGTCACACATATTTGTTTGATACTTTAAGTGCATTTGGTGTTGGAGATCACTTCATTCGTTGTATTCGCACGCTCTATAGCAGTAATTTTAGCATTCTAAAAATAACCAATTCACTCTCCGCTCCGTTCGCTTTCAAGCGTGTGATCAGGCATAGCTGTTCTCTCTCGGGCGCTCTGTATGCGATTTGTATTGAACCTTTGGTGTGTAATTTGCGATCTGAAACAGGACTAAAGGGGAGAGCACTGCCTGATGCTACGGGTGAAAGAGTTGTCTGTTCTGCTTATGCAGATGACATTACAGCGTTTCTTACATGTGAGGCAGATTTTCTATAATTGAGCTATTGGTTAAGATTATATGAAGACGCTTCAAATGCAAAGGTTAATTACGAGAAAACACAAGGTCTCTGGGCGGGTTCTTGGCATAATCGCACTGACCAGCCATTGGAGATAGTGTGGAATAACACTGGCCTGGTCTTTCTAGGCGTTCATATTGGAAATTCGGAAAATTATTCGAATATAAATTGGGATTCACTAGAAATAAATGTGAATAAGAAACTTGGTAATTGGCTTAACTTATCTAAAGCATTGTCACTGAGAGGCCGAATTATTGTAACTAACCTATTAGCTGCTTCCCAGCTTTGGTATAAATTTGCGGCCCTGAACCCGCCCAACGTTCTGGTCAATTCAATTCACAAGCGACTGGTTAATTTTATTTGGCAGGGAAAACATTGGATAACAAAAGAACATCTGTGCTTAACCTTAGAAAATTGTGGCCAAGGTCTGGTTGATATAAGAGCTAGAACACAGACTTTCCGGATCCAGTATGTACAATGTCTATTGAACTCTAATTACTCACACCCATGTTTCAATTTCACGAAATGGTTCTTAAATCGAGTGCATAATATGAAATATGATAACCAGTTATTTTATATTGATCTCACTTCTAATATGTATGAACATTTACCATCTTTTTATAGGTCATTGTTTAATGTATGAGGTTCTTTTAACATTTCAAGGCAATCAACACCAGTCTGTAAAGCGGATGTCCGGAATGAAGCACTCTTCCTGAATCCTTTCATACGCAATGTAAACACTGGCTTACGTCTGTTTTATCAAGATTTCATAGATGAAGGGATTACTACTATTGGTAATATAGTATCTGGTGAACATAAAATATCTATTGACCGATTGTCACAGAAAGTAAAATTCAACTCGAAGAGACTACTAGAGCTCAAATTAAACACTTTGTGGAATAGTATAAACCATGTATGGATTTGGTTTACTAAAGGAATCTAGTCATAATCCTTAGTCTTCATATGATATTCAACTATTGTGTACTTTTAATGACGGTGAATATTGCATATCCACACACACAGGTTGTAAATCAGATTTCTACAAGCTGTCCGTTTTCAAATCGTATGATGCTGTTTTTAAGATCTCTGGCGGAAGTATTTGGGCTGATATTTTATCTTTAAGTATCACACCATTGGAACACCGTCGCTGCTTTTATGAATACCCCTGTAGACCGTATGAAGCTGATATATCATGGAAGATTTTGCACAGGGCACTAAATACTGGTGTGTTTCTTTACCGTGCAGGATACAGTCCTAACGATGATTGTCCGTCCTGTGCAGAGTGTGAGGACCTTACGCATATGTTTTAACTTGTCCTCGTCTTCAACCATTGTTGTTGCTCGTTCGTAGAACTGTCCTTAAATTGTTAGATATTAGTGAATTTAAAGCTGAAAACTACATAAAAGGTTTCACTTGTCCAAATTGTCCTTCTTGGGAAGAACGAAAAGTAAAGCATCGCCTCTCAAATTGGGTAATGACAAATGCAAAAATGGCCACATATAACACGGCAGCGTCTTCCTGATGGGCAAGAACAAACAGACCCACTTAAAACCTTTATATCAAGGGTACGATCACGAATCCATATTGAATTTCAGCATCAGCAAAACATAGGATCTATAGAAACCTTTCTGAATTTCTGGGCTATAAATGAACTTCTATGCAGTGTACAAGATGATGAATTAAATCTCAAGGGACTCGTTTGATCGTGTGTTTTAATTCGTTGTTTGTGCCTTGTTTTGGAGTATGATGACAGTTGTTAAAGCTGATGTATTTTATTGTGTCTTTCTATTAAAAACCATTAGATCTAGTTATGAAGATTTTTTATTTTTTATTTTATATCGTGCATTTTCTTTTAGCAATATGATACGTTATATTTTAATTTTTGTTTCTTACCAGCATAATCTATAACATTTCAAATTTGGTATATTTAATGTGAACATGTGATATCTTCCTGATAAATTGTTAATACAGTACCGTGAAAAGTCTTCTTCATTTTCTTCTTCTTCTTCTTCTTCTTCTTCTCTACAATATGCATAGTATATCCAGTCTTTGGCTAACTGCTCAATTTCACAAACCAGTGGATTACACCGACGAATCACGAAGAGTGGGTCAAGCACATTTTACTTCTATTTGATAATGTCCTCTTCATGACATAGTTCAATATGCTTCGTGGCATGTGCGGATCAGGAAGCTTTCTCAAACTGTTATATATAGAGGTCGATTTCAAATTTGTATGTACATAGGTAGGGTAAATTTTTGCCGTTTCAATGGTGGGTTGCTTGAACCCCTGCCTTGAAGATATCAAGGTTAGGAGCAAGAGTAACTTCCTCTGGTAGGCTCTTTCACACTGCTATTGTGCGTGGGGTGGGGGGGGGGAAGCTGTGATTGAGCACATACAATCTTGTTTGTCATAGCTTGCTGGAAACGATGTTGATATCACCTTAATCTCCTATGTAGCGGCTGTGGATGGAAGTCTGGTGGGATATCTGTCAAGCTGTTTGATATTCTGTACCACAGCACCAGGTAGCGGTATTCTTGCCGCTCTGTAAGCGTCTTCCATCCAAGTTTATTTCCCATATCTGGGGCACTAGTGATTCTGGTAGCTGGGTCGTCTCTTCTGTGTGGCCGGTTTAGTACAAATTATGCTGCTATTTTGTGTAAAGCCCCAAGCTTGTCCGAGTGCTCTGTATGGGTTCTAGATGGGACAGCTATACTTTAGGATAGTTTACGTTAGGATAGGCCGATCCATTTTTGTATACTCCAGTAGAAGTGAGGCTACCTGGTCGCTGCAAAGGAAATTCTGCAAATGCTGACACAACAAATTTTCACACCTTTTTTCCTTTGTTTTGCTAATTAGGTATCTATGACTTCATGATGACTGATTTTGACACCTAGTTGTGAAAATCTTTTGTATCAGCTTCCTTTGAAGCGACCACCTCTCCTCTGTTCTGATTGGATGTTAGATATAGAGGGTGTTCATAAGCCACCCCCACTCTCTCATTAAATCATGTGCATCCCATCCTCCAATCAGGTGAGCTTAAGGGTAATTAGCGTAATGATTGATAAGGGTTAATGAAGAGCATAAGTATGATTGACTGGTTACATGTCTGGACTCATCATATCCTGGGACCTCATTCATTCATGAAGCCACGCCCCCTCGTTAAGTCAAGTGCATCCGGGCATCCGATGAGTTCAGCTTAAGGAGAAGTAGTGTAATGACGCTTGACAAGGGTTAATGAGGGGGTAATTAAGTGCTGATCTCTTCGAGAGAGTACAACGCGCAATGGTTAATGTATTGCGTAATGATTATTGACCAGTTTTTTACTCCTGTCATTCAATCAGGTGAGCTTAAGGGCAATTAGCGTACTGATGCGTAACAATCATTAATCGATTGGGAAATCGTATAAAACAAGTTTAAAATCTGGTCTGTTAAGCCTTAACGTTTTGATTTTGTTTAAACAGTTTGGTCAATGTTCATTATAATTATGATTACAGCATACCCTGATAACATTTAGACATTGGACCAACGTTGACAGCAGGTTGGCAGATCACAGTTGGCATTACAATGTTGGCCCAACGATCAAACAAAATCAGCATAATATTCAAATTTTAATTTTTAAATTGTTAAATTATACTCTCTGGTGTGCTATTTGAAATATTTTCATAGATTTATGCCCGCTGGCTCAACCTTGGCCCAATAACAATTGCCAACGTTGGGCCGATGAGCAGAACTAAATTGGCCCAACGTAGTGATAAATGTTGGGGCAATGTTTGCTTGCTATCAGGGTATTTTATGGGTTGTGATGTGCCCCTTGTACTCGGTAACAATGTACACGTCCGCATCATGAAACGTACTGACGGATTTGTAGTAGACATACACAAGTTTAGTGTTGGTAGTGTTTAACCCACCAAGTGCGGGATGTTTATGTATGGAAATTCATTTCGTAAGCTAGTAGCCCCGCCTGTTAAGGGTATGTTGACCTATGTAACAAGAAACGTTACTCCATAGAAGCTAGATTATCTGGCTCATTCTAAGAATGGGTTCATTATACATGCTCTAATGGGTGGAGAACCTGAACCGTTTAACAGATCGCTGGATGGTTACTGACCCGACACAGACAAGTACTTTGAATACTATGGCTGTTACGTACATGCGTGTCTCCCTTTTTAGGCTGATTTAACTTTAGAAGAAGTGTATCAGAACATGCTTTCTAAATCTTGCGAGCTTAGACGCATGTGTTTGAAGGTAGTTGAAATGTGGGTTTGTGATTTTAAGGCGCAGAGGCTTAACGACCATAGAATTAATGCTTTTCTGAGCACTAGAACATATCACGAACTACTTATGGTGCATGCTGCCCTCTACGATGGCCGCACCAACTCCATACGTTTGCATCACCAAGCCACAGAAGATGAGTATATAGCATATGTGGATATGACTTCGCTATATCCTTACATTTGTAAGACCTGCGAGTACGCTCTAGGAGAACCGGAAGTAATAATTAGAGATTTAAAACTGGTAGAGGAGTTAGTGTCTTACTTCAGCCTGATAAAGTGTATCTGTTTGCCTCCTAAGGATTTATTCTTTCCCGTCCTCCTGAACAGATGTAGCGAACGTGTGTACTCATAGCGATAGCCAGCGAGCTCTATGAGGAGTATGGATGTCCATGGAGTTGATGGACGTGGTACGTAGCAGGTACCATATCTTAGAGTTTATCGAGATATGGCACTATGAATAGCGGCTGCTCGAGGTCCGTTAAAAAGGTAATAGGTTGTTGTTATTAATCTAACTTGATTGAAAATTGATTCCCTGAACTTTGTATGACTCTGATGATCGCTACACGTGGTCGGAGTTGTTTTAAAGCTCAACTAGTCAATTTTAATCAGTAGGAGTAATAACTAACCGATTGTCTTTTCGCGATAGATTGACCATATAGAATTAATCTCCCATGATTGAATGAGTTCCCAGAGTCCAGACATACAAATGGTCAATAATCATTACGCAATACATTAACTGTTGCTCGTTGTACTCTCTTAAAGAAATCAGCGCTTAATTAGCCCCTCAGTAACCCGTGCCAAGCGTCATTACACTAATTACCCTTAAGCTCCACTCATCGGATGCCAGGAGGCATGTAACTTAATGAGGGGGCGGGGCTTCACGATTGAATGAGGTCCCAGGAAAGACGAGGCCAAACATGTAACGTGTCAATAATTACGCTATGCATTAACACTTGTCACTCATTACGCTAATTACCCTTGAGCTCACCTCATTGGAGGACAGGAGGCACATGATTTAGTGAGGAGGAGGGGCTTATGGACACTCTCCAGATCTAGCATCCAATCAGAACAGGGGAGAGCTGGTCGCTTCAAAGGAAGCCGACACAAAAGGATTTTCACAACTAGGTGCCATAGACACCTAATTAGTAAAACAAAGGAAAAAAGGTGTGAAAATCATTTGTGTCAGCATTTGCAGCATTTCCTTGCAGCTCGCCTCACTTCTAATTACGCCCTGCCTTTGATAACATTTGGACAGGATCTTAAATTTCCCGATATGATGCCTAGGGTCCTGCTACTCTTTGTGGCTGTTTGGTTTACATGAGTAGCCCAATTGAGGTGGTTTAGCAGCTGAACACCTAGGTACGGGTGAGCTTGGGTGGTGGTTACGTTCAGCTCCTCCCATTTTGTACTTGCAGTTACTTGTATGTTTATTGATGTTACTGAAGCTCATTATGTAGCACTTGTCGATGTTGAAGGACATCTAACACTCATTTGCCCGCTTGACAAGTAAGTCATGGTCCCTCTATATGATTCCATGCTTGCCGTGGGTTTTGATATGATGGCACATGAGTCAATCGTCTGCAAAGCAGAAGTTGAACAAGCTGGTCCAGGCTAAGATCAGTGATGCTAAGATCAGATAGGATTTGACAGAACTGTCTCTAATGTTTGATACGAGCTTCGTCGAGGACATGGCACTGAAGCAGGAAATGTGTTCTGGGTTCAGTCGCCTCCTTACACTGCATACATGTTGTATCGCACACAGGCTAATTGCAATTACTCAAGGACGTCTGAAGACATAGAGGGTCTGTTAGTGTCATGGCGTTATATGTGGCTTTTTTGTCTCATGTGTAGACATCTTGTGGATTTGGGTATGAGTCGAGTTGATCAGCCTCTTTATTGCTTGCCGAAGTGCATAGGAAATTTCAGAGCCTGAGACTCTGTCAAACCAGATGAGAATTTCATTTTTGACGAACAGCATCCAATACATTATTGATGGGTTTTATAATTGATACATTGCAGAATAAGTTTCTGGTCTATTTGTGAATGTTATATAATACATCCAGTAGGCCAGTCAGTAATGCTGGCCCACCATAATGGTTCATTATAAGATTTAGATGAGACTAATTTGGTTTATAATAATGGATAAGAAACAAGATAGTATATTTGATGTTTGTGGCCCTGTAAGCCACATGGGCTAAGGAACCACCTTGATTTTTGTCTATTAAGGTAGCTGGAATAAACTCATTTTTGCACAAAAAACCACCCCGAAAACTGGTATTTTTTACTAAAATATGCGACCTAATGGCCATTTTGAAAAATAAATGTTCCAATAAAAAGCTCCCATCATTTTTCATCCTGAGTTCATGTCTGTCAGAAAGGGAAACTGGTACTTTTGATGCCCAATGGGTACCATCCTCGCTGGCCAGCCAGATGGATACTCACCTTCAGAACTAGAATGGTATAGTGATTCCATTAAAACTCTAGGTGTAGTCGCACTTCAATGATCAATACTGAAAATTCCCATACACTTCCAATGGGACTTTTCTGCCCACAGAAAGGTGTGTAGCTTGGAAAACCTTGGGCGTATCCAAAATAAAAGTAATTGCAATGCAAGATCAAATGGATACTACAAGTTGATCCAGTTTGGAGCTGATCCTGTGGAAACTGTAGGAGGAGATATGTGGCGAAAATCCTTGAGAATAATAAGAATAAGAAGAACGGTCCTGAGTAATTATAATAATATTATTAGTACTACTACTACTACTACTACTCCTACTACTACTACTACTACTACTACTACTACTACTACTACTACTACTACTACTACTACTACTAATAATAATAATAATAAAAATAATAATAATAATAAGAAGAAGAAGAAGAAGAAGAAGAAGAAGAAGAAGAAGAAGAAGAAGAAGAAGAAGAAGAAAGATCGTGAGTAATTATAATAATCTGTGATTACATCGCAGCAATCGATTGATTGATTGCTTGGTTGGTTTGGTTTGGTGGGTAGGTGGTGGGTGTTTGGGTGAGTGAGTGAGTGAGTGAGTGAGTGCGTGAGTGAGTGAGTGAGTGAGTGAGTGGGTGAGCTAGTGAGTGTGTCTGGGGGCAGGTGTGGATGGGAGGAAGGAGGAAGGGAGGGAGGGGGAGAGGGACCGAGGGATTGATTCATTCATTCGTTGGTTTTAAATTGGTCGGAAGGTCGGGAAGTCCATTCGTCAGTTCTAAATTCATTGATTAATTGAGGGATTGAGTAATTGATTGGTTGGTTGGTTAAATCGGTTGTTTGGTTAGTTGGTTGGTTGGGTGGTTGGCTGGTTGGGTGGTTGGTTGACCTACATGTCGCATATCACCGAACAGAGGCAGCTACACGCACACCATCCCATCAAGCAATACAATTATGGAATAACACAGATGCAGACACACGTGCGCAAATTATTACAACAAAGTCATTCAAAAAGTACATAAAAAACAAAATTATTGAGAGCTACTAGAAGCCAGATTACTAAAACACACACCAGAAACCCTTAATGAGAAAAGAGTAGTAATTTCCTATAATGTAATGAATGTTCTGTTGGTTATTTTGGGACAAATTTGAACTGCCACTGTTGCTGCCTGTGACAGTAACAGACTACAATTGAATCGGTTGCAAAATACTCAATGATTGCACTGTTCACTGTGTACCTGACTGAAATTAAGATATTGAAATCTTAAGGGTTAAAGGTTTAACCACCACCATGGCAGCCATGTTCCAAGACAGCGGAACCTGTCTATGGTGGCCACTCGCTTTCTGGATCCAGGAGGTGATGGTCCTTTAAAGCAGATAGACATAAGAACCCAGGTCCTGAAAAGTCGCTGCCCTGTGGTATTACAAGCCAGTACCTATATTCCTAAATGTATGAAATAACCAATTTTTTGTGACATATTATTTATTTTTTAATGTTGTATAAATGTGGTCTCTGTAGACAGGTTCTTCGCTGTAGCGCACCCGGCCACGAGGACAACAAATATGTAGAAATATGTACATGTACATGTAATAATACATGATAGTAATAATAATAATAATAATAATAATAATAATAATAATAATACATGTAAATAATAGTAATGGTAATGTCGTTGTTAAATTTATTATTATTAATAATAGTAATAATAATAATAATAATAATAATAATAATAATAATAATAATAATAATGGTGGTGACAGCAATAATTACACATGATAATAACAATTATTTTAATGATAAAACTGATGATGATGGTAATAATAATAATAATAATAATAATAATAATAATAATAATAATAATAATAATAATAATAAATAATACTCCGCAAGATGGTCACTCCACTCCCTCCACCGCCCCCCCCCAACCTCCCCAAACCACCTTTATGTAAAACGTTGTGTTATAACTCATGTCTCCACACGTAATTTGTTTAAATGTATTGTATCGTACTCTATGTCCTTTGTAATATAAAATATCCATGTAAATGTATATAAATGTTATATGTATAAACATAATATTACAAATTTATGTTATATGTCAAGGGTCCACCGCATCATAGGCCTTGCCTTTGGTGGATGCCTGTATTGAATTGTTGAATTATTTACCGATATGGAAATAAAGAATCTTGAATATTGAATCTTGGCTGGCTGGCTGGCTGATCGACTGACTGATCGATCGACTGACTGACAGACTGATCGACTGATCGACAAACTGTCCGAGAGCCTGATTGGTTGGTTGGTTGGTTGCGTGCGTGCGTGCTCAGAAAAATTATGGGGATTGATAGGTATCCCTGTATATTCCAATGTTTAGTAGGACCCACATAAGTGCCCGGATTTCAGGAACCGGTTAGTCAACTTCCGGTATTTCGATACAGAAAATGGCGGCTTTTCAATACAATTATGCAATTGTATGTCGAATTCCAACGAGTTTACGCGATCACTCAATCCGTGTGAAAAGTTCAAAACAGGCAGTTAACTTGGCGAAAGCTCGCGAAGAACACAGAAACCTGATAGAGACGTTGAAGGCATGCAGTGTCAATATAATTGAGATCGAATCTGATGAAAATTACCCTGACTGCACATTTGTTGAGGATTGTGCTGTGGTAATTGGTGGTAGCGCATTAATTACACGGCCAGGTGACAGAAGTCGCCAGGGAGAAGTAAGTCTTTGTTCATACACATATAGAAAACGCGATATTGTCTATTTAACCTCTCACGAAAACGAAGTTTGTTAGTTTAACCACTTAAAGTAAGTTTAAACCACCACAAACTAGTCTAGTAGTCATAAAGTGAATACGTTAACATCACCAGTCAACTCATTTGGCCATCCAATAGTTCCACTCAGCTAAGAAAACAATTAATAGGCTGCGTAGCTCAGCAGTCTAGAACTGTCACGAGAATAGATTCCATATGTTACAGGTTCGATACCGTATTCAGGCATGTGGATACGTGTAAAAACCTGCGCAGTAAACGTTAAAATTTACGAGTCATTGATATTCAGTATTCTCTCAAACGGGTACCTGTCTGTATCTGGAACGCCAGCTTCCATGGAGTCGCCCCCTCGTTAGATAGAGGGGATTTCCCTCTGAATCTTTATCAGAATTTGACAAATTGTAAAATTTAGCTGTGCAAAACCTGTCTGATTTAGCCCATTCACATCCCTAAAATTTTTCGACGCCAAGACAGACTTGCCATCACATTAACTTCAAAATTTAAGGTCCACTGACGATGTTAAATTGAAAATTCATCTGGCAAAAAGTACATTATACTCGCCTAGCTTTTCAGTTGAAGGCGCCAAACTATGGAACTCACTAAAAATATCACTGCGTACTGCTCCTTCCTTAGCAACATTTAAATCCCAATATGTCTAATAAAAGCTCAGGCCTTGTGCGGAGCATTTCCCACCACATGTTCTGTAGGGAAATTCAAATGTACTATAATATGTTATAATTCAAGGTTTAAACATTATAAATGTGTTTGGCTTTATCTTAGTGCATGTATTTAGTTCATAATGTTTACTTTCCTTCCAGAGTGATTGTCAACTCGCTCACCATCACCTCTGTGGGTTTTTTTGTCTGCAGTATCCATATATGTGAAATATACCGGGCAGACCTAATCTAAGCCCATTCAATGCCCAGTAAATCCATAAGCCCCTGAATTTCTATGCGAATGTAGAAATTAAGTTGCTGGATATTTTGAAACTGGTTTGAAAGGAGGTTATTGCTCTACTGTGTATAATAACAGCTTTCAGTCAAATAGGTTCCAAAATCCCCTAGCGAATCTATATTTCTCTGTTGAGTTCACAATATCCAGCCTTGTAAATAATGAACAGATAGCTATACGTGTGAGTGTGTGCATGCGTGGGTGTATATATAGATATGTAAAATTTGTGTGTAGGAGGATGCGTTCATGCATGCCTGCAGTGTTGCCCACAACATCTGATTTTTGGGGGTCCCAAGGACCCCACACTCAGATTTGGGGGTCCCACTGTAAAATCTGGGGGTCCCATGAGGTCCTCATCTGAAATATGGGGGTCCCATGTTTTTTTCTTAAAATAATAAATCATAGTTTTAAACAACACAGTAAGTTCGTTTTTATTGAACACACAATGTATTAGGTATATTTCTTAAAGTAAAAACATGCACAAATAAATATACACACACGATAATATAATCGATAATTAAGCACACGCAAAGTTACCAGTTTCTGTTACACTTTTTCACTGCGTCCCTCGTGCGTCCTCGGGGATGCAGAGGGTTAATTTGTATGCGTCCCTCTGCCATTTTTATGCGTATATACGCGCAAAAGGACGCATACGGGCAACTCTGCATGCCTGTATACGTTCATTATTGCGCTTGTGTGTGTTGTGTGCATGTCAGTGTGTATGTACATACATTCATTGTATAAATTGTACATTCTGTACATGTACTGTATATACTCTGTTGTATACTAGATTAGACTGAAGGCCCAAGGGAAGACCAGAGATATTGTATCACTGAATGGATTGCCTTCATAAAATAAAGATTATTATTATTATTATAAAATATTCAAAAGAATCTATGGTATATCCATTACAAAGAATTTAGATTTTCATGGATTTGTCATTGACTCATTGAGAAAAACTTACGTTGAAAGTGTGTACAGGTTGAAACATGATATTAAAAATGTGCGATCTTAATTTTTGTTGTAATATCATATTTTTGGGGCTACCTTCTAACATATCTAAAGTATTGGTGATAAAGATCAAAAGACAATGCCATTGATAAAAGTCAAGCCATCAACCATTTTGGTATAGCAGACAAATTTATAAATGCTGTGGAATGAAACTAGTGTACTGGAAAGCTGTTGAACATTTTGAAACTAATCTGACCTGAAAAAAGCTGTTGCTGACATATGAAGCAACAGCTTTTGAAAGTAAAATTGCAAATGTAGTAAGTATAAAGTACTCAGCAGATTATCTGATTGGAACAAATTTATCATTGCAACTAATGACAGTGATACATTATTTTCAAAATATTTAAATTCCTATTTGAAATTAAGCAAACATCAAAGCTGATGGCCATTTGGAAGCTAATTTCACTAGAAACTGTTATATTGCCCCATGGCTGATGACGGATTATCTTATCATAGGAAGTCAATGCTCTAAGGAAATCTGTTGAACATTTTGAAACTAATATCACTGAAAATGTTGATACCTATGGTAGCAAAGCTTTCAGTCAAATTAGTTTCAAAACATTCAACCAATTATTTCTCACAATAAGATTAATGTTTGTTATATGGCATGTCTGAGTTATATATGTACATCTATGAAGGCTGTGGAATTAAACTAGTGTCTTTTTATTTTTGGAAACAAGTTGATTGAAATTTGTTATTGCATATGGCAGCAAGAAAATTCAGCCAAATTTATTAAAGAATTTTCGGCATGTTTTGTACTTTATATCTGAAATGGATTCAGTTCTGTCAGTATATTATATCAGTGGTTATAGTGGTATTTTGTTTCTACTATATATCTCAATTTGGTCGACTACATTGCAGTTTTTATGATGACATTGATGTTCCTATAGTCCTTCATAATAATTATCAGTCAAAGTAACTAATGTAACTGAAATGTAACTTTAGTTACATTAGGCAAAGTAACTGAAATGTAACTAGTTAAATTGCTCAACAAATGTAACTGACATAGTCCAATGTAACTGTAACTAGTTACATTTAAGTGTAACTGACCCCAGGCCTGTATCCTTTGAAATAATGTTTGTATTGCATAAAATTGATTCCATATGGCTAATTATTATATAAAATTTGCTAACTAAACTGGGGAAGAGGATTCTTTTTCATTTGTATATGTAAATTCATCGTGATATGTCATTTCGAGTTATTGTGCAATCTTAGTCATATATTAGAATCCTAGACAATTAGCAAATTGCATACCCCCTCTAGCAATGTCTAGGATAATGCGTAGACAGATACATTGCCAAATTTACTGTGGCTTTCAGTGGCCAATTCAAGGTTGAAACGGTTCGCGGAGTGCAAACTATATTATTGGATGACTAAACTAGTTAGAAAATTTGTAAAGCATTCGTTTAAAATACTACTCGATAGTTAGTCATTTCACATCTTGGAAACGACGAGCCAGTGATAAATTCTGAAAGATGCGCTACACAGACTCCATTTTGGAGACCAGTCTGGTGAGAAGTGTTATACAAATGTATATAATATAGAGACTAGTTCCTGAATCCTGATAGCCTACGATTACACACGCTTAGGTCAAATTTAGCTATAGACGTCGTAATATGTCACGTGACCAGTACAAATCTGCCTATCACGTGCACATATGCAGTAAATCAAATTTATTGATCAAACTAATCGGATACGTGTAATCAGACTTGGTCGTATTTGACTATTTACTAGCATACATTTTCCGCGAAAAAGGAAATCAGACATATTATACTACAGATCTGACATAAGCGTGATTTGAAAGAACTTGGTTTAAAACTGTATAAGTTGTTTTCCGATGCTAATAATGTATATCAACCTGCGCTGAGTGTTAATTATATCGTCCAACATACGTTGAGCCAACTCCTGAAAATTCACGAGAAATTACTCTTGATCGCCCGAGCGATTAGACAAATTCGATCTCAACTTACATTGGCAGGTTAGATCACTTCCCAGTTTAGAGTCCCGGATGCATGTTCAGAATTCATAATAGACATAGATGTCAGAGACAGTAGATCGCTTATCATATGCTTTCAAGCATGTGTCATAGAATTGAATAAAACGCTAACAAATTACAATTTCTGAACAGATGTAGCAATGCGATCTAGCAACATTCTCGTATATATATATATATATATATATATATATATATATATATATATACACATTTGCATAAAAGCAAAAATCTAGTTTTAGAGTAATTTAAGTAATGATTTCACTATATCCTCTAAAACTGCATCGGATACTATAGCTACAGATTTAAGTCTACCGCTAAGACATTCTATTTTCGTGGTATTTGGAATTTGTTTTTCATGAAAACTACACATATTTCCAGCCAATAAACCGGATATCTGGTTAAAATCGGTTTCATGGCCAACACTGTCACCGGTTGTGTTTTTACCAAAATCACACAACCCTAGTTTTGGTCACTGCATTTTAACACAATTCTTGACCTAATTGCCGTCCATCTTTCATTTGACACAAAAATGGTCCCCAGTCATTCATGTCATTTTGTAACAACTGTAAATACGATTTATTAGCTAGTTTGACTTAACCCTTTAATGATCAGATTTTATCAAGATCTAAATATTTACTTATTGAATGTCCATTTGCAAGCCAAGAGATGACTATTTTTGAAAATTTTCCACTGGAATCGCTGGCAAGCCAGGCATTCTAATGGTAAATTTTCAAAAATAGTCTCCTCTTAGCCTGCAAATGGACATTCCTCAAGATGACTATAGAGGCTGATTTTGGTCGGCTTGAACATAGGTTATTTAACAAAGGGATATATAAGATAATATATTATAACCATATTTTTAGCTTGACTTTATGAAGTAAGACACGTTAAATTGTGATACCCTGCACGTCATCCGGCCGTGGCGTCGTCGTCGTCATCGTCATCCAATTTGCCTTTAGCTCAACTTTTCTCACATTTGGTTAATCATACTGGAAGCAAACTTGGGCACATGCTTCCTTATAATGACATGACATCTCACAATGACCTTGTGATCAAAGGTCCAAGTCACGGTTACCTTGGTAAAAACCTTGCTTTTTTCAACATTAATATTTTCCGTTTAGTTCAACTTTTCTGTTTATATGTCAGGTTTGGTTAATCATACTGGTCCCAAACTTGGACACATGCTTCCTTATAAGGACATGACATCCCACAGTGATCATTAGAAAATTATCCACAGGAGTGACTGGCTTGCTTAAAGCGAGGCAGTCATTCTGGACAGTGATAAAACTTGTAAAAAATAGCAATCTCTTTGCCCTGAAATTGGACATTCCTGAAGAGCACTTCATTTTTCCCGGATGGTTAAATACAATTTACCTAGATAATGTTGCTTTAAACTGTTATTTATAGGTTGCTGAAATCCGACGTGTTCTGAAAAAGGACTTGGCCTTATCCGTTGTTGATATTGATGATCCGACTGCAACTGTGGATGGAGGCGATGTGCTCTTTACAGGTATGTTATAAAGGTGCAGCAGCTAATTCCTAAATAATAAACCTGAAACAACTGAATTTAAATTCCATATGTTCAACCTCATGTATTAGCTCACCTGAAGGCCCAGTGAGGTTATGCCGTGGTGACCATCCGTCTTCTCAGATCACCTGCTCTACAGGAGAAGTAAGCAAACATGTTAATATTCTGAGCACTGTTAAAATGGTTAATTTGCTAACTTTAACGTTTTACTGGGCAAGCTGACCAAAACAAGCCTCTACAGTGGTTTATAAGTCAAGAGAAGACCAGTTTGAAGATTTTACCACTGGACATGCTGGAATGATGGCTCGGTAAAAACAATCATTCCAGTTGAAGTTTTCTATTATCTATTTTCTTACTTATTAACGCTTCGCTTCCCACGGCGGTAAGGCCTGTATGTGTGGTTGCTGCGACAACCGGTCTTACCGACGAGGAAAGTGGTCGATACGAGCTCGCCTCGTGTGTAGATGAGAATCACGATATTTATGTTCGTATCTGGGCCTGATCTGACTGGTATAGAAGTCGGTGGTTCGTGACAGTGGTAATAATAAATAATAATAATAATCATAATAATAATAATAATAATAATAATAATAATCATTCTTTATTGAGGGTAAAATCTTCAGGATAACCTGCTCTCCCAGATGCCCTCACAAAAACAACAATGATCAGTGCAATATGTGCAGTGCGAGATGATATAAAAATATGTACAAAATGTGAATAATAAATATTTACACTATGTTCAAAAGCATACAATATCGTATGCAGACATTTTAATCTAACAAATGTACGTTATTATTATTATTATTATTGATATTATTATTATTATTATTATTAATATTATTATTATTTGTATTAGTCTTACGGACACAAACATACTCATCCAACTCAAAGAAGCATGCAACCAAACGCACTCAGTCACGCACGCTCGCACGCACTCCCAGCATACTCTAAGCATACATGACTTTTCTTTTCTAAATTAGTCGCAAACATTGTAAACCTAACATATAGAAAATTATGTCATGTTTATATGGTTGTGTATATTTCGTTTGAAAGAACAGAGTGTTTGCGGACTTGTAATAGTTCTAGGTAGCGAATTCCATATCTGAGTTGCAGTGTATGTGAAGCTATGTTTCCCGTAATCAGTTCTTATTTTTGGAGGCTTTAAATGACTATAAGTTTTTGAGCGTAGATGCAGTGTATGCGCTTCTTCAATAGGGGTGAATAGGTCGCTAATGTACTTAGGTGTTATGTTATTGAGTGCTTTGTACGTCATTGTGCTTGTCTTTGTAGTCAATCGTTGCGCTAACGGAGTCCATTTCAATCGTTCATATAACTGTTTTGATGGGGTTTTGTGAGGGACATCTAAAATAATTCTAGCGGCGCGTTTCTGTAATTTTTCTAGGCTTACAAGTAGTGTAGGTGTACCGGCGCAATAAACCAGGGAGCAATAATCGATGTGTGATAGTATGTAAGATTTGTAAAACAAGTTTCGTTCATCTACATTCATATATTGCTTGTTTTTCTTCAACATAAAAATAAGTGATGCTATTTTACTGCAGCGTTTGCCAATATGTTGTTGCCATGATAGATTGTTATTTATATGTAATCCTAGAAGTTTTGCATTGGCTATACTGCCTATGTCTCCGTTACATGTATGAATTTTAATATCTTTTTGATTAATCTGATTTAGCTTAGACTTGGTGTTGATCATAAGTAGTTTTGTTTTGTCTGTATTTACAATCATTTTATTATTTTGACACCATGTCTGGATGGATGCCATATCATCTGTTAGTCTGTCGGTTATTTTTGCTACGCTATCAGAATTGTAATACATCGTTGTGTCATCACAGTACATATCAACATTACTTTTAATACCGAGATGGAGGTCATTAACGTAAATAATAAATAATAACGGACCCAATACAGAGCCTTGCGGAACGCCTACTGTTACGGGGCGAAATCCAGATATTTTGTCTGAGATTGACACATACTGCTGCCGATGTTCGAGATAGGAAGTGGACCATTTTAACGCAAGCTTGTCAAACTTGTAAACGTCTAATTTTTGTATTAATATTTTATGATCAACAAGGTCAAACGCTTTTTTAAAATCTATCATTATAGCGCCTACAAAGTCCCCCTTATCAACAGCAAATCGCCAGTTTTCTATCAATTTTAAAAGCGCAGTTTCGCAGGAATGTTTTGGCCTGAAGCCGGATTGGGATTCATACAACAGACTATAAGCTGTCAAAAATTTATATAAATAATTATGTACATGTCTTTCAATTATCTTGGATAAGATAGGTAAAATAGAAATGGGTCTGTAATTACTTACCTCGCGTTTATTTTCTGACTTGTGTAGTGGTTTTACTTTAGCATATTTCCACAAAGTAGGAAATATACCAGTGTCTATGCTTTTATTTATGATGGCGGTAACTGATGGGGTAATAACTGGTGCAGCTAGTTTTAGAAAACGGGCGTTTAGATCATCATATCCCGCTGACTTATTTGTTTTTAGATGCTTGATTTCCTCGTAAACGTAATCCAGTGTTATCGGGGGTATTGTAAATTCGATTTCTTTGGGCACTCTAACCTTGATATGGGTTTTACGTTTCTCAGATATGGCATACGCTTGATTATTTATGCTATTTGCCAGATCGGAAGCAACTGTAGCAAAATATTCATTGAACATTTCACAATGTTGCACAGTATTTCTAATCTGATTTCCGTCCTTATTGATTAATGTTAATGGGATTTTGTTAGTTTGCGGATTTATACGTTTCATTATTTTCCATATGTTTGCCGGGTTATTTTTATTTTGAACTAATTGTACGCCAAAATGTTGCCGTTTTGAATTTTCTATGAGAGACATTACTTTATTTTTCAGTTGTTTATATTTGACCATATCCTTGATTTTATGGCAATAATCTCGATCTCTGATTGTTTGTAATATTTCTTCGTTTAGCCAGCCTGGTTGGTGATATGTTTTTACTCTTCGTTCAATAATAGGGGCGTGTTTGTTTAGAATACTAAGAAATGTTTCATGCCATAATTTTAACGCTTCATTTGGATCGCTAATTAAATTGATTATCTCCCATTTGTATTCCGATAAATTTTGAATGAATTTACTATTATCAAACTTCTTTTTACATCTATATTTTATAGAATGGTGGGTATTTGTTCTATGTATGGAACAGTGGCGAATAACAAAGACGGGGTGGTGGTCACTTAGCGCCAAATCACCTACACTCGCAGACGTAATTTTGGTTTTATCCGTACAGTATATATGATCTATTAAAGTAGATGTCGTCTCTGTGATTCGGGTTGATTTATCAATTAATTGTTCAAGGTGAAAAGTATTCATCAAGGTTTGCCATTTTCCGGTTATGGGTAAATGGAAATCTATATTGAAATCGCCTATCAGAATAATGTCTGGGTTATGTAAATATGCCGCCTCCAGTAAAGATTCAAATTCGTCTGTCCAGCTAGTCGGGGAGTCCGGAGGTCTATATACACAGGCAAGTAAAAATGATTTCATTTTATACGGCGTTATTTCGATCCAAAGTGCCTCCAATGACATAGATTCTAACTCAGTTCTCCTACAATACGATTGATTCTCTTCGATGTACATTATGATGCCGCCTCCATTACGATTTACCCTATCTTTCCGCTCAATATTATAACCACTAATGTCGATTAAATTATTTGTGGTGATGCTACTTAGGGCAGTCTCAGTAGTACCGAAAATTTCAAGCTCTTTCACACTTTTTTCCATAATTATTTTTAATTGGTTTGTCTTAGGTAGTAGTTGTTGCACATTTAAATGACCTATACGTATGCCTTTTGTATTTATGCTAAATGTTTTAAGGTCGTGTCGCGCAGTTAATCTGATAAAATCAGGGGGACATATCCATTGGTCAAGCGGATTAGTAGCAGCTATAGGCGTGCTTAGATTGGATGCCCTTTTTGTATGACAATATGATATAATATTTAGGTCGTTAATGAAATTATTATTATTATTATTATTATTATTATTATTATCATTATTATCATTATCATCATCATTATTATTATTATTGTTATTATTATTATTATTATATTATTATTATTATTATTATTATTATTATTATACTTGCAGGAATCAGTGTTATCTTTCATGCCGACAATGTTACTTTGCGCTAGATTGTCAACGTGAAAGCTAAGACCATTTCCAGCAATTACAACGCAATCATTATCAATGACAGTAGTAGTGTCATTATCATATGTGTTGGTACGAATTTCAGTACAAGTTACAGCAGGAATGAGCGTAGTTTGTGGCATGAAAACAGGACATAGGCCTAATTCTGAATCTCCCACTTCTTTGTCACAGCGGGATGCGATATCGCTGTGCATTTCGTAACAATTATCGCTTAAAAATTCAAATCTATTACTAGTAGCGATATTATAAAAAGATTCAGTGATAAAGCTGCTACTGCTGCTGCTATTATTATTATTATTATTATTATTATTATTTAGAAGACCATGGCATGATATATCATTATTCTGGGACAATGTTAGGACACTCAATATATTAGAAGTCCGCATTAATGAACTCTTATATGGGGTATTGGAATTATTTAATGAACCGTCAGGACTGTTTATTTTACTCAAGATGTTTTTAGATTTCAAGATTTTAGTAGGCTGTCCTTCCTCGCCGGGCCATTAATGTCATATAGCGCGTCGCCGACAGGACCGTTCGAGTTATTGGTACCGGCCATTACGATAATGTTCTTGAAATGTTGCAAATCTAATGAATATAATAGTTCCCGAATGTCAATAATTTTCGCACCTCTACAACACATTACCTGTACTGATTGATCCAGGCCGCTCTCACTTATTCCTTTGAGTATTGACGACCCTATGATTAATGTCTGCTTTGTAGGATTGGAAACATAATCATAGCAATCGTGTATGGGTGGTTTTACATCTGTTACAACTTCTATCTGTTTCTGAGAAGTGGTCTTATGGTCAGGTTCTGGTGTTTCAGTCTTAATGCTCGTGTGCTCTAGATGTAGGTGGCTACAATTATTATTATCTGTCTCTTTCACTTCTTCGGGTGGATTCGTACATAATTGACTAGATCGGGTCTCGACATTGCCTGATCCCACCGTGTCTTTAGATACCGTTTTACAAAGCGTCTCCGTGTTAATTATGTTTGTACCTACTGAGCTACATTGGTCTGGTACTTGTTGAGGCTGGGCTGATTGTTCACTTAATGGGCTACACTGAGCCATAGAATGGTCGGTTGTGTTCACGGATTTGTTTACAGTAGTTTGTATCTTAACGCACAACTGATCTCTTAAAGCTCTGTTTTCAGCAACGAGTGTGTCAATTCTGGACTCTTTCTCATTAAGCAGATTTCTTAACACAATCACATGTTCTATTAATTCGGTTAATGGAGGGGGCGTAGTGTGATAACTCTGGTACAAAGGTGTGCTCATTACTTCTGGCGTGAATAGTTCCTTCGGCGACGTTTGGGTTTGGATAGGTGATGATGGATGAAGGTTCAACTCACCATCCGTTGTCGTCATTTGAGTTTGTATAGGCGACGATAGCGATAGGTTCAACTCGCTACCAAACGAGTAGCATTGTTCATTTGTAGTCACCGGTACGTCTTCAGAACGTAGATCATCTTCCATACTGGAAGACGCAATGTTGGTAGTCCGTGTGTTTTTTAGAGATGTATTTGATGTATTTAAAGCCGACGGGTTCCTATCACTCTCGGTGATTTTCTTGTCACTTTCACTACAAGCGTCATCACTAATGGTGCTTGTTAGAAGTCGGAAGTCTCTAATAATCCAGTCTTTACCCTGAACATGTATTACTCCCGTGGTCTTATAGAGCGTGACCGTTGCTATACAAGACTCGTCATCGCGTATGTGTCGATTTACACGAAATATTGTTCCGTTGGCACCCTTTTTCATACCAACGCCATAACATTCCTCGCATTTTGTGACCAATTTTGAAATGCTATCGCGGTTTTTCAATTGCACGGTTATTGAGAAAGTGTTGTATTTAATAGTGCAAATGTCATCTTCATCATATTTAGCAGTTTGAAAATCTATAGTAGTGTTATTACCTGACAAATCTAAATTCGAATTCACTAGTGACAAACACAAAATTTCTGATTCCGCCATTTTCGCACTTAATAGTCCGACGTGCTTATCCGGCCTAAGGTTGAATAGGTGTCCATTGTAAACATTGTATCACAGATTGTATCACAGATACGGTCGTTGTAGACCCGGAACGCTATAGAAATTTTTAACTTCTCTTTGTTAAGGGATTAACTCTAGCCGTCATTAAGGCTAGAAGTGAACACTGGTGCTACTATCGGCACTACATTGCGAAAAATATACGTAATTTATCAATATTATAAATATAAAACCACTTATAACTTGAAAGATTCTACATAATTTTGAAAACTAAGCACACGTTCTTAAGCATGCCATCCTTAGCTAAACAATGATATAAATATTAGTATATGAAATACACGCAAAACACATTAAATCTTTAGATATTTACGGAGCAAATTTTGCTTGACTTTCCTCTGCAAAGCTCACCTCGCTCCCTCTTCCATCGCTTCCAGAATTATGCAACAACTCAAACTCTTGCTTCGAGGATATCGAAGTGATGATTTTATTTTACTAACCTTACTATATGTACCTCACTATCAATTATGGGTGGCTTATACTACCACCGATATATCTCCCTGTCAACTATGAGTGGCTTATACTACCACCGATATACTTTGAGCAAAGAAGTACTGACTTTTGTACAATACGAATACTGGTTACTCTACCCTCTAAAAGTTGCTTTTCACGATTCGCTAAATCACTTTTATCAAATACTATTCTTGGCTACTTACAGCCATTCACCAAGAACTTGTGTGAATTTCGACAAATTCAGTTCCACAGAACTATACGAATTCGAGGCTAGGTTTACCTAAGCGCAATAATTTTCGGACTCCCGATCAAATTTGAAAGTTCCCCTTATGTACTGCTTCGCCATGTCACGGTCATGTTCGGGTTGTTACACCCCGCCCTTGGAGCCCCCGCTTTGCCTCGTTTTGCTTACTACTCTTATGAAACTTTTGACCAATCCATTCCGGCCATTTGCGTACTCCGAAGATAGACCTGAACATTGGCAAAGCAGTACTTGAGTGATGGGATCTGTCGGATTTCGGTCTCAATAATGGATTTTGCTTTGGCAACCATTCCTAATCTCAAGCTTATTGGCTTACTTGATGGACATCCTCTGTCAGTTTTTCGTCTCGTTTTCTACTCTACCTGGCGCCGGACGTTACCACGTCCTTGTCCAGCCCCTTGCTCATTAGGCTTGCGCCTGCATTTTACAAGGGTGCTGTGACGTAGCGGTGACGTAGTGACCCTATGGCCCGCCTGACTCACCAGCATCTGGTGCTGTTGGTCGCTTTTACAGAAACTCGGTTACCGTTATCACGGTCCCACGGTAAGTCGGTCACTACGTCATTTCTATGAGTCATCCAGCTTATGCTACCCCTACTCTGTCCGTAGTACCCTACCGACGCTCCTGCTTGAATATTTGGAAACTATTGGTCATAACTTCTGCTGAATACTATAAAAGGTTGTGCCGCTGCTACAGCAACAACTTTCATCTTTTAATTACCGCCAGATACCATCAAATCACAACCCTAGGTCCTTCTCCATTCTATCCAATTTCACTCAATATTTCGGCTATAGTTTCGCGTCAGTTTCGCATCGACTGATGCCCCTTTTGATGCATCCAGTTATCCGTCCATTAGCTCATCTGGTATTCACAAATACAATAATTTCACTGGGTCACTGGGGTCTTATCCTGCAAATATAAGATGTCCCCGGGGTCATGACTCCCCGTACGACAATCCGATATCCACACAGTGTTAAAATGAAAACAAGGTCTTTCTGGCCTTCAAATTGACACTCATTACCAAGCAAAATGTTTTAATTTCACTGACCGAAATGACCGACCATTAAACATAATCTAACCCTTTAATGGTCAAAATAATTTAAAAAAATTAAAATATTTACGGTACTCATTGGAGATTTTGAAAATTTACCACTGGAATAACTGGCTCGGTTAGCGAACCAGTCATTCCAGTGGTACATCTTAAAAAATAGTCTTCTCATGGTCTGCAAAGGCCATTTCTCAAGTCCACTGTAGAGGCCGGTTTTGGCAGGCTTGATCATTAAATGGTTAATGAATTGCAGGTAAGGAGATCATTGTGGGATTGAGTACACGTACAAATGTCAGTGGCGCATCCGCAGTAGCTGCAGCTTTTCCGGACTACACAACAACTGTCATTGACGTTAAAGGGCCGTGCCACTTGAAGAGCTATGCAAATATGGCAGGTCGTGACATTATAGCTGTTGGTAAAAGCAAGGATGCGCAGGATATACTTATGGTGAGATTACTGTTAGACTTTTCAATTTATTGTTCAAATTTTGTGATCTAATTTGTTGAATTTAAATATACACTTATTCAAATAGATACATGTACTTACAATAGGCGTGCCCGATTATTGCGATCAATTATTTAAGAATAATCGTGATTAATCGATTAATCAACTTGTGTACTAATTACCGAGAAATAACAACAAAGGTATATATGAATGACTAAAGCTGCGATGTTATTTAGAAATGCCCATTTGCAGGCCAAGAGAAGACAATTTTTGAAAATGTATCACTGGAATGCCTGGCTCGATACAGTGATACAGTTTCAAAAATTGTCTTCTCTTGGCCTGCAAATGGACATACATTCACTGAACAAAATGACAATCACATTAAAGAGTAATTAAATTGCACGTTTTTATGCAGTAGAAATTATTCACAATTTTGATTAAAATTATTTTTTAATCATAAATTAACGATCTAAAGACTATTTTCGATTTTCGATTTAATCGCGCAAGCCTAACTTACAATGTCCATGAAGGAATACTACCGGTAGGCATGGTCGGTCAAGTTTGACTGGCTAAAAATAGTCAATTAGTCTAACCATTTACTGGTCAAATTTGGTCAAGAAAATTTAATTAATTTCTTATTGAATGTCCATTTACAGGCCTAGAGAATACAATTTTTGAAGATTTATCACTGGAATGACTGGCTCGGTTATCGAGCCAGTCATTTCAGTTATAAATTTAAAAAAATTGTATTCTCTTGGCCGGTAAATGGACATTCAACAAGACCATAGCAGAGGTCAGTTTTGGCCGGCTTGACCATTAAAGCATTAATTACTGAACACGTCCATTCGCTACGTCCAGACGTATGCTGGATGATTGTATATGTTAGTTAGTCGCCAATTTCACGTAAAACATTTGGAGCCAGGTACCATTCTCACATAACGCTTTCCATATTGTAACAGAATTGATTAATTTGATGAATAAATAATTGCAAATTTTTGTCTACTAAAATGTCAAACAGTGTTCATGTCAAAGAAATTGGGAATGGGACTTGTGTTTGGGAACATTAACACACAAAAAAGTTTAGCAACAGTGAAGTTTGGTTTGTTGTATTAAAGCTATGCGTCCATTTATAACCAAATTTGCAGGCATGTTTCGTCAATATAATGTCTCGCTGATCATGAAGAAATGCAAATCATTTCTTGAATTTCTCGGCCACACGCTTACTGCATGTGAAAATGTATTTTTCATGCACTGGCCCACATTGGCGGGTAGCGAAGGCAAAAATTCACCATATTGCAAAAGCAGATAACGAACGTTAACAGAAAATGCTTAAAAGTTTACCCTACCGAACATGGGCCGCCGCCCAGGGCTACCCGAATATCAGCGCCATGAAGCAATGGGTAGACTTGCTGCTGGGCAGAGCGTTCGCGCTGTTGCACGACATTTTAATGTTCACGCCTCAACCATTTCCAGTCTCCGCCAACGTGAGGAGGAAACTGGACATGTTAATGACCGACCACGATCTGGCAGACTGAGAGCAACAACACCACGAGAAGACCGCTACTTAGTGACGTCATCACGACGTCACAGGTTTGAGACTGCGCCACGGCTGTCCCGTAATTTGCACACCGCTACCGGCACTACAGTGCATGCACAAACTGTGCGAAACAGACCCCATGATGCTGGACTGCATGCCCGTCGTCTGCTGTTCCGCTTACAGAGCGTCACATCGGGAATCGGTTTGCATGGGCAAGAACTCATCAGCGATGGCGTGCTCAACAATGGAGCCACGTTTTGTTCAGTGATGAGTTGAGGTTTTGTGTGGATGTGGCGGATGGTAGGCAACGGGTTCGGCGACGTTTAGGAGAACGGTATGATGCAGCCAACATCATTCAGCACGACAGATTCGGTGGCGGCAGTGTCATGGTGTGGGCTGGAATCCATGAAAATGGCAAAACAGATCTTATTGTGATTCACAGAAATTTAACCTCTCAACGTTACAGTGAAGAAGTTGTCGCCCCTGTTGTCATCCCTTTTATGCAGCATCATGCAGACTTTATGTTCCAGCAAGACAACGCCCGTCCTCATTCAGCTAGGGTCACCAGTGATTTCCTTGAGGCTAACAACGTTCCCATGTTGGACTGGCCAGCGCGATCACCGGACCTGTCTCCTATCGAACACGTGTGGAACATTCTTAGCCGTATGGTGCGTGAGAACCATCCACATCTTCACAACGTGCGGGAGCTGGAAGCTGCACTGCTCCAGGAATGGGATGTGATTCCTCTTCGTGACATCAGGTGCTTAATTCGAAGCATGAGAAAGCGATGTACGGCGGTGGTTAATGCGTGCAGAGGTCACAACCGTTATTGACAGTTCAGTGTCATTATTTAAATTGGACCCTTCTGTTGAATGATGCCGTGTTAAAGGCGCGATGCTAGCATTACAATAACAAGAGACTGTTGTTCAAATTGGAAAATGACCTATCAATTAAATAATATATTTGAATCAATTTATTGTTTTTGTTAAATAACATTTATACAGTAATATTCTCAATGTTGCTAAACTTTTTGGGTCAGTATATATCGTAGAAAAGCAGAACTTGAACACACTTTTAACCCTTTCATGATCAAATTTTGTCATGAAAATTTAAATTTTCTCTTCCGTTTTGCAGTCCAGGAGACCATTTTTGAAGATTTACCATAGGAATGACTGGCTCGATTATCAATGGTCTTCTCTTGGCCTCTTCCCAGAACAACTGCAGTCAATGAAATCAAGGCCAGCGAGCAATATCGACCATTTAAAAATTTTAATAAACAGTCATTTGCAGGCCGAAAGCAGGCTTTTTAATTCACTACTCGAAATACTGGCTTAATTATCGAGCCAGTCATTCCAGTTCTAAATTTTTAAACAAATATCATAGTTTTAAGTGTTTTCTGGCGGCCTGATTCACTCATTATTAGTTCACCTGGTCTGAACGGCCAAGTGAGCTAATGCTTTGACGACTGGAGTCTGTCTGTCTGTCTGTCCATCAACTTTTGCTTTAAAATGCTACTCCCGATTAACCGCTTGACAGATTTCAACTTAATATGGCTGGAAGGCCCCTACATATGAGGGTAGGCATCAGAACTTGTATACAGAATTTTGATCATGTTGATTGCCATGGTTGGTCCATTTTTTTGGTGAAAATTTTAGTGTTTATGGAAATTTTACCATAAATTGTTAAAACACTACTCATTAACTGCTTGGCAGATTTCAACTTAATTTGGCTAGAAGGACCCTAAGGGCCTAGGTTTATACAGAATTTTGATTGGTCATTTTCTTTTTGGTGAAAAAACTGCAAATTGTCAAAACTACTCATCATTAACCGCTTGACGGATTTCAACCCTAGTCATACTAGTTGGCTGGACAGACCCTATAGGGGTAGGCTACATACCATCTATTCAGACTTGATTCGTCGAATAGTCTTCTTTTGGTCTCCAAATGGACATTTCTCAAGACCACTGTAGAAGTCGTTCTTGGCTGCTATGAGTGTTAAAGGGTTTAAATGCAAATGGTTCAAATTTTAATTTGGTCCAGGTGAGCATCACAGGCCATTGTTATTCTTTGTTGTTATAATTATTATTATGATTTACAGGAGATTAAAGCTAAGGCTTTCTATGCATACTACATGATGGAACTTGAAGATGAGGCAGCAGCTAACATACTGTATGTCAACGGTCGTCTTATCCATCGCACACGCAATGAAATCAAGGAAAGCTATGTGGTACGTTTCACCTAATCAAGTATTCGCTGCTATTCTTATAAAATTAAGTTATTGAATTGTGTGCATAAAAATGCTTCGTAGCAGTTAGTAATAGTTTTACAATTGTTTATTCTATCCTTGACCAACAAAATGATAATGAATTTTACAAATATTAAAACATGCCACAAAGGCCCAGATTACTTTTCATATATTTTGTATAATATTGGTCAGGCCCACTTCCTACTTTTAGCGGTTCGGTCATGTCAGTCAGAACTACCTTTTATGTCAGAAAAGAAAATTTCAATTTTTAAGCAAGCACATAAAACATTTTAATATTTTGAAATTAATTTTACTGGAAGCCATTACGCAGCAACAGCTTCAAGTCAAATTATTTTCAGAATTGTCAACAGAATATTTTTGACAGGGTAACTAACCTAAATTTTGTACCAATTTAACTCATTATCACACTAAATCGTAGGTCTTCATTCTCTCCGACACAAACATGCGAGGCCTCTTAAAACATACAATGCGACTCGGAGATAACTTAGAATGCTTCAAAAACAAAATAAAATGTGCTGTTGAATATTTTGAACATAACTAGATTGGAAGACAAGCAGAAATGTCTTCCAATTCAATTCTGTTCAATATATTCAACAGAATGTTTCTTACATCTTGTTCAAAATTAACATGTTTTTGTTTTGGAAACATGTTAA
This sequence comes from Chaetoderma sp. LZ-2023a, assembly GCA_034401795.1. Lineage (NCBI taxonomy): Eukaryota > Metazoa > Mollusca > Caudofoveata > Chaetodermatida > Chaetodermatidae > Chaetoderma > Chaetoderma sp. LZ-2023a. The sequence continues at coordinate 46,734,452 of CM067362.1, forward strand.
CATATGAGCTGTCCTATACACCGTGATGCCCGGTAATCTATGGCTAATAAATTTCAGACTAGGTTTCCAAAATTTCAAACGCACTGGCCCAGGTTGCGACCTAAATTTTGCCATACATATTTTTAAGCCAATATTATGAAGCTTGAAGTGAAGTATTTTTTTTTTAAACATTTTATTAGATTGGGCACAAGTTCTGTCTACTTTTAGAGATGCCCTCTTTAATCCATCCTACATGTCCGAAATCGTAAATTATTATATCCTGTTTTTCTAAATATGGAACTCTATGCATCATGGTGTACAAGTACCATAATGATAAAATTGGGCCCTTGAAAAATTGCCTGTGCTGCTTAAACCTTGGTCTTAGGGAGCCACGTGGCAGCATGATTAAAAAGCTAATTTTTTATCTCTAACTATACAGCTAAAGCTGTTTGACACAGGCCTGACAGGTATTCATCACTGTCTCACAGATAACATCGCCAACATGCAGGCAGGGTTTTAATGTTTGTATATTAGTTGTCATAGTAGTGGTGCCTGGGCTGCTAAAATGTGGTGTCAACTCTGCACAGTAACGCCCACTAAAATATATATTGACTGAAGTCATCCGGGTGACTTATGTAAGGACAGTGGGTTTCCGTTTCACCAAATTGCAGATTCTGTTTCATTTCCATTTTGTAAACTATGCTTCGTGTACATTTAATGCAGTCAATAAAATTGCCAAATTTGTGTTGTGCAAATGTGTTATTAGTATGTTCAGAAAGTATGACGTCAAAGTGGAGAATATATCGGTATCTAATAATTTACAATTTTAGATGAGAACGTTCCACTTTATTGAGGAAAATGCCTTTATCCGATAATTTCCATTTGAATATCATGTTTCCATTTCAATTTACTGAGATTTTGCAGAAATATACCATTTTCCGTTGATTTTGGTTTCAAAATCCTTTTTCCGTTTCAAATTACTAATTCTGTGAATTCTGTTTGTTTTCCGTTATTGCGGAAAACCACTGCCCCTACTTATGATCCAGGTTGATTGTGATTGCTTTATGCATTTGCTACCAGAGTATCTGATGTCATGCAAGTTCCAATGCAACAGATTATTATATGTATTTATTAATTATCAAATTGAATATTTTGAAACTAATTTGACTCCAGAAGCTGTTGTTGCCTAGAGCCGAGATTTGATCTGATTGGTTGAAAGGTACATCATGGCTGCCTTCATAGACAGGGAGAAATGTATCTATAGCTATTAACCCTTTAACCCTCAAATCTGTTCAAGAAAATTTCATATTTTTCATAGAAAATGTCCATCTGCAGATAAAGAGATGATTATTTTTGAAAACCTATCACCAGAATGACTGGCTCAATTATCGAGCCAGTCATTCCGGTGATAAATTTTCAAAAATAATCTTGTCTTGGTCTGCAAATGAATATTTCTCATGACCACTGCAGAAGCTGGTTTGACCGGGTCAAAGGCTTAAAGACTGAATTTCTTTCTTTGATAGCCTGATAAAAATGTTTAAAAACACGTTATGCGTGGCATATAGTATCGTGTGATTGGATGGTATAAGATGATGTAAGTTTTTCCGTTAAAGGTTATGTGTCCTTCTCATATGTATTTAATCTGGAATGCATTGCATTATATCCATATAGCTCATCAATCATGTCAATAGAAAGCAGAGACATATCTGGTTTTTACAATGTTCTAGCCAATAGATTAGCCAAATACCATTTTCGTTAGCCAAATATTAAATATTTTAGCCACATCTTTACTTCAATGTCACTTATAAACGTGTTTGCTGTCAGTCATCATTAGTTAATACTATCAATTCTAGTCCAAAGAATGTATTTTGAAAATAATTTAACTGGATACTGCTGCCTAAGGCAGCAACACTTCAGTAATATTAGTTTCAAAATATTCAGCAACTTAAACAGGAAATTTTGCTTTCCAATTGAAATGCTGGAATTAGTCCGGATATCTGCCAATCAAGAGAATTAAATTAATTTTAATCATTTGCCAACAATGATTTAGCCAATTCTGCTTTTCATTAGCCAGATTTCAGTTTTACTAGCATTTGGCTAACGGGTAGATCAATCCCTGGAAAGTTGTTCCTATATATGTATATATGGCTCTTCTCACCACACAGGAGACCATGACCAAAAGTCACCAAGTTTCATGCGGAATCGAATTTGATGAATTTGCTCGAATTGAAGGCTCAATGCACGGCTCCCTGCTTTTTGTGTCCAAGATTCGGTATCCCAAACACATAGTCTCCACTCTGCCTTAAAGGGGCTTGTTAGCTATACTGTCTACCGGTGATTCCTTGCACAGAGGACAGGTTTAAGTGCTTATAATACTAAGCATGGTTTGCCTTGTGCATTTTCTCAGCAGATTTAAACCGTATGTTCGATTGTGGCTCAAGTGTTGCCAGTTAACCATATAATATATAAAATATCCTTAATCATGCTAGAAAATAACGAGTGTTTGCTAACAGACTTCAGAGTGAATGAACTTAACACGATCAACCTGTTAAATACTGATTTCAAAGCATGCCAATGAATATCTTGAAAAATAATTATGTAGTTAAATTCACAAATTTAAATATTCAGTTGGGAATTGGTTATATTTTTGTGACCGGTCATTGGTTTAATTGACCCTTTAAGCCCCAAATTTGTTCAAGAAAATTAAAATTTTCTCATAGAAAATGTCCATTTGCAGACCAGAAGAAATTTAAAAATAATTTACCACTAGAAGACTGGCTTGGTTCTCGAGTCAGTCGTTCCAGTGGTAAATTAAAAACGAAAAAAAAAGACTTCGTAGTGTGCAAATGAACATTTCTCAAGACCACTGCAGAAGCCATTTTTGGCTGATATGAGTGTTAAATGGTTAATAAAGTAATTGATTATGGAATAATGAGCGATCATTTCAATTTCCAGTTTCTGCCATTGTTTATCGACTAATGCATTATTGATGCCTAATGATTCCTGATAACAGATATATATGGAATGATATGATAATCACCTACAAAGCAGAAAAACCTATCTGTTACATGTGTCTTAGAGCATCAATTCATAATATTTACTCTCAGATGATGGTATCAGTGACTGTATGTCAAAATAACAAATACAACCAGTCATTGATTATGGATTATCATGATCGGATGCGGTTTGAACGTTCAAACCGATCACTGGGAACCAGTAGTATTCACCATGTTATTTCACACATCATAATGGAGGGATCCTATCTGCGACCCAAGCATGTCACATATCTGATGTCATAAATAGAATATGTTGCTTTGTAGCTCATGTCAAAAGTAGGTCCATCATGAAAGTGGCATGGATCTATTATCACAAGTCTGAAATGTATGCCTTTGGTGAATTTAAAATTTTTAAAATATTTCTGTTGAATAGTTTGAAACTAATTTTACTGAGAGTTTTTACTACCTGCAGATTACATGTATAGTTACCATGAAATTGAGATTCTGGGAATTCAGTATTCAAAAGTGTTAAGAATTGATTCAAACATACATACAGATTGGGCATAGCTTACGTGTAGCGAGAAATGTAATACTATCTGTTGCTCGTCTGTCGGTCTGAAAGTGTTAATAGATGCTAATTATAGATCATCAAATCTACTCACGGGAGGCCTGCAAATGGTCCTTTCACAAGACCAGTGCAGAATCTGGTTTTGGTGCCTTGACCATTAATCATTACCACTTTGATGTCAATATTCTTCTTTTTTTTAGTGTCATTAACAAAGAAACTGGGGCAAAAATAAAAAATAGTTTCGTTTCCTGTAAACCTCCCGGGTGAAATTTGTCTTTGTTTTCACCCGGCTGGGAATAAAATAATTTTTTTTTACGTAGCATAAATGTTAAAACATGCATACATTTGTCAAACTATACAAATTACAATGTTTTAATGCCATTTGTATGCAATATGAATCCATTTTACTAATTGTGGCATGAAAAACATAACAAATTTGGCAATTACAACCATATTTAATTGATATCTGGTCAAATATCTGGAAACCAAATACTTATGACCTCTTTAAAATACATTAATAATTTAAAAAAAAATTAATTTCCTCCCTCCCTACTGAAATCTTTTCTACACCCGGTTTGCAGGAAACAAAATAATTTTTATGGGTGGCCTTGTGTACACATCGTTCAACAATATTGCTTGATGATGTTGGTGTCGATTCTTAACAGCAATGCTTTTCACCAAATTTGTTGAAAAATTAACATCAGTTCATCTTTTAATTTAATTTGAAATTTTTAAATTTTGACCGTCATCGATCATGTCAGTTAAAGAGATACAAGGGTATATTTTCAGAAAAACAAACTAATTGTTTACCTTCGCTTCAAGGCCGTAGCCACAGTCATGACAGTATAATTTAGGGACTGTATCATTTCACTGACATGTATCAAAAAATCTTCATTGCCCCGTTTTACTTCTCACAAAGATGGTTGCTTTAAAACGCTTAAAACACTTATTTATAACTATTCCCATATTTTTCGAAGAAACGTGAGGATTATGTCATGCAGCCGGTGTGTGTGTGTGTGTGTGCGCACACGCGTGTGGGAATTTATTGTAACGCATATCTTCCAAAATCATTGGATGTAATTCAACCAAATTGAACATGTATGTTACCCATATCAGTGCAAGAGTACATTTACATTTTGGCTCCGCCGCTGGGGGTGGTCAAAAGTTCAAATCGATTGTAATGCAACTCCTCCGAAACTGCAGTCCTTGAAATTTGGAAAATTTTCCACTGTACAAAAATGGTGTGGTAGAACTGTTTCACCACGGCTCTACTTCAGCATTTTTTCAAATTTCAGTAATTATAATCTTTGTTAATTTTTAGTGAATTGTAGAACCACGATTAATACCTTATATCTATGATAAAATTACTTGAGGAGCTGAGGCCTGCAATTTTCTTCCACAGCAAATATTTTACCACAGCTTTGCTGATTGCTGTGGCGAATTTTGAGGGCTAAAACCGCTAGACTGGGAGGGGGGTGGGGGGTGGTTGTGTCATCAAAAAGTCAAATATAAAGTGCAGAAATTAATTGTAACTCAACTAACTACTCCGAAACCATTAGACGGAATTCAACCAAATTTGGTATGCGAGTTACCAATAGCAATGTGGAGTGCATGAGAACATGTACATTTGGCCTCACCCACAGGGGTGAGTGAGGGGATTAGATTGAAAGATAAAAAAATTGATTGTAATGCAACTCCTAAAACCATTTGACGCAATTCAACCAAATTGGATATATGGGTTACCAATATGATTGCGGAGTGCAAAAGGACATTTGGATTTGGTGAGGGGCAAAGATCAAAGACGTGAACATGGGGATTTGTGATGATGCGTCATCGGCCGAGCAACCTTGTTCCTATTTTAAAACTACCTTTCGTTTAACAGCTGTTGTTCATTTTGGAAACAATGTTGCTGTATAGGACAACAATTTTCAGCAACAATTATTTCCAAAATGTACGCCAGCCTTTCTTCTACTGAATCTGCAACGGTACTTTTTGACATCATTCCGCTCACTGACATCGCTCCACTGTTTGTGGCTGTACTTGCAGGCCTTTGATCTCTTGTTATGTGAGGTAACATTGCGCTGGTTGGTTGGAGGGTAGCCAATCAGGTCATCATTTATTTCTTATCGAGCAATTTCATTGGCTATGACCCACAATTCATTTATATTTAGGACGTTTCGTTAGCTTAGCGTGAATATCATAGCCTGCAAGCACGGTACTCCATACAGGAGCAGAGCGGGAGGGCGAGACCGTGCAATAGGACGATGAGTCATACCCTACTATGCTAAAACTAATCTGTCGTAACCATGTTGAAAATAATGTGTTAAATTTGTTTTTGCAGGTATTAACCATTACCCCTCTGATGACAATATTCTCTCTTTTACGGTGTTAATGACAAAGAAACTGGTGAACATTTTCCAACAATTTTGGTGGACGATGGTGCTGTCGATCTTCCACCAAATTTGTTGAAGAATGAACACAAATTCATCTTTTAATTTAATTTGAAAATTTAAAATTCTAACATGTGTAGTAAGGGTTAATAACAATTTTCTGATGCATTTGTTTTTTTACAACATACAAGTTATTGTAGTATAATATTTTTGTTTCATAGACTGCATGTAATGGAGGAATCCAGTTTTAGCTATGTCCCGCCCGTCTTTAGCAACAGCGCCCAGTCAATTTAGTTTCAAAATCTTCAGCAGCACGTTTATTAAATAGTAAAGACATATAATTCATACTCAGACGAATTCTTAGTCCGTCATCAATTAAGCATTCATAACAAACTTAGCTGTACATCATTTGTGACGTAATTAATTACGATACATGTCATCCTACTTGTCACGTAGTTGATTATGATGTCATATGATTGATTGATAAACTGGAATCCTCTATGTCCATGGCTGTTTGTATCAGTTAGATTCTGCATGAGATTTTATGCACCATTGTCATGCTCATTTGTATCAAAAAGTAAATCATCTGTAAGATAATTGTCTGATTTTGCTGATTTTCGCCATCATCATGCTAGTATGAACATTAGAGTATGATTTCTGAACACAATATCGATACAATGTGGTGAGACGCGACCAACCTAACTGAAATGAAAGTTTAGCTGGGTGTGGCACAGTGGTTTTCCTCTGCCACAGTGTTTTCTAAATGTGTGGCGCAGTGGTTTTCTAAAGCAACGTATTGTTCTAACCAGTCATGCCAGTTTGTCTAGATTTTTGGCAGACATTGATCTATGCTATTAACTTTAATAATTACAATAAATCTGAATTTTGCGACATTTAATGTTTAGCGAAAGTATTTATTTTGAAAAACATTGATATACAGGCCAAATTATTGTTACTTCTGGGACGAAATGACACTGACATGACATGGTTGAGTGCAGGCGGGAACTTGGTCTTAAAAAAAACAATGGCGGATTTCAACATTTTGATGTTTTCTTTCACCAACCAAAACAACTGACAACATAAGTAATAGTTATAACACAGTATTTACAGACAGTTTCACATTCACTTGGGTTGGTATCACAGGATAATGTAAGACAGTTTTACATTTGAAAAACAATTATCTGGGAGATTGAAAATCTTTGATTATTCCATCAAATTGTTTTGTGATCGTCCACAATCATATTTTATTAATAATTGTGATTAATTGAATAATTGTGCGAGCCAAACACATGTTGATATGTGAAAAAATGATTTGTTTTGCTATATTTATCATGTTTATCCACTTTAGCAAACCTTGTGGATGGTCACTCGCCTACCACCAATATACACAAAAAATAAATGTCTAAAAAGTATATTTTCCCATTTTGACCCATGAAAATTATTCAGTAGTTTCATGTACGATACCTCACCATATGATTGACAGATGTATGTAAAGCTTTGTTAGTCAGCTTTCTTAGTCAAGATAATCAAGATTATACAGTGAAAGGTCTGGATATAGAGTCAGTTCAATATGGCAGCCATGTTTGAAAATTGCTTTCCTTCTCATAACTCCCAGTAGCCTTGAGAAATCCTTGGATGTGGCATAGAGAAGATGGCTGTCTGGAAGTGATAGTATACGATATGGCCGACAAGCATGTTTGCTAATCCAATGATTTGAGAAATCTGTTTTGTTCATGTATATCCTTGTGGTTATTGTTGTTGTTTTTGGTTTTGTTTGCATATATAATAATAGATTTAGTTTCATAGTGCATGGATTGGCAGTTAGTTTTGCTAGTACCATTGTTATTTATATACATATACGACCCTTGGATAACACACACAACATGATGTGCATCTGTCTATGGTGTGCTGTTTGTGTGATGTGTGTGTGCGTGGGTAATTGTGCCTGTACGTGATTGTTTGCGTGTGTGCGTGCATGTGTGCATGCATGAGGTTTGCGTATTCTTACCTCTTTTATCTTGTTTATCAGATACGACAAAGTGTTGTACTGCTAAAAATAATTTTGTTGAATATTTTAAGATAAATTTAACGTGAAGCATCGAGTGTGTCAGTCAAATGATCTTTAAGCGTTTAGTAGTCGACACCACCAAAACCAGCCTCTGTAGTGACTGGGCCAGTTATTCCAGTGATAAATTTAAAAGAAATAGTCTTCCTGTTCTGCAAATGGACATTTTTTCTTAAATTTAATTGTTAACCATTTAACCCTCGAATTTGTTCTAGAAAATTTACCGCTGGAATGACTGGCTTGGTTATTGAGCCAGTCATTCCAGTGATAAGTTTTCAAAATTAGTCTGCAAATGGTCATTTTTCAAGACCACTATATAGGCCATTTTTAGCTGATATGTCTGTTAACCCTTTCATGACGAAACCGGCCAAAACCGGCCTCGGTAGTGATTTTGAGTAATGTCCATTTACAGGCCAAGAGAAGACTATTTTTGAAATTTTACCACTGAAATGACTGGCTCGGTTACCGAGCCAGTCATTACAGTGGTAAATTTTCAACAATAGTCTTCTCTTGGCCTGCAAATGGACATTCAATAAGAAAATATTTTAATTTTTCGAAGGAATTTAGTCATTAAAGGGGTAAAAGGTGAACCAGCCGCTGACTATTTTTGAAAATTTCCCACTGGAATAACTGGCTCGATAACAGAACCAGTCATTCAAGTGATAAATTTTCCAAACTAATCTTGGGCTGCAAATGGATATTTTCAATGAGAAAATTTAAACCTGGATCAAATTTGAGCAATACAGGTTTAAAGTATTCAACAGCTTTGCCAATGAGATTATACAGTTTTGAAAAATGTTCAGTCGGTATTGAGAATGTACAAGTCACTAAAATTCCATCCCTGGAAAACCTGAAAAAACTCATTTTTCAAATAATTTAGGTCATGTAAAACTAATAAGAAGTCATAATTTTACCGCTACTGTGAAAAATTATACTATGAAAACTAGTTCCATAACAAAATGCAAATACGGGAGATGTTATCTGAATGCATCTAGGTTTCAAAATTTAAAAGGTTTAATACAATGTGTTTTTTCGATTTCCAGATATTTGATGAGAAGATTGGTTACACTCGTCATGATCTTGAGTTGATAGAGCTTAGCCGCGGGACCGCCAACCTCAGCTCTCTCGTTCTCCTGTTTTCGAAAACACGCTTTCAGAAGGAGCTCATCTCGACTATCGGCGATGCAGATATCTGTCCATTTGCTTATCTGAAGACTGATTAAATAGTACCTGCAACCTCCGATATTTAACCATCTTTTTATTTAATGTGACAAAGGGAGGTAACTCAATATCAATGTACATTTCACAAGAGAATTTGAAATTCTATATTATTATGTCTAACATAGTGATGATTCGTTAAACATGTTAAAGAATAAGACCACCATAATTTGTATTTCAGTACAAAGTTTTCAATGAATATTCCTCATATTTTACCTATACTTATTATACAATAATGATGAGTAACCTCCCTTTGGATGGTACGTAGAAAGGTGTATAATAAATATATCTGCATGGCCAGTGATCTTCCATTTGAAAAAGAAATGTTTTATTAACCCTTTAAACCTCAGATTTGTACAAGAAAAATTAAATTTTCTCGTAGAAAAGGGTCATTCGCAAACCAAGAGAAGACTATTTTTGAAAATTTATCACTGGAATGACTGGCTCATTCAAGTAGTAAATTTTCAAAGATAGTCGTCTCTTGGTCAGCAAACGGACATGACAGTAGAGGCCGTTTTTGGCCCGTTTGAGTGTTAAAGGGTTAAATACGCTGACCGATTTATACTGTTAGAGTATGGTCTAATTGAGCATGTAGAGTTTTGCTTTATGTAGTCGGACAAAAAAGAAAAGCTACAGCAATCGATATTCATGAGGGTCCTTTTGATGGTATATACGCGTTAAAAATCCATATTCACCAGAGTTATTCTCTCAGAAAAATGATTCAAATATAATATGCGTATTCCTAGACATGATTATCGTCCTTGGAATGATTAAATAATTTTCGTCATTTACAATTCATTGCTAATGTATGGATATCATTAAAAAAAATTTGAACAATTTATAGATCTCGTCATGTTGAATATTTTGAAAATTACATGACCGGTAGTTCCAATCAATGTAATTAAAAAATAATCAACAGTTTGATGCTGACTTTCAATGTGTGTATTCAACCATCTCACCCACCAAGTCCTACAACATGGGGACATACAATATACCGCAATATATGTCTTGAGCAACACCACAAGTTGTTCTGTTTACAGTTGTATACTGATCATCATAGCAGAACAACTGGAAGTGACTACTGTGTTAAAGGATAACTAATCCCATCTCTTGATAGCTATTCGGCGCTAAGGAACGATATTGAGGCTTTAGTAGTTAAATGTTGGTACATTTCTACACCCTATGATGGCTGTCATGATTTACTTTTCAACCAATCAGGAAAAACTTAGTCTGTCTGCCTCGGTATATACGCTCAGTCATAGAGGTGCCAGCTATAGTTTGGCAATGTGGTATAAAAGCAATCCTACAGGTTAGCTGTTGAATATTTTGAAACCAATTTGAGGCAGCAACAACTTCCAGTAAAATTAGTTTCAAAATATTCAACGGAATGAATATTACATAATAAAGAATGTAATGCATTGGCGCTTACATGACATCACACACTATCGCTTGAGGAGAAAAAATGGTGGCGATCACTGTTCAACATTTACTCGATATTACAAAGCAGATCATTGCGATACAGATCAGGGAATGTGACAGGATATGAATGATATGGAATCTATAAACCATAATCAATCGGTGCAATACAACATTTGAGATAAGATTAGCATCGCTTTAAAACATTTTTTTCCTGTGGAAGATTGTTGGTTCCGTAACTCATATCATTCATTCATATTATATATAAATATATACCATTGTTGAAAAAGCCATAGCCATGGTCACTGAACAGTATTTAATATTAGTTAAATAATATTTTGTGGTTGGTGGAGCTATAGATGCATACTTATTCAGTTTCCTGTTACTATGGCAACCTGGGAACTATTATGTTTTAATAGTAGTTATGTTTACATCGCTATATATGTCACTGCTTGTCGTACGCAATGCTTGAACTACCAAAACATGGTCATTATTCCTTCCACACACACACAAGCTGGCCAAAACAACTTCTGGGGTTGTCTTGAGAAATGTTCATTTGCAGATCAAGAAAGGGTTATTTTTTAAATATTACCACTGGAATGACTGGGTTGATAAATTGATAAATAAATTCAGTGGTAAATTTTCAGAATAATATGTCTAATATTTTGCGCAAGAAAATAAGAAAATTTCTTGACAAATTTGTGCTTTTAATAGTTAAGTCTTAATATATTAGAGGAAGTCTGTTTTCTGTCCACTAGATAATGGTAATTTAATTTTCAAACTCCTCATGAAAATATTTTTTTTCTCTCAGAAAATGTCTATTTGCAGGCAAAAATACATGAGTGCAAAGACTAGCTGGGTTATCAGTCCAGTCATTCCAGTTGTAAAGTCTAAAGATATTTTTTGATCTACTGGACATTTCCCAAAATGACTGCAGAAGATATTTTTGTCCGTCTTGACCATTCGTTGGTTAAAGGTATACATGTGTGTCTTCAAAAACACTGTTGGTCACTTACCAAAGCGAGATAACTCATGGCCTCCCACCAGGAGGTCAGAGTAATGTACTGATCTGACTTGCATCAATGAATCCGCCATATCAGTAAGTGGTTTCCAAAATACAGTTTTCCATTCCAGTCACAGATGATTTGTGAATCCCATTGGCATATACATGAACGGTGGATCTGTTTTGCAGTGCTGACCATCATTATTTGGTGGTATTCTCAAGCACCTTAACCCTTTAACCATTGAATTTATTTAAGAAAATTTTAATTATAGAAAATGTCAATTTGCAGACCAAGAGAAGGCTATTTTTGAAAATTTACGACTAATGACTGACTCGGTTATCGAGCCAGTCATTCCAGTGGTAAATTTTCAAAAATAGTCTTCTCTTGGTCTGCAAATTGACATTTCTCAAGACCACTACAGAAGCCGTTTTTGGCTGATATGAGGGTTAAAGGGTTAAATTACGATAAATTATTTGGTGAAATGGCTGTTAAACTGTAATTCTATTGGCATATAATAGTAAATCATCATCTGATGAGGTTTGTTTATAGATTTGATCTTAGTTCTTGTATATTTAGGATATTAGCGCAGAGTATCAATTAGATTCATGGGTTGAATTATGTACTTTTGCCTGCTGGCATTTATATACATTAAAGCTCGGAAATAACTTTGTTTAAAAAAAATTTAACGTACTGTTAAATATTTTGAACAAAAATTGGTTTGGAAGACATTGCTGCCTAAGGCAGCAATGACTTCCAATCCAGTTATGTTCAAAATATTCAACAGAACATTTCTTACTAACTAACATGTTTCGGTCTTGTTTCGGAAACATGTTACATTATTTTCTGAGGTTTCCTGTGGTCAGTCACACCTTCCTTATGTGATCAGGTGAGTATGGTTAGTTGAGCGGTCATTTAACCATTTAGTGGTCAAGATTGATCAAGAAAGTCAAAACTGTTTCTTAATTGTAATTGTCCATTTGCAGTCCAAGAGATTACAATTCTTTTTAATGTACCACTGGAATGACTGGCAACAGGTAGCGAGCCATTGATTCCAGGCGTAATATTAAAAATAGCCTCTTGACCTGGAAATGGACATCTTTCAAGAATCTGTAAAGTTTAAGTGATAAGAGCGATGATTTTGGGAACATACGAACCTCGTGAAACAGTCAATAAATGTGTTTTCCCTATGACTTCTCACCGGCTACTGCTGATGAAGTAAGTGAACGGTTTAATGGCCGACATGATTATTGTAATGGCACTATATATAACGTATAATATTATTGTTAAATCTGCATGTGTATAGCTTTAGCTTACATAGTCTATGCTTATATACCCACAGCTAAGGGATACAGCTTGAGTTATCAGCATCGGTACATGTATAATTAAATAATAGATGTTGAGAACATTATGTTACACTATGCTCGGTTTTCAGCAGTTTAGATTACAATTTGTTTGTTAACCCATACCACTCTGATGTAAAAATTTAAAATTTTCAAATTAAATTAAAATACGATCTGGTGTTCATTTTTCAACAAATTTTATGGAAGATTTTGCTGTCGTAGACAGCAACATCTTCCACCAAAATTGTTGGAAAATGTACACCTGGTTTTCTTTTGTCATAAACACAGTAAAAGACAGAATATTGACATCAAGAGGGGTAAGGGTTAAAAATATTCACAGTCAAACTGGACAACTTCTAAATATAAAAAAGGATACCATTCGCGCCATATGTAATTACTAAAACTGTCAAAGTGTCTTTTGTAAACATATATAATTTATACAGAGGATTAAATACATCAGTATTTCGGACATACGGAAGTTGTACTTTATGTAGAGGTGCCCGTTAAAGCATTGTTTAATTGTATTCGTCCTTCCTCTGTAACTGAAAAGGTTAACTAGATTTTGTCCAGAGCTGCAAGCAAACTTTTATATTGGAGCCTGCTGTTCAGATCGATATTTCCATTCCAATACTTTGCTTGTTAAATACCCTAAGCGCCGACTATTATTATATGCTTGGCTAGTCTTAATCTATTCCTGTATAATAGTAAACTTCTCATTCTGTATGAATTTCTCATTCTGTATTATTTTCCATAAACTATATTTGAAAACTGAATTTAGTAATATAGGAATAAATTTTTAAATCTTCAAACTAAGAATGTTTCAAAACGTTCAATTCAATTAGATTAAAAGTTCATAACATGTCTTCCGAAATCAATAATTAAATAGTAAATAAATATTTTACTTAAATAATTGAAAAAGTACATAGGAAGAAACCTATCGAAATTGACGATGATCCGAAATCCAAGATGGCCGACTTGTCTGATGGGTCTGAGGAAGAAATAAATATTTTCTGATAGCTCTCATTCATTGGTTTGTCATAATGGCGGGGTATTATGCGCCGTTTGCGGAGCTCTTGTTACCTAATCAATATGGATTTGCAGGCCACGTTTAAACTATTTGTGAAAATGTATCGCTAGTATTGCTGGCTCAGTTATCAAGCTAGTCATACCAGTGGTAAAATCTCCAAAATACTCTTGTAATGGTATGCAAAGGGTCATTCCTCAAGAACACCGCCGAGGCCAGTTTTGGCCATTAAAGGGTTAATTTGCAGATCGAAATCATTTTTAGTGGCTACAAAGCCCATGGACATGATGGTTATTTCGATTGTGTCGTCTTGCGACCACTGTTAAATAACCACGGTCTTGCATCCACCGACAAATGGCCATTTGGCCATGAAAGACAGGTGTAATTTATTTTTATTCATACTGCCATGATATACCTGTCTCCTATTGAACATGTTGAACTATAAATTTACATTTATATTTATATAATATAATAATGTGCATCAATTCTGAAAGTAATTTTGCTGAAAGTTCTTAGTGTCTAAGACAATAATAGCATTATAATAATAAATTAACACCAGTCTTTTTAAAGGTCTCCTAAAAACACTGCAGTTTAAGTACAACTAAACAACAAGTTGTGTGACTTCCACAAAATTTCTCCAGAACGTATGAGATATGTCACCTGTATACAGGACAATCACTTCAGTGACGTCATCTGCTGTATAGGTTATTTTAACTGTCTAAACTTAGATAAACAATGCATTGTAGCATAATATTATTACCATAATTCTAAGACGGTTAACATCTGTTAGGAGAAAATTTTTAATGTATCAAGCAATTTGAGATTAATATAGTGTCTATTATTAACGGTCTCTCTGCTGCAAGCCGCCACACAATAATGCCAATAGGCAATAACTCTGCACCTGCTGAATATTTTGAAAACAATTTGACTGAAAGTTGTTGGTGGATTAGCCACCAACAACTTTCAGTCAAATTGTTTTCAAAATATTAAGTAGATCCAGAGTTAAACCCCATGGAAAATGTCTGCAGAAACGTAGCAGGATACAATTAATATTAATAATAAATGCAAAGCGATTTAAAACAATAGCATGTTTGGTGCACCAACCCTGAATCAAAGTGAAGAAGCTACTTACCTTGGTGTCACATTTGACAGAAGACAGATATTGAAACCTCACATTTCAAAGAAAATATGCATGAACACCTCTAGGAGCTACCAAGAGATTGCCAAAAACAGTATACTAGGGAACAGCGAGTCGCATCACCTTGATTACAGCTCAACCAGCATGGTCTACTGCTAGGTGACTCGGCAATAAAATTTCAAAACCAGCTGGCCCTCCATATTATTACAGTACAGATCATAAATAAGTTAGTTTCCAAAACCAAAACAGACACATGTTAGTTAGTAAGAAATAATCTGTTGAATATTTTGAACATAGTTGGATTGAAAGACATTAGGTCAATTATGTTCCTAATATTCAACAGGACATTTTATTTAGTTTTGGAAACAAGTTATTTCTGAGATGTACTGTAAGTATTAGATGATGAGTGATTTTTACGCTACTATTGAGGGTTAATTAACCTGTTAATGGTCACAATTTGTCATAAAAAAATTTACTTAATAAATGTCCATTTATAGGCCAAGGGAAGAGTATTTTTGAAAATTTTCCACTGGAATAACTGGCGAGTAACTGGTAAGATTAAAAAAAAAATTTCTCTCTTGGCCTGTAAATGAAGAGTTTAACAGCAAAACGCGATAATCACTAATTTTATAATCCATAGTAATTGTAGTTAGGTATTATTATTTTTTGACAAAATGCGATAAACGCCATTCACACTGGTTGCTCAATTGGATATATCTTATTTTGCAATGAATGAAAATGATGTTTGCCACAGTTTGACAATAGATAAACAATTACGTCGACAATTTTTCTGGGTTTAAAAAACTACTATATCTCGTTTTGCTTCTAAGCTCTTCAAAAGGACATTTGTCAAGACAACTGTAGAGGCCAGTTTTGGCCGGCTTGACCATTAAACGGTTAATTAGTATCACTACTATGTGTTAGCCTATGTTCATTTTGGTAACAGTGTTCCTACAAGCCATTGCTTTGTAATATAGTAACAGCTTTCTAGCCTCAATGATTTCAAAATGCCCCACAGCCTTCCATGTAAATAGAGCCCTTGACATTCGGCACCCTAACACATTGTTGCAGTTCTTTTCGTAACAAGAGGAATTTTTTTCGTAGCAACTATCAGTGGCTAATTTTTCTAATTGTAAATCAATAAAATAAAAAGTAATTTCTTAGACTTAGTCTATATTTCTATATTTTCTGATTACGATAAAACTGCAGAAACTACCTTCAGAATTTTTTACGCAGATGCCATTCATATTGCCATTGTTTAATTGCCTTAAACTGTCCTAGAAAAATAGATGCTGAGTGAAAATAAAAATCTAGTTAATTTTACCTGTCCTCTGGTGCTGTTGTTCTAGAGCTATTGAGCACATGCGTGCCTTCATCTCTCGTGTTGTGATGTTAATTCTTATCTCTGTACTGGTCACTTACACCTGCTGTTATCACAGTATATACCCATCTATGGGCAAGAGAACTGTATTTTCTGAAATTTCCATGGATATGTCTGGCCAAGATGTGTTCAAAATACAT
Source organism: Chaetoderma sp. LZ-2023a (assembly GCA_034401795.1). NCBI lineage: Eukaryota > Metazoa > Mollusca > Caudofoveata > Chaetodermatida > Chaetodermatidae > Chaetoderma > Chaetoderma sp. LZ-2023a. Next base: position 46,751,111 of record CM067362.1, read on the forward strand.
TTTGAACCATTCCATGTGTATCCATGAAGGGAAGTGTCAATTTGTACTATGATGCCGTAGTTATACTGAAATTATATTTGATTATGTAATCACACTAATGACCCTTTAATGATCAAATTGTGGCAAGAAAATCTAATTATTTCCCTTTTGAATGTCCATTTGCAGGGCAAGAGAGTATTTTTTACAAATTTACGCTCGCTTACCGAGCCAGTCATTCCTGTGGTAAATTTTAGAGTTCTCTTGCCATGCAAATATCCAGTTCAGCGGACGGTTTTGGCCGGCATGACCAGTAAAAGGTTAACCAATCAAATAAAAAAACTTAGTATTTAACTACTGTAGCATGCGGGTGAAAGTTAAAATTTTGTTGACAGCAATGAATTCTGATTCAAATTAGAGGGCCGAGTTTATCGCTTAACCCTTTAACCCTCGAATTTTGTTCAAGGAAATTAAAATTTTCTCAGAAATTGTCCATTTGCAGACCAAGAGAAGACTATTTTTGAAAATTTACCGCTAGAATGACTGGCTCGGTTATCGAGCCAGTAATTCCAGTGGTAAAATTTTAAAAATAGTCATCTTTTCATCTGCAAATGGATATTTCTTAAGAGCACTGCAGAATCCATTTTGGCTGATATGAGTGCTAAAGGGTTAAATCCTGTCTAAACGGATTACTGGTTACGTACAATTTTCTTAACCTAGGGTTAGGGATAGAAGACTATTTATGTGGTCTTTTACGCAAAATCCTCCCATAGCTGGATATTCATGGTGTATTTGACCAATAAACAGAATAACCATCTGCAGTATAAACGTTACTTAATCCAGGTCATTGCTGTCCAGATGATGCTGGTTCCTTATCATATGAACACCCATCTTTACCCTTTAAAACTCATCTCAGCTAAAAAAAATGCTTCAGTGGTCTTGAGAAATGTCCATTTTCAGACCAAAAGAAGACGATCTTTGATAATTTAACACTGGAATGAATGACTGGCTCGGCAACCGAGCCAGTCATTCAAGTGGTAACATTTCAAAAATAGTCTTCTCTTGGTCTGCAAATGGACATTTTCTATCAGAACATTAAAAGGGTTAACGCTCAAGTCGGCCAAAAACCGCTTCTGTAGTAGTCCTGAAAAATGCACATTTGCCGACCAAGGCAGTATTTACCACTGGCATGACTGGCTCAATAACTGAGCCAGTCATTCCAGTGATAAATTTTCATAAATAATTTCTTTGTCTGCAAATTAACATTTTCTAAGGGAAATTTGGGAAAATTTTTATTGAACAAATTTGAGTGTTAAAGTGGTAAAGAACCACACTTGCCCCCGAAAACAAGTGTCTGTTATAGACTAAGTTTAACCTATTGTATGTCTACTGCGCTGAAAGACATTTCTGGTCTAGCCTAAAGTTACATGTACATAGTAAGGTTAAGGGTAATCGAGGAGGTTAATGTACATGGTGAGTGTTGAGAAACAATTGATAATTATTGTTATTGTTGCGTTTATTATTGTTACGTACAAGTGTTCAAAATAAAAATAGGTAACTAAACCGCTCTCTTTCTCTCGTGGGTTGATTAGGGCGTATACCATCCCATCGTGATCCCTGTTACAACAGATGTCCATCTGGTACGGTTTAATTTCACAATGCAAAGATTTAATACATGTAGATACCAATCTTACCAACAACGGAGGGATCCATTTCTAGCTAAGCCTCATGGCAGCAACATCTCCCAGACAAATTAGTTTCAAAATATTCAACACAATCGTTATTAAATTGTAAATTCGTCAAAGACGTACAATTCATACACTTGAAAGACGTTGCTACCTTTATGATGGAGTCACGTAAAATCAACGACATAGTGACATGTTTGATTATGATGTCAGATACTTGAGTGACAGATTGGATCCTCTATTCCTAAGACTGTGTAAGGGAACATGCTGGTGGTTATTGATTTATTAAAGGTGCAATCCATTGTTAGTTGTAAATAAACTTGTTAAAAATAAGTGACTTGGGATTTCTATATAACACGATTATGACGTAATAAATTTTATTTTAAAAACTAGATTTTATGCTTATCTATATTTGTCATTGATACTAAGTGTCTATTGTACTAACACTTATCACTCTGATGTCAAAATTTGTAATTTTCAAATTAATTTAAACGATGAACTGGAGTTCATTTTTCAACAAATTTAGTGGTCGATTGTTTGAAAATATACATCAGTTTCTTTGTTATGGACACAGTAAAAAATTTCAGATTAAACTAAAAGATGAACTTGGGTAAATTTTTCAACAAATTTCGTCGTTCACCAAAATCTTGTAAAATTGTATACCTCTTTCTAACTATTGACCCAGTAAAAGATGGGTATATAGACATCAGAGTGGTAAGGCCTAAATTACGACTAGTTTTCACACTAATTAATTAATTATAACTAATTAATTATGTCAAATGATGTATATATCACTCACACATATATTATTATTATTCTTATTAATATATAGCAATTATTATATTATTCTCTTGCTTTCTGTATTTGGAATTTGTTTGGATTGAATTTTAGTTTCTCCCTCCCTCCCTACCCCCCCCCCCCCCCCCCCCCCCCCCCCTTGTTTTAGCCAGTCTAACATCTAATCACATTTTTAGCCATAACCCTTTAACCGTCTCGTTGCTGCAAGCCACCGGACAATACTTTCAATGACCAGATACGCTGTACTTGCTAAATATTTTGAAAACAATTTGACTGAAAGTTATTGGTGGCTAAGCCACCAACAACTTTCAGTCAAATTGTTTTCAAAATATTTAGCAAGTTCAGAGATATAACCCTTGGAATATATCATCTGTAGTGGCTTCTGGAGTGGTGTTGAGAAATGTCCAGGTTCCCAGTTAAATTGGTTTTAAAATACTGTACAAAATATTTCTTACTGGTGTCTAAGATTTAAAAGTCCTGAGAAATGTCCATTTGCAGACCAAGATTTTTTTTTAAATTGTCCACTCAAATTAACTGGCTCTAACAGAGCCAGTCATTCCAGTGATAAATTTTCAAAAATAGTCTTCTCTTGGTCTGCAAATGAATATTTCAGAAGGTCAGTGAAGAAGACGTGTTTAGCCGGCTTGAGTGTTAATGTGTTAACCATAAAGAAACACGCAGTTGTCACCATGAAGTTCTGCCCCCCCCCCCCCCCCCTCAAAATCTATCTTGTCCATATAATGCTCGCTTTATGTATTCCTAAGATGTGCTGTTGTCTCCTTAAAATGCTACCATGTCCCCCCAAAAACCGCTTGTGTCCCCTCAAAAGGCTCTCTTGTCCCCAAAAGGCACATCTCGCCCCACATGTTCTGAGCCGAGCTAATGTACTGGCTATAGTTTGTTATATGCTAAAGTGTTTTATGCTGTCTAGTGTTTTGTTGAAATTGGAATTAAATGATTGGTTAATTATAATATTAATTTTATATTAATTATACTTGTAAGTAAAATGTTAGCTTTTATTTTTCTAACTAAGTTTCTTTTTAATATAAATGAGTTATCACACTTGTTGTTGGTCTTGGGGCTGTTATTTTATCTAATATGCTGTTGTGCTTGAAATGATGGACCTATTTCTAGCCATGCCATGCCCATTTCTAGCTATTCCCCACCCAATTCTAGGTATTTCCCACCCATTTCTACCTATACACCCCGCCCATTTCTGGCTATGTCCCACCCATTGCTGGCTATGCCCCGCCCATTTCTGGCTATGCCCCGCCAATTTCTAACTATGCCCCGCCCATTTCTAGCTATGCACTGCACACTTTTAGCGTGTGTTGGAATCAATTTAGTTTATACTTTGAACTCTGAATTACTTGAATCCCAATTTCAAGGTGACTAGACAGGTCAGCTGTTGAATATTTTGAAACTAAATTGGTGGTGGGAATGGGGTGGTGGAATCATATGAAAGAGATATGGGGGGGTGTGTTGGTGGTGGTGTTAGTGGGTGGGAGGCGGCTGTGGCTGCTACAGATCCCAGTAAAAATTAGTTTCAAGATAATCGACGGAATGTTTATTAAATTGCAAATCCATCAAAGACATACAATTCGTACACTACAGTATTCGATGTTCATGACGTAGCTATGTACGTCATTATGATTGTAATGCCAGTTAAATAGTAATGTAATGGACCTGCCCATCTGTAGCCTAGTTCCACCCACGCTCTGCCCGTGTTGAGATCTATTGATCCCTGAACTCCCTGACCATCAATTTCCAGAAAATTATACAGGTAAGCTATTGAATATTTTGAAACTAATTTGACTAGTTTCAAGAGTTTTGTATACAGTAACCAAATTTAGTGTATGGACACATAATGGCCTAAATATGTGTCATGTGCCAAAAGTAGGTCAATGTGACCTACTTTAAATGGTTCATAGAACCTCAAGAGTTTATTCTTGTAGTTTCAAGAGTGTTTTGTATATCGTAACCATGCTTGGTATATGGATACATAATGGCCTAAAGGCTGTAGTGTTCAAGACGGTTTTACAGTAACCAAACTTGGGGTTAATAACTACGTCTTGACAACACTAGTTTGGTTCATAAGCCTGACGCTTGATTACTGAGTGGTGTAATCCAAAATGTCTGAATTGTCTGGTCTTTATTTGTGGGCCCCTTTTATACCCTTTTTGGCGGCCCGGTGTTGGTGGCCTATAGTGGGCGGCTTGGTGGTTGTGCACATGCGCAGTCAGAGACTGGGGGGGGGGGGGAAATGGGGTCTGGCGGCGTAAACCGGCTTGGCGGCTTTTGGACCGTATTTTTGTGGGGTTTTTTTTGGGGGGGTTGGTTGTTAAAAATGTACTCGTGGCAGGTGGGTATAAGACCATTTCAGCGTGGAGTGTTGTGGGTGGGGGGGGGGGGTGTGTTGGTGGTGGTGCGTGTGTGGAGACGTTGTGAGAGGGGCATGGCATGACAACTCAAGATTGATAATATTTCTAAAGATGTATATTGTATGATCTTGTTTAGAAATATAGTACGGTTGAAACATATATATTGTGAAACTGACACAAAAAATAATGAAAAATAAAAAATAATGAAAAACGATGAACCGGGTAGAGTCTGCGAGATTGTCTTCTTGTTTGTTTGAAGAAGTCCCTTCACTTGGTGGTTTAGTATTGAGGGCCCTCGTCTAGATCAGGATTCAATCGTAATGTTCTTGGATAGATTGGTCAAATGGCACATGGACACTGTGTAAATCCATGTGCGCCACAGCCTGCTTACATATCTTAGTTTCTGTCTCTAGCTATACACCTTTTCAGTATTAAGTAACAACCATCACAGGTGATGGTGTATTGATAGTACCTGCGGATATTAGTCCCGTTTGATTTGACAATACGAGTTAATGTTTCGTGGAGGGCAGATGGTTGTAACAACTCACTCACCTCACCACCCCCCCCCCCCCCCCCCCCACCCCGAGGCTATCTCCAAGGAGATAAGCAGGGATCTGATCGACCCATCCCCTTACCATGCGCCCTCCACAGGTGTTTTCTCAAATATTCCAACCTCTTGAAATGCATGAATTTCGGCAGGTTACAAGAAGCGCAAACCTACTTGCATAGGCCGGTGTGGGAAGCTTCGTGGCGCTTCAGGCCGCCCGCATCTACATAATTTGTATTACAGATGTGGCATTCGTGTCTAGCCATGGTGATGTGAAGGGTTGTTGGGGAGGTTTATGACGTCAGCCGCCTCGGTTGACAAGGACGTCATAGGTATGACGTCATAAAGGGTCAGATTTAAGAGGGGAAACCACTGTGGTCAATGAAAAAGGCTTGGGCTCAATGTAGTTATTATCCAGTAACCAAACTCGATGTATGGATGCATTGTAGGTTATTATTGTGTCTCATATCAAGAGTTGGTCAACCTGACCTACTTTTCAGAGTTCACTGGGCATGATAGACAAGTCTTGTCTGAGCTTTAGTTTGAGTCCTTTGTCATGTATGGACACATTCTACTTGTAACTAGTATCAATGCATGGGTCACCCAATTTCAAGCTTAATTGCATGCGTTCAGCGAAAGGTGGGGGGTTCACTGGGGTTGGGGGTTGGGCAGGAGTGTATCCTTTATGATGCACTGCATCACTACAATAGCATATAGCAATCAGACCTGGGGTCAAATACATATTTGTATTTAAATACGCAAATTTTGGGTATTTGTATTTAACGTTTTACAAAACACTGTATTTGCTCGGCGTATTTGGTCAAATACGATCAAATATCTACATAATACATATCATCAAGATATACAGACTGAAAGGGTTAAGCATACTAGCTTCATATCTCATATGTGATTGTAAACAATGAACAGAGTGGACAAGACAACATTTTCTATCTTCTATGAAGCAATTGGCTTTGTGATTAGCACTTTTAACTAGTAACACTTTGTACTCTAAATACCAGCTACATATACAACAAACTCTCTGCAAGGAATCATATGAAAGAGATATGTTGATACAATGAATTTCATTGGACTGGTAGCTATTGGTGCCTAAACTAGCAACAGCTTTCATTCAAATTATTTTCTAAATATTCAGCAACTCCTCTATATTGTTGCAATGTTGATAGCAGGCCTCGATATCAAAGAAGTTAATCTTTAAATTTTTTATCCCTGTAGCATGTTATATAAGATCTCACACCTCTGCATAATGCCCTCTATTCAAACAGTGTGCCTGGTCAGTGACTTGTCAATAAAATATAATCAAAACACACCTGGATGTTAGATAATTGAAAGATTCTACTTCTCCATCAAGAGTTTTCCTTTTGAATTTCAGGAAACCTGAATTCAGATTTTGTTGAAGCATGTTGCATATTTTTCACAAATTTGACAGCAGTTTATTGCTACTGTGAGAAACATTGACTCAAATTAGCTGGAACAAAATAATGAGTGGGTGATTTAACCCTTTCACCATTGAATTCCCTATATCTTATTTTCAAAGCTACCAGACAGTATCACTTTTGAATATTTCTTAATTTATTCGACTGGAAGCCATTGAAGCAACAGATTCCAGTCAAATTAATTTCAAAATATTTAACATATCTTGTATATCATAAAGTATATACATTTTCAGGCATTTGATGTGAAAGAGTAAATAGTCTCTGTTTTGATAATTTTATTTAATTCCTAATTTGGCTAATTTCTATCCGATTGTCAAAATTTAAAGACCGTTAACATCATCTCGGTATTTATTTTATCGAGAGATAAAAACGAATTAAATAGAATGAAATGTAAGCTTTACAGATTTGAAGGGAATATCATGTATGGCAAAATTAGCATCTGGTTGAGGCCTACTTATTCAGTTAACGCCACCACAGAAGAGACGATTACAAGACGCCTCCACATTTGATAGTAAACCCATTCCATTCTACCTACATGTGTATGGTGTTGACAACAATGTGTAAGTATCCATGCAGTATATATCCACTACATCTTATTTAGATAATCTAACAGAAAGTCAGCAACAACTTTCAATCAAATTATTCTCAAAATGTTTCATATTTAGCTCACTTAAAGCGTGATCCTAAGTATTCTGAATGAACTAAATTCAAAACATATTGGAAGTAATTCAAACTACATATTGTATGCAACTAACTTTGCCAGATAATGGAGAGGACTCGGGTTAATACTAGTTTGACATACAAATAGAATAATTCAAGAAAACTCACAAACTTTAAACATAAACTAATATGCTTAACCCTTGTATCTCCACAGACCAGATAGGCCTATTAAAAATTATTTAACCTACTTTTTGACAAACAACTGAACCAAACACGGTTTGGTCGGACGATATCAGAAAGATGTCAATTATTAGATACACAGGGATTTACATCTGCCCTTAATGTGACATGATTGAAATATAGGCATTGAAGTATTAATTTGCGTGTGTATGTGATACATTATATTTGTATTTGAAAGATGATATTTGTATTTGTTAAAATTGAGAATGGTATATTTGTATTTGAAAGAAATAGATATCCTGTATTTGTATTTGGCCAACCGTATTTAACCCCAGGCCTCATAGCAATACTCCGCTAAATAACTACAATCTGCCAACACGAGTACTGAATGTGTATTCTTTGCATTTATTGAGCTGTAGACCTTCACATTTGTCTTGTTTCATTATATAAAGCATGGAGATGGGTTCTACTACCACAACTCTCGACCAAGACTTCACACTTCTCAGAAGGGCCAATAGCGGAAGAATTAGTCGAGGCCAGCCTATCAAAATCTCGTGTCCACAAGTAGAGATCGATCTTATGGACACATGCCCAAAAAAGATGCACAGACGACACTGGCACCAGTACCACTATGACTACCCACATCAGGCAACCCATCTCGAGCATCAGGCATCCTGAACAACATAATGTCATCTCTTGCTATTACGGAATCCTGCATGCATGTAGTAACTCTCAGATGACTTCTTTCCACCAGGAAAGGAAACGAGTACAGAACATGGTGGGATTATGCAAACACGTGAACCACCTCTTGCAGGTAAAATGCAGGGAGTTCACAGCAATCACTCAAGGCTTCCATCATGCCTTTACATACGCCACACAGCACAGCCATGCATCATTTAAGAGGCTAAAGAAACAAGCATTCTATACTAAAGTAGTCGGCAAGAAGATGGTTCAGAAATCTACAGGCAAGGCAAAAACAAACCAGCCTATCAATAATGCATGTACCAATCGGCATGAGGCGTCAACAACCAATAAAAGGAAGGCCTCTACAGCAGACCAGAAACCAGTCGGGTCTGGCAAACATGGACATTTGTTCTGAGTCCATTATCCTCCTTAAGAGGATACAGAACAGAATCACTCCAAACTCGCCCTTTACGCAAACACAGCATTACAGAGACCACCTCTAACATTTTGCAAACCAAAACAAATGTGGTCAGAGAACATGAACTACTAGATCATTCAGGGATGTAACTATTGACGATTCATTGAAGTTGCTTCTCATATGCATGTCACCTGTAAACCAACTACTACCAACGCACTGAGCAAAATACTAATATAACATCAGTGGTAATGGGGTGGGATAGACACTTATTCATTGATGGTCACATGCGGGCGTGGCTTAAGTACACATGTTTGGAGTGACAAAAAGGAGCGTGTTCTGCAGGGTGCCAGCTACTCTGGAAACCTTGAAAATGAGTCAATTTTTTCAGTCAGAAAACTCGGGAATTTAACATTGACCAGAATGAAGGTTTTCACGGTCCTAGTTTGCTGTATCTGCATCTTGTCTTGTGTCCAAGTTGTGTCTATTCACTGAAAATAGAAATAGACTAAAATTATTATATGCAGAGGCTACTATGGTATATATTGTCAGTAAACTAATTGTTTTGGTGCAACCAACCATTGACTTCCCAGCATTTTCGAAAGTAAAAGTATTTCTTATGGAATTTTGAAAATATCAAGCAAAACCCAGGAAATTTTGCTTCGATAAATTGCTGGGAACCCTGTTCTGGCGGCCATCCTTGTACAAACATGGCCATCAGAACATGCTTGTGGTTAGTGAAATTGATGATCAAAGTGTGCCAGAGCATATACGCAATGGTAAAATAGACATTTCTACTCATCCATTTTTAAAATGGCAACCAGGGCCCTACACTACTGTTTATCTAAGATACAAAATAATCTAAAATACATATTTTCTTTGTTTTCTCTTGCGAATATAGTATAGGCCTGGCTACACTGCCACACTCTAGCAATTCTAAAAGTATAGTGAAAACATTCATTACGGTTAGTACAGAGGTGTTCACTCTAGCTCGCTCTTCGTCAGAATGGCAAGCAAAACAAAGACTGGTATTTATATCAGCCTCACCTGTCAATCACAAAGCTATTATAGGTTAAAGTGATAGACGGACAATGTGATTGGTTGATTTGTAGATGCACAATTATCGATCATGGATAAACGTGCATAAATTAAAAAACCCAGCTTTCAATCAATATAGATTATGGTCTATAGTGATAGAAGTGCAACCTAATTGGCTGATTTATAGACACATAAAATTATAGCAATAGATGCACATTGAATGATAATGGGCTATAGTGATTGAAGCGCAAAAATTATAAGCAGCTGTTGCCAATATTGATTTTTGCCACAAGTGATACACCAGAAAAACACACCAAAGAGAATGCAGCTTATCGGCAACTCCACCTGACATGAGCATACTAGTGCAATCATTCAGTGGAGCAAGAATAACAGAAATCCATGACAAGCTGGAAATTCTACTTAAGATGGGAAGTTTTGATGCTATAGTAATCCATGTCAAGATTAATGATATTGGCATGCGAAAATTAGAAGTTATTATCAGACTACAATGAATTGTTGGAACTCATACAAATAATGGCACCAAGTACCAAGGTATTTGTTTCATCTATTCTACCACGACCAAACAGCAGACGTGCCAACAACCTTGTAGATGTCTTCAATGGCATGTTGTGGTCCCTTGTAAATTTGCACACGGCCAACTTCATAAATAATACAGAGGTATTCGGCGACCTCAATGGTGAACCACACTACAACCTATTTTGGGATGACGTTCACCCTAACCATGAATGCTGTTGCCTATTTTCGGAAAACATCTGTTATCACCTTCACTCTGTGATGAACACCCCCTCAGAATTGTATGATATCTGTTATGTCCAAGCTACGCCATGGGGAAGATAAACCCATCTACAAACCAGTTCTACCACCACCCAATACCAACACAACTCTCAAACCAATTCTCAGTACTAAACGATGAAATTGACGATGTACATACAAATGAGGTATGTCAGTACACTATGTGTTACAATGAAAACACAATAACAACAACAACTTTGGAGCAAGGAAGGCAGGAAATAACAAAAGTAGAAAACAAGTAAAAACACTAGCTGGCATGTGCGCAGAAATCAGCACAAGATCAATACCAAAGCACTCTCAAATAGCAAAAACTACAAGTTCTAAAGCAGTAACCGATGCACGCATATACACAAATGCAGATAGTCTAATTACTTATTTTAAAAAGCTGAGCTTGAAGCACTAGTACACAAGATTCATCCCGCCATCATACTGATCATGGAGGTACTACAAAAAAACCGCAAATATAAGCATTAGCGAATTGCAGATTGATAAGTACAATCTCTCGCTAAATAGTAATCCTTCAATCTATACCCATGAATCATTAAACTATAACACCCTAAATGATCATGTGTTTAATGAATCGGTATGGCGTATATGGATGATACAGCAAAAGGAAAAATTCTTGTAGGCTGCATCTACAGAAACCCAATCACAGACGGCCCAAATAATCTTATAATTGGATTTTCAAATTCCCATCTATTAACTGGAGCACTGGACTTTCGGCAAATGTAGAAGATGCATTTCACAAAGATATATCGAAACCCAGCTACCAGTAAGATTCAGAACAACATAGACAAAGTCTTAAATGGTCGTAGACATGACAGCTATCCTTCAACACAGATAAAACGCATGTCCTACATTTAGGTAGGAATAACCCTCAAACTAACTACTATATGGCAGATAGCCCGATATGCCTCCTATGTCAACGTCAGATGTAGAAACAGACCTGGGAGTGCACATTGACAGAAACCTCTCTTTTGACATACATATAGGTAAGATCATCTCCAAGGCTAACAGTACAATAGGACTGATTAAGATAACCTTTACCAACATTGACACACCTACTTTCACACTCTTGTACAAGTCTCTCGTGAGACCTATTCTCAATTGCTGCAACTTGGCAGGGTGGCCAAAGTTGAAACGGCAATCACAGCTATTAGAAAGAGTTCAACGCTGAGCAACAAAACTTGTCCCGCAAATCAAAGAGTATAGCTACACGGAAAGACTTGAAGCCCTAAATCTAATGTCACTGAAATATAGATGGTTTCAAAGATATTTAATTGAAACATTCAAGCTCATCAGGGATCTATATAACATTGATAAAGCCTACTTTTTTAACCATCCAGTATTACACAGACCAGAGATCATAGGTTCAAGCTCAACATAAAACGCAGCAATGAAGACGTTCGCAAGCAACTTTTCACCAAATTTGGAGGAATTGTAATAGTAATAGTAATAAAAGGAATTGAAAGTATAGTAATCGTAATAGATGCAATGTAATTGACCCCCATCCCTGAATATGAAGGTACCGTCCACTGTCGGATAGCCTAACACTGCAGAATTTGGCCATAGCACCCTGAAGAGTTTTGAAAGCCACCTCGTGCTCTAGAGTCCAGTCATACTCTACTTTAGAACAGGTAAGTGCAGAGAGAGAGGAGCAGAAATACCAGCAAAGCGTTGTATGTGCTCTCGGTGGTAGTCCATGAACCCAAGGAAAGATTCCAGTTCTTCCCTACCATCGGAACAGGGCAATTAGCGACACTTTCCATACTGTTTGGCTTAACTGCAACTCCATATTCACTCACCAAATTACCTAAGAAACATAGTTCTGTGTGAAACAAATTGCACTTCTTAGGTTTTAGTTTAAGTTTGTGCGACAGGAATCGGGAAAGAACAGCTTTCAAGTTGGTCAAATGACTGTCAAAGTCAGTCCCTGTCACTACCATGCCGTCTAAATATGCAAGACACTTGCACCAGTTAATACGTTGCAACACCAGCTGAACAACACTCTGAAAGGTAGCCGGGCTGTTGCACACCCCAAATGGCATCCAGACAAATTCGACCTGCCAATACCCAGCTGCCATATCAAGTGTGCTGATGAATTTAGCACCACGAAGCACATCTAAACATGTCTCAATGTTCGGTAGGAGATAAATGTCCATGTGAGTTAGGCTGTTTAAAGCTCTAAAATATATGCGATATCACACAGTGCCGTCTTTCTTCTGAACTAATACTGGGGCTGATGACCACTCGATAGAAAAATAATACCTTTCTCTAACTTTTCCCCCAGTTGTTTCTCTTCCTCATTCTCTAAATCAAGAGGAGTTTGTCTACATTTAGAACGAACAGGTTGTGCATTGCCTCTAGGCGATCTTTACAATCTTTTCCTTAATTTCCTCAAAGCGATTTGGCAACATATGGAATTCTCGGGCCTAGATGGTGTATGAGTGGAGGGATAACGGTACAAAAGCTATGATGACAAATAGTTCACTATGGGGCAGTTCGAGCTGTAGCTCACAGGGGTACGTATTGGTCTGCTGGTAGATGTCCACCCATCGCACGCAGCTGCACGATGACCGGGATGGCTGGTTATCTGCAGATATCAGGGTTGCATATTCCATATGATGTCTCTCCGAGAAATACATAGAGCCGGTGGAACACTGATGTTCCAGTGGGGCCGTGCGACCATTGCCGCCAAGATTGAACCATATGGTCTCATCCCAACTATTAGTATCACCGGTATGTCTATCCATACTAATTTAGAGTTATGGAATAATTTGTAATTAAACAGTAGAAATGTTAATATATACTATACAAACAAGTTGAATCGTTTGACAGTAAATGAGCACACAATAATACACAATATAGAGCTAACTGGTGTTCTTTCTACGTTGTGTCGCCGGAGGTACCACACAGGTTCTCGAATCCGCAGAGGTATCCCCATAAGAGAAGCATCTGCAACGAAGTCACTAAGTAGCTTAATATAAACTAATATACCCCTAACATACACAAAGAAAATATTGTTGTTGCGAGAGGAAAGTGCGTCACGCGGGCCTCTGTCACAGGAAAATGCCTTCAACGCCGAAGCGGAGGAAAATAGCTGGCATAAAGGGCCACTCTTGTTCAACAGAAAATGCTACGTGCTGAAAATCCTAGTGAAGCTAGGGTTAAGGTGTTGCACACTAGTTTACGTGAAGAATTCCCAGGTCACCGTCTTATGTAATTTCCAAAGATCCTGTATTGGTAGATGCCGCTTTATTTATGCGGGCCTTCTGCTACAGTCTAACTTACTGATTAGCTTTGGCTGAAAGTGGCAGGGATTCCTATCTATCTTTAGATACAGTTGTCCACTGGGCGCAGACGCTCAGCTTCCCTTAGGTCACTTTCGAAAAGGACAGCAGGCGTACATGTTATGACACAAGGCATCCAAATTTGATGAAAATCCGGCTACCTTGCTCCGCAACCACATAAAACATCACCTGGACAATGGCTACATTTCACACAAGCAAGTTTGATTACTAACATGTCTTTATGGTGGGGTGGAGAGACGGATATCCATCGCGAGCATCCTTCCCATGAGGGCATGACAAGCACCAATGCTTCATCCAGACACTCCAACGAATTGGATGGCGATCAGCATCTCGTCTGTTACTGCGTGCTACGGATCTAACAGTTGACCTGTCGTTAGGATTAAGTTCCAATATGCCCAAATATGCACTGCGGCCCGGTAAATAAACTAACTAACTCACATTTATAACTATATGTGTTCGCAGTGCTTCTTTCTTTGGCAGGTTTATCTAGCTAACACGTATCCGAAGATATGGGGAGAATGTATGTAAATCAGCACTTTAACCATCACCGCTCGGAAACCTCCGATAGTTTCCCAGGGTCAGATCTGATCAACGTGCTGATGGGGAATCCAAACAATTAGAAAGCCATACGACTGGTGGATCGTGGAAAGAGACAATAACTTAATATATATGAGGCCCTATAGGTATGTGGCCAATTTTACACAACCTTGCCGAAGTGTGGGGCTACACAAAATTACCACAACGACCTGAAAAGAGGCGTACACTATATGTCTCTAATGAAGAAATTGTCCCTAACCACTTTAACCTATCCTATCGAGCTGAATAGTAGGGTTAGTCGGTAACATGCCAGGCTCAAACAATTAGAGCATGGTCAGAGACCTCAGTGTAAAATTGATAATGGCGGGAATAAGTGATGCGGATATAAATGTTGCTGTATAATATTTCCTAGCATACTGCAGTCCAAAGTTTTCTACAATTAAACAAAGCATATTAACTGGATGTCTATCTGCCATATACAACTAACCAATGCAATAAGTAGATTATAATTAAATTAAGTAACTAAGTAACTATTAGTCATCAGTACCAAATACAGAAATAATAATAATTAAATGTACAATAGTATAGCTACTTGAGTACCTAATAGTCATTGGTACGGAACAGGCTACTATGTTACTGAAATTGAAGCGCTAACATATTCATAGCGCGAGTCGACATGTTCTCTGGGGCTGGAGAGATTTCTGCAGGCGATTTCCGCAGTTGGTTTCCACAGGCTGGTTCTGCAAGCGGACTCTTCCAGACAGGGTAGATATGGCACACACTCAGGACAGTGAAACAAAGCAGTGAAAAAATGTCTATTAGATAGTCTTAGTAACTACTATACAATTAACACGGAAGTGAGAAAGTTATCCGTCCGGCGACGGAAGTAATAAAGTTGAAGTGTGCCCATTAACAGAGAGGGCTGTATATAATATTTAGGCAGTTACATAACTTGGCACACGGTGCGGGAGGCATCGCATAGCTCTTGCGGCGCACCCAGCAAAGTTCCACCGGATTGTGGTAAAAAAGTTAATTAAAACACACACGACATGCAGTGCAGAGGTAAAGTCCACTTTTCAGCATGATTGGCAGATCCGGCGAGTCATCCACCATGAATCACCATATCTCTACATTCCATAGAATTACATCCAGGGCCATATGGCCCTTTCCACAGAGGTGTTCTCTTTATACAAGTTCGGAAGTTGGAGCCATAATTTTAATTATTTTTCTCCCGGATGGCTGTCCGGGAGCATCCAAAATTTTGTAACGCGCAAAGTCCGAGAACTGCTTTCCGGTGCGGGTGAGCTGAAAGCCGTTTGGAACCGTGGTGATGTGCTGTATCTTCTGTCGGTGTTCCAGTTCACTCATCAAGTCCTGTACTTCCAGCCAGTCCTCCAGACGGGTTGGTCTCCACGCCAACCATGCTCCTGATTCTCGATTTTTCACCCCTTTTATACTACTCGTGACGTCAGAGGCAGATGCCTCAGCCAATCAGCCGCTGAGCAGTAGCCAATCAGCGTGCAGCTAGATCAGTGACGTATTTACCACGTTCTAGAACATTCTGGCACCTTTTATGCATACACGCGATTACGACGTCAAAAACAATATTTTAAAGATCATTTAAGGGTTTTTTCGCGGATAACTCAACCATTTCTGGGCCGATTTTGAAATGGTTAACAGTTCTAGAAAGTTCGTTACACTATTGACATGCACTCGCTTCCAATTCTGTGACGTGCTGTCAGGGAAGCTCTGGCGTGCGTGCATGCGCACCTGCGCTTTATCGGACTTAGCCGATTTTAACGAAAACCTCTCTTATAGGGCTTATGTACGCGTACTATCCTACCCAGGGTGTGTGCTTGGAGCGAATCCGGAGTGGCCGTTCCGTACCCAGCTTTGCTGGGATGATCAGTACCCATCCGATTGGTCCGTGCTACACCCCCCCCCCCTCCTAGTTTGACACGGTCACGCATAGTGGATCGAATGCATGGGAGCATGCCAGGCGGGAATTATAGACTTCCCGAGTAGGTGCGTAGCCAAGAGGAGAGTGCCGCAAAAGACGTGTGTTCATAAGAAAGAGCACATAGGGTACGAAAGGGTTTGGTAGGGAGGCATACGATTGATTTTAATTTTTGACCTAGAATTATTTTTCCAGATCTTTTCTTTTTTTTGTTTTGTTTTTATTTCTGGGTGCGTCCATACTTTTATTATTCAGATCACTGATCAGCTAAACAATAGCTCGCATAGGTGTTCTCTCGGAGGCGGATAATCATTTTTCCACAGAGAATGCCCAAGCTCCAATGTACTTTAATTACAATACAGTTTATATATATATTAATCACGTAACTATACCCGTGAAGAGTATCACAGATTATGCTAATTACAAGTGCATCCCGGGTAAAGAAAGGGATGCACCAAGTGTATACTGATTAATATAATAATGCGGCGCGTTAGTGCAGATCCGTACGGGTAGCATCCGCTAACCCACAATCCGTCCCATCGTACTGACACGGGAACTAAAATAATAAGAAAAATATCAAATAATAATAAGGTAAAAAGACCAGTTCATCAGGCAGTCCAGCGTAGCTGAGACTGTATGACGTGATTATGACATATTCGCTACAGTGTGTTGTGTACTTACGTCACACACGACGTGTTTACAACACAGGAATCTGCAACGATTATTTTATGTGAGACACAGCTATGCAAGAATATTGCGCAGCTGTGTAGGATGACGTAGTCAGCGTATGGACTCGGTGTCAATTGTTAAAACATATATAATAATAAGAAAAAGATTTAAAAAATAAACATAATAATAAAATTCTGTGTTCCGCACAACTACTGATAAATCATGCTGCAACCTCAGAAGTAGTGTCCACAAACATCCGCTGTGAAGTTTCCCCAGCGTGTCTGGGTACCCCGACTCGTACAGGACGAATGCGGTGGATGATCCTCTGCTGCCAATATATCACTACTAAACAGGCCCAGGTTGATAATACTATAGCTGGAAGATGGTGCGGACGTATCCATTGAAGCACCGGTGATGGCGGGGATGATGACTGGTGATGTGTGAACTGGTGGCGGTGTGGAGACTGCGGACATTACTGTTGTTGTTGAAGTCGTGGTGGTGGTCCGTGCTGCGAGTGGACTGAGTGCCGTAAATTGAATGAGCGGATGCTGATGCGGTTGCTGATGCGGTGCTGGCAAATAATTTCCGGATTTTGGTGGGCTTCAGAAGTTTACTGGCGGTCGTCCTTGGTACTGCACGGATTTCCATTGGGTGTGTGATGCATTTCTTTCCGGCGTAAGGACGATCCGGTGTAGTTATTTTCCGAACTGCTGGATCCGTAGGAGTGCTGCTGCGCAGTTGTGACATGATGCTGATTCGTGATGCGGTGATGGTTAGCGCTGCTTCCGTAAGGCGGATCTCCTCGTCGATGATAAGACTATAAGGAGAGATAGATCTGTCCGAAACATCTGGTAACCTCTGTTCGGATACGGTCACTGGTGTTGAGATAACCACAGAAATTGGTCGGCCGACTACGGATGTGGATGTGAAGGCTGATGTTGTGTGTGATGTGGACGGTGAAATTGCTGCGGGTGCTGCCGGAGTGGAAACTGCAGGTGATGCTGGTACTGTTACTGCAGGGGCGGCCGGTGTTGGTCATGCTGGTGACTCCATCATGTCATTGGATGATGTGACATAGTGACTTAATGCATGTCGTGAGGTGGATGCGGTAGCTACTGTTGCTGGTCTGTAATGCGGAAAGTCTGGTTGGCACCATTTCGTAAGCTTGGTTTTGGCCATCTTTCCCGTAGGAAGCACATTAAGTGGAAGTCTAGTTTCAAAACAAGCGGCTAGCACTTCAATGTTCTCACTTTGTTTACCAGGCTGTAGTGTTACTACTAGCACACAATTTTTATCCGTCAATGCGTGCATCACACCGTAACGTGTAGCTGTACTTGCAGTTCGTACAGAATGCGCATTGAAAAAGATGGTCATGATTGATATGTAGCATCATTCTGAAAACGCGCACTTACACGGCTGTCCGTTGAGCTGTAACACTGTACACAGATAATTCTTTCCGGAATGAGCTGGTGCCGACTCCTCCGAGCTGTCAGACAAGGCAAGGGCCTCGGCAAGTGACATCTTATTTCTGCATATGGATAATGGTGTGGACTACCTAATCTAAGCTACTTTCCCTAACTCTTCATACTTTTCCTGGCTAATTGATATTAATAGTAGTAATAAATAAATAATAAGAAAACAGCAGAATTGGGTTTGCGACATGAAAGTAGCCTAATGCTTGTTCTTCCCTTGTGTAGAGTTTGACGGGAAGACGAAGTTTCAGTGTGCGCTCTCCTCCTTTTATACTTTTTGGTGACGTCACAGGATGGCGGATGACCACACCCGAAGGTCCTAGGGTGGTTCGGCCACGCCCTATAAGGAAGGTTTGGATTTATTTAAACATGGAGTCAGACAATACATTCCTCCCGTGTGAAGGGAGTGATTATAGAAGGATGAGGTGCCACTTTCGTCTCCACTCAAAGGAAAAATAAGTCTCCGATCAGCATAAAAACTCAGAACTACTTATTCCTGTGGAAACTCACCTTTTAATTAGTGTGAGGCAGTTTTTCAGATTGGATGCTTATAAACTTGTCTATTTTAATTTCAGGCTGGAGTGCCCGACGGGGTGTGGGAGAGCACGATGACGTTGGCGGCAATTGGCCCGACCCACCCCTCTCTCCTGTTCCATCACGCTGCGGTAGATGCACGTTTTGGGTGCCTCTTGTGTTTAAAGCCTTTGATCCAATTTACTGGAAATAGAAGTGAAAGTCACGTGGTTTCTCGTTGCGAAAGCATGCGGTTGATCGGAAACTTAGGCAATATTTATGTAATGGCCGAGTACTGTTACTGCTGATTATCTGTTGTTGATGTGGAAGATGGAAATATATGTTTTAAAATCTGTTCCTTGAAACAGTGTCCCAGTATGCGCGTGATCTTATACATGTGTCCGCGGTTTGTCTGTAATAAGTGTATTCTGGCCCGTGTTGATCGCATGCGGGAATATGTAGGTAAGAGAATATTTGAAATTCTCCCTGTTATGATACTGTCGAAGTTTTGATGTCGCTTCATCGGCCCATGGGTTAATGATCTGTATGCACGGTAGAACGATGGTGTTCTTAATCAAAATTAGAACAATATAGCTGCCTATAATTATTGTCTGGTTTAAACAGCTCTGTGTCTTGCAGAAATTAAGTGTACTAATTCCGCCAAACTGGACTGTGTTTTCCGGGTGGGCAGACTGCCAAGCATCCTCCTCTGTGGGTAGGACTAGTCCCATCCCTACCTAGACCAAACTTAATCTATTATAATACAGGTCGGAAAATGCATGCCTCAGTTTACAATTACAATTCCGTCGTATGGAGATGGTAAATACAGTCAACCTGAGTGTCTATGTTTCTGTCATGTTGATGATTTTCATTGATACGCATGGCAGCTTATCTGCGGATGACTCTTGTGCTAGTGTGAAGTGTGACGTTTTTATTACCTTGGGCGGGCAGGTATGTGAAGTGCGGTGTCAACTTTTTCGGACATGATATATTTCGCTCTGTAATGGTCGAGCCCATAGACAGGACAGAGTTACTTTAGACCACGGATGACGAAAAAAGGTGCTGTCGTAACTTGAATCAATCCATTATTGAATTCAACTTTTCGGTAGCAAAATCCCACTTGTGACAGACGACAGACTGTGGGCATCTTGCTCTCTTAATAATATGGACTGTTATTACGTGTGAATGATGTGTACTATCTTAGCTGTTCCCATGCGATGGTTCCGAGGTGGGGGGGGGAGAGGGGGGGATCCCCCCTCCCCCCCCCCCCCCCCCCAGTACAGCGCACTGTAGATGGCTGCGGTGTTGCTTCTTTCAGTATGATCAGTTTTCTGTAAACCGGATAAGAAGGTGATTGCGGAAAATGTTAACTGGTGTTGATGGCGGTAGTGTACTGCTGTAGGGAAGTCCGGGCTGCTGTGGGATGCTGGTGTATTGCGGATTGGGCATATCCAGGTTTCCACGCCAGTGAATGCTGAGTCTGTTGCGGTTGTGGAAAAGTCGGGATCGCGGAAAGTGATATACTTCCCGCATCTGTGTGAGAGGAATGTTGCGGGAAAATATGTCACTAACTTTTTCGATTTAAAACGTTAGTTGATTGCTATACTTTGTTGTTGTTGATGTTGAATGTCTCTGTTATATCTTCCTTATAACCGGATGTGTATGTGATATCCACACAACGGTGAATTGACGTATCCAGCCTTGCGGGAAGTGTGTTCTGTGTGCTCCTGGATTTCTGTGTCTGGTGTGATGTTCTGACTGCTCACAGGCGGCTTGGTCGGGCGTGGGTGAGGGTTGCCCGTTGGAATGGAGAATTGGTCATCTCCCATTACATGATGGTTGGTACTTTGTCGTAGTTTTTCAGTACTGGGAAAATTTGAGCCGAGAGTCTGCTGAACAGGCTGCTTCCCTGCCCACTGCCTGCGGGGTGGGGTAGGGGTGGGGGGGGGGGGGGTTTGCTGCGGTGCGGGATTACTTCCTCTGTAACACCTGGCTCTCCCATATCTGAAGAGTGATGGTCTACAGACGACGAGTGGAGTGTGAAGTGGACAGGACGTATGATGTCCGAACTTGGTGCATAGACGATGGGTGTGAGTTGGACCTGGGGTTGGGGTGTGGCCACAGATGGGGTCGGCGCTTGCGGGGATTGGTCTCGCAGTTTGATGGCTTGGACGGGTACACCGATTTGTATGGTTTTGCTGTTCTGGATGAGCCAAGGCCTCATCCGGCCTCTTCACTTCCATGCTATTCACTACATATTCCACTCCACAAGAAACATGTCCCGGGGCAGCCTCAGCTTCCGCTTGTGGTAATTCTATAATGGGGGTGTGGGGGGTGCATGAAGTGGGTGGGAGTGGGAAGAGGTCGGCGGAACAACTTTTCCGTCCTTCCCCTTGGACAAAACAAAGGAGAAAGTCTTCAGATACGACTTCCCAGATCTTGTAGACCCGCTCTGAGGAGGGAGACGGCGTGTACATATCTCGTCATCGTCCTCAGCATTAGTTAATTGTTCACCGGACTTCTGGCTTGGTATAAGACAGGTCGAACTGGTACCGTGGTGCTCTGAACTAATGTCAGGAATACTTGTTTCCGCAGAGACATTTGTCTGTGTACTGGTGTCACGTGAAATGCCCAGCCCGAGCTCTGGTACTGGGTCATCACTGACACAAGGTTTAAGTCAATCGAAGTGGATGACTGAGATCAGGCCATCCGAAGCGCGGATACGGTAGGTCACGTCCGATGTCTAACCTACTACAACATAGGGGCCTTTCCACTGGTAACTCAGTTTACTCGGCACGTTTGCAGAACATCATGAATCGTGTACCCAAACCATTCTTCCCACTTCATACGGGTTTCCATGCACGCGCCAGTCATGCCATGTTTTCTGAAGTTGCGCTCACTAGCTCATGGGTCTGTTCTATCTGCTGCCACATGAGTTCGACATAGAGAGATGGTGAATTCTCTCTGGAATCCTGGGCATGGCCAGATCCAGGGGCAAGGCTAATTCATGGCCGAACATTAACCCGTGCAGTGGTATAACCCATGCTGGAATGTACTAAAGTGCGGTATGCCATGAGCACATATGGGAGTCATAGATCCCAATCTCGACAATCAAGGCGTGTTTCCGTTGTCAACATTTCCGCCAGTGTATGGTTGAATCTTTCCACCATACCATCACTGCACGGATGATACGGAGTAGGTTTTGTTTTGATGATGATGGAATCTCTGTTTTATCCTAGTTAATGTCAGCTCAACAGCTAGATGACCTGCGTTATCGTGTAGTTGTTGCAAAATGTCATTCTGATAATGCTCGGGGATCACAATGTGGTTATTAATGTAGAGAACGCTTTCATGTATATGGCATTCTTCGAACCACTGGTGGTAGTATTTTGCTGTTGCGGATACCGGTGTAACAGATTCCCTGGGACGATGTACCCCATCCTGGATCCATGCGTATATATTTAATGTCTGCGTGTCTGTTGCTTGTTCATGAGCGACTGTCTCCATGTTCCACTCTGCGCACCGCAATTCGGAGAACACCGGAGATGGCTGTGTTGTATGTGTCACAGTGGTGGCTACTTTGGGTTCATCCTCAAGCCCGATTCTGCTCAAGGCAGAGGCAATTCCATGCACTTTGCCGGGTCTATGAACCACATTGAAGTTAAAAGCCTGCAGGATTCCTGCCACCTCGCTACCTGGCCCTCCGGATTTTTTAGAATTCTGAGCCAGCGTAGTGAGGCATGATCTGTATGGAGAGTAAATGGGTGACCATACAGAAAGTGTTTGTAGTACTTGACAAAGTAGACCGCGACCAGTAGTTCTTGCTTAGTGGTCATGTAACGTTTCTCCATCTTATTCAGAGTACGCGAACCGTAACTGAATACCTGCTCCATTCCATCCTCTGTGACCTGAGATAGAACTGCACCAATAGCGTAAGCTGACGCATCCGTGTCCAGGATGAAATTGAGGTTAGGGTTAGGATGAGTGAGGATTGGAGCTGTCGTCAAGAGTTCCTTCAACACCCTGAAGGAACCTTCACACTCACTCGTCCACTCGAATGGTCGATCTTTTTTGGTGATCTTGAAGAGGGGTGATGCAATCTCGCTGAAATGATGGATGTATCGGCGATAGTACTGACAGAGACCAAGGAAGCTCCGAGTTTCTGTGACAGACTTAGGGGTCTGCCACTCCACCACGGCTTTAGTTTTTGACGGTTTTGTGGCCACTCCATCACCGGATATGTCCCAGAAACTCGATGCTCTGTCTGAAGAGATAACATTTCTTTGGTTTGAGCTTTAAGTTCACCGTGCGGAATCTCGAAAGCACGGTGTCTAAATTAGATAGTGTTTGCTCAAACGAGGGACCAAAGACGATTACATCGTCAATGTAACACAGACAGATTTCCCATTGCAGGGTAGATAATACCTGCTCAATGAGACGCTCAAACGTTCCAGGAGCATTGCACAAACCATAGGGCGTCTTGCGGAACTGGAAAAGACTGTCTCTACAAACGAATGTGGTGGTCTTCTCCATGTCAACCGTATCCATGGCTACCTGCCAGTACCAACTAGCTAAATCAAGGATGCAAAACCACTTGGCTCTGGACAAGGAATCTATGGCCTGATCTATCCGTGGTAATGGATAGGTGTCTTTGATGCTAAGATCATTAAGGCGGCGGTAGTCTATACAAAACCGCAAAGATTCGTACTTTTTGCTTGCTAGTACTATGGGACTGGCCCAGGTGGATGCTGATGGCTCAATTATTCTGGTCCGCAACATGTCCTCTACCTGTTGGTGTGCCTCCACTTCCTTATGAATAGGGAGATGTCAAACAGGCTGATGGACAGGTCAATTGTTTCCGGTGTCAATGGAGTGTCGTACTAGATGAGTTTCTCCAAGGACCATGTCTCCTGCTGAGAAACTATCATGATATTTATGTAGTAATTTCCGTACTTGTTGTTTTTGGAATTGTGTCAATCCTACTGTGGCACGCAAATATAGGTCATGTAAGTGTTCTGGCAAATCATCCAGAAGTTGCTGTTGGTCTGATTGGGTGGGGCTGTTTCCAGTGATATCACATCCACCAAATGGCCACAACGGACTCCTGATTCAAGTGTTATTGGGTCCGCAGTGCCGTTGAATAGGCGGAATGGGATATGTTCCTTGCTGGTGGTGTCCACGATTATGCGGGGACTAGCGCATTGTGAGGGGATCATGTATTCAGGGTCGGGTTCCAGCATGCTGGTGTGAGTGTTGTTTCCTAATTGTGGTGCGGTGGCCCACAAGATCCTTTCTCGACCTGGCTCAACTCTGGTGGTTGTTGCTAATATTACGCACACGTATCATATAGTGATGATTCTGGTCCAAGGTGTATCCGTCGGCCGTGTATGTCTAGTTCCTGTTGTCTGCAATGTATGACAGCTTCGCTGGCACTGAGGAAGTCAGAACCAAGCAGGGCATCGTTTTGAATAGAGGCGATAACAACTCGCTGAATGAATTGCATTTCCTCTATCTGTATTACGAAGTTTACTACTCCAGCCATGGGAACATCGGCTCCCATAGCCGTTTGCAAAAATATGTTTGTAGGCTTAAGGGGCGGTTTCTTATGAGGAGGGATGCTCTCATACAAGCGCTTGTTAAAAACGGTGATGGAAGCTCCAGTGTCCACAGTGGTACTGGTGGAAACTCCGCTAAACAGACAGGCACACTTATATATCACCTTGCGGTGAGACTGCGGAAGAGTCTCCAATGATACCATTAGCGGAACTGAGGGTGGTGCGGTATCATTCTGTATATAGTCAGCTTGTTTCTGAATAACTTCCGTGAGTGCTATTGGTGGCTGAGTGTGGAAAGGGCCAACCCGTCGTAGCTGTTGCTGTGATTGCTTAGGTGACGACGACGTCGGGGGGGGGGGCGGGGGGGGGGAGGAAAGCAATGGTTGTGGCGTTGTTGTGGATTCTGTGTAAGCTGTGTTGGTGTTGATGAGGGCTACATTGCCAGCGTATTGCTTTAACTTTCTTCGTACAATGTTTCTTTTTGCAGATCCATGGTGCTGAATGAACGCTCCCTTCAATATCACTACTGGTGCTGGAGGTTGTTGGTGAAGCTGTGAGTAGTTGTGAGTTGCATACCACCAAAGGACATCGGGTGTTAAGTGCCTTTGTGGGGTGACGTGGTCCTTGCAGAAACGTTGATTCAGTGGAGGTGCTACAACCTACCACTGCCGTTTTACATAGGAAAGAAGGTTGAGTAGAGGCAGAAAGTGCGAGGTAACTCTTTCTGCAAGGGGGAGATGACGGTGCTGCAGATGCGGTGCACGTTGTGGGCACCATCATAGAAGAAGCCGGGTGCAGGTGGGTGAATGGTGTAGTAAGAGTGTGTTGATGAGTAGAAATGGCCGCCTGATGTTGTGGTTCAGGGCCCGCAGTTGAGCTGTGTTGTGGAAATGGGCACTGAAGCGACTCTGTAATCAGCGTCCAGTGGCCCAGCTGACAACATCCAAAGCACGTGTTTGGTGGCGGTGCTGAAGTTATGGTGGATTGTGGTCTAGTGGTGGACTGTGTCGCCACTGTAGTACTGAGTGTTGTCACGAGATTGGTGAGTGCGGAGATTTGTTTAGTAATCTCTTCTAATCTTTCGTGCATGTTTTGCCTATTGCTGTTATTGTGCTGGTTGCCGCATATTTGGGCGTTGTTGTGGCCCCCTGGTTTGTGATTGACCACGCCCTCTTCCTCTAGACACTGATTTTGACCAGTGTGTTCCTGCTGCGCATGTTGTTCATTTGCTGATGCGGTGGTGGTCGTGGTTGATTCAGTGTTAGTGGCGACATTTACATCATCTACCTCGTTGATTGGGTATAGTTGGAGGCAATTATTTTTCTCCCATTCTAAGAAATTCTCAATCTGAACTGCGGTAGCCGTAAGTTGTTGAAGGCTGCCGTGGTCCGTGAGGAATAGTTTTTCTTTTAACGCGGGTTCTCCGCTCAACGCATCGATGAAAGTGTCAAGATGTAAGTGGATTACGCCCCCGAGATTTGCACTGGGTTATGCGTGGGTAACTAACCGATGGATGCGGCTTGCTAACCCCGGTAATGTTTCCTCTGAGCATCGACATAGATTTTTGAGTTGGAGTTGACTTGTTTCCCCAAGGGCTGTGTCGCCGAATCTTTTCGACAACGCATTCTCCAGTTCAGTGTAAGATGGAGTGTAGTCTGTGCCTAAGTCTGCCAGATCTTGCAGAGCTTTCCTAGACAACTTTGTGGCTAAATACTCTCCCATCTGACAATTGCTCCACCAGTTTGTCCTACTTATTATTTCAAATTGTACTTTATAATTGGCCCAATCAGTCTCCTTGCTAAATTTGGGGGGTGGGGAGGATGATCCGGCCATGACCTCTTGGAGAAGTAATAGGAGCAAAACCTGGTGGTGGTGCTAGCGAAACTGATGAGAATGCGGATGCTGGTCGGCGTGTAGGTGGTGGTGCTGGCGTCTCCCGTTGATGTCCCTGTCTATGCTGTCGCGTCCGTGAAGGCAATTCCCATTGATGATGTGTTCCATGGTACGTTGGTTCTGCCCAATATCGCCCTGATGCAGGTCTATAGACAGGTGTAGGTCTATAGACTGGCATAGGCATGCTGTGTAGACGGCGCGTACGTTCCTGATGCTGAAATGGATGTTCCTCGTACGGAGGCGGTGCAGGTGACTGACGCGGTAGGTGAGTGCAGTATGGATGTCTTCTGATATATTGCTGAAATGGTGTAGCCATTTCCTCTGGTTCATAAAGCTGTCCTGTTGGATAATAAGGTGAAGACGTGCTAAGAGGAGGAGATACGGGATGAGGTACATGAGCATCCAGCCACTGGTCACCTATTGATGATGTAGGTGAACCTAATGGTCGTGAAGGTTGTGGTTGCCCCCATGGGGGTGTTTGTCATGGTCGTCCGCGATCCGGCATAGCTGATGGTAGCCTATCGCAGCGATCCAATAGAGTGATAACTCGTGTTGAGGTGGTGCTGGTCGTTCCGCACCGGGGAAATTGGTGACATTGTTGGTGAGCATGCGAGCAGTTCGTCCATCATATGATGCTACTTCTGTATCTAGGGAGAGCTGACTGTTGAATGAAGGAGACTGAAACTTGCGTGTGTTGGGTGTAGGCTTGGGTTCGCTTCTTGTTTGAGCCCCACATCGGGCACCACTTGTAGCTCGCGGTGGTACATATTGGTCCGCTAGTAGATTTCTGCCCATCGCACTACAAGTGCATGATGACCAGGATGGCTGGTTAGCTGCAGATCTCGGGGTTGCGGATCATGTATGACGTCTCTCCGAGAAACACAAAGACCGACTTCTGGAGCCGGTGGAAAACTGATGTTCGAGTGGGGTCGTGCGACCATTGGCGCCAAGATTGAGCCACACGGTCTCATCCCAACTATCAGTATCACCGGTATGTCTATCCATACTAATCTAGAGTTATGGAATAATTTGTAATTAAACAGTAGAAATGTTAATATATACTATACAAACAAGGTGAATCATTTGACAGTAAATGAGCACACAATAATACACAATATAGAGCTAACTGGTGTTCTTCCTACATTGTGTCGCCGGAGGTACCACACAGGTTCATGAATCCGCAGAGGTATCCCCGTAAGAGAAGCATCCGCAACGAAGTTACTAAGTAGCTTAATATAAGCTAATATACCCCTAACATACACAAAGAAAATATTGTTGCTGCGAGAGGAAAGTGCCTCGCGCAGGCCTCCATCACAGGAAAATGTCTTCAATGCCGAAGCAGAGGAAAAGACCTGGCAAAAAGGGCCACGCTTTTGTTCAACAGAAAATACTAGGTGCTGAAAATCCTAGTGAACCTACCATTAAGGTGTTGCATGCTGGTTTACGTGAAGACGGAACGAACGATTTCCGAAGAATTCCCTGGTCACCATCTTACGTAGTTTCCAAAGAAACTGTATTGGTTGATGCCGCTTTATTTATACCGGTCTTCTGCTATATTATAACCTACCAATTAGTTGTTAGAAACGGAAACTAGCTTTGGCCGCAAGTGGCAGGGATTCCTACCTATCTTTAGATACAGTTGTCCAATGTGCGCAGATGCTCAGCTTCCCGTATATCGCTTTGGAATAGCATCTACCTCCAAGGATAGTATGCGTACATGTTAAGACACAAGGCATCCGAATTCGATGAAAATCCTGCTACCTTGCTCCGCAACCACATAAAACATCACCTGGACAATGGCTACATTTCACACAAGCAAGTTTGATTACTAACATGTCTTTATGGTGCGGGTGGAGAGACGGATATCCATCGCGAGCATCATTCCTATGACGAGCTTCAATGCTTCATCCAGACACTTCAACGAATTGGATGGTAATCCGCATCTCGTCCGTCATCGTGTGCTACAGATCTAACAGTTGGCCTGTCATTAGGGTTAAGTTCCAATATGCCCAAATATGCACTGCGGGCAGGTAAATAAAGTAACTAATTCATATTTATAACTATATGTTTTCGCAGTGCTTCCTTCATTGGCAGGGTTATCTAGCTAACAAGTATCCGAGGGGGTGGGGGGGGGTATGTAAATCAGCACTTTAACCATCACCACTCAGAAACCTCCAATAGTTTCCCAGGGTCGGATCCGATCAACGTACTGATGGGGAATCCAGACAATTAGAAAGCCATACGGCTGGTGGATCGTGGAAAGAGACAATAACTTAATATATATGTGGCCTTATAGGTAATTGGGCCATTTTACACAACCTTGCCGGAGTGCAGGGCTATATTATCGCAACAACCGGAAAGGAGGTATACACTACATGTCTCTAATGAAGAAATTGTCCCTAACCACGTTAACCTATCCTATCGAGCTGAATAGTAGGGTTAGTCGGTAACATGCCGGGCTCAAACAATTAGAGCACGGTCAGCGACCACATTGTAAAATTGATGATGGCAAGAATAAGTGATGCGGATATAAATGTTGCTGTATAATATTTCCTAGCGTACTGCGGTCCAAAGTTTTCTACAATTAAACAAAGCATATTAACTGGATGGCAATCTGCCATATATAACTAACCAATGCAATAAGTAGATTATAATTAAATTAAGTAACTAAGTATCTTAGACTGATAAACTTAGATGGTGCGGCTAGTTGAAAGCATCACAGTAAACAAGGATAATATTCACAGTAATAAAGAAATTATAAATTGCGGTCCTAAGACTGGAAAGGTACCTATTAGCCATCAGTACTAAATACGGAAATATTAATAATTAAATGTACAATAGTATAGTCACTTGAGTACCTAATAGTCATCGGTACGGAACAGGTTACTATGTTACTGAAATTGAGGCGCTAACATATTCATAGCACGAGTCGACACGTTCTCTAAAGCTGTAGAGATTTCCGCAGCTTGTTTCCGCAGGCTGGTTTCCGCTAGCTGACTCCACCAGACAGGGTAGATATGGTACACACTCAAGACAGTCTAACAAAGCAGTGAAGAAATGTCTATTAGATAGTCTTAGTAACCAGCATACAATTTATACGGAAGTGAGAAAGTTATCCATCCGGCGACAGAAGTAATAAAGTTGAGGTGTGCCCATTAACAGAGAGGGATGTATACAATATTAGGCAGTTACAACATAAATTGGCACACAGTGTGGGATGCGTCACATGGCTCTTGCGGCACACCCAGCAAAGTTCCGCCAGACTGTGGTCAAACAGTTAATTAAACACACACGACATGCAGTGCGGAGGTTGAAGTCCAGCATGGTTGGCAGATCCGGCGAGTCATCCACCAAGAATCGCCATAGCTCTAGATTCCGTAGAATTACATCCCGGTCCCGATTGGCCCTTTCCGCAGAGGTTCCATTAGGAAAGTCCGGATGTGGAAGGTCTAACTTTAAATGTAGTTTATTACTCCCGGATGGCCATCCGAAATAATCCAAAAACTGGTGGAAGCGGAGGATGTCCTACCACTGCAGATGAGCTGGGATCCGTAAGACACCGGTAGATGTGAGAATCACTGGTAGGTCAGCAGTTACATCCGTCCTTCTGATGATCCAGCGGTCCTGCGCGGGCCGGCTTCCACCCTGGCGATGCTCCTGATTCTCGATTTTTCATCCCTTTTATACTACTCGTGACGTCAGAGGCAGATGCCTCAGCCAATCAGCGGCCGAGCAATAGCCAATCAGCATGCAGCTAGATAAGTGACGTATTTACCACGTTCTAGAATATTCTAGATCTTTGTATGCATACACGCGATTACGACGTGCGCACCACGCACTTTATCGGACTTAGCTGATTTTAACGAAAACCGCTCATATAGGGCTTATGTACGCATACTATCCTACCCAGTGGGGGGGGGGGGGCGTGCTTGGAGCGAATCCGGAGTGGCCATTCCGTACACAGCTTTGCTGGGACAGTCAGTACCCGTCCGGTCGGTCCGTACTACATTATATAGGGCTTAGAAAGGAAAATAGGTCTGCCATAGGTTTAAAAGGGCGCCCAGTTTGAAGTCCAAGATGGCTGACAAAGCTGTGCCATTCCCGAATTGTGTTTATTTGATTTGGTATTATAGCAATAACAATCGCTAATCATAAGAGGACAGCATTACATTTGGAATCCAGTTTATATAGAGCTTACAAAGAAAGATATATCCTAAAGTAGGTTCAAAATATCGGCCATTTTGAAATCCAAGATGGCGGCTTTTATGGTAACAGAAAAAAAGGCCAAAAAGTATTTTTGCATCTCCTTATGTTAGAGGAATAGTGTCTGAAATTTGCTAAGGTTGTACCCAAAAATGTATATTAATTTCACAACCGTACAAATTAAATATTGGTTAGTGGATTATCCAGTGTGCTGTCTCTAGTCAATATAGTCTATGGTATTATATGGTAATAAATCATACACAGCAAACATCGCACTAACAGATAATCAATGACCATTAATTGCATGTAATAATGCTTAATGAGCTCATGCAGTGTCTGTGTGAATATGTAAACAATGTTGCTACAATACTGTCGATACAGACTCATCGCATTACTCATCTGTAAAATAACTTCAATCATATTACATATCTATTCTGGGCGCCTTGAATACCCCATACACAATGTGTGCTATTGCCATAACCATTTATCCGCAATCTCAACCTGCGAACAATGTCTTACCAAACACAATGTGTCTCATTATTCAAGGCATATATCCATAAATATATGTTGCACGCAATGTGTCACCAGTGAATAATGTATCGCTGGCCTGAGTCTGGCGTGCAGCTGGGTAGGCTGTCCGGGCCTAGCGTGCCATCAGAAATCTAGATAACTGCCCATATTAATCGGCCACCAACTTACTCAATAAGATTATTTCCAAGTGATACTAAATTTCGAAATGGAATGATTGTCTTGATTATTAAGACAGTCATTCCAGTAGTTAATTTTCAAATAGTAATCGCGTGCCCTGCAAAATAGACATTCGCTGGACCAAAACTTGTATTATCTTGACCTATGTTAAACATTAAATGGTTAGCCCATTATGTGTCTGTATATGATATTTACTACATGCTTTTATTATAAAAAAAATATGCTTGTTATCAATGAAAATATGACTGAATGGTATTGCTACATCAGGCAGCAACAACATTTAGTCAAAATCTTATACTGCTTTTAGATTAAGCTAGCTTAGAAACATGTTGTTTATTAAATCACTATACAATTAACAGCCACCTTTAAAAGATCAAATTACTTTTAAAATTTCCGGTTTTCTCATTAAAAAAATGCCTATTTGCAGACCATGACCAATCTTATATTTAACTGCAAATGGACATTTCTCAATATCACTGCAGACGCCATTATGTCCATCTTTAGTGTTAAATGATTAAAACGATTAAAGGTGCACATTCAGACCAAAATGCTCTTAGATAACATTATTTAAATTGCATACATTTAGAAGCTTAAATTGTGGGCATCAATGTAATGAAATGAAATGAATCTTAACAAATGATGATTTCATTCCGTATAAATTAATATAATTTTTCACCTGTGAATTTTAAATAGGGGCACGTGTCTCTAATTCAGTTTCACATCGTAAAAATGTTATATTAATCTATACATAATAGAATCATCATATGTTAAGATTCATTCGTTTCATTACATCTGTAGTCCAGCAGATTAGTGAAATAACTGTTAACTTTTTGGTAAAAGCATCAAATTTTCAGGAAAGATAGGTATTGGCCTACTGAATGAAAGTAGAAGTTAACCCAACGTGAAAAATCCAAAATGGCCGATATTTTCAAGATGTTGGCTATTTTAAATCTTTCAACTATAAAATATATGAAAAGTGACTACTATATATATATATATATATATATATAGTACACTGTATTTTCGTTAAAATTTTGAGGGGAATTGTAAAACTAAATATTTTCCGAAACCATTTTGTGTACCAATTCCAAAAACCAATGTTTGCCTTTTCACCAATGTGTTTATAGCGGCCATCTTGGAATTCAAAATGCCCGCCATGAAAAACACTTAAACCGTAATATCTTGGTTTACGCTTGATGTAGCATGCTAATTTCTCTTGGTAAATTTACAGATTTATGAATATTTATGTATTCCCGTAACAGGGAGGTGTTAATACCAGTTGTTGTTTCACGTTTTCGCGTTTAGGTGTTAGTACCAGTTGTTGTTTCGCGTTTTAGCACATTTTTGCTCGAAATAGGTCACCCGATTTATACGGTTGTGAAAATTTGAAGAGAAACTTTATAATAAAGAATTGTATATTGTCATTAAATGTTTGTTTTCTCATACGCGCATCTTCATTGACTAAAGTGTACTGTATGAAACTGATTACACCCACCCACCCCTCACCCACCTGCATCAGTGCTGGGCATTCCTGCTATTGTAACAATTTTACCGTAATACATGGACCAGGGTAATTTTCAACGCTATTACCAAACATAAATATAAAACATATTTTGGCAAAAGCGCCACCTATATATACATATTCATAGAATCGCGATGACGTCATCACAATCAAATTTCCTATAATACCCTGGGAGCGACGCCATTTTTGGAGGGGCTAATTTAACTTGACAAGCAATGGGCTGTAAAACCTTAATTACATTTTCTTTATCTATCCTTGCAAAATTCACGCATGATGTGATGTTTTCTGATACCTGGCGGGGTTATTACAGTTTCACAGATACATGATTTTATGGTTTGAGCTTCATGGAAAATGTAAACAATGCGTTGCTATGTGCAGTCCTCTTTAGCATGTAGTAGGCCTACGTTTGCCCCAACTTTAATGGCGACCGATCTCAAGATGCCCGGATGTGCGAAACTATGAATATTTGTAAAACATGCTTAAATTGTCGTCTGCTCGCAGAATTACACTAAATTTACATGTAGTTACGCAAGCAGTAAGCCAGCAACATTTCTAACCCTAAACCTAACCAATCAGCGTAAAAAAAAAATTAATAAAAAAAAATTTGATCTCTGGTTTGAGTAAACCATTATTGTTATCATATCTGAGAGACAGGGTTCAAATGCAGACACAACTGCGTGTAAGAAGAAGCGGCTCAGCTTTGGTGGGGCATCAAGATTAGGAAACCACAAATGTTTCGTTTGTGGCGATGCCTCGGGTGAACTACGTGAAGCATCAACATTCAAAATAGATAGACGTGTTCGTAAATGTGCACTTGAACCTCAAGATACGATCCTACTTGCTAAACTTAGTGGTGGAGATTTGATATCACAGGAAGCCGTTTATCATTCGAAATGTTTGATATCCTTATACAATAAGGCAGCTGGGAAAAATCCTGAAAATGTTGAAGAAAGCACAGATTCTAGGCTTTCTAGCGGAATCGCATTAGCTGAGCTAGTAACATATATACAAGAAACATATGCAGCATCTGATGTAGCTCCTGTGTTCAAACTTTAAGACTTTGCCACAATGTACACTTCAAGGTTGAATCAACTTGGTGCAGATATACCAGCACGAGTCAACACTACCCATTTGAAAAATAGAATCCTTGTAAATATCCCAAACATCCAAGCTCAGAAGCAGGAAGGAACGTCTTACTGGTATTTAATTCAGACATCGGATTAGATCTTCAGGAAGCATGTAACTGTGACTTTGACAATGAAGCGATGATTCTTTCTTACGCCACCAGTATTGTTCGTAGAGACATTTTCAATAGTAAAATAACATTCAATGGAACATTTGAAAGCAAATGCCAGTAAGAATCTATACCACAAAACTCAACACTTTAGTTAGTATGATTCTTGGCGGCCCAAATATCCAAACTCAGTCAAGCAACCCGATAGAGGCTCAGGCTTCACTGAACATTTCACAATTACTGAAATTTAACTTAACCCATCGTAGCACCCCAAGATATGTATATATATTTTCTGAATCCTTAGTATGTCCTGATTCAGAATCTGCATGTTGCACACATCGTTAAGCTGGCGAAAGTGTAGGACCGAATAACACTAAGAATCAATTTCTGAAAATAACAAATTTCTCGTTTTCTGTCTTACACGGAATGAAACCCATGAAAGGTATATGTTTCCCAAATTCTTTTTATGTACTGTTAAAGGATCTACAACATGTATACATTTTACTAACGACGGAAATAACGTAATTAGTATAAGCAATATGGCGGCAGAAGAGAAAGAAACATTGCGTTTTAACGACGTTTCAGTTAGCTTATTGATTATTTGCAATTAATTTATAGAATAACACGAAAATAATTGACAAAAAATAATTAAAATATGCGAAAATCTGTTCTCTGCAACCTGTGTAGGATAAACTTAAATTTTACGATTTTCAAAGGAGTATGCCGGATCAGCTGCCTTAAATACACCCGTAACATGTAAGATAGACATGTTTCTGCTGTAGAATCCAAGTCTGCCAGGTGCACGTTAATCCTTACATATTTAACCCCGCTTGTGCCAACTTAACCCTTTAATGGTCAAGTCAGTAAAACAACGACCTCTGCAGTGGTCTTAAGAAGTGGTCTACTTACAGTCTAAGTGAAGAATATTTTTGAAAATTTACCCCTGGAATGAATGGCTCGGTAACTGAGCCATTCATTCTATGGGTAAATTTCAAAAATACTCTTCTTGGTCTGCAATTGGACACTGACTAAGCAGAAATTTGAATTTTCTTAAATAGTATTTTGAGCGCTTTAATGCGCTGTTGACACAAGAGGGGTTAATGAGCTAATTTGCATAAATCCACAACTGACACCTAAAACCATATTCTGAAACTTCCAGATGATAGGACAAGTTCATCATGATGTCTAAATTGTGGTTTCTGGGACCATGGAAGCTAATTTTATCCTTAGAATACAGTTATAGTCTAACTCTAAAAATCAGGTCACATGATGACCAACGCCAACATGGCTTTCATATCGTTTTGTTATACGTTACTGTTCAGTTCCTAGATATCATGTGCAGATTGTATATGTGAGAGAATGGCGTGATTAGAGTTCACACGAATGTTGGCTGGATGTAATGATTTTTCAACCCTGTTTCAAGTTTAAATTATATGGCACATGACCGACAAAAATCCCAGTTGGCTGCCAGGTCTTTTAAATTGTTATTTCTCAGCTTCTCGGTGTGATAGAAAGATGAGTTTGGTGGCTATACTTGAGGTTAGAAGGATAAAAAAAATGCATTCTAGTCAGGTAAATGTCATCATATTCCAAAATGGCTTGTAGGTCGCACGGCAGGAATAATCCAATATGTCCACCACAGAATTATAAATTGTTGCACATATTCTCTCTGT
Source organism: Chaetoderma sp. LZ-2023a (assembly GCA_034401795.1). Lineage (NCBI taxonomy): Eukaryota > Metazoa > Mollusca > Caudofoveata > Chaetodermatida > Chaetodermatidae > Chaetoderma > Chaetoderma sp. LZ-2023a. The sequence goes on from CM067362.1 coordinate 46,786,989, forward strand.
AATAGAGCAATCTGTTAGATGATGATCAACCTTTCAAGATAAAAAAACGAAAAACAATAAAACGTTTAAATAGAAGAAATGAAGGCATCTTCATCATATTCAAGCTCATTACCCATCATTATCATCATCATCATCATCATCATCATCATCATCATCATCAATAGTCCTGGAGGGTTCTCTGAATAATCAGCAAAGGGTGCAATAGGAAATTCTGGTCCATAGGCTCGCCCAGGCTTGGGTTCATATGCAGATTAGTACATGTAAATGCAAACATTAAATGATTCAAATGCAGTGTAATGTTTACAAGTGCGTGCGTGCGTGCGTGCGTGCGGGCGGGCGGGCGGGCGGGCGGGCGGGCGGGCGGGCGGGCGGGCGGGCATGTGTGTGTGTGAAAAGGGAGGTGGGGTTGGTGTAATATCACACTGCTTATTATCTCCTCTCTGTACTTTAATATCATTACGATTCACATTCCTCATCGTACCACTACCATTAACATTCCTCAGCTCACCATCCAAATTCACAGTTGGCTTTATCATGAAGACGATTATTCTGAAATTCACCATCACCATTCACATTCTTCAGCTTCTCATCTGAATTTATAAAGCTTCTTACCGACAGCATAGCACAAAGCTGTTGAATGTGCTACATACTTACCTAAAAGAAGCACAAATAGGTACACTGAGACCAAGATTGGGCATTTGGACAGAGGACAGGAAACGGTGGTTAAATAAAGGCTGATTTCAGATGCATAATGTTTTCAAACTGCTACAGTAACAATACACAATTAATCAAATTACTGGTATACCCTACCACAGTCATTTGCGGCAATACTGGATGTGCCAAACAAATACATTGCTGAGAAACTGGCTCTGTTTCCAGACAAACGTAACCTGCAATTTCTTCGGATTGCTGACTTGTAATTACATATCACTTACAAAATGTCAATGACTGCCTACCCAGGCTAATGGTTATGTATTAAATTCTATAATTAAACCACTCTCTTGGCATCCATTAATGTTTTAGTCAAATGGAATCTTGCATTATCAACTTTCCACAAAAATTGTGTGTATTCGGGACAATTTGTGTTCCATCTCTGAAATACTTCTTTATCAGTCATTCGAAGGACATCATTTTACAACAATGTAAGACGGTTTATGACAATGGACCTTTCCAGTTTTAACTATGCCACGCCCACCACTGGCTAAGCTCTACCCACACCGTGTTCATTTTGGGATCGATCGATCCCTGAACTCGCTGACTATCAATTTTAAATATTTTGAGACTAATTTGGCTGGACGCTGGGTATGGCAGCAACAGCGTTCAGCTAAATAGTTTCAAAATATTCAACACAATGTTTTTTAATTTGCAAATGCGTACAATTCGTACAACATGTCGGACTATTAAGCGTTAAAGAAAGACCATTTCGAATCATTCATGACCTCATGGTTATGACGTCATCCTGCACGTCACAATCAATCAATCAATCAATCAATCAATCAATCATATTCCATTTCTGTAGTTGATTATGACGTCATATGATGGATGGATGAACTTGGAAAGGTCCATTACTTAATTTCGATTTGTGATAGTAGTGAGGAACAGATTCTCTCGCCACATTGCGTGACAAGCCGTCTAATTTTGAAACACGATAAATGATAGAGTCATAAAATATCCACGACGCCAACAGGAGTTGTGGGTGATTAGACTGGTCCCCTTCTCATTCTTTGGTATGTGGTCCCATATATACAGGGACTAGCCTGTGTTCAATGAAAACAGTATCCTTTGATTCCCACAGCCTGCAACCATAATACGATGGGCAATGGTATATCCTATCTGAAAACTATCGATGAATCGACCGGCAGTCTCAGCCCTACTAATATATATATATATATATATATATATATATATATATATATATATATATATATATATATATATATATATATATATATATATATATATATATATATATTAGATTATTTAACATTTTCGAGTACAATATGGATTTTTATTGTACGAGTCCACGAAGTGTGGGTTTTTTTTAACACAACGTGAACGAGTACAATAAAAAGTCTATAATGTACTCGGAAATGTTTAATGATCTATTTATCATACACCTATATATTGAAATAATTAAATAATAAACGATTCAAAGCCACACGCTCGCTGAATGTACTATTTACCAAATATACAGCACGAATGATACAAGTTAGCACATCCATAGATTGGACACTGCGCATGTCGGCGGCCTGTTGGAAACGTGAGAGTTGCGTGGGAATCCTCCTGTTGGATAGTTACGTTTTCGCTAGAATCCAACTGAGCGACATCAAGAGGTTGTAACTCATAATATTCACAACTAAACGAGTATCTGTTTGTTTATTACAACAACAGAGGAGATGCAAACTAGTCGGAAAATAGTTAAAGTTGAGAAATTCCAGGTACAGGAAAAAATCTACATCGCCTAATAGACGCGTAATATGTTTCCGTGATTGACTGAAATGACACAAATCGCCCTGTAGCAACCCTTGAGGACGAGAGGCTATACATTGCATCCCATTTAGCTTAAAGTATGCACAATCACATACTTAATGTTTGCGTCTGTGATGTTAGACTATGCCAATTTTCTCTGTAAAGGTCCATTCAAAGCAATGCACCGTTTCTTAAATGTATTGTCACATGAATCAAAATGTCCTTTTTCTGTATATTAATATGATATTCATGTGGCCAAAGTAATATGGCTGCAAAGGCTATTCATTATCTTAAGAACAAAATATGGGTATGCCTATTAAAAATAAAAGTTGTATGTCCAGAAATTTCATTTGCAACAATGCACTAGGCTATTCCAAGCATGTACTGAGAGGTCATTGCATTCTTCTATAAATCTCATTCTCAGTACATGTTTAAACTAACATGATAAGCATCAAACAATGCATGAATTATATTAAACCTTTAATGATCAAACTGACATTTGCAACGATCTTGAGGAATGTTCTTTTGAAAGCCAAAAATCTATGTTTTTAACAATTGTATGACTGGATTGACCGGCTCGATAACCGAGGCCGTCATTCCAATGGTAAAAAAATTAGCTTCTTGGTCTGCAAATGTACATTTTCTCAGGAAATTCTTAGCTTTTCTTGGACATTAAAGTGTTAATTATTCAAGTTATATGGTTGCGATCCGTCATACACACCACCCAGCTGTTCTTGAAATTTACATTGCTGCATTCTGGGTTGAAAACTGGACTATTGAGTGGGCCAAGAAATATCCAAATTCTATGAAGAGGCAATTACAGTTGCACAGGCAAAAGCGATTGATCAAATATTGTAATATACATTACATCATTATCATCCTTACACTAGAATGTGCAGTCGATGGTACACCGCAATCCCACAGGCTGCATCGCAATCCCACATGCTGCATCGCAATCCCACACGCTTTAGCCAACTTTTACGAAGTTCTGCACCCGACCTAATGCAGAAGCTAATGCAAATATCGCCTCGCAATCTGGAATCATATGAGTAACCCACAAAGCAAATTTGGTTTCAGAATTCCACCAATTTTGCCATCCTGCACCACACCAACCCCCCCCCCCCCCCCCACCCCACACCCCCACCACCACCCCACCCCCCTCATCAAGACAATGACACAGTTAACCAATTAACTCTTGGAATCCCAGTGGCTCAATTTCAAGACAGATATGCAGAAACGCTGTGAAATATTTTGAGACCAATTCTACTCGATCCTGCTGCTTCTTATGGCAGTAACAGCTTCCAGTCAAATAAGTTAGAAAATATTCAACAGAACTGATTTTTATCCAGATGTAAAGTCGGTGATAATATGTGCTGGTTAACCCCTGTTCCTACACCTCAATGCCTAGTTTTAGCGGAATCTGTCTATTGCCCATAGGTTATTTCGCCCTAAAAACATGAAATTCATTGAAAATATGGGTTTCAGGGTATCAGCTGAAACTATCTCGACACATTTAGTTCAAATTTCAATGGAACGTTCCATTTTTTGCTATGCCCCGCCCATATCTAGCTAAGCTCCACCCACACCATGCTTGTGTTGGGATCGAACTCGCTAACTATTAATTTCCAGAAATTTATGCTAGTAAGCTGTTGAATATTTTGAAATTAATTATGGCAGCAACAGCACCCAGTCAAATTAGTTTCAAAATATTCAACAGCATGTTTATTAAATAGCAAAGACATACAATTCATACAACGTGTCAGACTATTAAGCATTAAAGACGGACTATATCGAATTATTCATGACGTCATAATTATGACGTCAGCCTGCACGTCACTTAGTTGATTGTGAAGTCATATGATGGATGGATAAGCTGGAAAGGTGAATTGGTAATAGGATATAAGTATCTGACAAAACATCAAATGTATCAGTTCTAATCATGTTTCAGCAAGATGGAATTTCCAGATGTGAAATGATTATGACACCTATTGTGATTAATAGTTTGAAGGTACATGTCCCCATTCAACTTATTTTAAAATATTCAAGATTATATTCCTTGAAGGTGCACAGTCACAATAAAATGCTTTAAAATAAGTGTTCAAATTTAATAATCTTCATAATTTTAAAGGCATAAATTGTGTGACTAGATGTGATGAAACAAAATAAATCTTAGCATTCAATGATTTCATTACGTGTAAATTAATACTTTTTAAAGTTGTGAAATTGAATTAGCGACATGAGCCCCTAATTCAACTTCACAATCAAATTTTTTTAAATAATTTATATGGAATGAAATCATATGTTAAGATTTATTTCGTTTCATTACTTTGAGGTACTCAATTTAAGCCTCTAAAATTGTTAAGTTTTAACAATTCTATTTTAAAGCATTCTTTGTGTGAAGATACATCTTAAAGCTGTGAATAATTTGTAACTGATGTGCAAAGATAAAATAGTTAAGTGGTTACTTGTATTTTTAGTCTGCTATGGCAGTCATTGACAGAGTAAAATTCTGAGATGGATTTCATAAAACCTTGTTGAGCTAAGCAATCTGTGCTTAATAGAAAAAAAATGTCCAGATTGTATTTGGAATCTGACTCGTTAATATGATCTGATGCCCTAGATATCTTTTCTAGCCAAGACTTTCTTAGCTGAAAAAGTGATATGAATTTTCAATGATGAAATTTCATCACTGGTGTCCCATTTTTGCTCTGGAATGTTTATCAGCAATTATTTGACCATGGATCAAGTATTCTGATCACAAGGCTATAGGTAGTATGTGCCATGATATAATGTAATAATTTGCTACACGGCATTTGAAACTCAATTAGATACATCATGTGGCCACTGCAGATGCCATTTTCATCTGGCTTGACCATTAATCATAATGTTGCCAAATCATTGTCCATTTGCAGTCTAATAGATGACTACTTATTGTAAACTAACCACTGGAATAACTTTTTCTTTTATCCAGCCAGTTGTTCATGTGGTAAATTTTCAAAAATATTATCTTATCCTGCAAATGGACAATCCTCAAGATCACAGGAGGGTTATATGTTTTACTTGCTTGATAAAGGGTTAAGATGTGCAAACCCATTACCCTGAAACCTATGATTTCATATTACCCTTACCTTTATTAAAGCTATCTATCTGGATGAAAATGGTTTGTGAACGTGGGAGCAAATGCTAGAGCATTAAATGCTTTGGCAGTATGTACGCTCAGACTCTTCTCTGCCTCTCACAAAGGCCCTGTTGGATAGCTGTTGGATGATTTTCTCACTTTGAGCTGGTTTGGCCATCTGGCCTTACGTTCCGTAGGAGGTGCAAAAAATAGTTTCAATAAGAAACTGTACGAGTGCTCTGAAACAAAACTATTCTATATGGAACTATAATGTTTGCTAAGAAAACGGTATCCCAACCTCCTTTGCCCGACACACTAATGATGTATGACGTTGTTTTGCGTGCAATTACGTCACAGATTGAACACATGTTTTACTTTTCGCGAGTCACCTCCAAAGATGTTTCGCAAAATAGCAGAGCACTCTAACAAAACGTATCGTTCCATAGGAGAAACATGTTTTCTGCAGAAGAATTTTAGCAGTACGTTTTGTTGTGTCTTCTCTATGGAACGCAAGGCAGTTAGTATTCATATCAGTGAGTTAGCAATTCATTTGTGACGTAATATCACATTGAGTAATACTATGTTTGCGTGATGTAACAATTTTGATAAAATTATGTCATAACCCACGGTGACGTAAAATTCTTATGATGTGATAAATACCCTCTTTTATAGGACGGCCACGTGGTAGTAATGCAACCATTTCATCGGCTAGTATATATAGGTGTATATATATATATATATATATATATATATATAATAATAATAATAATAATAATAATAATAATAATAATAAAACACTGATACGAGGATGTGCAGGAATATATTACGTACACCAATTTCCGTTATTTCCATAAGATCATTTTCATATGAAGGGTAAGATCTAGAGAGACATCGTCATATTCAAATCGAGCTCTAATTCTGGAATTGTATGGTACATCTCGCAATCTATCAATGCATAGGTGGTCCTGTAATCCAATAACAACTCTACATCTGCCCCATCTTTGATGGAATAAACATATTTTAACAACCGTGCCACACCAATTGACGCGCTTGTGTCCCTTTAAGATGATGAGTATTATTGTGGGATTATTCAAATGTGTTCTTGTGGTTATCCAACAGGAACTTTGCCCATCCAGTCCAGCTCTGTGCATGTGATTATAGATCCAGTGATGTTAGCACCTCGTGTTCAAATACATTAGCAGATAATAGCTAGTCAAGAACATGAGGCTAGAAATATGAATGAAATGAATGAAATGAATAGAATTAATGAATGAATGAATCAATGAATCAATCAATCAATCAATCAATCAATCAATCAATCAATAAAAGAATGACGTCTTAGTGCGAGTCGGATGAAATTGGCTAATATGGTCCTTGACAGATTGTCAAAGAACACACATCAGTAGAGAAAGTGATAGGAGAAGTAATGGAGTTAGGAAAATTGGATCAAATCCAAAGATCCATTGGTTTATCATGTCACGTGATCATTGATGGTTAGTTATCTCCTGGTTCTCAGCACGCTACCATCACAATTTTCTACTTATGACATATACATTGATTAAATGATGAATAAAGTGACTGATAAATGGATGAAAGCCTAGATGGATGGACACATTGGTAACCATATTGCTCGATAAATGGACAGACAGCCTTATTAAAGAATAGACAGATTGGCTGATTGATGGACGGACTGACTAACTCGTTCCCAAATATGTTCAAGACAGCAGCAGTATTTAGCAACATAGCTCTCAAAATGAATATGAATTTCGATGTTGCAAAGATTATCCAACATCGGGAAACTGCACCGGTATCGCCTGAGTAGTCTAGAAATATTCAATAATATCCGAAATTATTAAAATATAAAGATGACTTTCCCTGCGATTACAAATCCACACAAGGTCTCCCTTTACCTGATTCGACCCAGTTACGTCTTGTTTAGGTGCCGTGTTAACAGTGTTCCCACCTGCCCCGTCACAATTCTTGAACAGCTTATTTGGAGCAGTTGGCCTCTTGCCCATTCATTAGCATGGTCCATTATTGATGCCCACACGATCCTGCGTTATAGAGGTCCATTTCTGGCTGTGCCTCGACCATTCCTGGGTAAGCTCAAGCCACTTGAATCCTAATTTCAAGGTAATTATACAGGTATGTTGTTGAATATGTTTATTACATTTTTTATTCATCAAAAACATACGATCCGTACACTTGACAAACTTGTGGGCTTCGTGGTGGAATTATATTACGTCATTATGATTGTGACATCACCCTACATATTACAAAATTGATTATGACGTCATATACTTAAAGTGGCAGATTTACATGTCATAATATGATCACATCTTTGACCAGTCCAATCATGTAGTGTAGAGTCATTGTACTATCTTGTCACAATCACTAATGTATAACAATAGATTTTATTTGCATATCAGCAATGTGCAAAATATAATTTTTGAACTATTAGACCACCCTCAATTGAATTAACTAGTGAATTTAAATATTCAATTGAATTTAAAAACTTTATTTATGAATCCAGAAAAATTATTTCAAATCCTTTTACACTAAACATCATTGGGTGAAACAAAGCTCCTTAGCGAGACCAGACTCCAGATTAATGTGCCATATAATCACTTGATTAGTTAGTCCATAATTGTCTATTGTCAGCTGTCTTCATCACTCTTGTATTAAGACAATGTTGGCCAAATTGTTATGGATGAGCAAAATATGTATTTCAATGAGTATGTGACTAGTGAATGAATAAAATCTCTACCAGACAAGCAACTACACGTAGGCCTTTGCCGATATTCACAACCAGCTTATGATTACTTGTCTCCCGTTTCATTCATTCTGTTTACAATGTGTCAGTGATATACGCTCTAGGTTTCTAATCAACATGGGCTATGGCAGAAAACACGATTTACACAGCATTATTCAAGGTCAGATATAAAATGTAAATTGCAAAACAATGTTATATTAATTAAATTTTTTACACAGTCCCACATTAAATTATAAGTCATAGCATACTAAGTAAGCAATAACACGTACGATAATCTAATTAACAATTTGGGTTCAGATTTATTGTTAATTTTATCACAGCATAATTAATCCATTCATGCACCTTTGTAGAGACAGTGCAAGTACTTCTTTTACCATTGTATAGATAAATAAAGACCAGGTCCCTTGTTATAGAAGGCGAGTCCGTAATTAATTATAAATAACGAATTGGCATTCAGCAGCGGAATAATGATAAACGAACAGGATCATTTATAACAAACACAGCAGAAAATACTGTATTAGGGCATGTTGGAGAGTGAGCTGTATGTGCGCAACATTGATAATGTACATGGTTCCTTCCACACTCTAAAAATACATTCTTGAACCAGTTAAAAGTTTTAATATCTTTTCATATAATAGTTTATCGCAATAAATAGAACTCTTATAGAAAAAGGAATCTAATCAGGTATATCAGATGCGAAGATGGATATAATTAATGCTGTATAGTTATGTTTAAAATACAATATTAATCCTATGCCGGGATCGTAGTACGACCAATGAATCATCCGTTTTTGTATCACTTCATTTGCATTTAGATTTTGACCTGAACATGGCAGTACATTACACACCCACAAAACAACGATTCATTCAATACTCATAAATGGGTGAATGGATGAAAATGCATTCAGATGACAAACATAGAAATGTACACCAACGTTTGTCAAACTCGATTGCCTATTGTTCATTTTGTGTAATTTAAAGATTTATTTATTTTGAGATCAGGACATTATGTGTGTATAACGAATAAATAGTATATCATATGATACCCATAATAGTCTAATATTGGTTTTATTTCACCTGTATGAAATTGGGCATTTTAATTATCTGTCTAATCTAATAGACCTTTCCGCTATCCATCCTTCATATGACGTCATAATTAACTACATGACGTTTAGAATGACATCATAATCAATTAGATAAGTACGTCACAAACGCATAATTGAAGACGGGCTATGCGTTGTCGCACGAATTGTATGTCTTTACTATTTAATAAAGATGTTGTTGAATATTTTGAAACTAATTTGACTGGGCGCTGTTGCTGCCATAGGCATCAACAACACGCAGTCAAATTAGTTTCAAAATATTTAACAGCTTACCTGTAGTTTTCTGGAAAGCGAGGTGTGGGTGGAGCTTAGCTAGAGGTGGGCGGGGCATAGCTAAAACTGGAAAGGTCCATTCTCCGTGTACTTAAGACAACCAAAACAGATCAACTATGAATCCTATAGCATACCCACATTGGCACTTAGACAAAAAGTGTATGTTTTGCCGCATATGCTACCACACATTAACATATGCTTCGCATAAGGACATTGTTTCTTAAGCTTAGCCAATGGTAATGTATCATATATGAAAGGTTACTTTGACAAATCTTGACTCCCCCCCCCCCCCACCCACCCTGCCTGCTTAAAAATGGCTAGATTATTCTTAAAAGAAAGGGAGCAATCTTTTGTGATATTTGCGAGAATTTTGAAATGATATGCCAGTGTCATAAACCAACGTCACAACAACATATATGATAGTAGTTTCATAGCTTTAAGCGGAGCAAATATCGCGTGTGAATAATTTTTAAACCTAGATTGGCGTGCCGTTTGCAAGACAACCTCATGAGAGGTATGAATAATATGTGTAATGACATAAGCAGATTCAGGTAATTCAGATGAAAACAAGAGATACGTCTTTAATATTAATGTGATAATCAGTCATGTCAGTTCTATGTATTTTAATGATCGAATGCGGATATAGTAAAAAATCATGAAGCCATTGTTGGGGATTCTCGCGTGAGAATCACAGATATGATTACGAAACGATGCACGAAATTTGTTAACGCCATGATAGCGTACTTGTCCGCTATTAATTGCCATGTTGTCTGCTTAGCAGAAGCTGTGACAGTACTATTGAACGATGCAGTCAGCAGTATCCGGTGTCAGGCCAAAACACAGTCGATTAGCAATTCTAATTCATGCTCACTTTTCGGCATTATTACATAGCTGCACTTTTGAGTTCTTTTCAAAACAGCAATTCGCACCTCCATGCAATAGAGAGCTCCGAGTTTATTTACGACAAAAGGGTTATGACAAAGACATCAATTTCGTGTAAGTCTATCACAATATAGACACCCCTCGGTCCTGACGCAGCTGTGTGGAGCACGCCCATTAGGTAGGCCGTTCAGATACCGCCTGTCGTGAGAGCCATATGATGACGTCACTTGGCAGTTCACCTTTCCAGAGTAGCCATCTATCATCTGACGGCATTTGACGTCATAATCAGCTAAGCGGCATGTAAAATGACGTCATAAGCATTAGTTATAAAGGATTCTATTTGGCCCGTTTTTAACTCTTAATAGTCCGACACGATGTAAGAATTGTATGTCTCTATTATTTAATAAACATGCTGTTGAATAATTAGAAATTAATTTGACTGGACGCTGTTGCTGTCATAGGCTATATTCAATAGCTTACCTGTATAGTTTTCTGGAAATTGATAGTCACGGAGTTCAGAGATCGATCGATCCCAACACGAGCGAGATATGGCTGGAGCTTAGATAGAGATGGCAGGGGCATGACTAAAAATAGGAAGATCCATTACCGGCAATGATCGTTAGTGCGCCGACGATGTATTATGCATTGCCACTACAGAAGCAACAAAAGATGGTCATTAATGGTAGATGGTATTGTGGCCATGCAGTTAAAGTGAGTGATATCTTTCGGCCCCAACAGAGTTCAAGTAATCCTGCAGCTGATTTTCAAATAGGGCTTAGCTTAAGAGGTGGCTGCACCCGTAGTACAACATAGGTGTCTTTGTATTTTCGTTTAGTTTAAACACTAACCTTATCTGTCCGAAAAGGTGAAAAGATTGATTTGTTTGGTCTATGGTAGAGTTAATTCCCGGAAATAGAGGACAACGTTAAATGTAGAATAACTCGGCCATTTTCTAAAGAATCCTGCTATAACTTGTTGCGATTGTTTTGAATAAAGTGAGAAATAGCATAATGATAAGGAAAATTACTATGTTCCTTAGTAAATTAATTTCTACACATTTTATTACAAAGTATACCCTTTTTTCCGCGCAACATCTTAAAATGTCCACTACTTAGTTTATTGTAGTGCTAGGAAAATCAAGTGCATTGAATGGAATGGCTTATTGCCGAATCTGGCCATCATTGACCTCTCACTAGAAAGAAAAATTAGTCAGATATAACGCGTATGAAAAAGGATATTAAAATTTGAGTTACCCAATCCTAAACAAAGAAATGGACAAAAATATATTGTCTGAGTCTTTCCTGGAAATCTTATGATCAAATTTCTCCTTCTACGGGGTTTCCAGAAGCACTATGAGAGTGACAGGTTTTTAGTAAATTGATCTGTAGATGCAATACTAGACGATCACGACTACAACATCGGCATTGTTGTTAGTAGCTTAGGCAATGGGTAGACGTCGATGGGTAGTATTCATAGACTAGGATACACATCAGGAGATACCTGTCAACATAGATTCCTTAGCCAGTGCCATTGATCATATTCGACAAAATGCGTATAAAAAGCGTTATAGATGATGATGAAATCAGCAATATTCAAGGTGGCACAATTTCGCTTCAAAAGGTTTTGTTCACCACTGGGTTCAAATGGCAAGTTTTGGTCATCATATATTGATATTGTCGACGTACTGCTGCAATTCATACGATCACCTAAGGAGGCAGATTGGGCATTGCACATTCAGCGTTTACTAGCGATGACGCTATGGTTTGCATCATATCATATGACAAGACAAACTATGTAAGATACGATAGATGGTAAACCTTCCACAAGTCACCTAGATGCACATAATTTGTTAATGCGAGACGATTTCGTGGTACAACGATCAATTATAAATACATTCGAGCGTATTCCACATCATCAAACAATTGAAGTGACAACAATTAGGGACACTCAGTGGCGGGGAGGAATTATCAGAATCACATTCAATCCTGGTCCTGCTTTCAATTGAAATGCATCCCTGAGAGAATTACTCACATTATAATATTCATTAGGACACACCTGAGGGGCACCTCGTAAAAACTGTCAAAGCATTCTTGCTGTGATAGGTTGAGAACTCTGAAACCCTAGATGTAATACAACGTAATAGTATGTGCATTATAGATGTTATGACAGAGAAGAATGGACTAGTCTGATTTTGAGCACTATTATCAGAGGTAGGTCATCTATTGTCCGATGGCTCTGACATAGAAATCTATGTTTATTACCAGAGTATAGTATATGAGTAGCATAGGATGGCAGGTGACATGTATATTGATATCGACTTTTGGACACTATTTTAGCATCAATTCAAAACATGGGTGTATGGGTAGTCAAATTAGTCAAATGTGTATATCCTTCTTCACAGCTATTATATTTTCATGATTATGTTTGCAAATGAATGTGCATAGAGACTGCGGAACAGATGAATATATTATATGCTTCTATAGGTAGCACAAATTTGATGCTCCATTTGGATAATTTAATTGTCTCTGATACATTTGACTGAAAAAGTGTAATTTTCAATGGGATATGTGTACTATCGGCAAACATGCTAATCTCAAACATTTCCTTTGACATGTTACATCACGGGTGCGCACGTGCGTGCGTGCATGCGTGCGCGAGTGTGTGTGTGCATGCACGCGCGTGCGTGCGTGTGCGTGTGTCGGGAGGGGGCTGTGTGTGTGTGTGTGTGTGTGCGTGTGCGTGTGCGCGTGCGTGTGCGCGTGTGCATGTTTGCGTGTGCGCACGCGGGAGGGGGGGGGGGGGGGGGGGGTTAGGGGTCAATGTCACAGAATTATGCCAAGTTATGGCAGGGCTAGTTATGAAAAGCCCTAGTTATGATGTATTTTCTGTTTTCTTCTATTTCTGGGAATTTACAATACCCTGACACTTAAAGTTTGGTTGATGTTTTAAGATTTTTACATTAGGATTCGAAGAACGAGAAAATAAATTAAGAAACATATGTTGTACTAGGGAAATTGAAAATCTCCCGAACATCCCCAGGACTAAATGGGACATAATGAGGGTTGTCTTTAATGCATATCAATCTACCAGAGTTCGGACACCTTCAATAAAATAGGTTCGCCCTAAAACTTGTATGTTTTCACAATTTGCATGCTGAAAATAAAGTTAATGCAAGAAAGGCATACTCTGAATATACAATTCTTACCAGACTCTCATAAATATATGTTGACACATATATATTGACACATATTAAGTAAAGTATGTTTGCCATTGTGTATTTGATGTATTATGTGCAAAGTCAAATTCTTCACAATCAAGAATATCATGGAATAACTAGAGCTAAGCTTGTTTAAACCTTTGAACCCTGAATTCCAAGTATTTGAATATCAAGGTAACTACAGAGGTAAGCTGTTGAATATTTAGAAAGAAATCTGACAGAACCTCACATTCAAATTATTTTCAAAATATTCACATGTGTATTTATTAAATTGTATATGAGTTATTGAAATCGGGATTTCGTATTCACGTGCTTAAAACGATGCTAATCTCATCTCAAATGTTGTATTGCACTGATATGTTTTGGTTTATAAATTCCATATCATTCATATCCTGTAACATTCCCTTATCTGTATCACAATTATCTGCTTTGTAATAAAGCGTAAACTTTGAACAGTGAACGCCAACATGTTGTCTCTTCAAGCGATAGTGTGTCATGGAAGTGCGGACACATTACATTCTTTATTATGTAATAATCGTGTTGTAGAATATTCTGAAACTAATTTAACTGAAGGTTGTTGCTGCCTATGGCAACAACAACTTCCACTCAAATTAGTTTCAAAATATTCAACAATTCACCTGTATGATTGCGTTAACACCACATGGCCAATCTATAGATCGCACCTCTATGACTGAGAGAATATACCGAGGCAGACAAGCTATGTTTTTTCTGATTGGTTGAAAAGTACACCATGACAGCCATCATAGTCTGTAGAAATGTATCTACGTTTAGCTACTAAAGCGTGAATATCTTTCGTTGTTGGCATGACAAAACGCTAAAATGCCAGGGATGGATTATGTGTGGGAAATTCTATCACGTAAATCGTTAGTATAAGATGCGGCGAGGGTTCCTATAAAATGGTGGCCTTTATAGTAAAGACAGATGCTGTCTTATTGCAAAGAGATTACCTCCTCGCATTCACTTTGGAGCCTATGCTAGCTATTTATGATAGATGGATACCATGTATTAAAAGATCCACATTATCTACCAGCAAAATACATGTAATAGTTGGTGCAGGTGTGAATGTAGCCACAAGACAGCATCAAAGGATGCAGCAAACTTGTAAACCACTTCAATATATAGACACACAGCTTTAATTTTTATACCACTGTTCCGGGGTGAAAATCGATGATGCATATCTTGAAAAATTATTTTTGAGATTAGCAAACTACTGAATTACATCTGTGAAGCTATGGTTTAAAAAGTTAATTTCATTCAACCAATGTAAGATCAACTAGAATGCATCCAGGGGAGATGCTGGCTCACGCCTTTGCGCTCCGTCTTGACAATGCGCTTTACTTACCCCTGTGTCCTGCATGCTTGATCCGTTGATCGCAAGCTCAAAGCAATGATAAACTGCCAAAATATGATGGTGCATGCTAAATCTGGTGATTCTACATTCTAGAAATTCCAGAGTTATGGCCAAAAACGTGTATTCTAGTATGCACTTTGTGATCCCGTGACCTAGATCATGTAGGTATGTTTTCCGATTTTGTAATTCCACCTTCTTGCATTGTAGAATTATTGACGAAAATGTGTATTCCGGTATGCACTAAGTGGCCCAGTGACCTCGATTTGTACCTTTTGACCTGAAAATAAAGGTTTTCTAGCACTCAGACTATGAATGCAAGTGCCAAGAGTGTATACCGAGAAAGACATGCTAGAGCTTTTCTGATTGGTTGAAAAGTAAATCATGACAGCCATCATAGGCTATAGAAATGTACCAACATTTAGCTACTAAAGCCTGAATATCTTTCTTTGACTGCACGAAAAAAGCTTAAAATTGTATGCATTGTTTATGCATGGTCAGTTAGATTATCTATATAGATATCATGAGACGAGGTTAGTTATCCTATAAATACTAAATATGTTATCTTCAAAACCTGTGTTCCGCTAAAACAAAAAATACATATGAAGGCCTCAGGTATAGCTAAAACTTTCAGGTACGTTTTACAATTTTCTAGTAATCAAACGTTTACCAATCTTGTATTCTTCAACAACAGGGCCGATAATGTGTTGACTGTTCATTAACCTGTTTGCCATGTCACTAGTGCGCTGGCACATGGCTCCATAATACCCATACAGTTTACCTTAGAAGCCGTTTATATATGTCAAGTGATTGTGAATTTACAAATCATATCAATTGTTATCCCCAGTATATTTCTGTCGTAGAGATGTCTATTTGAAATTTTTGTTCCATTTTGAACACAATAAACTAAGGAATTCATCTGTAATGGATTTCATTGCTAAGACATACACTACAGGATTCAGAATGCTGTTCACATACAGTATATGAAGAAGAACCAAGAATAAATTATCTAGACCATTCTCATACCCTTCAATACCAAAATGTTGTATTACCATGTAGGAGAAGGCTGGCATCCAGCAAATATAGAATAGAACAATGACAATAGTGACAGCACGAGCATCTGGATTTTTCCGTGATTGTTCTACCTCTAGAGATTTACCCGACCTCTTATAAGCGAAGTATTTAAGCACATGAAGAATGAATATGGTGACACATGGAATGATTGAACATGCAATCATGAATATCAAATCTTTTGTCGCATTATCAGCGATAAAGATACAAATCATTACCTCTTGTCCATCAACCATTGTGAATACTGCTCTAACTAGTGCTGCATACACCAGCCCGGCACTTGTAGATATAGTTACAATGAATGCACAGTATTTGACCATCAGACTCATTGTAACTGTAGCGCGGGCTTTAAGGGGTGATAATACCTGGTAAAGTCTGAGTCCTGCGAAAAACAGAAGGTGATACTCACTTCCAACAACACCTGCAATTGCGAAGAAACATGACAACGTACATAGGAATCCAGTATGAGGAATTGTCATGATCGGCAGAACAAACATAGCATACAAGGCTCCTCCAATGCAGACCCATGTATCCATCATTGCTAAGCTGGTCAGAATGGTAAATAATGGAGAGCGATACCGCTTTGACTTCGTGAAGTAAATTATTAATATTATATTAAGCAAGATGCCTATAATTTCGAAGATCGCGGGTATCTCTTTATACAAATAGCTCGGTAAGTTTAAA
Organism: Chaetoderma sp. LZ-2023a; assembly: GCA_034401795.1. Lineage (NCBI taxonomy): Eukaryota > Metazoa > Mollusca > Caudofoveata > Chaetodermatida > Chaetodermatidae > Chaetoderma > Chaetoderma sp. LZ-2023a. Next base: position 46,803,947 of record CM067362.1, read on the forward strand.
TTCCATCCAAGCTCATGTCTGCTGCCATTCAAAGATCCCATAACTGCACTAATTGCTGTCGGTGCAATAGCCACACTGTCCAGTTTCAAGGAATAGTGTATTTCCTGCCCTGCATAGGTGACACGCCTGCTATTATCATGGGAAATACAGTTTGGTGTCAAATATCGCGGCTCTTTACGAGACTATGTATTTGCCTTACGAAAACAACCACAAGCTCATTTAGTGATGGAGCTGAGTATTTGTAAAGAATTTGTCTTAAAATTGTTTATTCATAAGACCTCAATCTGGACCACAATACCGTTTAATCACATTTTAATAAAAAACCAATAATCAGCATGATTTTATCGTAGTCCATTAAAAAATACCCCAGACAAGCGACATTTTATATCATACATTAGCACTATAAATGATCTCCAATGGTCAATTATGGGCTACTTTATTGCGCCAAATTATGTTCAAGATATGTCTGAGAAACAAGGAAAGTATTTGTTCAGCGTTAAACGAACTCTTCTATGATTATGTTATGACAAGTACATCAAACAAATCAATATAATAAGCAATGTCAAAGGGTTGTCTATATGCTCATGAAATCCATTCAGCTATAACCGGCAGTTGTCGTCGTCTCATCGCTACAACGTGCATCTTTGTTTTATTGATTTGTGTATGTTATAGAGACACTGTTTTGCAATCTAATTCAAGCCTTTAACCTTTAAACTCCAGTGTAAATATCAATATCCTGGAATGCTGTTGAATATTATGAAACTAATTTGACTGAAAACAGCAACATAGCTCCCTTTTAGGTTAATGCCAAAAGAGTCAAAATAACATTCCCTACTAAATAAAGAATATCTTGTCTCTTGGCTTTAAGGTTTAAGCAATATTTCATTGAATATTTTGGAAACAGTTTGATGCCATTCTTACCAAAGCACATTTCCAAGTTATCAAAAACCAATAAAGTAAGTTGATATGTGATGTCCTGTTGTCATATCTGCAAAGTGAATGCCTTCCTTTAAGACTAATCAAATTAACTGGCTGCATTTTATTTTTAGTTAGCATCTATTGTCCAGTGTATAACACCAGAATGGTTTTAATAGAGAACATAGCTGCGCTGACAGAGACTAGCGATAGCAAATGTTGACATCACAGAGACTAGCTACAGCGAATGATGACAACAGTATTTTTATGAAAGCCTTGCGACTTCTACAAAAAGGGAATCAACATAACACGTGCATTTGATGCCATCAAGAGACCAGAGATCCTTCAATTTCTCTATCATGCTGGCTGAGATGGTAACGAGCTACGTCTGGTGAGACTTATTAGCCAAAACAGATTAAATGTTGGCGTCAAATCAACACTGAAAAGCTTGAAACGCTTCATGTAATGTTCGTAAATGCTTAAAATAAATTTATTTGATTTGGTGGTCATAACATTTCTATTATTCAACCCATTTTATTATGAGCTTTACCTGGCTTAATCTGTTCACAGGTTTCACCAGTCATATCATGTTGCGCGAGTCAAACGACTCCATCCCCACAATCAACCTGCGCTACATAGAAATAACTTAACTTGAACATTAGGTTTCTTTGATGTAAGTTGTTTTGGTCGGAACGAGCTGTGTTAAAGGTCATTGAACGTCATTGATGTCTGTTCCAATTGCAGTTGCAGCATGACAAAATGTGTTAAAATATTTATATCCATTAGTTTAGGTAATACGACATCTGATCTAATCATATTAGCGCTGGCTAGATATTCTCTGAGTGTCAGCTTAAAATATCAAAAGTCCATATTGGAATACACATATTCAGCAACTACTCTTGGCTGCAGGAATGTAGAATCACCCGATTTGACACAAACGAATTCGATAATTATAGGTTATAACTATGTCAATAATAGTAGCAGGTTATATATATATATATATATATATATATATATATATATATATATATATATATATATATATATATACACCTGTGCAAAAGCTAAGCACCAGCAAAAACAATAGAATGTAGAAACATGATGGTACAACTAGGCTGCCATACTTTTTGTCCCCGCGTTAGCTGACATAATTCCATGTACGAAATGCACATGCATGCATGACTTCACGCCGCTTGATGTCCGTGCGTGGCGGGAAACAGCACACGTGTTCAGTTATGTAAAAGTCCAGTTTGAGGTGTAGAACATTACATACAGATTTAGGCGACAAGATTAGGAATTTTGTGTTCATGACCGTGGTTTATTTGTACAGAGAGAATTAGCTCTTGATTGTGAACCGCTATGGCAAGACGAAGATTAAGTGATCGTGTGAAATGGCAAATCATAGGCATGCATACCACTGGTATGTCATGCAGAGAGATTGGCAGACAGCTGACCATTAACCATACTGTAATCAGTCGTTTGATTGCAAAACATGGGCAAACTAACGAGGTGAAGGACAGGCCTAGATCTGGAAGACCGAAGAAGACTACTGCCCGTGATGATCGAGCCCTAGTACGCCTTGTTAGGAGATCTCCATTCACCAACAGCAGAGTGCTCAGCCAGCAATGGGAGACGCGCAATAGAGTGTCAATGTCTACCGTCAAAAGGAGACTGTATGCTGCTGGCATGAAAGCTAGGAGACCTGTCAGACGTCCTCTCCTCACTGCACACCACAAAGAGGAGCGTCTGAGGTGGTGCAACGAAAGAAGACACTGGAACATGAGATCCTGGAGACGGGTACACTGGTCCGATGAAAGTCGGTTCCTGCTTCATGCCACAGATGGTCGAACTCGTGTATGGAGGTCCAGACGCACGGCGTACGACCAACGTAACATCATGGAAGAAGTTCCATTTGGTGGAGGTTCCGTTATGATATGGGGGTGCATCCCATTTGATTGTAAGCTGGATCTGTTGACTGTACCTGGAACACTAAATGGACAAAGATATCAAGATTCCATACTGGATAGAGTTGTGGTCCCTCATTTTGTAAATCATGTACCTGGAACCCACCCTATATTCATGGATGACAACGCCCGACCACATCGTGCTAGAGCTGTGCATGAATACCTCCGCCAGAATGCCATCGAAACCCTACCATGGCCAGCAAGGAGCCCTGACATGAACCCTATTGAGCATATCTGGGACATTCTGGGAAACATGTCGAGAAGGAGGGATCCTCCTGTGCAGAACCTACAGGAATTAACAGACGCACTCCATCTTGAATGGCAACGAATACCACAATGGCGTATCAGTCGGTTGGTGACCAGCATGAGACGTCGTGTCCAGGCCGTCATCCAGGCACAAGGTGGATATACCCAGTATTAATAATGACAGTCTCAAACTCGTGCACAGATGTTAAACTTCGTTTTCAGACACCATTAATGACAATCTAGCCACGTGTGTCAACTGTAGGGCAATAGTTGTCAGTTGTGTCAACGTAACCATATTCAGGCCTCGTTTTCAAGTTCAAACAAAAACATACAGTGTTTCCCCACAATCATAATCAGCATTCCTCTAGTTGCATTATTACCTCTTGCACTAAGATGGATGGGTACATAAGTGTTTATGCTATTGCTTTCTTCATAGCACATGAATATACCCTCGCATGTGCGTAAAAATAGGGTGGTGCTTAACTTTTGCACAGGTGTATATATATATATATATATATATATATATATATATATATACAATGCCTGAAAGAAATCGCTTTTAGGTACACATTCTAATGCGTTTAAGTAATGTAATTCCACATTGTCGATAGGTCTTAAGAAATAATCAATACCCATGCACTGGTGTTTGCGTTGAGATGGTCTGTCGTGTTGGCACCCATAACAGTCTAGTCTACGGATCTCTAAATTCAACAAGTTTGCGAAAATAGCTGTAGCATTGTCTCTGGTAGATTGTGGAATGCTTTTGGAGTCAAAGCTCTGATATTCCCATTCATTTATATCTCGATGGAACGTATCAGATGTATCCTGCAGTAGCTCCATGTTGGGCATAAGTTTCGACAGCATCGAGCGAGTTGGGTAATGTAAAACAATCGTCTTCTTCGTAATCCTGTAAATCATTAGAACCCAACGTATCCAGTAAGGGTTCAAATCCTGATGGTACTTCTTCCTCTACATTCGTAGACACTGTTGAATAGTGTAATATAACTCTCCGACAGTCTTGAAAATATGTAATCCTTAGTCTTTACTGTGTCAGTCTCTAAAACTATAATTAGTTTAAGTTCTTCATCCATAGCAGTAATGTTTAATCTGTCCGATATTAACTTTGAATTAACATTTACACCGCTACTCAGGGTTCTGACTATTTCAAACCAAACGTCTTCATCAACCATTAACTTCAAGATGACTCTAGAGACAGAGAGTGAGGGCACATTACTGCATAGGCCGATTTGTCTCTGCCCATTATCCGAGTGACACAAATCAGCCATTAATCTAATGCTTAATAACTGTTCTCTGTAATCTTTGGAGAGCATCGCGTCAATCACCGCAAGTTTTTATCTAGATATTGACAAGCATAGAGTTTGTTATAACTCCGAGAATATCATGCAAGTTCTCCGTCAGAATTTTCGACGAGTCGCTAGAGAATGTTGCGCTCCTGAACGATGGTTTCATCTCGGTTTGACCTGGCGAAGTAAAGTACCAAGTTAGCTTGACCTACGGATATTTAGTGCTGATAGTGACCTTTAATTGAGGTTCTAATTCGTATATGCAATTAACCTAATCTATGCTATTGGAACACCTAGCCCTAAGCACAGTTTCTTCTAATGCCGGTATCATAGCAGCGAACTTTTGAAACGTATTGCCGTACATAAACACTACCAACACTAAACTCACGTATGGCTACTACAAATTCGTCATTACATTTCATGACGCATACATGCACATTGTTACCGAGCGCGATGAGCACGTCACAGCCCATAAAATTGCATGTATTCATAATTATAATAAGTCTTGAACAAACTGTGTAAACAAAAATCAAAACATTAAGCTTAACAGATCAGATTTTTAAAACGTAGCTTATATACGTTAATGCCTATCGATAACGCTCGTCATTACGCAAATTACCCGTAAGCTCCCCTCATTGGATGCCCAGGAGGCACATGATTTAATGAGGGGGTGGGGCTTCACGCTTGAATGAGTTCCCAGAGTCAGGAAAAAACGAGTCCAGACATGGAGCCTGTCAATCATCCTTAATAGTAGAAGGGCGACATTATAGTCGGCTGCGCTGATTGGTCGAGAGGGTGATGACTTAATCATTTTAATAAGGCCACACACCCTTGTTTTCCGCCAAAAATAAAGGTGTTAGGGGGCGTGGCCAGGTCAGACCAAGCAGCACGGGAGCTTATCTCATCATCAACTTATTGAATGCCAGCTGGCACATTGCAGGCCTAATGCCCTGTGAAAAGGGGCGTGGCCTAGCATCCGCCCACCTCGTCGCTCTTGTCGCGTCACCTGACAACCTCTATGCTCGCTGTCGGGCCCTAATGCTCTCCATGAAGGAAGGTGGTACATAATGTATAGAGTGCTAGCATGCAGCCATATCGTCGCCCTGGTTGAGTTACATGATGCCCGCTACGCTCGTAGCTAGCTCTAATGCACCATGAAACAAAGGTGTGTGGTCTAAGGTTTGGGGCATGGCCTAGTGGACGCTATATCATCGCTCTGAGGTAGAGCTCAGCTTACGATGTTCCATCTCTAAGCATTGTTGAACTAATGACCCGTGAAGGAAGATGCACAGGACTAAATTCGGGGGTGGTGTGATGAAGGGTGGGGCGGCATAGTCTAATATGCAAATGAGATGATGTCACAGCTCACGTGACACCTGCATACCAATAGATACTGGCGCTTATCTCGTCATCCTAGCTGAGGTCAAACTTATTGAATGCCAGCTTTTGCGTTGCAGGTCTAATGACCCGTGAAAAGGTCTTGTGCAAGGTCAAGTCACATGATGCCTGTATGTCAATCAGCATGGCCGCTTTTCTCGTCACCCTCGGTTCAGCTCAACATGGTCAGACGTGTTCTGACGAGTAGCCCCCCACCCCTCCACTCCAACGCCACCCACAGTACTCCAGGGTAATAAGGATATACAAATTCAGGAAAGCTCATCAATTTGTATGTAAGAGTTATGAAATGCAAAGATGAACCTGTAGTTGACATACTAGACAGACTGCCAGATGGATGGGCATATGGATAGGCGAATGAATGGATGGATGGACAGATGTGTTAGTAGCATCTATCCTACCACACGTGGATTGTTTATGCACTATAATGCATATTCAAATATACTGTTTGTAAAGCTAGGAGTAGCAATAGAATAGAGAAACGTGTTTAAGTTTACAACCTAGAACCTCAGATAAATGTTTCTATCAGCACTAAAGACCCTTACATCAACATATGTTTGTACTTTATGCCTCCAGGTGGCAGTCAGATGAAAGCCCGGTTTAGACACATTAAACTCTTCTACAATGCTTGGAATAATCTGAATGCTACCGTCTCTGAAATCAATGGTGCCTTAGTGAACTCTACCTTAATTTAATTACCAACAACCGTGTGCTTCTCCAGAACCATGGGATGTGCTGCTGAGCATGAGGTAAATGGCTAATGACGATCGTTCTGATGTAGATATTTGTCAGATAGGTCTATAATCGAGAACACATTACCAAAAGGTTATTCTCTGACACTCTGTAAATTGCCCGTAAGACTGAAGAGGTAAAGATAATCACCGAACAATATATCGGCAGAGGAGGAGGATTCGCGAAGAAGAAGCGTGTACTTTTGTAGAATAGCTATCAAATGGTTATTGGGTCTAACGAGGTTTCCTGTCTGATGGGTCTAACGAATTGGAAAATCATATCTTAGACCCACTACACCAGCCTTTACCTATGGACAAAACCATTTCTCGGCAATACATTGCTAGAAGATTTTCCAGAGTTAGCTTTAACCATGGCAGAATTCGAGTTACCTGGAGAAGAAGCCGAATAATCAGCTGACGTTTTCAGAAGCCTAGAGGCTCATGCTGTTATAGATCTGGAAGATATATTAGCCAGGCTGGAAGACCCTGCAGCAGAAAGTGTCATTTTAAAAAACAAAATGTAACTAGTGCTCCCATTGCTGAAAATGACTATGATGAATTTTTAACGATAATGATTCGAATGTTCATCGTGAACACACCTGCTATATAAGTGAAAGATCAATTGCTCGACAAGAGTCGAGTTCATTTACTGGTTTGAAATATCTAACAATGACTTCTGTAGCTCCTAAAGGGTACTCCCTCTTCTTACATTTGTACGGGTAAAGCCATGTAATAGCCAACTATGCTATGTACTCATTCTAGGAGACCTTAAGGTGCAAACAGATGGCATTAGTATGACCTCCATAAAGTGCATCACAAGGTATAATGAGTACGTGATAGGTCCTCATTCAGAAAAGCATCGATGCCAGGGTCTTTATGCCTCATAGACTTAAATTCATAACTCCACATTTCGACCACCTTAACGCCCATACGCCTACAATGAAAGAGTTTTCTGATAAGCCTCTTCTTAAGTCAGATTCAGTTAAAGAACATATTTCACCGTAGCTAGGGGGTAGGGGGTCTAGTGTACGCATCGATCCCCCCCCCAAGCCCCAATCTCTCCATATATGGGCAATTAAGCCCCACCCCACGCCAGTGACGTCATCAAGCACAAGATAGCTCTCGAACAATCAAAATGCTCACTGCTTATCAACACCCCACATGCTGATTCTACACATCCCCACTTGTACATTCAAAAAAAAAAGGAGCTACTGACACTTGGACAATCACAATTTCCGTCCTAGCAGATCTCCTATACTCCTAAAGACATTAAAATACTATCTCTAAGAACTTACCCTAGCATATTTATTCCTTATGTGTAAAAATCCAAACGAATATGTACAAAAAACGCAAAGACACTATCTTCATTGAATACTTAATATTTACATCCACACAAACAGACATCATTCCACGAATGTAATCCACGAATAACTACTCTGAAAAACAATAAAATCCAATGTTCGATTGTTAATGCACGGATACTAACACATGCAACACAGCCTACGAATATACCATGAAAAAAATATATCCAATGTCTTTGAGCATGAAACAGAGAAGATGAAAACTTATAAATTCCAACGAATATACCTGAAAAACAATACAATCCTAATGTCATTGAACGCGTGCACAGCACTTTATATACCTCACCAAATACCCTGAAAAATATATCTCCAATTGTCATTGAATTCGCACAAGAACACACACTCACATTTGAAAAATCTATGGACTTCCACTAATACAGAACACAACTTATATAAATCATCACATGATGTGTACCCTACAACAGACTAGTCTAGAATGAAATGAAAAAATGAGAATTACATGTCCACACTGCATTTTCAAAAGACCACCCTCTCCTGATTGTCTACGTCGATACTTGGCTACCTCTGATTGGTTAAAGAGCTAAATCAATACCTAAGAGCTAAATATCTAGCATTTATACTGTATAAGGCGAGACACATCCCAACACCTATTATTGCAGAGTGGTCTGGAAATCCATATTGCACTGAGACCCCTGCATGAAGACCAAACTGATGCTCCTGATTGGCTGAGTGGATAGTTAACCAGACATTGTAGCTATCAATCAATAAGATGCAAGCTCTGATAGTGATAGGCGCAAGTGATAAACCACTCGCTTTGATTGCTCCTAGGGATAGAACTTTAGCTCTGACTGTCTGGGGAAATACATCAATAGCTACAGCTGTTAGAATCAATACTTCACTAACTCTGATTGATCCTAGGGATAAAACGTTAGCTCTGACTGTCTGGGAAAATAAATCAATATCTCAAACTGTTAGAAGCAATAGATCACGAGCTCTGAAAGGGGAAGCAAACAATTGCTCTAATTGGTTAGAGCGATAAATGCCTGACAGTGATTGGTCACTATGCCTGATTGAGCTAGATTCAAATCTTATAAACGTTTAGAAAATTTCCCAAATAAAAAAGAAAACTTAACAATTCTCTAAAAAATGAAATCTGCCGATTTCTTAGGTTGTTCTGTACCTGTCGACTTGGGTCGCTCGAAATATATTCGTGTAATGTGCAAAAGAGGCGAACTGGGAGTCGATTTTCGTCAATTCAGTACAGTTGGTGGCGATCCTACAGGTCGTGGGCTGTATATGAATTCGCAATGAAGAGATTGTTCACCGAGCATGTCAATCACACAGTGTTGAAATAACCCAGTATACTTACGAACTTGAACCTGGATGTAAAGTTAGCATTCTGAGTAAATACCCATGCGTGGATGTACGACGATTCTTCAAGCTACCCAAGGAGATTAACAATAGACCTACTACACACAGTATGTACTTTAATGACACCAAATGGAGAATCTTTAAAGAGAATGCTAGAGAAATTCAGGCTGAGTTGGATTAAATGAACAATATGGCACAAGATATGGTAGATCAGAAAGTGGAACATATATCGATTACAACATTGCCTAAGCAGCCCAATAGTGACGCTCAACGAATAGGGATCTACACAAATACAAACTCTCAAGGCAACCGCTTGGCACCTAAACTAATGCTGAATGATGTGAATGGAGTGAATATTGAGAAAAAACGCCACTGTAGAGACTGTTTTATAGATGTCGGCCTTAGCATAGCTATGAGTGCAACTGAAGTTAAAATGTCACATGTGTTTGAAACTCTGAAAATAAATCTCCTGTGGAATATATTTTTTCCAAAGAACTATTGCAACGTGTGTTAGGGATTACAACTGGTGACGTAAACACTAATCAGGGACCTATATGTAGTACACATTCCATACCTTTCAAAAGTGATAGTAGTATGTGGTGTTGATCTTCCTTCCATAAAACCAAATTGTCTTTTGCTGAAGAATTTGTTTCTCTTCATATGTTTTATTATTTCTGACCGCACCAGCTTTTCCATTAATTTACACAATACACTTGTCAGGCGTACTGGTCTGTAATTTCCAGGGTCAGATTTGGTCCCCTTTTTGTAAATTGCTGTGATGCTGGCTGTCTTCCACTTGTCTGGTATTATCCCCTTATCAATAAATTCGTTAAATATAATAGTCAAGGGCATGCACAATCAGTTCTGTTCAGTTACGTAGATCCCTCCTTTGTATAAGAGCACCTCCTTCAGGAGTAATATAGGAGCCATCACATACACGAATCATGTCAATCTCATTAAGTTTAGCTATTCTTGTGTGGTTCAGGACATAGTAGTATTGTCTGATCAGGGCTTCTAATCTGCCCATGCAGAGGCAAGGCTCCTTCCTCAGGTATGTAGATGAGTTCATGAGGAATGTGGTTAGAGTTTCACTGCGTGACCAGACGGGGATGGAATTTATGGTACACATTGAAGATTTTCGGGTGCTCCTAACACTCCTAATCTACATAAATTTATTTTCGAATTCGGAAAGGATACCCTTTCTAGAATCTACACAAATAACTCAAACAATCCTAACTTAAATAGAAATGATAACTTTATTAAATTATAACTAAACAAATATTCGAGTCGTATTGCAGGCTTATGCAATTTCGAATGGACTTGTAAAACTAACAAAATAAACTTCTCAAATCTGATACTCACGAAACTGGTGTTACGTTCGTTAAGGAACCGAGATCATAAAGGTTGCACATACATGGTGCACAGGTATTATATAGGACTCAAACTGAGTAGGCATGTGACACCTTATAATGACGTCAAACAGGGCTTCCCCTGTGATTCCCAACTTTTCCAGTGATTTGATTGGTCACCCACGCATCTAAATCGATCAGACCAAAGTGGTTCCAACCAGCTCGAAAGTGACGAAGATTGACAGCTTTTACCAAACATTTGTTGTTTGACAAGCCCATCAATCAAGCATACCAGTCATAGTTTCGCATTCTTCGAATTCTGTTTTGTTGTGACAACACTGCGGATAACTTTAATTCTGAATCACTTTGATTGCCCTGTGGTGATGCATAAGCGTATTTAGCCACCGGTGCTAATGGTCCTCATCCATCAAGCCACACTGCAATCTGACCCTTGACCCGTCACATGCAAATAGACATGGTCATAAAAATCCCATAATATTCCAGCAGTGTTTGCCAGAATTCGTCATCTCAATAAGTTACCAGAAACAAAACTGGTTTTATTAAGTGTGCTACTACAGCCAGCCAAATACTATGTTTGATTCTCAAAATAATCCTCTAAGGCTTCGCCTTGCAAGATATTGATATATCATGTACCGAGGAAACATCCTTAAGACATCCTCGTATCCAATCTATCAATGCCTTGCCACCCAACGCCTTACTCCACATTTTATACTTAACCTTTTCTAAAGATAGCGGTCTTATTTCACAGGTAATACACAGCATCAGTATTCGCAGCATACTAGCATAACACTATTAAGTTTATACACAGCTTTTGGTCACTGACCACGTCGCTATCATTCCTTAAATGGATTAATTCAAACAGAATACTGGTACAAAGTAACATACATCGTGTGAGAACCTGCTACATAGCAACAACACTGAGCAACAGCTCATGGTAAGCTACTTTCTATTGCTGTAATAATATCATGCCATCGCCTATTCAGTTCATAAACAGTCCTTCATAACTCGTAAACAGTCATCATAACCAACACATTAAACACAGCATTGCCATCTCTTGTGCAATCGCTGATGACTAATCTAATTTCATACATAAACACATACCCAGTAACTGTCCAATGCGACCAGTTACTTATTGGTGTGCATTGCTAATTATATTACAAAGATGCATTATGAATATTCATGAAATGTATGAGGTATTTACACCAGGTCAAATGCAATATCATGCACAACAGCATTAAACACACTTCTCCAAAACAATATAGTGACATCTCAAACCGAAATATAATACAAAATGAAAATGAAACAATTACAAATCACTACTTTTCAAACAATACTCACACAAGTCAGCCAAACACAACTAAACAACCCACATGTGTGCTAACATATAGCATTATAGGAAAAATAAATATATTGATTAATATTATCAAAATCATGATAAGAATACTTAACTACACTACAAACTATAATAAAAATACACCCTATACATTATCCATGGTGATCTGTGTGGTGATCTGTGTGGTATAACCATACACGAGCATGTGTCGTGGCTGATTACATCATGCTGCGTGTAGGTGGGCCATGAACATGGCTTCACCCAGATTACAACATGGTTCATGCCCAGGTATGGAAATGGCCATGGTGACATGGCGCACCCATAAGATACATCATGTTCATCATCGTAATTAAATATAATAAACAAAACAATTGAATATGATAAAATAAAGCAATCGAAACAGTACAATGAATTGCTGTACACTAAACTAAGATGAAGTTACCGGCACAGTGGAACCATTAGATGAAAAACTGTACATAAAAGATAATCTAATGTCACTGTACAAGCACAATAAAATGAACAATACAATTGGTACAAAAACGGTACAATACGATAGTCAGTACCAGGATACCTTATGTAATGGTTGGATACTATGATATAACGGAGTATCGAAGGACATTCCCAGGATCCACAGAACTGCCTTTGTCAGAGTCGATGGCGGGACTAACTCACATTCAGTGTGTTTGTCCGCCCATGTTGACTCATCAACACCTTGCTGGGGTATGCCTCCCTCAGACAAGGTGAGAACACAGTCCTGCTTCAACCCTGGTTTCTCCTTAGTGATAGCATTGATGAAGCATCATCTCAGCACTGCCAAGACGCCAGACCGATATGAAATAAATAATATAATAAACATGATGATACATATATAAAGTACATTAACGATAATCGAGTCTCAACCTACTTCATTGAAACCAGTCGCCTCGATGTCTCTTTCAGATAAAGGTGCCAAACTGACCATTTTGACCTCTCGTAAATGTTCCCATCGGATATGCTTAAGGTGTTGAACTATCTGTAACTGGTTCAATACATCTGATATTTCCATGGTTGACATATTTACGGTTGGCATGATCTTTACTACTGGTATCATTAGACTGGGATAACTCGATTGGGGGTCGGTAGTATTGGTTAGAATGCTCACAATGCAGGGTAAATGAGTGAAATCAATTTGTAAGTTTCCCTCACACATGCACGGGTTGTCACCATGACATTTAGCTGGTGTAAAATACAACCTGTATGGGTGTTGAGTCCAATACTGACTGCCGACAACTTAACTTGCAGGAAATGGCCAGGAGCGTTTAAAGGAACCAGCCATGATTGAATGCCATGCTCTACATAACTACCATCATCTATTAAAGGTAAAGCAGCCATAAAATGTAAAGCCATTGGGTCTTTCCATAAGGGCCAAACAACTACATTGTGGTAATACCACTGAAATGGTTCAGTCACCTTAACTCCTGCACTAACTAGTCTATATATGTCTATTATGTCCGTCGGACTAAACAATTCTTCAGTCCACCATCCCAATTCTAAAGAAGCTGTACGTTAGTGAAATGTCATTGCTAGATGATGATACTCATAGGTGACGCCTTCCAGGGAGTCAGTTGCCTGTCCAATTCTTATTAATGTAAATATATGTCATTTCCAAGTCTGCATACGTTTTATAAATTCATCCACAATTTCAGTAACATTCTGAAGCACATCAGTCAGGTTGGTAACCCTATTCCGGTTTATGCTGACTTCAGCATATAAATGTCAAACGTGTGACGTCAGTTCGTTGGTATTATGTATTATCTTATTAACCATTGTCATGGATGTCTTAGTGATTTCTTTCATCTGTTCTATTAAAGAATAATGCCTTGTCGTCTTCAAATATGTTTTATTATCGAACGATGCCGTAACCTGGCAAGAAAACAATAACAACATTAACTAAGTAAGTCAGATAGGCCAAATCTAAAGTTACGAAAATAGGTAATTATGAGATTAAATAGGCCTATATAAATAAACGATGTGTGAAGATGACAATGAAACAATTATGAGACGATTACACAAATACTACATCTAAATATAGCGAAATACCTTAAATGTTAAAGCTGTCAAGATGTATGAGTTAAATTGTAAAATAAATTGAATTACTTCTTATTCTTCTGTAAATTACCCCCGTGTCACTCGACAAGTATTTACGAACACATAATACCAGAACCGGGAAATCTATACATCTATGTCTCCAGACGTAGCCACACCAAACAAAGAAGAGGCAATATCACCTACGAAATTCAGTAGACCACATCGTTGTCTAGACCGTGTGTCATCAAGCACTAAGTGTCCAACAGTCAGTCATTTAATACATAGAAATCAACCTGACAAACTAACTACGTCGTGACGGGATAGCATATTCTTAATTTTAGCTATATGAATAACACTGTAAATAGATTCAATCTGACTGCTGAAGTTAACTTAATTTCTTAAGGGCGTAGACTACAGCATAAGCCGCTTTGTCAATAACTGGCCAATTAAGCTGGTTGTCTTTGAATGTACTACTTATGTACTGTATCACTCGCTCCATGCATTGGTCATCTTCTTGAACCAAGATTGCACCTATTGCATATGAAGAAGCATCGGTATACAAACGATATGGTTTTGACAGATCAGGATAGGCTAATACAGTCTCACTACATAGCAAGTTTTTCAACTTGTCGAACGCCACTTGGTGCTCTTTTCCCGACTCAAATCATTGGTATTTCTTCGTCAGATCTATCAAAGGACTAGCTATCTCGGCGTACCCAGGCACACACGTCCTGTAGTATCCCGTAGCTTCTAATATAGTTCTAACCACAGCCACATCCTGTGGGGGTGCCATTTCATGAATGGCCTTCACCTTCTGCTTCTGAGGTGAGATCCCTTTTGCCCGAAACATGATAACCTAGCAAATCTATGGATTCACTTGCAAAATCACACTTCTTCCTTTTGATCTACAGATTATGCACTCAGATTCTCCACCACGAGAGCTAACTGATGTGCATGTTCTTTAGGGTTGCTAGAGTATACAACTATGTCATCCACAAAAACATACATGAATTTACCAACATAGCCCTGAAAAACAGCATTCATGGCCCTTTGAAAGACGGCCCCTGAATTCCTAAAACCAAAAGGCATACAAGGCCATTCGAACTGCCCTGCAGGGCAAATGAACGTTGTCTTCTCAATGTCTTGACTGGCCATTGGTATCTGCCAATATCCAGACTTCAAGTCCATTGTAGAAAACAGAGCTGCTCCCTGCTTTCCATCAAAAATATATAACATGTTCGGCAATGGGTAGTTATCCCGAGCTACTACCTCATTAAAGCATCTGTAGTCAATACAAAACCGCGTCATTCCATCTTTCTTAGCCATGAGCGTGATGGACGACGCCAAGGGTGATGATGAAGGTCTAATCACTCCCGGGTTCACCATTTCTTTAACTTGATCCTCTACAATGTGAGCTTTCATTAAGGGTATCCTATACGCATGCTGCCTTATGGGCGGTGAATTGGTATGGATTGTACACTGAATTAATGGACTCCTACCTAGCTCCATGGGACGTGCGGTATCAAAGATATTGGCGTATCCCCTCAGATCATCGTCGATAGCTTTGTGACTGGTTGTCTCCGTAATACTGGCTTCTGCATAGTATTGATCCTGATGCCTGTACGGCAAGTGTAGTTTGTACTTTTGCACAAACCACTCCATTTCAGCTTTCTTGTAATTAATAATCTCCCACCCTCATGTAACGCATCTGCCCCAATCAATCCCTCGTGCCTCATTTTCTTAATGATTAGAACAGGGATGGGTCTAGTGCCCTGAAACTTGACCCGAGTTCCACCTAATACATCTATGGGGGAACCATTTACAGCTAATAAGACATGTGCCATCCTTAAGGGGCTGGTACCCAGCAAAGTCTTCCAAATATCACTCCTAATGAGTGATGTACTGGCACCAGTATCTATAAGAACATCAATACTATGCTTACCGGTATCAACATTGCAACCCTGAATATTGTCTAGCATGAGTCGAATCAGGAACCGGTCGGTTGCATGTTCCCTCCGTGACCATTTAGCGGCTGCATATGACGTGCACCATCTCTCCCAGCTACAGCATCAGCATAGGATCGTCTTCTCCCATCATTGCTGCTCCCGTAATGGTAGCGGTACTCATCATGAGTATTGCTGCCATCGCCATTAACCACTTCACCATGGGTCTTCATAGATCTCCATATGCATCTGTGTTTCCATTTGTCAAAACAAATCCATCCTGATTTTCATAAGAATTTGACGCTAAACAGGTCTGATTATCTCGTCTTACATTACGCGATCCCCATGCTGGAGTCATCACCATATTGACCACCATGTCTTCATGCCGTTTGTAGTTGCCATAGATCAGGCATTGATCAGCATGATGGTTTGTGGAGCCACACTTCCAACACTTTTGGATATAATTCGAAATACTTGGGTCAGATGTTCTGCTGTCCAGTCGTCTCAGTGCTGTATGTTGTCCATTAGGTCCTTGTCTTTGTGGTGATGGTCCCGGCTGTTTGTGTCCATTTTGGTTAGATAAGTGGCCAGATCAGCATTCTCTTGCTATGTGGCCCTTCTTGCCACAATTGAAACAGGTGATGTCTTGTTTCGGTTTTTGTTGACCCCTTGGCTTGTTTGGGCACTAACATTTGGTATGCCCTGACTGCCTCCAAGCATAACACTGTATATCTTTTTGGTTGGTTGTCGTTTGTGATGCAGGATTTGTCGGTGTACCGCTATTTCTCATGCATGCCAGCTTTGCAAGCATCTCGTCCTGAAGGCCTTTCACCAGATTAAACATACTGTGTATGACTTTCTCTTGTTGTGCTATCATATGCTTTTCAAGATCAGCTAGCTTACGTTGCCAATCATCAGCGGTTTGATCATATTGTTCTGATGTGAAGACATCTATCTCCATAGGGGTTTCTACCCTTGTATCTTTCAAATTCATTGCATCCAACAGGTTGTTTAAGTCTCCTTGTTCTTCGGTGTATGTCACGGCTCTATTGGTGGTGTCGTTCCCCTTGGTGATTACTCTTCTCACTAAATTGACATCTCAGTGCTTTTACGTAAGCCCTCACGAGAATACGTTTACTGTCAGCGTTATCCTTCGGATATGCTTTGCAGGATAGAGCACGAAATCGTCGGTTGAAAGTAGTAATATTTTCACCAGACTTTTAACGGGTCTGCTCTACTTCACATTTTAGGTGCTCTCCTTCATTTGCAGAGACGACAAACTTAACAATGTAATTATACATCTCCTCCCACGTTACGGTGTTCCTATTTCTCATGGCTAAATAACGTTCAACCTCCTTATGTAGCTGACCCCTAGTGGTCCAGCTCAATGAATAGGCTGTATCACCTGGTTGATGGAGGGGCTGGGGGGGGGGGCATTGCATCTAGCGCAAATTTGCAAGCCTCTAGATATTCCCATACCTCGGCCTGTATGTGTCATCAAACGGGGTGATATGCCTCACATGATCCCTTAAAGTTTCCGTCTTTATCCTGTGGTCCTCCCTGTTTTCTGCAGATGTAGCAAAACCCTCTAGACTTGCTTTCAAATCAGCAGTCATGGTTTTGAATTCTTGGAATAACATTCCTGGTTGTTCCATGTGGTGTGGTGCTGGTAATGTATCGGTTCTCGCTGATGTTGCCATGTCGCCTACTTTGATCTGTTCTATTATGTAGTGGTAATCTTTCACAGAAAATAAAGTTCTATATTTACATGCGCTAATGTTCCTCTCTGTTGATCATGGTCCAAAACCAGTGTTGGGATTTCTAATGTGACTTTAGTTGACTGATTGGGTTTGTGATCTATGTGTGTTGAAAATGTTAAACTTCCTGATGATGTAATTGTGTCAAGATGAGTGATCAAAACGTTGGTGAGGTGCTGTAGTGCCTGTTGTGGTTCCAATAGTGCTGCCACAAATTGCGTGTTGGTGGTGGTCATCTAATGTATCTATATGAATGTTATACTCACTGTTGTTGGTGTAGACTCTTGGTCTCGTCGCGGTCGCCAATGAAGATTTTCGGGTGATCCTAACACTCCTAATCTACATAAACTTATTTTCGAATTTGAAAAGGATATCCTTTCTAGAATCTACACAAATAACTCGAACAATCCTAACTTAAATAAAAAAGATAACTTTATTGAATTATAACTGAACAAATATTCTAGCCGTATTGCATGCTTATACAATTTCGAATAGACTTGTAAACCTAACAAAGTAAACTTATCAAATCTGATACTCACGAAACTGGTGTTACATTCATTAAGGAACTGAGATCGTAAAAGGTTGCACATACATGGTGCACAGGTATTATATAACTCTGTGATTCCCAACTTTTCCAGTGATTTGATTGATCGCCCATGCATCTAAATCGATCAGACGAAAACAGTTCCAACCAGCTCGAAAGTGACGAAGATTGATGGCTTTTTCCAAACATTTGTTGTTTGACAAGCCCATCAATTAAGCATACCAGTCATAGTTTTGCATTCTGCGAATTCTGTTTTGTTGTGACAACACTGCGGATAACTTTAATTCTGAATCACTATGATTGCCCTGTGGTGATGCATAAGCGTATTTAGCCACCGATGACAATGGTCCTCATCCATAAAGCTACACCGCAATCTGATCCCTGACCCATCACGTGCAAATAGATGTGGTCATAAAAATCCCCTAATATTCCAGCTGTGTTTGCCAGAATTCGTCATCTCAATAAGTTACCTGAAACAGAACTGGTTTTATTGAGCGGGCTACTACAGCCAGCCAAATACTGTTTGATTCTCACAATAATCCTCTAAGGCTTCGCCAGATACTGAGGAAACATCCTTAAGACATCCTCGTATCCAATCTATCAATGCCTTGCTGCCCAACGCCTTACTCCGCATTTTATACTTAACCTTTCCTAAAGATAGAGGTT
Organism: Chaetoderma sp. LZ-2023a; assembly: GCA_034401795.1. NCBI lineage: Eukaryota > Metazoa > Mollusca > Caudofoveata > Chaetodermatida > Chaetodermatidae > Chaetoderma > Chaetoderma sp. LZ-2023a. The sequence goes on from CM067362.1 coordinate 46,822,875, forward strand.
TTATTTCGCAGGTAATACACAGCATCAGTATTGGCAGCATACTAGCATAACACTATTCAGTTTATACACAGCTTTTGGTCACAGCGACCACATCGCTATCGTTCCTAAAATGGATTTATTCAAACAGAATACTGGTACAAAGTAACATACATCGTGTGGGAAGCTGTTACACAGTAACAGCACCTAGCAACAGCTCACAGTAAGCTACTTTCTATTGCTGTAATAATATCATGCCGTCGCCTATTCAGTTCATAAGACAGTCTGTCATAACTCGTAAACAGTCATCATAACCCACGCATTAAACACCGCATTGCCTGCTCTTGTGCAATCGCTGATGAGTAACCTAATTTCATACATAAACACATACCCAGTAACTGTCCAATGCAACCAGTTACTTATTGGCGCACATTGCTAATTATACTACAAAGATGCATTATGAATATTCATGAATGAGATGACGTATTTACACCAGGTCAAATGCAATGCCACGCACACAGGGTCAAAGGTCATAAGCCAATATTTATACGAGTCCCAAAAGATTTTCAAGGTTCTCAGCGGGTCTTAAGGTAGCTACTCCTTAAATCCCATATTTACAACATGTCACAGAGACATGAACCATGTATTTCCTCTGGACATCCTTTAGAGCATGGCAAGCAGTTAGGAAGTGTGAGCTGTTTTCTGGTCCCTCATGGCATAGCAGGCAGGTAGGATCAACCTCGTGCTTATTGACCTTTATCCTGTTTGATTGCAGGATGTAACAGCCGGTTAGGATTCGTACCCGGATTGAGAGTCTACAGATATCACGTGGGCATGTGGTTAATGTAGCAATTGCTGGTTGTGGTATATGACAGCTAGCTGGATAAGAGAGGAGAAACTGCAGTGACAAGTATAGTTGTATTTGTTGATTTAGTTGTGTGGACCATATTCTGTTAACATTACTTTTAGCTGTGCGCTTCCATTGCCTTCTGTCAGGTGGATTTTGAATAAAGTCGTGTATGGAGGGTAAATCATATTTCATGAGAATTTTTCTTATCTCGGCGAACCAGCTGTTTTGGAAGAATCCTTTAACAATTGTCTGTCGCAGGGCAATAGGGAAGAGTATACTTCGCGAATCTGCATTGATATTCTTGAAGAGAGTGAGCTTCTGCAGGTCAATGCGAGCCTTGAGAAGAAGATATGGTGACGGCTATGCAGTGCATTCTGGCAAGTCAAGGATCTGTTTGAGAGTTCTGTGAAAGAATCACTCATGTAGGGTCAGTTCTGCCTTGTTTAGAAGTGGAATGTTCATGCCATGTAGAAGGATCGGAAGTACATAAATCTCAAGTAGATGTAGAGAGGCGAGTGGCATTATGCCATTGATGCCATGTAGACCGGCTCCCATGAGTGAGCATGGCTCGCTGCCTTTATAGCTCTGCTGCCTTTCTTAATGTTCTCTTCTACTGTTGCCTTTGCACTACTGAGGCGGTCTGTTCTGTGTATGTCTAGATCCAGAGCTTGTCCCAGAGCTGAAAATTCTTCACCATTCAATGACATTACTGGTTTCTGGGTTTTGCAGTCTGACAGGAAGGCACGTTTGGAAGATTGCGGCTCATAAAACTCGTAGGTACCATAATGGTATGCAATATCCAGCAGTGTCTGCATTTAGAATTCGTTGTTTGAGATTAGACTATCATCGTCTGCACAGGTAGGTGAAGAGCACGGTGTTGTCTGTGGCATTCAGGACATTAAGCAGATCATTGATGTATAGATTATACAAGTCGGTGGAGAGAATCCCACCTTGTCTGACAACCCCACCCCCACCCTGAAGAAATGGCAATGAACTAGAATATTCACCGGACCATTCGACTGTTGTGGTAGCGTTCCTATGAAGGTATGTAATGAGTGTCCACATAGAACCATCAATTCCAGCAAAGTATGGCTTGCATGCTAGGCTAGCATGGTTAACGACATCAAAAGCTGTTTTTGCATCTAGGAGGGTTACATATGAATTCAGTTTCCTAGATCTGGATTCGATACACGCCTCTTGAAGTAGCAGAGCACTATACATTGGTGAAATCTTGGACATGAAGCCAAACTGGAGTGTGTGCTGGACATCAAGTACTGACTGCTGGGTATTTCGCTACATCATACAGGGGCATAACGGTTACATCATCAGTCTGCAGAACATTGGAGACTATCCTTAAGATACTACGATGTAACCGTTATGCCCCTGTACGATGTAGCGAAGTTATGACTTCCCTTTTTTGCATACTGGGTCAGTACACCTGATTTGAGGATATCCGGTATAACATTAAGTTTCGCAATACCATTGAGGATGCGTGTAAGGAGTTGAAAAACTTGGGGTCCACCTTCTTTCAGGTGTTCAGCAGCTATTCCATCCAGATCTGGGGCCTTCCCACTGTTAAGACTTTTAACGGCACTTTCTACCCCGCATAAGTAAATGGTGTAAAGCACGGCTTCTGACGACATATGTCCTGGAGGATGATTTCGTCGAATTCCACTTCAGCTTTTCTGACATCGTTTATGGTATTAATGGGCATTCCAAGCTTTTGAAAATGTGTGTACCATCCTTCTAAAACCTCATCTTTTGAGAAGACTGAATCATAGACATTGAGTTCGGCCAATTTTGGGGCTCTGGTGCTGCGTTTCTTGCGAACTAGCTCAAAGAAGAGTTTCTTGACTGAGCTTTTTGCATCTAGTAGTATCTAGATATCCGAGTCACGTTTTGTGGCCAGAGATTGCTGTTGAGCTCTTCACAGTTCTTTCGAGGCTTGGTGCCTTTGTATTGTAGCTGGATTGTGTGTGTCATCAGGTATGTTGCACATCTTCCAGTGGTGAAATGTCCTTTTGGATTCTGCCACTGCTCTAGCAATCTCATCGTTCCACAACCGAAATGGCTTTAGGGGTTTGCTGATGTTACTAGAGGACGAAATTTCAGCAGCAGATTTTAGAGTGTCTCGTAATTTGTCATAAGTGCTACATAGATCGAGCATGCTGTTTAATGCTGGACTGTATCCAAGCTGTGTCTCATGTATGTGTTCTCTATATATTGGACGATTTACCTTTTCCCACCATACACGTGGTTTTATACAAGTTTTGTTAGTTTTCTGTGGTTCTACCGTAATACTGAACTCACCAATAATGGGGTAATGGTCTGAGCAGTTGGTGCTTGTGAGAGGATTTCTGACAGTCTGTCATGGAGCTGTCACAACCATTTACATGAATGAATGTTGGCCCATCTGTTCGGTATTCAAGATTTTGTTCACCAAGGAAAGCATGCATTAGCGCTTTTCGCTTAAGCCCGAGTGCCGTGGTAAGATCACAGTTAAAATCACCTGCGAGAAGTATACTGTGCGTATGATTGTATTTCTGGCAGATTTCGTGTAACTGGTCCAGGGGTTCCACTAAATTTTGCTCCGCTTGTTCACCCTTCTTACAGGGCATATAAACAGATGTGACTAGAAGCATTGTGTTAATACAAGAAACTTCGATACACTGTATTCTACTATCCCCGTCTGATAGAGTTGTAACTGCATGATTTATACTATCTCTCCAGAAGACAGCGGTACCACCATATCCTTTTGGCTTATGTAACAGGGGTATAGGTTCACCATCGTCTATAGCCTTACCCTCGACACAAAACTTCGGATTAAAGTTATTAAAGTGTACTCAGCTGGAAATTGAACAGCCAGTGTGCCTGTATGCACAATATGTCAGCCTGATTGAGCAGTTCCTGAACACCGTTTGAATTCGTTAAAATGATTTTGCAGTTGAACGTCGCTATAGTCAGGGTCGGTTGTTCTTGGATGCTTTCTGGATTAGTTGTAGATTGCTTCCCGTATGTGCAGAGTTTAGCTATGTTGTTCGGGTTAAGTCCAGTCCCTTGTCTAAAAAAGGATTCCTTGTGTACTGCTCACAATCTATAGCTATAGTATAACTGCCGTTAACAACTGGATACAGATTATAACTCGCTGTCCTAACAGACTTTCCCACATCACTGACTAGGTATTCTGGAGTATCTGTATGACTGCTAGTATCAAGTGTGATGGCTCTACTATAGAACCATTGCTATCGGAATGGGTAAGCTCAATTATCCGTGGCCTTGACAGCTTAGTAGGATGTTTTATGCTTGTGTCCTGGCTATTGGTTCTGACACGCTGTACTCGTCTAGTTGCAATTGGTTTAAGCTGAGCTACGGTTTTCGTAGGAAGACGAATACAAGAGTTCATGGTTTTACTGCTGAGTGAAGCATTGCTATAAGATTTATTCTGTGGGATCACTGGAATGGCATTGGCGGCATATACTGAAGGATGTTGATTGAAGGATTTACAATTATTCTGTGACTTTGAAGAAACTGACGGATTTGCTGATGGTAGAGAAACTTGTGGTGGATCTGCGTTGCACTGCATCTCTTGTGGTCGATAACCAGGAGGTGGAATGTTTGTTGGAAACAAAGGAGACAAGCCCTGGCCACAGGCTGCCATGGGATGATGTCAATGATGATGATGAGAGTCCGGAGGTGGGCCACGCTGCAGAACTGGAATGACCGATTGGTGCACATATGGCCGATTCGTTCTGGATTCCATGGTGTTGATGCGGTTGTGGAGTTCTCTTAATTCGAGCATGTGTACCCAGTGGCTAAGATTTCCTAACTTTCCAATTGATCCCTGAGTACCGGTGACAGGTGGCTGTGTGTGGGGCTCCATACTTGTTGTTCCCTGAATAAATTTGGTTGATCCTGTTAGCTTCTCTGCTTCTAATGTTGTGATCCACATCCGCATGAGCTTATTACTTTTCTGTGCTTCTTCCAGCTTTAGCTCTAGCTGTGGGATTAGGACCCACGCTGTCGCAAGATCACAGTGTACGTCTTGAATTGCAGCTATTTTCATCTTCAGTTCAAATTCTGCCTTTCGAAGTTTCTGCTCCCTTGTGCGAAGTTCCCTGGCACTACAATCAGCAAAAGAATCAGTGGTGGGTGGGTGGATTGTGCTTCGGTCACTGAGGTTAATATGTGTACTCAGTGTATGAGACTGAGTTGTGCCTGGTGGTGTTGTTGACTGACTTGCTTCAACCACTTGAGTAGGTGCGATTGTTACTGTAGATGGTGTCACTGAGCCTGATACTGCAATACATTCTGTGCATGAGGAGCATGTGCTATCACCGGTATTAATGCAAGATGCGTGGAAAGGTGATTCACTTCCTTTCCAGAAGAGGAACGTGCTATTAACATTATGATTATTACATAACTGGCATTCTGGTTGTCCACCTATAGGTCCCAAATCCGCATTTTGATTCTGTCGTGTCATATCTGCCGAACATTGAAGTTTAGAGAGCATTGGAGCGATAGGAAGACTTCTGCGGGAATGTGCTATGTCAATTTCTGGCAGTTTTGCATATTTTACGTTACGGACTGTGGGTGACAAGTAGGATGTACTGTTAGTGACTACTGGATGTTGCGTTGCAGCAGGTGTTGTCGGAGCAGTCAGAGCAGCTGAAGGCATTGGCGTATCCTTTGAGTGCAAGTGTTCACGGCAATTAAAGACGCTCACCCCTGACTCTAAGGTGGCAATGTCAGCAGAGGTAAGTTTAAGACAATGGTAGTGTACCCAATGTTGGTCTCCTTCACAGAAAACAGCTCTCGAGACACAGTTCTTCTTACACTTACTGCAGCGTATGCGTGGTGTTTCTGGGCTGTGTTGCTTCACATTGTGCCTCATTTTCTTACTATGCAAACTTACTTTGTTGTTGTATTCTGATAATGTTGGTTCAAATAAAAGCTTTACATGTTGGTTCCATGCTGCGAGATTAATGCTAGAGCCATTAAGCTTAGTTGAACCTATTAGCTGTAGGAGGTGCTCAAGGTCTGTGCTAAAGAAATAATTGAGCCATTTACAAGCATAGACGATTTGGTGTGAAACAAGTTTACGGTGTAGCCTGAGCAAGGTTGAGGGCTGACTTTGTAGGTAATTTGAACCGCAGTCCCGGTTTGATCTATTGGAAGTTGCACTGTTACATGTCCAGCAGACTGAGTGTATGTATCATAGAAGTGGCTGGTGACACTGCGTAATAGAAAATACATAGCAGCATGTAGTTCTACGTTGACTCCACCTACCCTGTTTATTACATTAATGTTTGTGATGCAGTTAGCAGCTATAATCTGGCTTGCTGGAGTATGCTTCACGTTAAGTTCAAATGGTTTCTGTATGGTAACAGGAGCATGGTTGGCTGACTGTGTATTTTGCCCCGGTGGAACTGTTGATATTAACTGGCTGCCTGCATTGTTCTGAAGACACACAGGTAGATCCATATTTGCTGAGGTGTGTGGTGATGGAGACTGTTGAAACTCACTGTAACTAACGTAGTACACGTTGGATAAGATCGCCTGTGTGATCGAAACGAGTCAGTGATAGCATAAAAGACTGAGTGTTCTGACATAAAATAGTAACAAGATTTAAAATAGCGAGTCTGAGTGCTTGGCCATGTTTCAAGAGCTGTTCTACGATTCTTAATACAGTATAGTATATGTTTAGTAACTGACAAACAAGACTACCTATGACATGAAGTTCTAGATACGCACTACTTTATTACTAAACATACAGACCTAATCAGGTCTTACAGTTAAAGCTGATGCTCCACTTATATAAACATCCTTCCGTTTTTGGAAAGAAAGCAAAATCTATTTCACGCATGTGATACATACAGATTAAATGATTAATTGTCAATTGTAAAATAGACCTGTGCCTTGTTGACTGTTAGTACTACTACTTGTATTATAGGAATTGAATATGTATCACTATATCACCACTACGAAAGGTTATAGGAATTGACTATTTATCAACATGTCAATAACGATATTATTTATCTACATGGTGATAGGGTAGGCCCTGGAAACGTATTATCATATACCATTTGGATTTTACATTGGCACTACTTGATACTCACTCAGATAGATAGGTGGTTTGGTCGTTATAATGGATCTTCTAATGGGCATTGAGTCTGTCACAGCACCTTTTTGGTGATGATATATTTTGTGATGTGTTTGGTTTTTGTTTGACACCTAGTTGGCTTTCTACAGTTTCTACAGTCGGAGACATGTTAGCTGAGGATAACTGCGGTGGATCATCGCTGGGTGTGAGTTCTAATGAAGGAGGTGGTTCTCTTGTCTTGTGCAGATGTACTCTATTTCTTCTAAAGACTCCACTTAGCATTTCAACTTCATAAGATTTCTCGTCAAGTCGTTTGCTTACTACTGCCTTCTGCCATACTTTTTGCCCTATCCTGAATGGGTTCATATGGACAGTGTCTCCTTCTTCTAATACAGGAAGATCTTTTGCTGACTTGTTGTAATTTCTGACCTGTTTCTGTCTATCTTGACACATCTTTAGTTTGCCCACCTTGAAATACTCCTCTCCTCTTGGGGCTAGTAATGTCTCAGCCATAGGAACAAGTGTTCGTGTCCATCTACTCATTAACCACAATGCAGGGCTGCTGCCTGCACCTTGAGTTGGGGGATGTTCCTGATCTCCAGCAAAGACATAAATGGGTCTGTTTTGGACTTCGCACACTTATCCATCATGTACTTAGCTGCCTTCATACCAGACTCAGCCTTGCAATTGACATGTGCGTGTCCCGGTGCACTCATACAGTGCTCAAAGTCCAAATGGTTGGCAAAGTCACAAAATTCCTGTGCAATGAATTGCGGGCCATTGTCGCTTACAACTTTAGATAGAATAACTTGTCGGGCAAAGTGTTGTTTTAGCTACTTAATAACTGCATTAGATGTAGTACTATATAGACGTCTACTTCCCAAAGTCTGCTGAAGTAGTCTATGGTCAGTACATATTCTTTGCTGTCCCAAGTGAAAGGATCTGTGCCAACTATCTCCTATGGGTAGTTGGCGGTGATAGGCATACGTGTCTCCTTTTGTAGGCATCGACCAAAACTTTGGCAGGCTTCACATGTTTCTGCAGTTTGTGTGGTCTCGGCTGTCATTGCTGGCGAATAGATGCACTCTCTTGCTCGCCTAAGCATGCTTTCTCCTCCAAGATGAGATGAATGCATACGTTCTTTCGTTCTGCCTCTCAAACTTTCAGGTACCAGCACTCTTTCACCTTTGAAAACCAAGCCATCGTGCACAGCGAGTTCATCCCTGAATGAGAAGTATGGTGTTACCTGGATGGGAAGATTCTGTTTGTTTTCTGGTCAACCTTGTAGAATAACAGCTTTTGGTATTTCTATGATTGTATCATTTCTCGTAGCTGTCTGTAGTTCATTCCACCGTTCATTACCAATTCTTAGATGGCCTACAGCACAAACCTGTGGAAACTGATCATGGTAATCTACAGAATTATGTAGATGGGAACGTGACAACATATCAGTGATGTACAGTTCCTTCCCTCTCTTGTATCTTACTTCTATGTTGTGCTGCAGCAATCTTAGTAGCATTCCTTGGAGTCTCTTTGGTGCCTTGCAGAGCGGTTTCTTTACAATTCACTCAAGTGGTTTGTGGTCAGAGAAGATGATTGTCTTTCGCCCGAATGTATGTAACCGGACTTGCATTGGCAGGGTTCTCCCAAATAACACCAATGCAGATTACGGGGTAGAGGTCGTATTGTATTGCTCGATCGATGACAGACAGGTGTGACACGTGATCAAGAAGAATTTAAGACAATTCATGTAGCGAAGTGAAGACACCCTATGAATACAAAAAATCAATACATTCATATATCATCTAATAACATAAACATAATAATGTACAAACAGTTAATAAACTCATATTGTATCTTGTATGCACATTCGTGTGTGCGTGCGAAAGTGCGTGCGGGCAGGCGTGCATGCGCAGTGGTGTGTATGAGTGAATATGTGCATGCGGACAGGCGTGCATGCGCAGGAGTGTGTATGAGTGAATGCGTTCAGAAAGGTGTGCATGCGCAGGGGCGTGTATGAGTGAATGCGTGCGAGTAGGTGTGTACGCGGACATGTGTGCATGAGTATGTGCATGTGTGTATGTGCATATGTGTATGCCTATACGTGATTGGGTGCGTGCAGATGTACGTGTGTTGTATGCAAAAGTGTGTACACATATGTGTATGTGCGTGTTTGATTGCGTGTATGTGTGCATACATGTATGTGTGTGCGTAAGCGAGTATGTGTGACAAGAAATTAATAATTATGGATGCATACCCGGTGGGTTATACTGGGGTGTAATGCGTCGTACAATATGCTTGGTGATCAAATCAAACATCTAAAAACAAAGTAAGAACTATGGTAGAACATAGCACGACTGAAAATTAACCATTTGGCTGCTGAGTCTTTAAATTTCTATTTCACATATTTATATATAACATGGACGTCATTGCTTGTTTTGGTAACCATGGCGATGAAACTGTTGCTATTAACAACAGCGACATCAACTTGGTTATCAAGGCAGACAATGGCTTCCCTTGAGAATGAACATATTTATAAGGTATCGATCAGCAGTAAAACGGTTGACAGTAAAACGGTTGAACACACATTGCCATGGATACAAGTAGCTAACAGTTGCAGGGAAATATTATTAAATCATAAATACAATTCGTGGTTCTAACTGCAGATTTATCTTTTGTCATCTATCTATCTATCTATCTATCCAAAAATATGTCGGACATTCGTCTGGCCATAATTCATTCATTACTATTTCTAAACTAGCAAAAGTTCTAACAAATCTATTATTATAAATAAGTAGTTTGGCATAATGTGTAGGCCCTACAAATAAAATACTTAAATCCTAGGCATATACAAATATAAAATGGTTAAACTGACCTGTAAAATTCAAATCGTTTCGTCCGTGAAAATGTGTCTTTGCAGTGCAAAATAGAATCGTACAATGTTATGGGTGACTTTGTTAGTTGTGCGCTTGGTTAGTAACGGAGTAAAACTCAGTACCGCAATTCCAAGCCATGTCGCTAGGAACTTAAAGTTATCAATTGTCAATAAATTGGCATGTGTATGGGCATAATTATGGGCATATGTAATACAAAGTAAAGCTAAAAGAACAAAGGAAGCGCAGTCTGCTGGAATAAACTAACATGTTAAAACTATAGACATATATTGATAAAACCCTACCCGTGTTTTCTAACATAAGATAAAATACAAAATATATACAAGACTGCCTGTTACATGTATATTGGTGGTGACACTCGAGCGCAAACACCATAGCTAGGCACTCTTTCTCTATCTGTGCATATCCAGTCTCAGTTTTCGTCAACGCTCGACTTGCATAAGCCAGAGGGTTGTCTTCCTGCAGAAGTGCAGCACCTAACCCTGTGCTAGAGGCATCACATTCAATGACTAGGTCTTTAGTAGAATCATAGTAGTTAAGTATGGGTGCAGGGGTAACACGTCTTTTGATCTTTGTCATAGCTTGTTTGTGCTCTTCTAGCCATTCCCATTGACTATCCTGGTGAGTCAGACATCTTATCGGCTCCGTGATTATTGAGAGTCTGGGTAAGAACTTTGCCAGATAGTTTACTGTTCCTTAGAGTTGTCGTACTCCATCTATATCAGTTGGGTTTGCCATTTTCAGTATCGCTTCAACTTTCTTCTCATCTGGTGTCAGTCCTTCACTAGTGATAAGATGCCCTAGGAAACTGACCGCTTCAGTTTTGAATTGACACTTCGTTGTTGAGTATGATGTCTTTTTCTCTGCATCTCTGTAGCAGATCTCTGAGTTTCTGATTGTGGTCTTCTTCAGTCTTACCATACACCAGTATGTCGTCAGCCACGCAAAGCACTCCTTCCAGCATTCCTAGGCTTTCACTTAGCTTTCGTTGGAAGATCTCTGAGCTAGCATTTGTCCCGAAAGTGCAGATGCAAAAAGGAATGATGAAGGTAGTTAATCTGCTACTCTTTTTATCAAGTTTGCACTGCCAATAACCATGACGAAGGTCTACTTTGCTGAACACCTTTGCTTTGGCAAGTTCTGGCAGAAAATCATCGATTGTAGGAAGGAGATACAGTTCACATTGCAAGGCTTCATTTAGTGAACGTGGATCAATGCAAATCCTAAGCTTCCCAGTCCGTTTCGTTTGTACAGAGATTTGAGAACACCAATCAGTGGGCTCTGTTACGGGAGTAAGAACACCAAGATTCACCAATTCTGTCAGCTCCCTCTTCAGTCGAGGCTTTACAGATATGGCCACATTTCTAGCGGGGCACTGTACAGGCATAGCATCATCATCTATATGTAGATGTACTTCACCAGGCAAACACTCCAGAGATGTCTCTTCAAACACGCTACTATACTCAGATAACATGTCATCCAGTTTATCTGCAGTTACTGTATAAAGCGGCTTAAAATTATGATAATTAACGGTGATTAGATTCATTTGTTCTGCTGCCCTGCGGCTCAGCAGTGTAGGTAAGTTTTATTCTACTACCTGAAATGGAACCCTATATTTACGACCACTGGTTGGATGCTGTATAATGAGCTTACATGTACCTACTGTTATGAGAGTGGCTTTATTGTACATAGAGATCTGAGTGTTAAATTTGCTTAAATGTTGGTTAACAAATCTTTTAGAAATCACATTGATGGTTGCACCACAATCAACTTGGAATTTGACCTTTTGATCATCTTATAGCAGCATTTCAGCATATATGGGACCAGCTGAAACAGAGTGTGTATGATGCTGTTTGGTTACGCTTGATACAAATTCTACATCCGAGCTAGAGCCAACCTCCACGTTGTGATCGTCTACAACATGTACCATGTTTCTTAAGTCGGGAGGGCAGCATAGACCAAAATGATTGTGTTTCCTACATTTATTACACGTTTTTCCCCAGGCAGGGCATAGCTCTTTTTTTTCTTTCATGTTGCTGTCCACAAAACTTGCACTGGATAACTGGCCTCCCCTTGGCCCCCTCCCCAGTTTCTGTGTTTCTATACGCTGCATGTTGAATGGGTGCTTTATTATATTTAGGAGATAGCCTTTTTCTCATTGACCTTTGCATGGTCGTGTTGACCTCGTCACCATGACTAGAGATAACTCTTAATTGGCTAGCCGTATTTTCAAAACTCCTACAAATATCTGTGCATTGTGTAGAAGTAAGGTTTCGCTCTTGAAGTAGATGTTTTCTTGTGGTGTTATCACTTATACCTAAAACAATTCTGTCTCTTATTAAACTGTTCTTTAGACAGTCAGCAACACAAATTTCCGATCACAATAAATTGCCTGTTTTAACTAATTTTAAGTTAAAATATGAAGAAATTACCAGCTTCAGTTACAAATTCGAAGAAACTAGCACCCGGGCATGATGTAGCCCATACATTTTCATATTATTTACACTGGGAACTCTGTTAAATACGCGGAAACAGAAATTCGAAAACTAGTAACACAAGGGACAATATTCAGGAATTTGTTACCATGGTTTCTACAGATTGCAGAACGCATCACGTTTGCAAACTCTTATGTTTCATTGTTTCATACCAGCAGTTAACAGTTGTGATTGTTGTGATTGCCGCCTTGTGTACAGTCAGTGTACTCAAGTCGTAACACTAACATTCAGGCATTTATATTTACAAGTGACTTGTCATCACCCACTGATATATCGTCTTGATCAATCATGTGTGTGAATTGTCAAACACTCGCCCTTTGTAATGTCAGTGTCTTTGTGTCGTACCACCTACAAGTGACATGTCATCACTCATTGATATAACATTCTGATCACCTATGTTGTGCGTGAACTGTCAGAAATTCATCGTGCTTATCTCATCTATATCATGTGTTGTGAATGTACAATCATCCATCCAAATACATTTCAGTAGCCACTAAAGACCTGTTAGCCTTTGCACTAGATACTCTAAATATGATGCTAACAACATGCATTATATACCTATTTGCCATATCTTTGAATATGTTTCCGAGAATTATCCAAATGGGTGCAGAACCGTACAGGCCTACCTCAGCCATACACCAACAATGTTCAATCGATGTTCACTACTAAAGAAGAAAATCATCATGGTGTGCACCAATAACAAGGCAAATAAATTACTAATCTACCTTGCAGCAATTCAACTAGCAATCTCTAATGATATCCAGCTTAACCCAGGGCCAGTAGATGAGACAATCTACCCATGCGCTACAGTCACATGAGATAACAAATGGATTGTGTGTGATAGCTGCAATCAGTGGTACCACACAAATTGCCAAGAAGTGCACACTAGAACCTATGATGAATTAGGAGCAGACTCTGCAATCGCCTGGTACAGTCTGGTCTGTGATTGTCCTAACTACACAACCTTGTACTTAGCACACCAAGTCGGTATAGCATCCTGTTAGACATCTCAATGACAAATACAACACCAACAATGTTAAACATAAAACCAGTCCACTCTTCAACTCCATCACGGCATACCAAATCCACACGCAAGCCAAACAAGCCTCTACGCCTATTAAATGTCAACTTCCAATCCATAAAGAACAAACAATGTCGCCTGCAAAACCTGATCGAAAGTACTAAACCAGATATCGTCATTACCACCAAAACACACGTTGATCCCAGCATAACAAATAGTGAAATCTTTCCAGATACCTATACGCTTTTCCGCAATGATAGAAACCTTAATGGAGGAGGAGTCCTTATAGTGGTAAGCACAGATTACCTGACCACACTAGTAACCGAACTGCAAACCAACTGCGAGATTGTATGGTGTAAGCTGGAAATAGTTGGACAAAATACCATCTACCTGTGCTCGTACTACAATCCCAAAACATCCAATGAACATAGCCTCCTTGAACTAGAGAAAATCCTCACACGAGCATGTAAAACTAACAATGCATTTGTGATAGTAGCTGGTGACTTCCACTTACCAGGATGGGACTGGAAGTCCAAGTGCCTAAAACATGACACAGCCTATGTAAATCTCCACCACAAATTTGGTGACGACAATGGTTTAGTACAAATTGTAGAGGGTGCGAATCGTGGGGACAATACACTTGTTTTGATCATCACAAACCTCAGAGATCATTCCCGGAGTATCATAGCATGGCATTGTGTTTACAGAAATTGACACCACCCCAATTGTTCTTAGACAAAACTCCCGCAAAATACCTCTATATAAGAAAGCCAGATGGGACAACCTAAAGGCGGAGTCTCATGTGACACACAACTCATCAAATTCATTGATGATGTCACAAAAAACATGGAAAATGGTAAACAAACAGATCATATCATAATGGATTTCCCCAAAGCATTCGATAAGGTTAGCCACAGCTCCTAGTCCACAAGCTTGATCACTATGGTATCCGAGGCAAAACAAACAGGTGGATACACAGCTTCCTTTCTGGATGATCACAGTCAGTCATTGTTGACGGGGAAAATTAAGCTACATTGATGTTGATTCTGGAGTCCTACAAGGCTCAATACTAGGACCAAGCCTCTTCCTCTTCTACATCAATAACATACCAGAAGGCTGAAAATCCAGTGTGACTGTTCGCTGATGACACAATCGTATACGTGACAATATCCTCAGACTCAGATGCATGAGAGCTCCAAAAAGATCTCAACAAGCTAGCAAAATGTGAAGAAGACTGGCTGATGAAATTCCATCCTGACAAATGCAACGTGTTAAATATCAATAGAAGACACCACCCATTCAGACACCAGTACATATTGCACGATCATCCACTAGAGGCTGTAAAATCTGCCAAATATCTTGGTATCACTATAACATCTGATCTACAGTGGAATGAACACATCAGCAACATCCGCAACAAAGCCAATAGGACACTCGGTTTCCTAAGGAGAAATCTTAATATAGCATCAACAAGCATGAAAACAATTGCCTACAAAACTTTAGTACGACCCACTCTAGAATATGCTAGCACGGCTTGTGATTCCTATCACCAAAATGAAATTCATCGGCTCGATATGGTCCAAAGATGAGCCGCTCGATACATACTCAGCAGATTTCACAACAGATCAACTGTAAGCAACATGCTGAACCATCTTCAATGGCCACCGCTCGAAGACAGGCATAAATCTGCATGGCTTGCAATGATGTATAAAATCGCTAACAACCAAGTGCACGTCAACAAAGAGAACCAACTCATCCCACCAAAATGCTTCTCGAGAAATATGCACCACCTGTCATACCAAGTCACCTCTTGTAGAAACGAGTACCATAAAGAATCGTTCTTCCCACGCACCATCAGGGACTGGAACGCCTTACCAGCAACTACGATACAAGCTGAGAGCCTTGATATAGTCAAGTCTCTCACACAGTAAGCGCATGGAACCTTGTTTTTAAAGAAAATTCAAAACCACAAAAAATTAATTGACGTTGCCGTGCACTCTCCACAGTAGGATAATAATCAACATGTTGATGGTGTCTATTAAAAGTTGTGTATAATAATAATAATAATAATAATAATAATAATAATAATAATAATAATAATGCACCAAGAAATGTTGATACAAATTAGGCCGCATTGTTATATATGACAATAATAATAATAATAATAATAATAATAATAATAATAATAATAATAATAATAATAATAATAATAAAAATAATAATAATATTGTAAACAAGATATGCATGTGTTTTCCCCATTCCCATGTGTGCGTGCGTGCGTGCGTGCGTGCGTGCGCGCGTGTGCGTGTGTGTTAACTGTCTATTGTCTTAAATGTATACATGTAAATATTATATTATCTTCACCCATGATCCAACTATTACTGAATTATATTTTTATTATATGTTAAATGCAATGGTCCACCGCTATATAGGCGCAGCCTTTGGTGGACTGCCTGTTGTGTAAATGTAAAATCTGTGTGTTATATGAAAATAAATAATTTTGAATCTTGAATCTTGAAATGGCAGAAGCAGAAGCAAAAAATTCACGTCAACATTAAAAACATGTTTAAAAAATGGCGGCGATTGTTTGATCAAGATTTATAATCTCCTTTAGGTCTGCTATTGCTTTGGGATGTACTCCATCTGGACAAGATGAGACTCGATTCGACCCGTTGCCAGCCGGTGGCATGGATACGTTGATGAGGCACAATATGCAGTCATTGCATTCAAGCAAGGCGGCTACGATTCTATCAGATCCCTCCGATAGACCACTGCGCCACACAGTGGGACGATGTTTTATGATCTCATTAAAATGTCTTTTTTTCTCAACAAAAAATTGATACATTTCCCTACAATGAAATAATGATATGCTTCTAGTGTATTGAAACACATAATGTAAGACAACTTACGCGGTAAGACAAACTTACGCGGTAAAGGTTGCATTTCTCGCTACAGTATGGGGTCGCGAGTAAGGTGAGATTTAAGAACATTGAAACGTATTGTGTTTCCGTGAGTAAACTAATTCGATCTTCAACCAACATCACAGAATTCATTGAACTTACTACTACTCTTCATCATCATAAAACACAGTTCATAATCCACTGTCTTGTTATTAACCCGGTCAGATGGAGTCCATTTTGCTTGGGTCTTTTAAACATAGTTGTTAATGTAAGCACTACCAGATGACCTAACCAGCTTGACGAAGTGGGAAGCTGATTGGATGATGGAATTCCACCCTGGGAAATGCCAAGTGGTACATATAACAAACAAGAAGTACTTGTTAGCCGCTACGCCAATACGGACATGTCAAAATTTCACTGCTCAAATAAATTAGTGTTTTGATGTTTTTATCAGTTATAAGTAGCAATTTGCAAAGAGAAAACAATATTTATTATAGTTAAAATAGTACATTTTACTAAATGCATATTATAAATATGCTGTCATATGCAGGACTTCTGCATTATAGAGTACTGCACATTATAAATATGCATGAGTTATGCATTATAGAGTAACAATGCATCATTTTAACATGTAATTGTTACACGTTTAATAAATGAAATACCTCAGTATGGCAGTATATAATATGCTGGCCTAATATAAAATAGCTGAACTGACCTATGTAGAATTAATATATCTGGGCTATCCTATAAAATATCTGTGCTGACCTAATAAAACTATATATAATATATTTGAGCTACCCTATAAAATATCTGAGCTGACAAATGTAGAACTGGCATTAAATAGCTAACCTAAACTGAATTTCACTATACATAGATGAGTTTGCATCATAACATATGATGCATATACTTATAAAAAGTGTGTACATGGATTTAATCCATATACACATAAACAGAGAGCATTATTATGACTACACGTCATGACGGACAATAAATACAGTTAACAATACAATGCGTATGATTAATGCATAACAATTTACACATCATTTGACAACGCATATTTGTAATTAGTCTCTATGAAGAGCCGCAGTCTACAACTGCGTCTCTAACATCTGCCTATCGATTCCTGTCTGGATTTTCCGCCGAAACGGCCCATATTTAACACGCCTGTTTTTATACGAAAACTGGATATACGTGCGAATCGAACTATGCAGTCAATAAAAACATATCGGCAACATCAGATTGCCGTAAATAGTTTAGTGAATTATTCTCTTTAAACCATTCAGTCTTCGTTTTATTCAAAGTAAACAACAGGCACGTTTGTCTGCGCGTACATTCTGCTTTTTTCGTATCTTCTCGCTTCGGTTGATGACTCACGTGACGAGCGAGTCCGCGCTAAAACACGGATCACGTATTGCGTTGCCGGACGGCGCCCGATTGTAGATTGAACAATCTACGAGGATTTTTAGAAAAGGTCTGATTGAAGATATTTTCTTTTAAAATTGTTTAATAAATAAATGAATTATATTAATTATCTTAGTAATAATCATAATAATAATAATAAGAATAAGAACAATAATAAGAACAATAATAATAATTTGGAGAAATTTAATTTAAAAAAAAAATTAATAATAATAAAAATAAGAAAAAGAAGAAGAGGAAAAAGAAAAAGAAGACGTAATATATATATATATATATATATATATATATATATATATATATATATATATATATATATTATAATAATAATAATAATCATAATCATCATAATAATAATAATAATAATGAATATTAAACAAATAAAAAAAATAAAAATAATTATTCAGAATAATATTCAGAATAATAATAATAAGAATATTAAGAATAATATTAAGAATAATAATACTAATATTAAGAATAATAATAATAATTTTTTTTAAATTTAAATAAATAAATACATAATAATAATAATCATAATAATAATCATTATAATAATAATAATAATCATAATAATAATAATAATAATAATAATGAATATTAAACAAATAAAAAAAATAAAAATAATTATTCAGAATAATATTCAGAATAATAATAATAAGAATATTAAGAATAATATTAAGAATAATAATACTAATATTAAGAATAATAATACTAATTTTTTTTAAATTTAAATAAATAAATACATAATAATACTAATCATAATAATAATCATTATAATAATAATAATAATAATAATAATAGTTTGGAAAAATTTAATTAAAAAAACCAAACTAATAATAATAATAAGAAGAGGAAGAAGAGGAAGAAGAAGAAGAAGAAGAAGAAGAAGAAGAAGAAGAATAACAAGGAGGAGGAGGAGGAGGAGAAGAAAATAGTGAAAAAGAATAAATAAGAATAATTTTATTTAAAAAAATCATAACAATAAATATTAATAATGATACTAATAATAATAATAATAATAATAATAATAATGAATATTCAAAAAATAAAAATGATAACAAAAATTATGATTTATGACGCATTCAAGATGGTCGTAAAACCACTGAGCTAATCATGTTCCCCTTAGCTATTTTGATGCTAGTGCCAATCAATAGCATATTCCCTGAATTTCGCCTCAATTTGCTTGGTTATTCTTGATACAAAATACATTTGAAATTTGCGGGAAATATAATAATAAATGGAATAATCAGTCTAGTCTTCCATAACTTTTGTCTTGTAATCATAATGATACAAGAAAACCAAAGGCTAAGATAAGAGCAAGCCAATGGGCTATGCCTCGTAAAAGATGATGATGATGATGATGATGGTGATGATCATGATCATGAAGATGATTTAAAATATACGATCCTTGCAGGTTAGCAGATAAGGGATCTATACACATATAACACTGTACTAAAGTTTACAAGTTCAGCACACACCATAACATTACATATCGTTCATGTGAGTGTGCATAAATGCGCATGTGCATGTGTGCAGGCATTAGTTTGTGTATATGTGTATGGCTCCGTGCATGTGTGCATGCATAACTATGTGCGTGTGTATCTACATACCTGTGTGCGTGTGTGCGCTAGAATTATTTGTATAGCTTACCTCATTATCAGCCTTTTTCATTTCTTCTACTGTTGAACACAACTGCCATGCATCACAATTTACTTACCAATCAATAGAAGAGGTACCTTAGTCTTTCGAGTCACAAAGACGGGTTCCTGAAGGCAATTACACAAGGATGCACATAAATAATGCTGAGCTGCATTCACCAGTTGCTAGAGTCATACTGACGCACAATAACGGTTGGCTGTACACATAATGAAGTACAATGCGTAGTTGCAGAAGGCATGGGAATTTCTTATACTTTCTAGATTCATATCAACACTTCAAAACCCTCATAGAGAATCCTCCTCCTCATTCATGTCATTGGGCTTTATATTCACTCTTCATGTCTCTGTAGTAGTTGTTTTGGTAGGAGTTGGGCTGCTGACCTCACCAAACCCTCCTCTTTTCACAGCCGGGCTTGGGACCATCCAAGGCAGAGTTAACACAGGGGAATTAGACTGTACATAGACAAGGCTGATGCAAAATCACTAATTGCTACAGTCGAATTGATGCACAATGGTGAGTTGCTGTAGACATGGGAATGAGACTGTACATAGACAAAGATAAGACATAATCACCAGTTGCTAGAGAGAAACACTCAAGAGTGTCTGTAGACACGGACACGAGGCTATATATCTCCATGTCTGAGACATAGTCATCAATATTGCTATAGTCATATTGAGGCACAATCAAGAGTAGCTTGGCACGTAGGCAACACGCTATACATAGACAAGGCGGTGGCATGATCAGAATTTGGTAGAGTCATCTTAAATCAAAATGACGATTTGTTGTAGATGTACTGATGCACAATGATGATTTGCTGTAGACTTACTGAGGCACAATGATGGTTTGCTGTAGACTTACTGAGGCACAATGACGAGTTGCTGTAGACGTACTGAGGTACAATGACGAGTAGCTGTACACTTACTGAGGCACAATGATGAGTTGCTGTAGATGTACTGAGGTACAATGACGAGTAGCTGTACACTTACTGAGGCACAATGATGAGTTACTGTAGACTTACTGAGGCACCATGACGAGTTGCTGTAGACGTACTGAGGTAGAATGACGAGTAACTGTACACTTACTGAGGCACAATGACGAGTTGCTGTAGACATATTGAGTCACAATGACGAGTTGCTGTAGATATACTGAAGCACAATGACGAGTTGCTGTAGATGTACTGAGGCATAATAGCGAGTTGCTGTAGACTTACTGAGGTACAATGACGAGTTGTTACAGATGTACTGAGGCACAATGACGACTTGCTGTAGACTGATTGAGGCACAATGACGAGTTGCTGTAGGTTACTGAGGCACAATGACGAGTTGCTGTAGACTGAGTGAGGCACGATGAAGTGTTGCTGTAGATGTACTGAGGCACAATGACTAGTTGCTGTAGACGGATTGAGGCACAATGAATGGTTGTTGGAAGCATGGGCAGAGGGCTGTATTGATAGATGGCTGAGACACAATGACGAGTTGCTGTAGACATATTGAGTCACAATGACGAGTTGCTGTGGACATACTGAAGCAGGATCAAATAATTTTCAAGCACAAAATTGTAAATTGTATATTCTTCAGCATAACTTGTTTTTGGGCCGATTTAGGCAGTTAACCCTTTAACTGATGTGAAACTTTAAGTCACATCTTCAAGGCAACCATGCATGAAAGCTGTTGAACATCTTGAACATATTTTGAGTTTAATCATGATAACTTAATTTAAAATACCCAACCGAATGTTTCTTAAATCATCACGAATTTGTTGCATCTGGCATGTATTATTGAAAAAATTAGGTTAATCACTGCTTAGATCCATGCATGCCAGACACAACACCCTGGAGTGTAATTTTATCACTTCAACCCAATCTGTTCAGATAAACATTCTCACTCAAAGACATTGGCACTTATAATCACATCCGATATGAGTACAATTACTTCACCGAATAGTGTGATCATATAGACAATCTGTGCTGTACATACACAAGCCTTTATGATTTATGGCATATCTTTGTGAATATTTTGAAAACAATTTTATGGGTATTTGGTGCCACGTATGGCAGCTTTGCTATACAGTTATTAGAATGTGGTGTTGGCTGGCTTAAGAAAATGTCTAAGTTTTAGATAGATTGAGTCCTGATAATTATCATAAGTTATGTTTGCACAATTTATCACATTACAGCATGAATTCATTATGAAAAAGCAACTTAGAAAGTATAACAATTTTTAAAGATAGAATGTAATATTGTTTGTTTTTATTTAGATTTTTTAAATATCACACATATTATGGGTACAATATAGTCATTTATCACACTAATGCCAAATGGACTTGTTAATAGAAGTCAATAGAAGAAAGACGCGTGTACATTAAAAATTACCTTTGTTAATCTATTGCTGTCATATTAGACAGCAAACAGTCTAAATAAAAGTTGTCCATGACTGCACACCAAATAACCTCTGAAATGTATTTGAATTTGGGAAAATGAACATTCAGTGTTCCAAGAGTTTAATTATCCAGACCTCAAAACAGATACAACTTGTTCAGTAAATCATTAACAATTTTTATCTATTTTTTATGTATTCAAATGCAAATGTCTTTGCGTTTACCAATATGTCTATTTATGTTATCAAATGTATATAAAATGTGTTGTCTAATTAGTTTGTGGGCCACCTAATGACTATTTTCAAGATTACAATAATGATATTTATATTGAGTTCTGCAGGATATATTTTTTTAATGTAGCATTTATACTGAAGCAAAAGATATATGTCTGCACAATTCGCTTACTCAGATTGAGCTCTAACAAGATGTAAAGCAGATGTATTTAAGACAATTGTTAAAATGGAGTGTTTACTGTTGAAGAGACTGACTCACTTAATGCATATTTGTTATTTTACAAACTGTTATAATTACACAAGGGTGCACATCAGAATGCGTGTAAATAAATTTTTACAATTGTACAATTTTATAGGCTTAATTATTGTATCTCAATGTAATGAAATCAGACAAATCTTAAAATATGATGATTTCCTTCAGTAAAGATTATTTTAAAATTTTAATAGCAAAGTTGAATTAAGGAATCTTGTCTCGAATTAAATTTAAAAAACAAAAAAATTATATTAATTAATATGTAATGAAATTGTCATATGTTAAGAAATTTTTCCTTTCCTTACATCTACGCAGACAATTTAAGACTATAAAAGTATACAATTTTGACTTTTTAATTGTATATATATTAAGTGGTTGTTACCAATTAGGTGAGACTGCAATAATAAATAATAAAGTGGCCTGATAATTCTAATATTTTAATACACGTAACAAAGCACATATATCATAATCCTGTAAAGTGATTAAATGATTTTTGCCTATCGTTAACATTATTGCTGCTTGTTATTATCCAAAAGTCCTCATGTTCCCTGTTGGAATTATATGCTATACTGCGCCACCACAACCACCACCAACACCACTCCACCAGCACCACCACCACCACAACAACAACAACAACAACAACAGCAACAACAACAATCACCATCATTATCATCATCATCATCATCATCATTAAAACAAGAAAAACCACTGCTGCTGCACGTGACTCCAAGAATATCTGGAATGTGCACCATCAGTTCCCGTGAATTCGTGTTGTTGTCAGACAGGTGGTTGAATGCGGTGTATTTTGGTCATCTGGAAGGTGAATCAGTATAGAACACACACATCTAAAACGCAAAGTGAAAGGCGCAGAAGACTTGACTGGGTTCAAACACATTCATGTTGATAATTTAAAAAGATAAAAATTAAATTCCAGATGATGACTAAGCTATATCCTAGTGCCAGCAAGTCGTCCATGACAGGGTTCATAGATTTACTGATTGACAATAATACATAAACTATTTCTACGGCTGCTGCTACTACTACTACTACTACTACTACTACTACTACTACTACTACTACTACTACTACTACTACTAGTACGGGCGGATCTAGAACAGAAAGCTGACTGCCGCACACCAATAAGAAATGAAAATCATTTGTCAACGGGCGCCTCTCACAATATGGGGGATCCAGGCGTCCTCTCCTGGAATTACCAAAAATTTGATGCTCTGAGGAGTGATCTCCTACATTATGAAGGATACATAATTACATTATTTTGATTTTAAAAATATATAAATTTTTTCTAATAATTACTCATTTTGATAAATGACCACACAAATGCTTTGATGTAAAGCATGAATCGGCTATATATGAGAAGATTGTTTAACTCTTAGGATATACATTTTCTAGTCAATTTGCATGTCACATAACTTTGGTACACAAAAACAAAATTATGATGATCGAGCCAATTCCCAATATGAACATATGTAAATTAATGCTGGGATTAATTGTAACCGCTGCTAATTGGCATTGACCACTTCAAATCGCCATTTACCACATTATAATCCCCTTCCAATTTATAGCTAAACTTTTTAAAGGTTTTTGCGTGTGTAATGATAGATTTATATACTTTGAACTCATAATTATCCTGATCCCTTTTTAAAGTAAAGATACATATATCTGTTGAATTTTTGTAAGAATTGACGGGGTGTTACTGTTCAAATATTGCTGGCTATGGCAGCAACAGTGTCCATTCGAATTAGTTTCACAATATTCAACATAATGTTGATTAAATATTAAATCCAGCAAAGACATACAATTCTTACATTTGGCGGACTTCTTCAGCTTCATGACAGAGGTATAATATGTAATTAATATGATTGTTTGATTAAAAGCATGGGTGTAGTAACGTACTTGTACCGAGGGGATGAAATATTGACGTGGCTATGTGGATTCACTATGAGAGAGATAAAAACCGGGGTGGGGGGGGGGGGGGGGGAGGGGGGGAAGGCCCCCCCCACTTACTACCAACTCTTCATACGGTTATGAAAATGGACATATGTTTTTGTCACAATTGATGGTGGTTAGCTAAAGTATATTCTCATAATGACACAGATTTACACAAATTACCATCAGCTGGCCACAAAAGCTAGTTACCATAGCATAGTTATAGGAAAGTGTCCAAAAGAGTGTGGGTGGTGTGTGCGGAGAGGAGGAAACTCAGACCAGATGTAAGTATAACTCGAACTACACCTGTAAGGGAATTAGCTGACGTTGGCGTGGATTAGATTACTATACGATGTGAAACACCCATGCGTTTTATCCAAAAGACAAAACCTCAGTAATGATTATGACGTCATTAATCAAATGATTACCGGATATTTTAATTTGCCAAAATGCTTAACCCAAAATGAAAACGATAGAATAGAAGTCTAGGGGTATCTACATGATTTCCATTATCAATGGTTAACACTTTTATTCGAAGGAAAGCTTATGGGACCGATTTGAGGTGAATCCCAACACTTCCTTATCTTGGCTTGACATATGGAAGAGTAATCTGCATTAGCATTTGAACTTTAACCTATTGATTCACAATATGGTGGTAATTAAGAGGAAATAAACAAAGACAGATTTGAAAAATATTATTCATTCATTCTTGCCTAGTTTCTGATCTGTTGTAAAATTATAGCAGCATTGTACAGTTGACATGATTGTTACAATTGATATATTATATGAATATAAAAATGATTCTGTTGAAGCAGGATTTCAAAATTATAACTACTGAAACCCTCAATGTCTTTCCTTTAATATTCATAAACCAATTTGACCCAAACCAAGAACTCTAATCCTTGAAGTCATATCTAGATCGAAACGACCATTATCGATACAACGGATTGATCCTGGTTGATCCAATCCCTGCTCTTTCTTTGAGTTTTGATATCGATTTTTCGATCCAATGTCATTTATATCAATCCTCAAAGAATATCACAGACGATTTAGTTCACTTCAGAAATCATAAATGCTCAAAATTAATGTAAGATGAGATCCGGGTACATCCACTATCCAAGTTGAAACTGATCCCCATTCGATCTGATCCATAAGACCACTATCGACTACTGAATCATTTACAACCTGGGATGTATATTGACCATCGGATAATCCCCAGAGTTTATGGCAGCATGTCGATAAAATTAAGACTTAACGGTTCTTGGTTCAGAATTTAACCTTGAAACTATTAATCTAATTAATGTGTTAATAGTTATGACAACAATTAATATAACATTTTCATATAATAAATCAACAATATACGACCTGAATGTAGTATATCTGTTGTAAATGCTCAATGGAAACAGCCATTTCTTTGTTGCTTGAAGACGAAGGGTCCTGCGGACGAATGATCACAATACCAATTCTGATATCGTATCGAAGACGATGGAAAGATGTGGGTGCACCCAGACGAACGCGTAACACAAAAATATAAACGAATTTATCTTATAATGTAGGTGGATCTGAAATGCTGAATAGGCCTGGCCACGAGCCGCCAGAAGCTAAAGATGTGATGGATTAGCGAATGGCCAGGAGCTGGTTATCTGACCCACAACCACGTTAACCAGGAGCTGGTTATCTGGTGATAGTCAATGATGACCAGGAGCTGGAGACCTGGTTATGCACGATATTATTAGAAGCTGGCAATCTGGTCATGGATGATACTACCAGGAGCTGGAGACCTGATTACGAATGATATTACCAGGAGCTGGAGACCTGGCTGCAGATGACAATACCAGGAGCTGGGGACCTGGCTATAGCTGATATTACCAGGAGCTGGAAACCTGGCTACACATGATATTACCAGGAGCTGGAGACCTGCCTATAGCTGATATTAATAACCCAAAGTCATGCAGAGATTCTTGGATGAAAGTTCATATTGTGCCCACAAATCAAAACGTATATTCACTGGACAAACGTGAATTAACTGTTAATGGGCCCTAAACTGAGATGGCGCCCATATCTATTTACGAATCTGTATGAGGACTGCTGATAGACTCATTTTTATATTTGAACTTCACAATGGAAACATTTTCTCGGCCACGCCGGTGTATATGGCTGGCGTAGAAATATATACACGTGAGATGATGGCTGCCTACATCACAACTTCGCTAAGGCGCAACTGACTCTCACGAAGGCCAACCACTGAATGCTTGTCGAGGCGACGATTTTAACACATGAACACAATGTATTGTGACCCGTCTGGATCACGCGGATATACAACAACATGTTGATTTGTAACTCCTACATAACTGCTCAAATAATTCATAGAGATTCCATACATTTTATAAATAATGAAATCTACATTGATTATAACCTAATCATAATAACAAATACAATTAATTATCTTAATTCTAACTGATATAAATTTTGTATAAATGTAAATCTCAATTACGAATATCCCCTACGCCTTTATAATTGACATGAAGTAATTTATTTCATTAAATCAACCAGAAAGCATGCAAGACTGAATAACAATCTGTCTACCTATATTGTAGCGGATTTGGAGTTCAAATATGTTGCGGGTGGCATAAGCTAACGTGATTGTATAGAAATGTGATTGCTATGTATGATCTTACGATCATATGATAGCAGCCGTCGTCACACACCTGACACACAGGACTTTCATAGTGCAGAATCAGAAAACTCGGACTACACCTGGCACACATAACCTTTATAGGGCACAATCAGAAAACTCGCACAACACCTGACACACACACAACCTCTATAGGGCAGAGTCAGGAAACTCGCACAACACATAGCACACATAACCTTTATAGGGCAGAGTCTTGAAACTCGCACAACACCTGGCATACAGAACATTTTATAGGGAACAATCTGGAAACTCGGACTAGCATCATCCATCGTATTATTAAATCAATAGTTCATCCCAATGTAATACAAGCATACATGCTATATTACGAGTTTGCTGGCCACATCTCTACATGATAATGGATGATCAAGTTTTAGCTATGCCACATACATCTCTAGCTAAGCTTCGCCCATGCGTTATTCGTGTTGTGATCAATCGAACCGTGAACTCCCGGAATCTCAATTTCCTGAAATTTATACAGGTGAGCTGTTGTCTATTTTGAAACTAATTAACTGTGTGCTGTGGCACCAAGAATGGCAAGGCAAATTAGTTTAAAGTGACCGGTTATTAAATAGTAATACATACAGTTTTTACAACTTTGTGGATTATTAAGGGTATATGACCAACTGAGATATGGCTTTCATTTTAAGTCCACTGTGATTGTGACACCAACCCACATGTGACGTAATTGATTATGACATCATATACTTGACTGGCATACTGGATTCCTGTATTAACAGACAGAAGGAAACAAAGCTGTCTTATTCTGTTCTACAAAGGTCTACAACAGCAAGCAAAGATATCATTCAACAAAGATATCTGACACCAATTCGAGAAAAGTTTCTGCTTACCAGTATACCATCTCTTCTTGTTCTTGTTGTTCTTCTTCTTCTTCTTATTTTTATTGTTATTAATACTTATTTTAGGAAAAATTTTTTAAATCAAATTAGTCACAATTATTAGTCTTATTCTTATTATTCTTATTATTCTATAATGTTATTATTACTCTTATTCTTATTATTATTTTATTTTTATTTTGTGTATTTCTTCTTCTTATTTTTGTTTTTTAAATTAAAATTTTTAAGAATTATTATTATTATTATTATTATTATTATTCTTATAATAATATTATATATATATATATATATATATATATATATATATATATATATATATATATATATATATATATATATATATATATATATATATTAATCACATTATTCTTATTTAATAAACATCTTCTTCTTCTTCTTCTTCTTCTTCTTCTTCTTCTTCTTCTTCTTCTTCTTCTTCTTCTTCTTCTTCTTCTTCTTCTTCTTCTTCTTCTTCTTCTTCTTCTTCTTCTTCTTCTTCTTCTTCTTCTTCTTCTTCTTCTTCTTCTTCTTCTTCTTCTTCTTCTTCTTCTTCTTCTTCTTCTTATTATTATTATTATTTATATTATTATTAATTATTTATTTATTTTTTCTTAAATCAAATCATTCAGAAATATTATTATTATTATTATTATTATTATTATTATTATTATTATTATTATTATTCTGAATATTATTATTATTATTATTTTAATTCTTTATTTTTTTTATAATCAAATTATTATTCTTGACTATACTTCTTATTTTTTTATTCTTATTATTGTTCTTATTCTTATTATTATTATTATGATTATTACTAAGATAATTAATATAATTCATTTATTTATTAAACAATTTTAAAAGAAAATATCTTCAATCAGACCTTTTCTAAAAATCCTCGTAGATTGTTCAATCTACAATCGGGCGCCGTCCGGCAACGCAATACGTGATCCGTGTTTTAGCGCGGACTCGCTCGTCACGTGAGTCGTCAACCGAAGCGAGAAGATACGAAAAAAGCAGAATGTACGCGCAGACAAACGTGCCTGTTGTTTACTTTGAATAAAACGAAGACTGAATGGTTTAAAGAGAATAATTCACTAAACTATTTACGGCAATCTGATGTTGCCGATATGTTTTTATTGACTGCATAGTTCGATTCGCACGTATATCCAGTTTTCGTATAAAAACAGGCGTGTTAAATATGGGCCGTTTCGGCGGAAAATCCAGACAGGAATCGATAGGCAGATGTTAGAGACGCAGTTGTAGACTGCGGCTCTTCATAGAGACTAATTTGTAATGTGTGATCAAGAAATGCGTAAATATAACCACGCATTACTACGCGCAATTATTCACGCGTCATTTGAAAAACGCGTAATTATAATAACGCGTTCTGTGAGTCATACAGCGATGGACCCCTGTTGGTTTTTGGTATCTCAAGGAGTATTATTGCTGGAAAAAGCCACTATGTGCTTATGTGTCCAACTAATTTTGTTTCCCAAAAACTTACAAAGAATAGAACATCACGATTTTGCTGTTGCTGAAACTAAAGCTAAGATGGAAACGAAACATAAGCCAATGATTATAAATGTTTTCCGGACAAGTTGAATGTCTTCAGTGGCATGCAGAATGTTAAAATTTGAAGTCATAATTTCATATCATCTGCATTACAGTAATTCTTTTAATGTTGAATTACTGTTACCATTGTACATTATCACATTACTATTGTAGTACTGTACTACGACCGAAAAGCTAACTGCAGTCCGCAACAATACCATGACCAAATGAATCCAAAATAAGATGAAACCACAGGAACATTTATGCAGGTGGACAAGTAGGGTCCATGAAGACTTACATAGTCTAATTCGCGAATGCTTAAAGAACATTCTAATACAGTTCATAATCTAGGAACCTGTTGGGAAGACGGCACTGCCTTCCTGTTCAACTCTGAATGGTGTGAGTTTGGAGTTGGTCATCTCTTGGAGATGTGTGATGTATTTCCCCTCGGACCTGACACCTCATGCGCCTAGGGGAAAAAGTGTGATGCAGTTCCCCTTGGACCTGACACCTCATGCGCCTAGGGGAAGTGTTATGCGTTTCTCCTCGGACCTGACACCTCATGCACCTAGGAGAGTGATGGTGTGTTTGTGGGACGGGTAAAACAGAGTCGATATCCAGGTCATCTGTCAAAACAGCATCTAGATCATTATGCAGAATTGATGAGGATGGATTAATACCATATGGAATGGTTTCATCCAAATCCTCTTAAAAAATGGAAACCTGGTTATCATCAGATAACCTACGGCCATTATCGGGGGATAATAAGTCTGTAGGCTGTAGCACTTCTCGACCAAGCATCATCATGTTGGGCGTATACCCCGTCTGTCGGCTTACAGTAGATCGTATAGCTCCAGCGATGAAAGGAATACACTTGTCCCAAACTTTCTGTCTGTCATGCTCTTGCAGGTAACACCGTATACACTGCAAGACAGTATGGTTTATACGTTCAATCTGTCCATTTGAACATGGTCTATAAGCTGTGGTGCATGTTTTTGAAATCTCCAGTAGATGGCACAGTTCCTTAAATAGGCTGCTCTCAAAGTTACGACCCTGGTCGGTGTGTAAGAAATATGAACAGCCAAATGTGGTGACAAAACGCTCCACATACGTTTTGGCTGCCAGTTCTGCCCCTTGTTCATTGAGCGCATAGCACTCAACCCATTTAGTGAATTGATCTATGATCATCAACACATATCTATTTCCCAGTGCAGATGAGATAAAGGGGCCCAAAATGTCCATATGTACCCGTTCCAAGGGAAAACCGGCATGGAACTCGCCCAGAGCAGCTCTAGGTCGGATGGAAGCTTTTTTGCTACAGCTACAAATCTGACAGGATTTCACATACGCCACCACATTACGAGAGTATCCGTGCCAGATATATTGAGCCTTCACTCTCTCTAATGTCTTCTGCTCACCCATGTGACTGGCAAGCTTGGAATCATAACAATTTTCCAAAACCAGCTTCTGGAGAGACTTTGTGACTACTAGCAGATTCCGTGTGGTATTTGCTTCTACCCAGAGATAGTGCAAAATTCTATCGACAAAAATCAATTGATCACAACGAGCCCACCAAAACTTGTCAGCTGGACTAGCTAAATATAGCTCCGCGTCAGAAGGTGTGTGTGACTGCTCAATCCATGATACAACTGTCTTCAGATCAGGATTCTCCAACTGACGCTCCCTTAGATCTTCTGAAGAGAATGCGTTTAACCAGTTTGACCGTCCGATAACCTGGTCTGTTTGGGGGACACTATCCAGCAGTCCATCTGGATCGTCGCTTTCTGATAGGTCATTATTACTCAGTTGAAGGGTCCTTATGGTTTGAAAAGCCAAATGAATTACATCATCAACATCTTGTTCAAATTGAGACCATTGCTGCTGAAGCTTGGTACAATATTTGCACCCACCACATGGTAATGAACTAAGAGATTGGCCAGCTTTATAACAGTGGCATGGTGAAGAATCACTTGGAACTCGTGATAGACCATCAGCATTAGAGTGCTGTTTACCGGGCCTGTACTGCATCGTCATATTATATTGGGACAGTTCTTCTAGCCATCTAGCTAGTTGTCCTTCGATGTGCTTGAAACTGAGCAGCCACGTGAGACTGATGGTCAATCCACACAATAAATGACCATCCTAGCAAGTACATACGGTACAGCCTAGTAAATGCTACCACGGCTAGCAACTCTGCGTGTAACACAATATTTACGCTGAGCCGGTGTCAACGTTCGGCTCGCAAAACCAATAAGCACCTCTTTCCCATTCTGAATTTGGGATAACTCTGCACCAATAGCAGCCTCTGAAGCATCAGTATCCAGTATGAAGGTACCATCCGGTGTCGGATAACCTAACACTGCAGGGTTGGCCATAGCAGCCTGAAGTGGTTCGAAAGCTACCTGATGCTCTAGAGTCCAGTCATACTCTACCTTGGAACTGGTAAGTGCAGAGAGAGGAGCAGAAATACCAGCAAAACCCTGTATGTGCTCTCGTTGGTAATTCATGAACCCTAGGAAAGATTCCAGCTCTTTCTTGGTCTTAGGAACAGGTGAATTAGCGACGCTTTCCATATTGTTTGGCTTAACAGCGATTCCCTTATCACTCACCAACTTACCTAAGAAACAGAGTTCTGTACAGAACAAATTACACTTACAGGAATCGGGAAAGGACAGCTTTCAAGTTGGTCATAATGACTGTCAAAGTCAGTCCCTGTCACTACCAGTGTCATCTAAATACGCAAGACACTCGCACCAGTTATGATCTTGCAACACCAGCTGAACAACCCTCTGAAAGGTAGCCGGGCTGTTGCACGTATCAAATGGCATCCGGACAAATTCAAAAGCCCATATCTTGTGGAACTTAGCACCACCAAGTGCATCCAGACGTGTCTCAATGTTTGGTGGGGGGTAACGGTCTTTGCGAGTTAGACTGTTCAGAGCTCGAAAATCGATGCAGTACCGCACGTTACCGTCTTTCTTCCGAACTAATACCGGGGCTGACAACCACTCAGATTTTGACGGAACTATGATACCTTTCTCTAACATTTCCGCAAGGTGTTTCTCTTCCTCATTCTCAAAACCAGGAGGAGTTCATCTAAGTTTAGAATGAACAGGTTGTGCATTACCTGTGTCAACCTTATGTCTTATCCCCTTGAACAAACCCAAATCAAGATCATCTTTTGCAAATGCATCCTGATACCCGATTAACATGAATTTAACTTGCAAAGACTGCGTCTCCGATAAACCCGATGTCGACCTCTCATACAGATCCTGTAAGAACACAGGGATGTCCACCTCAGTGGCTGTAGAAGTCTGTAAACCGTCCTGGTTTATGGGGTTACCAGCAAGTTGAAATTCTATTCTAGGGTCTAAAACCTCCTCAATTTCTGTGACAATACCAAGGTTGTGGTCTTGTTCCAGAGTAATTTATTGGGCCGACAGGTTCCTTAACAAAATAAGAATCTGCGAATCTTTGGCAGTGGCCACTGTATGAGGTGTTACCAGACCCTCCAGTTTAGATGAGGGCTGGAGCACAACATCATTCTGTACCTCCTGATCCAGAACGCCTGTGGTCTTCACGGCCTCAAAGGGACCAACGACCACTTTCTGCTTCAATGTTACCCGAGCTACTTGGGATTCCTTCCCATGAGCTCTCAACATTGATGCTTGAATCGGTTCTCCATTAATTGTCAGACAGTCTAGTCAGATCAATGGTGGCCTTGTGTGCCTTCAAGAAATCCAGGCCTAATATAATCGGATCATTAATATTGGCAAGAAGGACTGGCCAGTTGAACATCATAGAGCCTAATGCAATTGTGACTGGATCAACGCTTTCCGCAGGGATAATATTGTCTCTACCTGCACCCTTCAATGAAATAGACTCCAACTTCTTTGAAGGGTAAGGTAATTTATTTGCAAAGAAATTGCCAATTACTGTCACTTGTGCTGCAGTGTCCACTACTGCATCAATGGAAACACCATTTACTTTAATGGGAATGACTAGTGTCATAGGGTCACGATTAAACTCATACATGCGAACATCATATGATCGCACAGGCGAAGATCTCGGTGAAGCAGAAGGTGATGGCGACCGTGTATGCCTCGGCTCTGGACACTCACGGGAAAAATGGCCCTCTAAATTGCAATTAAAGCACTTTCCCGATCTGAGAGGAGGAGAAGGGGAACGCGATGGAATGACCTTCCCTCTTGGAGGAGACCGACCACGACGAATTGACCAGATATAAGATTCAAAATCTTAGCAACATCTACCTTCATCTCCGCCATATCCTTCCTAAGTCCTTCGACAGCTTTCTCTAATTTATCCATCCTACTTGGAGCCGTTATGCCTCTCAACTGCTCAGGATTATCTGCCTCCATCAAACCAGAAGCATTGTCCGGAAAACGGACCTTTCGAACCTCAGGCTTCTGGAACCCATGATCAATCTTTGATTATGGATAGCAGCATTGACCATTTGTACAGCCTCCTCCAGGGTGCTCGGATCTTTATCCATAGCTATCAGAGCGGCTCGTTTATGCTAAACACCCCGTAGGAATGCATCAATGGCAATTGTCTCGCCCAAACTCTGAGGCATCAGGGTAGCCATCTAAAGTGAACTCCTGAATGATATCTGCAAATTCTTCTAAAGAGTTACCCTCTTGTCGAATGTCTTGCATTTTTTTCCTGATGATGTGGGGCAGATCTTTCTTCCCGAATCGCAACCGTAATTTGTCGCATAAACTAAAATAATCATTCTGGACTTGCACAGAACAGATGCAGTAAAACTTTGTCCCTCAAAGCTGAGATGAGCATGTCTAATTTATATGTATCAGACCAACGGTACCTTGAAGCAGTATGCTCGAACTGTATGAAAAATGGTTTCCACTCACATTTTCCATCAAAAGTTGACATTAGGTGGAGGAGGACCATCAGAGTAGCTTCTACGACCGGGTGATGACATTCTAGAGTCATTGTGTGAAGAGCCATCCAAGTAAGCTCTACGAACTGGTGATGACGTCCTAGTGTCATGGTGAGAAACTGATAGCGACTCCCTCTTAGGTTCTCTAGGGGTATATACCCCCCTAGGAGCCAGGTTATCAACTAGGGTCTGATCACCCCTTTGTTGACTAGTTGAGTTAAGGGAGTGCCTTGTATTTGATACCTTGAGCTAGCAGTTTCATGTTCAGTCTAGCTACTTGCTCTTCCAGGGATTCTTCCCTTGGGTGCGAGTCGACCCCCCCCAACAGCGCCTTCATCATTGATGGGCGAATACGACGTCCCCAGCATGGAGCAATCGTTCAAGGACTGTAGCTGTGGCAGTCAGATCAGGATCTGCCTTAATGTCGGCCAGAGATATGGAACCTCTGGACTCACGAAAACTTACTATGCCAGCAGCTCGAATTTTACCACTATTATGGAGTGCACTAAGTTCCTCCACGGTTGCAGTGTTAATACACAAAGGTTTCGGCATTATGGGTCACCTGTTGATTTATACCAAGGAAGCGAAATTAATATTCGCTAAAAAGTAATATCACTTACTGAAATAAGTTGTAAGCGTATGCTTACTGAAAAATATAACACTGAGTAGTGATGGTGGTGCAACTCCGGAGAACGTCTAAATAAATCTTCTGAAGCCAAACCAGATTTAGTAGCGTACCTGCATGCAAACCATCCTTCAGCAACTCGAAAGTATAATGATAATGGACGCGTTTACGTGCACTAGATTTTTTACAGAGTATTAACTCTACACTGCATTTGATGGTGTGTACACCAATATCTGCATTAATTTTCTCAATTCTATCATTGAGAAGAGAGAGTTGGTCATGCAGTTGCAGCTCTTGGTCTTTGAAGGAACAGGGATTCAAATGGTGAAGTTGCTCATTATACAGGACCAGAGAATATGCCGGGATATCGATAAATTTCACCATTTGGCCGTAATGCCTTACTATGTCTATCGCACGTTGATAGTGTTGGCAAATGCGGTCTACCGCGAGTTCATCATCGGCCGTCCTTAAATAGACAAAACCGTCGCCTCGTTTCTCGGTAAGGTTGCAGGTTCAGGCCCAGATATAGAAAACGATACAGTGAAATTTCTGAATGGCGTTTGCTATTCTCGACTGCAAAATATTAACCAGGTCTTGTGTAGTACCACCGCTTTTACACCAATACTCAACAAACCCAGTTTGATCAGCCCTTTTCAAAATGAAACCTTTACTTGTACCCAACAAAATTGCTTTGTGGGTAAAGGATTGATCCACAGAAAACTGGGTGCGAGCCAAAAACTCCTCAGATTTAACTTGAAAAGAAGGCATAAGCTGAGTAGTGTTTTAACGGAGTAACTAGCAATGCGATAATGAACTGTTTGAATTAATAATAAGAAAAAAACAAATAATGTTCAGCGTAATTAGTAAACCTAATATTACAATTGAAACATATTTGTTGATTAGAAGGGAGATTACCCTCTAATGTTCAAAAAGTTAATAATAATAATAATAATAATAATAATAATAATAATAATAATAACAACAACAGTGATTTATATCACTTCTTTATTTCAAATAATTCTGAAATAAACAACGAAATTGAACTGTAATTAAAGTATAAAGAAATATTCAAAAACCGACAGTTAAATTACAGCTCAGAATCGCGGTTTCCTACATATGACACTGAGACAACTAACAATAACAATCCAGAAACTATAGGGTTGTCATTCCACGGAATACTGACATAGATGATAGAATCTTAGCACGAAAATATACCTCTTCATTACAGTTCAAATAAATAACATTGAATCTTGAATTTATGACGTATGTATGTAAGGTATATTAATCTATATACCCGACATTTGAATGCTATAGTATAAATAAATAATATATATTTAACTATAACTCACCTATCATCTGTAATTTATTAGATAAAAATCTATAAAATAATCAAAATGGCGGCCACAGAGTCTGTCAAATTGACGTTCGGGCAGGGCTAGAGTAGTCCTTATATTTCCGAGAATGCTATCTTTTTTTACAGCAAAATCGTGAGTAGAATTTAGAAATAACTAATAAAAATTTATAATTTAGGGCCCAAAGTACTCCTGACACTATTTGTAGTAACTTAGCTACATATAAAAGGTTACTCACCCAACAGAGGTCTCGAATCGGCCCGTGGAACCAGCGGCAGATATGCGCAGTTCAAGTTCCAAGGTACGACTGCTGGGCCTCCGTAGAAACGGCGGGAATCAGCTAGCCCGGCAGCCGCGAAGCGCGAACTCCGGGATTGCGGGATACCGCCAGCATCACAACATTATTGATTATATACACCTCTCTACCCGCAGACTATTGTCAATTACTGCTTGTTTTGCCTCTGCTTGTAGATAATAAAAATCATCTGACCAAAATTGCACATGTCATACCCTGTCTAATTAACCCAGCTTTCTGCGTGTAGTGTCTGTCACTCCTATGACTGCCCCTGTGTTACGACTTTCCCTGAGTGGCCACAGGGCAAAGAAAATAATCCTACATTTTCCTAACACACCTACTCCCTTCCTTTGTGATGTCTGTGCACATGATTAAGGGGGTTTATATCTAACACCACAGGCAGAACAGGTCACTGAGCAAAAATAAATTAGTAAAAGACCCTATAGCCTAAACTAATTATACAACACTAGCTTAATCTTTAGAGACAATGATAAAGCGATACTGAATATAAAAATTAAACAAAATAACACAATTGTTATTTTCTCTGATTCTTATATCCCATATGCCGTTATTTCAAACGCACTAACTTTCAAAAGTTCTATCTTTAGCTCACCTGGCCTGAAAGGCCAAGTGAGCTTATGCCGGTAGCGACCATCCGTCGTCCGTCAACTTTTGCTTTAAAATGTATCTCTCCTTAACGGCTTGCCGGATTTCAACCAAATTTGGCTAGAATGATCCTATGGGGGTAGGCTCTAGAACATCTATTCAGGTTTTTGATATTTCAAATTATGGGGTAAAAAACTTAGATTTTGTTTAAAATTTACCGAAAAGTGTCAAAACACATCTCCTCCTTAGTTTCTTGACAGATTTCAACCAAATTTGGCTAGAAGGGTTGTACCAACATAGGCTCTAGAACCTGTATTCAAATTTTTAATATTTCAATTTTTGGGGTAAAAAACTTAGATTTTGTTGCAAATTTACCGGAAAATGTCAAAATGCATCTCCTCCTTAGTTTATTTGCAGATTTCAATCAAATCTAGCTAGAACGATCATACAGAGGTATACTCTAGAACTTGTATTCAAATTTTTAATATTTCAATTTTTTGGGTAAAAAACTTAGATTTTGTTGCAAATTTACCGGAAAATGTCAAAATGCATCTCCTCCTTAGTTTCTTTGCAGATTTCAATCAAATCTAGCTAGAACGATCATACAGAGGTATGCTCTAGATCTTCTATTCAAATTTTTTATAGTTCAATTTTTTGTGAAAAAACTTGTGTTCTATTTAAAATTTGCTGGAAATTGTCAAATTGCTTTAAAACGCTACTCCTCCTTAGTTTCTTGGACAGATCTCAACCAAATCTGGCTAGAATGATCATATGAAGGTAGGCTCTAGAACCTCTCTTCAAATTTTTTATATTTAAAATTTTGTGGTAAAAAAACTTAGATTTTGTTTAAAATTTACCGAAAAGTGTCAAAACGTATCTTCTTGGTTTCTTGATAGATTTCAACCAAATTTGGTTAGAAGGATCCTCTGGAGGTCGGCTCTAGTTTAAAATGTCTTTAAATATCTCCGAAACCGCTTGGGGGATTGATCTCATTTTGTTCGGATATGTCAGTGGCCAATAAGTCCAGGTGAGCAATACAGGCCCCTTGGGCCTCTTGTTGTCTAAGGCATACTTCTCAGCGTATCATATTCTTTACTCGTCCAAACACGGCCTGACTACTAACCTCATAGTCAACCAGCATCATTACTGGCTACCGATGGAGCCCAATATGAAGGGGCGCAGAAAGAAGGTATATTGTTTTGATTGTGGCGTGAGTTAGGCTTGCACGATTATCCGATATTATCGAAAATCACGATTTTTTTTTCAGCCATGATTTTTTACGATGTGATTTTGAAAAAAATCGAAATATCGCCAAAATTTTACTGTCATGCCATATTCTGTCTATTTGTAGCATAGGTGTCTATTACGGCAAGCTGTTCAATTTATTTCCAAACCAGCATCTCTGAGAAAGGGGTGGGATTATACTAGGAATAGGTAACAAAAGTTGAAGTACATTCTCTAAAATTACTTTAAAAGACGACATTAATACGAAAATCCAACGCAATTTACCGGTATAATTTCTTGCTGCCTTACTGTATACCTCAAAACCATGATCGCGGAAGTGAAATTATTACGTGGGAAGCTATAAACATTGCCTGTTTTGTAATAAGCATGGTTTATAAAATCAAAATTAATCCAAAATTTGACGTTAAATGACGTCGCGGGAATAAATAAATCACGTGATATTGCTTGCTCTCCTGTTTTTGGAGGCGAGAGGTGGTGCGTTCACAAATGTGATAGCTAAATGAGATGGTATACACGCTTTAGCAAGCATGGCGAACTATCCTAGATGTTTCTGAAGGTTAACTATTATTAGTAAACACGTGATATTGCTCGCTCTCCTACTTTTGAAGGTGAGGGTGGTGCATTCACAAATGTGATAGCTAAATGAGATGATATACATGCTTTAGCAAGCAAGGTGAACTATCCGAGATGTTTCTGAAGGCTAAGTATTATTATTAACCGGGTACTCGGTAAATTCGGAGCAGATCTAAACATTAGATGTCTATGGATCTAAAGTACATTCCTAATATCACGTGATTTGTATATTCTTACAAAGACGAGATGAAATGCCAAATTTTAGGATTAATTTTTATGTAATAAACGATGATTTTAACAGAGTACACAATATTTAGGTTGTCCAATATAATAATTTCACTCCCGCAATGATGGATATGGTATACATTAAGCCAATGGGTAAGGCGGCAAGAAATTATTAATTGTGTCCTATTTTCGTGTTATTAACGATCGGTCTTAGTTTAAGTATCTTGGCGACTGGATTTCAAGGTTTTTTTAAATTTACCAATTAGAAGTCATCCGGCTAAATCTGATATGAAAACTCAGAGCAAACCCGATACGGCTACATAACCCACAACATGCAGTCCAACTCAACCCAAGACCAATTCACCCCATGAATTTATATACCTTAAAATAGGATGTACGATATATCGAAATATTGCGATTTTTTCACCGCAATATATCGCGATACCGCCTAGGACAATATCGTGCAAGCCTAGCGTGAGTAACTCATCAGTGCAAAACCGCACATGTGATGACTTCCTATATAATACATGTAACCAAAAGCGATTTGCGACGATAGCAACGCCAACTGCACACACAGCAGATGATAATGAACCAGCCAAAGGTATCATACAAAAATCAAACCTTTCTACTACAAT
This sequence comes from Chaetoderma sp. LZ-2023a, assembly GCA_034401795.1. Taxonomy (NCBI): domain Eukaryota; kingdom Metazoa; phylum Mollusca; class Caudofoveata; order Chaetodermatida; family Chaetodermatidae; genus Chaetoderma; species Chaetoderma sp. LZ-2023a. The sequence goes on from CM067362.1 coordinate 46,862,569, forward strand.
CTCGCCAACTGACATATCCGCACAATCAAGTACAATTTTAACTACGGATGAGGATCTGCTCTTAGGAAGTAGCCCTATGTTACCTGACAGTGACAACTTCCAAGGCCCAAGTCCCATCCTCTGGACGCATTCTGTGTACATGCTAAGAGCCAAACTATAAATACATGCTTATGTGCTACAATTGTAAAAACTGACAGCACTATGCATGTACACTCCTGCCAAAATACATGCTTTCTGCCCTTACAGCATCTAGGCGAAAATACACGTGTGCTAGTTGCACCCCTATTTCAACTCATATAGTTGAATACTTAGAATGGCAGAAATGAGCCGACCACTACCATGCTACGCTAACTGAAAATCCTAATCTTATACAACAAGCTAATGCACAATACAATGACAGTCAACAGATTACTGAAGCAAACCGCACAGAAATACACACTAGTGATGATATTAACTTTGAAGACAAAGACTCCTCTACGATAATAATCCACAGCAGTACACAACACACAGATTAGCTATATTAAATGTCCGTATACAAACTCTACAAGGAGCCAAAATCAGTGATGTGCACCATGAGCTGGAGAAGAACATTGGGCTATCCAGTCATGACGCAATCGTAGTGCATGTAGGAAACAATGATATTCCCTAAAGTAAGCCACATATTATGATAGATTACACATCCCTAATCCATCATATTCAAGCTATTTCCCCACATGTAAAAAATATTCATCTCATCTCTGTTACCCAGACCCTTAAGCAACCATGAGCACAACAAAGCTGTGCAATTCAACACTATGCTATATACACTCTCCCAATCTTTAGCTTTCACATTTGTAAACAACTCAACTATTTACTGATCCAATGGGAGACATACATAGAGAGCTGTTCTGGGACCACGTCCACCCCAGTGGAAATGGTACCAGACTTAAGTCAGAAATATTGTAAACTACCTATCTAGTACACTTAGCCTAGCTTACCCGGACAACAGTACTATGTTACAGCAAACTGAACAGCACGACTGTCTTGCTAATAGAGGATGACAATGACGGTGATAGCGAAAATAATGAAACTAGCAGCTATTTTCATAACACGGGTAGAATTAACCATAAGAACAACAAATGTGAAAACGGTAACAATGAAGACACCCACGCAAATGAAGAAAGACTCAAACAACTAAAGCTTCCGACTCTTGCCTACCGAAGAATTCGAGGTGACATCATCGAGACCTACAAATTCCTCAACAATAAATACACTATAGAGCTACATGGATTGGTTCTGGAAACGTCGACCACAACACGTGGGCACAGCTACAAGCTTAGGAAGCACCACTCAAATAGATCACTGCGCGCACACACCTTCAGCAACAGAGTTATCAACAACTGGAACTCTTGCTGAGGAAATGGTGGTGGCACCCTCCCTTAACTGCTTCAAACACCGGCTAGATAAACACTGGTTGCAATATCTCTATGCAGTTGACCTCCCTCAAGTTCTCAGAAGCCAGCACCAACCAGAATGCGATTCAGAGAAACTTGGTACTATTTAATACCTTCAAGGGAACGTTATTCCAGGCACACTGATAAAAGTAAGTGCTTAACTTCCCAAGTATATCGACAAGGTGGGTCAGTCCTACCAATCATGAAAGAATACACCGAACTGAAAATCCTAACTGTCTCAATCCTCCAAGTAAATTGGCAAGGTGAGTTGGTCCTACCAATCACGAAATGTATTAATGAGGTGGGTCCACCCCACCATCTTAAATGCTATGCTGTTCCTGGTCCACGTTCTATTGCTAGTCTACAGCCAACCTATGATGTAATACTCTCATCCGCAACATGCCGGTTCAGGTGGGCTTGTCCTACCAGCCCCACAAGCACATAAACAACTATTGTAATAATGTAAACGTATGACTAAGGTGGGTATGTCCTATCATTTATTATTCATTAATTATGCGAGTCATCCTTACCAGCCCCAACAGGTCACTAGGTGAGTTCTTGCTGTATTTAAGTCCTATGTTTTAGTACCAGGTACCAGCCAATATATTGTATATATCTCCACATATATTAATCTGGAAGAATACACCGAACTGTAATCATAACTGTCACAGCCCCCCCCCCCCCCAAGTAAATTGACAAGGAGGGTTGGTCCTACCAATCATGAAAAGTATTAATGATACATATTGTATATTGCCACACATATTAATCTAGGACAGGTGGGGGTGTCTGCAATGATAAGGTGGGTCTGTCCTATCATTCAATCACGCTTGCAAGGAGGGTCAGGCTTTCCACCCATACGATGTAAATATATGTATATATTTTACATTTGAAAAATTATGTTTATTGTAAGTGGCTGAGCCAGGTGGGATTGCCCTACCAGCCCTTCAAGCCACATCATGAAGAACGAGAGGTTCCTGCACTTCGATAAGGTGGGTCTGTGTTACCAGATCAAGGATGTATATTTGTACATTGTAAATTGTACATATACCACAGCAACCCTATAATACAAACAGTAAAAAAAGAAATTCAACCGTTATCCATGCATTGCACAACCAACCACAGTAATGTAAAAAAAAAAAAATTAGGTCGCCAATAGGCCAAACATGGCCTTCCAACATCGCAACAGCTGATGATGGTGATGAAGCTGAAGGTCCAGTCTGTGAGGCTACGCTAATACATAATTAGCAACATCATGTTTTTAATTGTAAATAAAACATTTTTTAACTTCCCTCTGCTTCAACGCCTAGTACGACTATTCTCAAGCTATGAGTGATGTACTGTAATGGAAGAAGGGGATAAGAAGAGGCCATACATAGACTAGTCCGAACATGGCCTGAGAAGTCACTACGCTTTCTCAGTCCGAGATCGTGCATATCTTATCAATGGTGCAAATCCCTGGTAAAATTGACCGGGAAACTATTGGGCCGATAGCAATCAATTTATGCAGTTTGCTCTATTCCTGGTTATAAGCAAGTGTTATACACACCTTCCAGCGTTGAATTATCATTAAACTATTACTTTATTTTGTTTATTTTCATCATATTAAAATTTGAAGCGAGGAACATTTGTCAATGCCACCATTTTTGAAGAGTGGTTAACTATGAAAGGCGGATTCTGTGTATTCGCTGGCTTAAAAAACTGTTGGTGGACACGGTCAAGGCAGGATGTGGGATTTTTTTGCCATCAGCTGTGCATAGAATTAGATTAACTACTGAATAAAATTATACAAATTTTATTAAATACGATAAACCATCAAAAATAAAATTATTAATATCAATCAACTACTTGTTTGTTTATTCCTTCATTCAATATTTATTTATTTATTTGACAAGGCTAGCTAAGGTGTAGCCAAGTGTACCTAAGGCCTAGCCACAACCTAGGTAAGACCATGGCTAGGGCTTCAGAGTATTAGAAAAATTTATATCGGTATCGATATCAATTTTCATACAGGTATATCTTTAATACCGGTATTATTCCGATGGGAAAAAACTAACTAACTTTGAGCAGACATTGTCCAAAACCTGTCTAAAACCTGTCTTAAATGGTTTAAACCAGTCCAAAACTGTCCAAAATTGTCCAAAACTGTCCAAAACTATGTTGGACATATCACCATACTCTTATGCATCATAATCCTATTAAAAAATAACAAGAAATCAGAGATTGCATCAAAAGCACTATATTAAACAAATCCATTTATTATATGAGTTATTATTACATTTTTATCAAATACATACAATTAAAACTTAAAAGGCTTAATTAGGTTTAATTAGTAGTCCAAATCAGACAGCCCTCTCAACATCCTGTAGCAAAACACTAGCTTTGACGCTTTCTCTACTCCAAGCATATTACGGATTTTAGTGTGGATATAGCTAAAATTGCTAAAAATTCTCTCAATCGATGCTGATGATGCTGGTGCTTCAAGCAGCTGAATAGCCATATCAATAAAATCACCTGGCACACCTAGTGTTTTCAAGGCCTTCCACCATGTCACTGAAGGCACTTGAACTGCAGCATCACAGAAATATGATGCAGGAAATGGGCTGCTTTTAGCCTGGTATGCAATAAATGTTGCTATAAAGCTAGGGTTCTTAGCTATTATCCAATTGTTCACTTCTTCAAACTGTTTTGCTACCAGCATCTCGCCCTGAAACTTTGGATGTAATGTGTATGCGACAAGATGCTCTGGCAGGATTGCCTTGCTGAAACGTGCTAACAGAGTTTTCTTGTGTGGTTCTAGCAGAGTGTTGTTTAGTAATTCAAGCCAAACATGGCATGCATCGGCTAGTGTTGATGTGTCACTCTGACATGTGTCAATTGCTATTGAAATTGGCCAAAGTTGTTCGGCTAAGTCTCTTGCATTTCTAAACAGGTTAAAGTCCATTATCTTCTTGACAATAGAATTATCTATTTCTCCTTCATGGTCTTGTACAATTTTCATGAAATGTGGACGGTTGTGAATGAAGGAGTCAATACACACGAGTTGACTCTTCCATCTAGTGTCACAAGGAAGCTGTGGCTTAACACTACCAATACATTCCGAGAGCCAGGATAGTGGCTTGTGGTGATTCCTGAAATATTTTTGAATCTCAACTACATGCTTAATTAGCGTATCCGGTGTTATGTCTTGCCCTAGTAAGTTTAGCCAGTGTGCAGAACAGCCATAGACAATAAGATCATTGTCATCAGCCTTCAAACCATCACACATTTTTTCCATGTTCTTTGCATTATCTGTGACAATGCCCTTAACTGTACAGTTGTATTTTGTCTTAGCATATTGTATTGTCTCTTGACACTTCACCTTACAGTTTTCAGCACTTTTAGTCATAGAACCAGTGTCAAAGCTGTTTAGGAAGAAGCTCTTTCCTTCTACTTGCAAGCAGGATGCTATGATAGGTTCATTGTGAATGTTACTCCACCCATCCTCCACTAATGTTGCTGTCTTGCCATCAAGAATCACCTTCATATTTCTCTGTCACCTGATCATGCACAGCATCTAGAAGCTTTCCACCAATCAGTTTACGTGAAGGGGGTTTATATCCTGGGCGTAGCATACTAACAACTTTTATGAACTGGCGGATGTTCAGCCATTGAAAATGGAAGGTTACAAGCATAAAACAACCTCGCGACTTCTATATCTATTGCTGACTTCATCGCTGAGGTGGTAGTGATACAATGTCGGCTCAGATCGGGTTGAATTGAGAATTGAACTGGACAGGTTGGTGAGGGTGGTGCTGATTGTGATGGCAATTCTTCTCTTGGTCGCTTTGTGCATGGTGCAGCTGATGGTTTGTCCAGCTGAAACAAAGAAAAGGGATATTACATGTGCTATATAAGCCAAATGTAGATATACACCCTACATGGTCCAAGCCATTTGGGGACAAGATATGATAATCTTTTTAAAAATGTACATTGAAATGACTGGCATTGCAACAAAATCAGTCATTCCTATGTTGAATTTTCAAAAGTAATTAATTTTATGTCATAATTCAATACATTAAAAATTTGGAATGGATAGAGTTAAAGATAGACCACCATTCTGTCAAATAAATGCATGTTTTTATTTATTTTCAAAACTTTGGGACTTGCTGAATATTAGTTTGACTGTTTGCATCAGTCTATCTGAAGGGTGTTAGTGTGCTATGCCAAATTGTTTTCATAATATTACTGTAGTAAAGGTATTCAGGCAAGAGTATTTCTGAAAACCCTGGGTTGCAGAAAGTATAGGGTTAAGCAGATCATTGTGTGTTATTTCTAATCTTAAGCCAGCGCCCTCACAGGCCAATTATCACACCTATACCATTGAATTGTAAAGAGGCTCAGCATGTGATTGTGGTTATCAGAGATTATCAGACCTGGCTCTATTACTAGCATGGCAAAGAGAATAATTAACTCAGGTATCTGAACTAAAGGTGAGACATCCTGTTGATAACCCCTATGTGGCCAAGACAATTACAGTGAATAGTAACCGTACCTACATTGTACATTATGACTTTTAAACACAACTTTGCAAAAAATTTTGAAAATTTTTCACTGAAATGACTGGCTTAGTAAAAGCGGCAGTCATTTCACGAGTAAATTTGTTTTCCAGTCAAATTAGTTTCAAAATATTCTGCAGTTTTCCCGCATAGTGTCCTTGAAAATGATAGCTGAGGAATTCATCGGTGAAAGGGTTAAGGCATGTATTTGATATATTGGACTCCTAGCACTCCAATGTCAACAAAAAACATTTTTCAAATAAAATTAAAAGATAAACTGTTTTTTTATTTTCAACAAATTTGTCATCGCCCAACAAAATTGTTGAAAAATGAAAATCAGTTTCCTTGGTATAGTCACAATAAAATATAGAATTTTTAATTATTGACATTAGAGGGCAAGGGGTTAAGCATTAATTTTATTTACCTTCAAAATCTTGATGTCTTTGCTGATATGTGTGTCTGCACTGTCTGTATCAGCCTGTTCAACAGGACTTTCAGTAGACTTCTCATGCTTCTCATAGTGTATTTTCATCCTTGCTACCTTGTTGACAACTGTGTACTCACACTCTCTACACTTAGCCATTTGTTTGCCATTAATCTTAACTTCCAAAAAGTGCTTCCAAATTGGATCCTTAGGCCTACCACCTTTGAAATACATATTAACTATTTCAAATACCATCAACACATAAATATTCAGGACAACAGAAGAATTCAAAGATTAATGTAGCACAAGGATATCTTTTTACTAATTGTCTAATTGATATCTAGCATTAACTGAGGATAGATGAAAACATGAAGAATCTAATTTATATTCTATCAGCTTAATGCCTTAATCCCAAATTTGCATAAGATCTTATGTAAACATAGCTAATGTGTGTACTGAGTAGTGCATTCTAAAAATCATCAGTTAATTGTTGAAACAACATCTTAGCAGACTATATTTTCTCTATGAGTTTAAGATTCTTCCATAGGCCATGAACATTTTGCAAGAAATAGATTTAGACACAGAGACAGTTCTCAATAATATAAACGTCTAGCTGTAGTCTAATATGTTTACATTATTGATTAAATAGGGTTTCTGTGGGTTTAACACAACTGGTCAAAATATACAGAGTTAAAACATTTAAGACAAACAAAAGTTGAAAAAAATTAACCCATGGATTATAGAAAGAAGCAAATAAGACTCCTAATTTATTGAAATCATGTGTCCTTTTAGATTATTATTATTATTATATAGCAATAAAGTATCCAAAAATACATGTAGATAACCATCCATCAATATGTACATGTACCTGTATGTGTCTAAATGCTATATAGTTGTTTTAAGAAAATTACATTTCAGAAAAATATTTATTATACCAATATTTTAGGTTTTGGACAGTTTTGGACAATTTAAGGTGTCCAAAACCTATTTTGGGCGGACGGTTTAAACCATGGTTTAAACCACTAGTGTCCAAAACTTGCCAACCCTGGGAAAAAATGGAGTGAGGCTTGAGAAAGCGCTGCTTAATAGGCGCCACAAATTTCCACAATAAAACCAAGAAATTACATAAGTCCTGATATTAAACGCTAAAATGTGAAAATAGGCTAATTCACTGGCTAATGATTTTACATGTATGTTGGTAGGTCGGTTCCTGTTAAATGATGACACATCTAATTCTATCCAATATTTTATTTCTTGCATGACCTGCTGGTCATCTCTTACTTGGTTATTAGCCTTAAGATCTAGCGGGATCATAAAGGATTAGATTGATAGGTTATTGGTCAGGCTAAGAAAGTCCAGATTTGGCTAATGGAATCCCAAAATAGGCTAATTCACCGGCTAATGATTTCAAATGAGTAGGTCGGTCCGTGGTAGTTTCTGTCAATTAATTTTCAAATTAAGTAACAACACTTTAATTACAAGAAAATGTAAAGTTTGTTTAACCCTTTCATCGATGAACCTGGCTTTTAAATTAATTTCAGAATATTTAAAAACCTTTGAAAGGGTTAAATATGATTTCACAATGAAAGTAAATACAAAGAAAGGTTAACCCTTTCGTGACGAAACCGGCCTCTGTAGTGGTATTGTGGAATATCTATTTGCAGGCCAAGAGAAGACTATTTTTGAAAAATTCAGTGGTAATTTTTCAAAAATAGTCTTCTCTTGGCCTGCAAATGGACATTCAATAAGTAAATAGTTAAATTTTTCGAAGAAATTTATTCATTAAATTGTTAAACATCGGTGGTATAATGTGAGGACAATTGTGTGATTAGAAGTGGCTAGGATGTCTTTGTGGGAAAATTAATAGAGTACGTGAATCAATAGATGGTATCATGGCAATAAAAGTGCATTTGTGTGTTTAAACTTTGCAAATCTGGTTTTAACCAGTTTATGGAATAAATCAGTCAACAAGGTGGAAAATTTATCATAAAGAATGTCCGTTTGAACACAATTTGACTGAAAGGGAGAAAGTATTTTCAGTGCAATCATTTTCAAACTAAAAAGATCTTAGCTCCTAGAATGTGTATAGTTTATTTAAATTTTCACTGCTAAGAAATTTATTACTTTAATTAATATCATGCTGTAAAATCTGCTTTATTGACGACCTGTCTATAATATCCAATAAAACCTTCCGGCCGAATTATTTTCAGAATTTTCAACCGCTTTTCTATCCTATCAGTTTGCCGGAAGTGTGCGTCAGGTAGCATAATGTTTCAAAATCTAAGAAAAGAATACATGTAGGAAGGACACAGTTTGAAATGTCACCAGCTACCTGGAAGAAACTGGATTTTGTAAGGAATATATAGGGACCCTTAGAAACTGAATAGGGTGGGGGGGGGGGGGGTGTTGGTTGTGGTGGTACTTTCACTAAAACAGACAATGTTCCATATATACCTCATACAAAATACTAGGGCTGGGTGGTTTGGATTAAAAGAAAACTGGTGACAGTATCACTAATTAAACCGGTTTGACTGAAATATTGGTTTAAGGGGCTAGAATGATAAAAATTTATTTGAAATATGAAAATATGCTGTTTTCGTTATCTACAATACATGTATTTTGTGATTTGACAACGGACGTAAATTGCCACGAAATTAGAACGGTAACTATGTACAACTGTTCACTTTGACGCTATCTATCTCAAAATAGGAGTTAAAATAAATAAAGTCTGGTTCATGTGATGTCGTGAAATTAACACCCTAACTACTAAAATGTTGATTTTCAACACTGTTCTTCTTCTTTTCGTTCGCTAATCATACCGCCAGTCCTGTAAGTGACTATCGACATGATCATAAGCGTTAAGTGCGTGGATCCATTGTTTATTAGAGTGCGCCATGCGGCCTGGAACCTCCGTCTTCAGCACTCGAGGTTTCTGTCAGGGTTACGTCACCCGTCCCTCCTTTAGTCACCTCTTACGACAGGCAGAGGATACGGAAGGTGTATTGTAAGCCCCACCTAAAGGGCAAACACTGTTATTAAGTCACTTCTATTCTCCTTTGAATGGTCTCTTAATACAAGTTTGACTCTATGTAACCTTTGACCAGTTGGAAATTTATATCTGATATGCCGTGCATGGGTATTATATAAATGAAAAGCATTTGATAGTATTTGAAATGCTTTTTAAAAACTATTTGCAATTGCACTTGTATTTGAACAAAATTGAAAGTATTTGCGTTTGAACCAACGTGAAGTGTTTGCATTTGCATTTAAATACTTTTGAAAGTATTTAACCCCAGGTCTGGTCCAAGCCCACAGTTTAAGCCTCTAAAATGAATGTGCACCTTTAACTGAATTAGTTATGCACACCTGAACCCCATGCCTGCCATATTATATAGGAAAATGAACATTTGCATGCCAAAATACCTGGTAGCATAGACAAGTGTTAGAGTGAAATAAGCTTATGAATGGGTACTGATTATTGAATGGAATAAAAAGATTGCGCGCCTGAAAGCTCAATAGAGGGGTGTATTTCTACCTAAGCGCCACTCACGCTTTGCAGATGTTGGGATCGATTGAACCCTGAATTCTCAGAATCCCAATGTCATGGTAACTATACAGGTAAGCTGTTAAATATTTTGAAATATAAATATACAATTCCTACACTTGCCAGACTATTCCATCTTCATGATAAAATATTGTCTGTCAATTATGATTGATATCAACCTATATGTGACGGGGTACTAACAACGTAGTCTATTGGATTGACTTCTCTAGTAGCCTAACGCGTGTTCTGTCTGTGAGACGTCAGGACAATATTTTGAAGATAATCAAGAAGAGTTTTTCCTGGATAACTCAGCCATTTCTCAACCGATTTTGAAAAGGTTTACAGATTTAGAAAGCCAGTCGAATTCTGGTCTTGATTAATGCCAGATTTAACGGGAACAGACAATCAATAAGAATTACAGAGTACCAGCTTGGTACACTATAAGCGCCTTCCTATCTAGGTCACAGCCATGAGCTCCATAGAAACAGCGTCCTGACGCGCGCATGCGTTTTAATGAACTTAGTCATTTTTCGACACGCTCTCTCTCCCATAGGCCTATATACGCTTATAGCTCTACCCAGAGGGGCATGATCAGGAAACGAATCCTAGACGGGCGGCGCGTACCCAGCTTAGCTGGTACGGTTGGTACCCGACCGGTCGATCCGAACTACAATGGTTACCCTATTCCTCCTATTAGAAGCCTATGCCTTAACCCTTGCCACTCTGCTGTCAATATTTTAAGATTTCAAAGTAAATTAAATGATGAACTGGTGTTCATTTGCCATTATCGTCATGTGATCATTATCCATTATTGTTTAGGTGGAATTCTTGTTGATTATAGGGAAGAACTCCTATTCAGTTATATAAATGGCACCCAATTTGAATTCAATATGACGGCCATAATGGACACGTTCTGAAAGTGGCAACACATGATTTTGGCCTCCTCTAGGGTTGTACTTCGAGGTTCAACAATAAAACTGCCGTCACACAAGGTATCCAGCTGGGTCATATGCAGCCGCCCTTCTATATGGCATGTATGTGGCTAGAAAAAAGCATTTTAATATTGTAGTTTAGGCCAGTCTGTCCAACATATCCATCTTGTCATCCACCTTGCTGGTGCGTGCGTGTGTGCGCGTGCGTGTGCGTGCGTGTGTGTGTGTGTGTGTGCATTCATGCGTGTGGGCTTAAAGGTTTAGTTCACTAACATAGCTTCTACTTGAAGTATGTAAGTGTACAGTAACTTTGTAGCTAGGTCGGTTATGGAGCTAGGAAAGTTCAGAGCATTTGGGTATCATCTAGGTTTGACTTGTTAGTTTAAAGTAGCTAAATAAAATTAGCATATAAAAATGGTAAACATCTAATAATAATTTTATAAAAAGGACATTTTGCACTAGACTTTAATAGACACTTTATAATATTTGTTTGTTGACTTTAATTTTCAGAGAGAACCCTGAACATATGTTTGAATTTTTTGCTGAGGTGGCCAAGCCTGACCATGGACAAGGTAATTACTTCATGTTCATGTTCACGTTTTATTCACTCAGGCTTTACATAAAGCATATGAGGGACATAAATCATATGAAGGACATGTATACAAATATATTGATCCTATAACGTTTATGCCCAACAGAACCAGCCTGTGCTGTGGGTTTCATTCATGTCTATTTACACGCCAAGAGAATTCTTAAAATTATCGCTGGTATCTCTTGCTGAGGCTCGATAACAGAGCCAATCTTTTGAGTGATAAACACTCGAAACTAGTCTTGTCTTGGCCAGCAAATGTACATTCATCTAAGCAATGTTCTTGAAAATTTGGTACCATTAGAGGGTTGAAAACTCGTCGTCGTCCTCGTCCTCGTCATTGTTGTTGTCATCATCATCACTATCACCATCATCACCACCACCATCATCACCACCATCATCATCATCTTCATCATCACCATCATCATCATCACTATCACCACCACCATCGTCATTCTCACAGCATCATTGTTTTCAAAATTTTCATATGTTGAAGGCAATAAAACTTATTAACCCTACAGTGGTCTTGAGGAATGTCCATTTGCAGGCCAAGAGAAGACTTTTTGAAAATTTACCACTGGAATGACTGGCTCGATAACCGAGCCAGTCATTCCTGTGATAAATTTTCAAAAATAGTCTTCCTGGCCTGAAAATGGACCAACAATAAGCAAATATTTTGATTTTTTTTAACAAATCTGACCATTAAACGGTTAATCTAAATGGTAAAAGTATATTTTATTCATGACACATTGTTTCATGTCTCCTGTTTCAGATGCGTTCATACTTCAGTCCTATCCACCTGACTTTAAAGAGGAGGTGAGTTATTATAATGATGACGCTTCATAACACGACAATAGTCAAGTCAGCCTAAAATGATTTCTGTAGTGGTCTTGTGAAATGTCTATTTACAGTACCGAGCAAGAGAAGACTGTATTCGAAGATTTACCACAAAAGTGACTGGATCGATAATTGAACCAGTCATTCTAGTGTTAAATTTTCAAAAATAGTCTTCTGAGCACTAGAGGCATATGGACCGTCTTTGTAGAAAATCAAATTGCTGAACCAAATTCAACCATTAACCCTTTCATGCCCATACCGGCCAAAGCGAGCCGCTTCACCCGGGACTACAACAGCCGTGGACAGCCTACACTCTAAAATGTCATTGGCAGCAAACTTTTGCCATAAACAGTTGTCTCCCTTAGCTGTTAGACAAACAATCCATAGCTCAGGGTTGGGTTTTGTACTGTCCAAAATTAACTTTGAGCAGACATTGTCCAAACCTGTCCAAAAGGGTTTAAACCAGTTCAAAGCTGTCAAAAACCATCTAAAACTGTCCAAAACTAATGTGAACATATATATGTTTGTTAAAAATATGATTATTTAATATGGCAACCAATGCTACACAGTGTAATAATGATATATAAAAATCGAACGCTATGCATTGCCTGGAAATATTAAAGAATTTAACCTCTTGATGGTCAAGGCGGACAAAACTGACCTCTACAGTAGTCTTGGGGCAATATCCATTTGCAGAAGTGTGGACCATTTATAGAAATTTACCACTAATGACTGGCTCAATAATGGAGGCAGTCATTCCAGTTGTAAATTTTCAAAAAAGATAGTCTTCTCTTGGCTTGCAAATGTACATGTAAAGAGGGTGTTAACCATTAATCCTTGAATTTGTTCAAGAAAATGTAAATTTTCCAATTAATGTACCACTGGAATAACTGGCTTGGTTATGGAGCCAATCATTCCAGTGGTAAATTTTCAAAGATAGTCTTCTCTTGGTCTGCAATTGGACATTTCTCAAGACAACTGAAGAAGGCACTTTTGACTGATATCAGTGTTAAAGGGCTAATTAATTATGTGTATTATGCACTACCAATAACATGTAATTCGATCCACCGAACATGCCTAACATGCCTAAGGCAGCAGCACCAACTTCCTGACAAGTGTTTTAGTTGTTTATTTAGCATGTTTAAATTGTGTACCTCAATGCAATGAAGCAAAATAAATCTTAGCATATGATAATTTCATTCCGTATAAATTTCCATAATTTTTTTAGATGTGAAGTTGAATTAGAGGCTCGTGTCTCTAATTCAGTTTCACAGCTCAAAAAATTATATTAATTTATATGGAGCGAAATCATAATCATATGTTAAGAATTATTTCGTTTTTTATATCTAGGCACACAATTTAAGCCTCTAAAAGTATAAAAATTTAGCAATTTAATTTTCAAGCAATTTGGCGTGAATATGCACCTTTAAAGTAATTTGTTGAAAATGTTAAAACAGATTTATCTGTCATCTAGACAGCAACAACTTCCAGTCATATTATTTAAGATATCTCCAAAGCTGATATTATGTGCAGCTGCATTAAACTGAAAACACTAGAATTCAGAAATGAAATGGTCAACCACAGGTCATTAAGCTTGTAAGATTAACTTTATCACAGTGTAATTATAGACATGTAGGCAAGATTGAATTGTAAAGAAACAGCATGTGATTGATGGTTATCAGTGATTATTCTCCCTACAGAGAGAGCTAATTATGTAATACCCTAGCTCTACATACAGATGTATGGATAGGTGATACATCCAGTAGTTAATCTTATAGATGCAGATTATTTTGACAATAATTTGACTAAAAGTCATTGCTTTCCTGTGTCAATATGATTTCAGACGATTCAAGATATGCAAAACATTATTTTGAAAATAATTTGACTGATTTACAATTTAAGACACCAAATGATTTTCTATCAAATTGTTTTCAAAGTATTCTAAGTATATTTTATGAAATTTTAAGACATTATGTGGATTTTACAGCAGATGTACAATGTACATGTAATGAATATCTTATTGGCATTAGCGTAATAAGGGTTAACCCTTTAACCCTTGAATTCGTTCAAGAAAATTTCCAGCCAGTCATTCCAGTGGTAAATTTTCAAAAATACTCTTGGTCTACAAATGGACATTTTTCAAGACCAGTGCTGAAGCCGTTTTTGGCCGATATGAGTGTCAAATGGTTAAAGTATCCAAAATGGATACATTGCATTGTGCATAGATGTATAAATATATTACACATGTTTTTAGACAGTTGTTGTAGATATTTAAGCTGTCAAAGAAGCAATTTAGACTAGGACTTTAGGTTTTGCAAATTTTTAGGTGTCCAAAACCTATTTTGTGGGAACGGTTTAAACCACTATTGTCCAAAACTTGCCAACCCTGGCATAGCTGCTATTTTAAGAAAGTACATCCCACCCCACCTACACCGCGTCCAATTGCACAGAATTCCAGTGATCCCACCCACATCACAGTGATGTGTATAGTGTATAGCATTAATGAATACCTAGAAAAAGTTGTGGGAGACTTTTTTAAGGGTCAATCTTACCCCACCATATTTATGCCAAATGGTGCCATGGTGTGGAGTTGATGTATCCAATGGCCTTCCTTAGCTTGCCTCCATGTCGTCGAAAACTCGTCATCCGGTTCAGATGAGAGGACTTGTATAATTCTGAATTGGCCGTCGCTCCTTGAATGACATTCTAGTGTGAAGTGTCGTGATACTGGTGTGTCATATCGTATATGTTTATGGAAGTTGGTGATTGAGCGTAGATGTTCTTGGATTCTGATTTTAAACGCTCTTTTGGTCTCTCCCACATATTGTTTTTTGCAGCGTTTACAGGTGATCAAATATATAACGTTTCTTGTTTGACAATTACCAGCAATTTTGCTCTATATGTCAAGCCTGTGTGGTGGCTTTTGAACCATCTACTTTGGTCCATCACTATGCAGAAATCACATTTTCCTTTCGGGCAGGGAAGAAAAATGTTTCTGTGTTTGGGTTTCTGTTTTTCTGGGTTGTCTAAGCGGGCTCTAATGATGTCATCCTTTATCGTTCTATTTTTTCTGAATCCGAAAATTGGCTTTTCTGGGAAGGCCGTTCTGCAGGGTTTGACTGCTTTCTAGGATATGCCAATGTTTGAGTATTTATTTCTGTATAAATTCACTGCTTTTGTTGAATTCAGTGATAAGGATCTGTCTCTGTGAGTCTTTTATCGTTTTGGGTGTGGTCTGATGAAAGCCAATGTTCGGATTCAGAAAAAGTCTTCTCTTGGGCTGCATATGTACATTTCTCAAGTCCTCTGCAGAATCCATTTTTGGCTGATATGAGTGTTAAAGGGGTAAGAACCTTTGACTGTGTTAAAATTTGAGCCAAATCTGATCAGCAGTTTCTGGGATACAGTTATGTGGACACACATGCACACATGAACACGTGCAGCATTTATGACGTGCACCCACATTCAGACCCAAATACAATACCATCTTTTCTTTATCAGTCCAGACATATGAGGAAAGAATAAGGAAATAGTTTAGACAAGTGAAACAAAATACTCTACACAGTGTCTCTCTATGGAGACTATAAATAATCAAGAGAAAAAATCCTAATTTGTGTTGATTAATTACTTTTCACATAGAGTTTTGCTTAGAAAGGCCTGGCTAATCCAATCAGAAACCAGCATTAATGTGAACATACTTATAGTAACCAGCTAACAGTGGCCCTATAGCTGCTTACTCTTTAGAATCAATGACATTGAGCAGTGCAGTTAAAGACTTATTTAACGGTTTCAAGTACTTAGTCGTAATTACAAACAAACTTTAATCATTCTCAACGAGGTCAGTCCATATTGTATAGGTTTAACCCTTTAATGGTCAAGCCGGCAAAACTGGCCTCTGCAATGGTCTTGAGGCATGTCCATATGCAGGACAAGAGAAAACCATTTTTGGAAATTTACCACCAGAATGACTGGCTCGGTAACCGATTGCTCGGTAACCGAGCCAGTCATTCCAGTGGTAGATTTTCAAAAATTGTATAATCTTGGCCTGTAAATGGAGATTCAATAAGAAGATATTTAAAAGTTTTGGACCAGTTTTGGCCATTAAATGGTTAAAAGTGTGTTTTATAAAATTTATTTAACTATTAGATTCATAGCAAGCAAGTTTTTGTCATGCATTACTTTTTGTGGAAAATGTCAATCAGGATCAAGATTTAGATTTTCTTAGTTGGTAAGTATAAAGATTAAAAATTTTAATGTTATATTTTTTATCTCACAAAGTTGAAAAAAGTTTTTGGGAGAGGGGGAAAAAATGTTGGTGTCGGTGTCGGCGTTGGCGTCCGTACAGGTTAATCTTTTTTAAATGACATTTATGATTATCCGATTTAAAACAAAATTATACAGATGTGTTCTATGGGATGCGTAGGACTAGTCTGCATCAAAATTATATTTGTTTTATAATTTTTTCCATACTTTTATTATGTTTGAACATAGAATATTTTGTGTCAAGAGTTATCTTTCTTGGCTGCGTTAAGCTTTTTTAACATGACATTTGCACCAACAAGGGGATATCCGATTTAAGAAAAACCATCACAGATTTGTTCTATATGATGCTTAGGACCAATCGACGTAAAAAAGAAATCGACTTTCAAATTTTTTCCATATTTTTTCACCGTTTGACCTTTGATTATTTTAAGGCTGATTTGTATGCAGGTTATATATCCAGATATAGGTTTTTGCTGCGTTCAGTTTTTTCAAATGACATTTACATCCACAAGGGGTTATGCGATTTGAATAAAACTTCACAGAAATTTTCTCTACAATGCTTAGGACTTAAATAAATTGATTTTCAAAATCTTTCCATATTTTTTCGGCATTTGAACTTTGATAATTTTATGGCTGATTTGCATCCAGGTTATATGTATTATGCTGTGGTTACGGGTTTTTCAAATGACAATTTAATCAGCAAAGACTTGCTTTTGAAACTTGAAACCGTGGGGATGATTATACATATGGGCAAGGACGTGCATGACACTTTTGGAATTTTGTCCTGACCCCCCCCGGGGGCTGGGCCCAGGCGTCAAAAGTCAAGATTGGCCAGTAATTATCGATTGTAATGCAACTCCTACTAGACGATTTCAGATAGAAACTTGAAACTTTGGAGATGATTGCACATATGGCCATGGATGTGCATGACACTTTCAGAATTAGTAGGACCCCAGGGGTACGACTCTGGGGGTGGGGAACGTGGGATAAAAAATAAAGATTTTCCAAAGGTTTTCATGTCGCATATCATTTTCAAGCCAATGATGAGTAGACCACAGTACAAGGAATTATTTTGATCTTGCGTCAAACTGAGGGTAGGGGGGGGGGGTGGTCAAAAGTGGGCACCAATCGATTGTAACACAACTCCTAGACCATTTCACATAGAAACTTGAAACCTTCGTTATGATTACACATATGGCAAGGGATGTGCATGACACATTGGAATTTTGATATCACCCCCAGCTGCAGGGGTGAGGGAAATGGGCAGAGAATAAATTTTATCAAATGTGGTCATGTCACATATCATTTTGAAGCCAATGATGAGTAGACTACAGTACAATGAATTATTTTGATCTTGGGTCAAACTGAGGGTAGGGGCGGGGTTAAAAGTGGGCACCAATCGATTGTAATGCAACTTCTCCTGGACCATTTCACATAGAAACTTGAAACTTTTGGTATGATTACACATATGGCCAGGGATGTGCATGACACATTGGAATTTTGATATCAACCTCAGAGGCCAGGGGTGGGAGAAATGGTGGGTAGAAAATACATTTTATCAAATGTGGTCTTGTCACATATCATTTTGAAGCTTGTAGTTAGTAGACTACCGTACATCAAATTATTTTATTCTTGAGTCAATCTGAGGGCAGTGGCCAGGGGTCAAATGGGCACTCTAATTCTATATATGTACATGGCTTGCACATTATTCTTTCGCAGAATATTTAGTCCTTGGCAGACTGGGTTCTGTAGCAGCCAGGTCCTGCGGTAACTTAAAAATGTGAGATATTGGTATCTTCTGATACCTATTGTTAATTTATTTAATGCTTTGTAGACATTCACCAATATACAAATCAAGATTTTGAAGAATCAGGTGAAACAAAGGTGACGTCATTTCCATTTTGAAAATGGTATTGCTGATAGATGTTGATGTCTTAATAGAGCAACAACTTTCAGTTGTGCACAGAATGAATACTACTTAGCATTCTAAAAGAAACTGAATAAGAAACTTAAATAAGAATTATGCAGTACAGAAATTAAACCTTTAACCCTGAAATTTGTGCAAGAAAAAAAAAATCCCAGGATATGTCAAGAAACGATTGTTTTTGAAAATTAATCATTGGAATGATTGCCTCGGTTATCGAGCCGGGCGTATTAGTGGGCACGAATTAGTGATAAATTTGCCAGTGCTAAATTTCCACAAATAATCTCTTGGTCTGCGGTACAGGAATTAAACCCTCAAATTTTTGCACAAAAATTAAACTTTTCTCATAGGATATGTCTATTTGCAGACCAAGAAAAAGTGACATGCATGCCAGTGATAAATTTCCAAAAATAATCTCTTGGCTGGCAAGTGGACGGTTCTCAAGATCACTGCAAAAGCCTGTTTTGGCCAGCTTGCGTGTTACATGTAGAGGGTTAACTGTTTTCATCGTGACTTCATCCTGGCTTCATTGGAGCTAAATACGATTGCCTACACAACATTCAGTCGTGTCGGTCAAATAGTTTTCAAAATAATCAGTAGTATACAATTTATTTGTGTCTGGAATGAAAAGGATAATAATCAGTATTGGTAGTTATCATGTATATTACAAGATTGAAAAAGATGAATTACATAATTTTGTAATAAGATATTTTGATGTGTAATTAATGCATTATTATGCTAATTAGTGGACTCATAAAAATAAACCAATTAAATTTTAGGATTAATTAGTGCCAATTAATACACTTAATTTAAAAGTTATGATTCCCTCAATCGTAATTATGTTAACTCACTAATTATATGTAGGACTTAGATTTGACTAAAGGTCATCACTACCTAATACGGCAGTGACTGCGAGGCAGATTACTTTCAAGATATACACAAATTTTCATACATTTATCGTCACCATAATTCCAGGTATCTGAATGGTGGTATCCAGTTTTAGCTATGCCCCACCCATCTCTAGCTAATCTCCACCCACACGTCGCCTGTGTTGGGTTCCGTCAGTCCCTGAGCTCCTGACTATCAATTTCCAGAAAACTATACTGGTAAGCTGTTGAATATTTCTAATTTAACTGAGTGCTGTTGCTGCCATATGAGTGCTGTTTCTGCCTATGGCAGCAACAGCACCCAGTCAAATTAGTTTCAAAATATTCAACAGCATGTTTAGTAAATAGTAAAGACATACAATTCATACAACTTGTCAGACTATTAAGCGTTTAAGACAGACTAAATCTTGTCTTTCATAACGTAATTGATTATGATGTCAGCCTACCTATCATGTAGTTGATTATGACGTCATATGATTGACTGAGAAACTGGATTCATTAATTGTCTATCAAATGGCAAGATCAGTCCAGAAAATCGTAATATTTGCGTATTGAATGTCTATTTGCAAGCCAAGAGAAGAAAAGTTTTGGAAATTTATCACTCATCGAGCCAGTCATTCCAGTGATAAATTTTCAAAAATAATCTTTTGGCCTGCAAATAGACATTCCTCAAGACTACTGCATTTGGCAGTTTTGGCCAGTTTGACCCTTAAAAATGCCAAGTGTGTCTTTGCCACTTTTAATTAATAGTAGGCCACTTTGCAGTAGCATTCAAATTTATTTTAACCCTTTAACCCTCGAATTTGTTCAAGAAAATTTAAATTTTCCAATTGCAGACCTATTTTTGACAAACTACCACTGGAATGACTGGCTTGGTTATCGAGCCAGTCTTCTCTTGGTCTGCAAATGGACATTTCTCAAGACCACTGCAGAAGCTGTTTTATGGCTGATATGAGTGTTAAAGGGTTAACCGTCAAGCTAGCCACAAACAACATGTGCAGTGGTCTTGAGAAATGTCCATTTGCAGACCAAGAGAAGACTTTATAACCCCTGCTATGCAGAGCGGGTATTATGTTTTGTGCTAGCCATATGTATGGGCGTAAATTCCTAAAATCTTGTCACTGAAACTCCTGTTACAGTTTGAGAGAGAATTGTTTGAAACTTAACAACTGAAGATAATTGTGCACCACCCAAAGATAGACCTAATGTTAAAATCTTTTTCATCAGTCCATCCTGTTCATCCATAGGTATGTCCGTCTGTCTATTCATCCCCAAAATCTTATCACTGCAACTTCTCCTACAGTTTGAGAGAATTTTTTTTAACTTGACCGTATGATTTTACACCATCAAAACATGTGCCTAATAATTTAATTTTTTTTAATTTCATCGGTCCATCATGTTCATCCGTAGGTACTACATACATGTATGTCCATACATCCTGCAAAATCTTGTCACTTCATCTCCTACAGTTGAGAGAGAATTGTTTGAAACTTGACGGGATGATTGTACAACATACAAAGATGTGCCTAACATTACAATTTTTACCCGCGTCAAGGGTATATGCGAGCAATTGGACTACTTGTTGTTGTTGTTGTTGTTGTTGTTGTTGTTGTTGTTGTTTGTTGTTAAGACATTTTTTAATAACTCATGTTCTCCATGAGGGATCTTCTCCAAATTTGGAGGGAAGTATGCCCGTGAGGTCCCAAGCATATATGCCAATGTGGGATCTAAAGTGCAACAGCAACAGCTTTTAGCAATAGATTTCAAAATAGTCATTACGCACTCTTCAATAACTCTGGTTCTACTGGTACAATCTTTTTCAAACTTGGGTGGCCCATGTGGTCCTGAGCATCAGCTAAAGTTCAGCAACATTGTTTCCAAAATAGACACTTGACCTTACGCTGGCCTGACTTAAAAATATATTAACGTTGCGGGTATTGGACAAATTTGTCCTTGTTTTCATTGGTCCATACTGTCCATCCATATGTACAGTCGTCTATATGTATGTTCCGAAGATCTGATGTGAGGGGTGTAGGGTGGGTATGTCAGCCTTGCCAGCTGAGTTTTGCCATCTGACTTTCTCGTGTTGAAAATTTACCATTGGAATGACCAGCTCAATAGTTCAGCCAATCATACCAGTGATAAATTTCCAAAATTTATCCTCTTGATCTGTAAATGGACATTTAATGTATGAGAAAGATTGAAATTTTCTTATTAAGTTTAAGTTTCTTTAAAAATTTGAGGGTTTCTTTAAAAATTTGAGGGTTTCTTTAAATATTTAAGGCTTCAAAGATTTGAGGCTTTTCATTAAAAATTTGAGGGTTTCTTTACAAATATGAGGGTTTCTTTACAAATTTGAGCGTTTCGTTTAAAAAAATTTAAGTTTAAACTTGTTAACTGACATTAACCCTTTAATGGTCATACTGGCCAAAACCAGTTATGTTTATGTTATGGTCTTGTGGAATGTCTATTTACAGGCTAACAGAATATAATTTTTAAAAATTTATCGCTGGAATGACTGGCTCGATAACCGAGCCAGTCATTCCAGTGATAAATCTTCAAAAATTGTATTCTCTTGGCCTGTAAATGACCATTCAATAGTCAGATATTAACATTTTCTTGAGCAAATTTGACCGGTAAAAGGTTAATTGAACTCTTAGCATGCATAAAATCATTGAGCACTAAAATAGAAATTAATACTAAGCAAATTTTTTTAATTGCACCAGATTTCTTACAGAACAGAATTGAATAATCCATAATGACAATGTATTTCCTTTACTCGGTCCTTAAAAACTTGATTTCTGACAGCCTGGAAGCATGCTACAACCAGAAGGTGGCTATCTCTCTGGCTTCATGTTAATGTAGATGTTGCTAAAAGCTGTTGCAATCATGTAAAGCAATAGCCATTTGTTAACTCTTTAACCCTCAAATTTGTTCAAGAAAATTTTGATTTTCTCAGAGAAACAGTCCTTTTGCAGACCAACAGAAGAATATTTTTGAAAATTTACAATTGGAATTAATGGCTCGGTTATCGAGCCAGTCATTCCACTGGTAAATTTTCAAAAATTGTCTTCTCTTGGTCTGCAAATGGACATTTCCCAAGACCACTGCAGAAGCTGTTTTTTTGGCTGATGTGAGTGTTAAAGGGTTAAAATGAGAAGCTTATACCTGTAGGTGGGACTGATATTTTAGCAGTAAATGTGGCATGTCCTGTATGCCTAATAATATACCAGCAATCAATGAATACACTAATTAATTAGCACTTTAACCCTCAAGTCAGCCAAAAACAGCTTCTGAGGTGATATTGAGAAATGTCTATTTGCAGACCAAAAGAAGATCATTTTTGAAAATTTACCAATAGAATGACTAGCTCGATAAATTTTCTTAGTCTGCAAATGGACATTTTCAGTGAGCAAATTGAAATTTTCTTATACAAATCTAAGGGTTACCCTTTAACACTCATATCACCCATGCAGTGGTCTTGAGAAATGTGAATTTGTTGACCACGAGAAGACGATTTTTTTTAATTTACCACTGGAATAACTGGCTCGTAACGAGCCTGTCATTCCTGTTGTAAATTTTCAAAAACAATCTTTGTCTACTGATATTTTCATGAGAAAAACAAATTTAAGGGCTAACTGTTAAAGGCACACTACAGCGCAGATGGTCATGTGCGGTGAAGCGGAACTTAGCTATTGGAGCTTTCATTACTAAGAACCATGCAAACTTTAATAAGTTTGTCAATTTCATCAAACCAATGCAAGGATTAAAGTTGAAGGTTATTTTTAGCAGTAAAAGTTATTTATAACATTAAAAGTTATTTTTAATACTTAGTGCTTTTTGCCTATGTACAGGAAGTTCACCAAGCATGTCAAAGGCTGAGGTAGTTTACAAGCATCTCACTCAGTCACACATCTCATAGTCTTACATCAATTGAACATTGCAGTTTATCCATCAATCATCTGACGTCATATGATGTCATAATCAACTACATGATGTGTAGGATGACATTATAATCAATGATGTAGATAAGTTCATCAAGCGCGCATAATTGGTGATGGACTAACATTATTGTATGAATTGAATGTCTACATTTAAATAAATACTCTGTTGAATATTTTGAAACTAATTTCACTAGGCCATGGCAGCAACAGCACCCAGTCAAATTGGTTTCAAAATATTCAACAGCTTACCTGTATAGTTTTCTGGAAATTGATAGTCAGGGAGTGCAGGGATCGATCAATCCCAACATGGGCAAAGCATGTATGGAGCTTATCTAGCAATGGGCAGGGATAGCTAAAACTGGATTCCTGCATTGCTGCACTGTCACCATGGTCACTTTGATCAGTGGACACAGACACTACTGGTAAGATAGGAGGAGGGGGAGATGGAGGGGTTACCTATAGCTGCCAACAATATTGTGCCAACAGGAACCTGCGTGTCCATGGACAATGGGGCAGAATAATGATGCAATCCATAGTCCTGCAACAGCAGGACATATTCTGTCAGTGTGAATGCTCTTCAACATTCTTGTTTTATGTTTTGTAGGATGTGCTCAAGTCTGTCCCTAAGTTTGCATTTCCCTGTGTTACAGAAGGGTAAGTGAATTAATTACGAACACTGTCTAACTCAATGTTATAGTAAATATAAAGTACAGGACCTGGTCCTGTATCATATTGAAGCCACTATGAAATGTAGGACGAGTTTCTTGGGGCGAGAAAATCTTACTAAAGATAATGTTAGTGCCTATCAAGGATGGCTTGACATAGCGATCCAGTTAGTGTACTATACTTATCTGATCATTGAATCAAACTTAAAACATTTGGAAATAAAATTGATAATTACTGTTAGAGGCTTAAACTGTGTAACTTAATGCAATGAAATGAAATTAATCTTGCCATATGATAATTTCATTCCGTATAAATTAATATAATTTTTTTAGATGCATAGTTGAATTAGGGACTTGTGTGTTTAATTCAATTTCACAAAGTAAAACAAATGAAATTCTATGTTAAGATTAATTTCGTTTCATTACATCTAGGCACACAATTTAAGCTTCTAAAAGTAGTCAATTTCAACAATTTCATTTTCAAGAATTTTAGTGTTTTTATACGCCCGCGTCCGAACCAGATCTTGAAAAGTTTTGAACCTATACTCAGAATTTTTTCTTCAGGCGATATGTTAGGGATAGATGAAGTGTCATGATTTCATTTCGGCAAAATCCGCCCATATTTTCCAGAGTTAATTCCCTTAAAAAGCTCAAATTTGTCAAAAGTTTGATGTCCCAGCCACATCTCGAAGAGTTTTGAACCTACACTCAATTTTTCTTTCAGCAAATGTGTTAGGGATAGACGAAGTGTCATGAGTTCGTTTTGACAGAATCTGGCCCTATTCGCCAAAGTTATCTCCCATGAAAAGCTAAAATTTGTCAAAATTTTCTTGTCCGTTCCAGATCTCGAAGAGTTTTGGACCAACACTCACAATTTTCTGTTGAGCAGATGTTTTAGGGATAGATGAAGTGTCATTTATCAAATACAAACTGTTCACATTTAGCATTGCTCAAACAAGTATGCATGCGGGCGTATGTTGAGTTTCACTAAAACTTGTTCAAAATGTCTCAAGTGCTGGATACTCCGACCCCAGTGATATTTGTCACTACTTTAACTGTCTCTTTAAAAAGGCTCTCATGTTAATGAAAGGTTTTCAAAACATACTTTTATCTAGTACTTGTTTTCTTAGATCAGGAGTTATCTCCCATAGCTCATCGTGGACACGTGTATTGATCAAGATTTGTCTAGCAAATTAAAACTTCTTTTTTATGTGAAATTGATGAATGTGCAATTGAAGGCTATGAGAAAACTATTTAAAAAAATTCATCAGTGAAATGACTGGCTCGTAGATCAAACCAGTCATTTCAGTAATAAAATTTTAAAAATAACTTCATGGCTTGGAAATGGACATTTCTCAAGACCATTGAAAAGTGTGGGATTTGGCTGACTTGACCATTAAAGGGTTAAAATCTTAATAAAATTGAAAATTGATTATTGCCTTTATGTTATAATTCTTTAGTCTATTAGTTTGTATGTTTTATTAATAATTCCACCTGTCTTTTCAGAGCAACTGTGGACCACTTCACGTTTGTGCTCACAGACCTGGAGAGTAAATACAGATTTGGATTTTGTAGACACGCTACAGGTGCTCAAACCTGTCTCTGCATCATGAGGTGATGTAACACCTGCTTTCCCAGTGTCGCAATTGCAAGACAATGTATACAGGAAAGCTGTTGAATATTTTAAAACTGATTGAACTGAAACCTGTTTTCATTTCAAGAGATATACTTACCTCCCTAATACGCTATGATATTTCCTAAATATCAACCTTCACTCAATAACCCAGATTGAAAAAGATAGGTGCCCTTATTGGGCAGGTAGACAGGTGACAGTCAGCCGGATGCCGGCCCCAACCTCGCGCATGCGCAGACTGTCACTGCATCTTGCTTGACTATTGGCCTGAACCACATGCTTGTGTTTTTTACCACTTGCTTAGTTTCTGCTCAATTTGCTATCTAAAAGTTGTTGTAGAGTTTTGATTATCATGTCTGATCATAATTTTCCATCTGAAGCCACTTCAGGACCGAGTTATCAGGTAATCTCTACTACAATTAAGTTTTAATTACGTCTTAATTACGTGGTGTGACCTATTTCCGCGACGTAGAAGTTATAGGCGCACAGAAAACTGGTAACTTTATTATCTGGCGCCATAAAATGCTAATCTCTCTTTTTGCATGTGTCCACAGGTTCCTGTAAGGCGGTTTGTACACATCTAAAGAGGTTTGTCTCCGCTATTTCACTGTAAATGACTATGCCCGGAGTGATATAGGCTCCCATGGCCGGTGTGTAAATTTGTGGCGAATGGCTAAACGCGTTCGCGTGGAGGTTTACAAACACGATTTTAGGAGACCTAGATCCGTTCTCCATAAAATGCCTATTTTCGTTCGCCATAAAGGAATTCAGCACAGTAGGCTCTCGGTACTAAGTACACTTAGTATATTAATTGTTTTCATATGATAGACATAATAGTTACATGAAATAATTGATTCGTGTCGTCAAAATATGTTCGGCGAACAGCTTTTTGTTGTGGCAGACTTGCGAGCTATTGTGAGTCCCGCAAGTCCGCCACAATAAAATGCGTAACCAGCTCTAAGGAATTTAGAAGATAGATTGACCCTTCTTAGCTTGTACACTTTAAACTGACAATTTACTGGAAATGCGATTTACTGGAAATAAGTTGCTACGCACCGGTTTTACTGACATATAGACCTGTTTTCTCGGTCGCTCCAAAGCAATGAACCACTTAAATATTGGGTGGTATTACTCTCAGAACCCTCTAGTAATAATATATTGGGTCATATAACCCATCAAAGTGGGTGCTAAGATATTGCTTTACTGCATTTAAAAGCAGCACAGTGACTAGATTTTTTGTTTTGCCATTATCCATCGATGTTGTTCGTGAGAGTCGCAGAGATTGGTTGAAATAAATCATGTGATTAATTCATTTTGAATGACGAGTCACGTGATCAAAATTTTACTACGATAGTAATTTTCCATTCATGCCTAATGACATCGGATGGCCTGCGAGCCAATCATAAAATACGACTGCGCGTTATCGATTATTATTAACTACGACTTGTGTGGTCGCGCAAGACATTTCTCATTACTGGTGAATTAGCAGACCCCACCCCCTCTAGGCTGATTTGTGACAATTTTTATTGTTGAAGTTAATAACTGGGATCGCGCCTTTCTGTAAGAATGGAATGTTTACGTTGGCGGACAGCTGTACCAGAGCTGATAATGTAATCTACTGGCTATTGACAGATAGAAATAGCGCTAGAAAAATATTTCTTCCAAAAATAACAAGTTGCGCAGGAGTGCAACCGATATACTAGACGGCGTATCTATCTCTACCAGCAACTAACGTAGGTACTGGGAAGGGAGACCTACAGTTATACCTACAGTCATGGGACCAACTTTGTCCCTAAAGGGTCTAAATTTAGAAATCAATTTTGGGGTGAGATTTATTTGTTAAAGTGAGGGATATGGCTTGCCCGCCATATTTTTCACTTTCCCCGGCCAAGCGTTAAGTTTATCATCCTCATCATATTCTCGGGACATAAGCCACTAGAATACTGCGGTATTACACGTTATCCTCCACACAATATCATGCTCTATCTGGTACTCGTCGTTCAGGTTCAATATTATTTATTTCATGATTTAGTACAGATTTACTGCTGACTTGGTAGCCTAGTATATATTATTAGGTTACCAATGGTTGTATAGAGGAAGGGATAAATTCCCTCATACAAAAAAGAGCAATGCAACAAAATTGCCCGGGCTTCTATTCAACCGTGTTTCTAGTGACAAAGAGCACTGGAGGGTGGAGACCAATTCTCAACCTCAAGCCATTGAATAAGTTCATAGACACACCGAGTTTCAAGATGGAAACAGTCAAAACGGTGTTGGCAGGGTTGGAGATAGGAATGCGGGCAGCGTCAATAGATCTGAAGGATGCTTATTTCCACATTCCAATTGCGAAGAGTTTTCGTCGGTACCTGAGATTGGCATTCCATTGCCGACAGTGGGAATTCAAAGTTTTACCATTTGGAATTTCTTCACCAGGGTGGTTCTTGCAATAACAGCATACCTCCGCAGGAGAAGCATAGCAGTCCACACGTACATAGACGATTGGCTGTTAAAAGCACACAATCAGCAAAGTCTTGCAGCAAATCTGGAGATAGTTTTGAAAACTCTCACAGTCTTAGGCTGAATAATAAACTTTCAGAAATCAGAGCTGACTCCATCCCAGAAGTTTGTTTACCTGAGAATGTTCTTCGATCTAGAGATAGGGTATGTTTGTCCTACTCAAGAAAGAGTAGAAATACTCATCTCAGTAATGCAGTCAGTGTGCAACAGTCGTCATGTACTGGCACGGGTTTACCTGAGAATGCTGGGGTTGATGGGTTCTCTGGAACCAGTCATTCCACAGGCAACCTTGCGCAGGCGGCCTATCCAGCTATTTCTCATGACATAGTGGACCCAGAAGACAGGTTCCCTGGACTCAGAGGTGTCGGTGTTGGAACCTCTTATTCACCACCTTCAATGGTGGATGAAGAGAGAGAATCTCCTTGTGGGTGGGATGCCCACCCTCAAATAACAATGTACACAGATGCATCAATGGAGGGATGCGGAGGGGGTTGGTGGTGGGGGGTGGGCTTGCCTGGAAGAAGCCACAGTATCAGGGCTTTGGGATCTGGATCAGTCACAGGAACATATAAATGTACTGGAATTACGAGCAGTAGGTCTGGGCCTGGAACATTTCTTAAAGAAAGTTCAAGGCAAGATTGTTCTAGTTCGATTCAACTCAAAAGTAGTGACTTACCTAAACCACCAGGGCGGAACGAAGTCGCCCAGTCTCTGTATGATGACTTGGAAACTGCTTCGCTGGTGTCTAGATCACATGATCACCTTGAAGGCAGTTCACATTCCGGGAAGGCTAAATCTGTTACCAGACTCATTGAGCCGAAGGATGAGTGTTTTGCCTACGGAATGGCAACTAAATCAATGTGTGGCGGATCGTCTGTTGACCACTGGGGAAACTCAACATAGATTTGTTCGCAACGAACAAGAAGGCGAAGATGATGATGTGCGTCTCTCCGATTCCAGATCCAAGCGCTTACGCAACAGATGCGTTAGCTATCAGTTGGGAGGGAATGTATGCATACGCATTCCCACCAGCAATCCTGATTCCAAAAGTTCTTCAGAAAATCAGGCAGGAGGAGTGCCAAGTGCTTCTGATCACCCCAAATTGGCCAAGCCGATCATGGTGTACGGATCTGCTCGACCTTCTGGTCTGCAATCCGGTTCCTCTGCCTCTGATGGACAATATTATTTTCCAGGGCAAGTCCCTTCACAACAAGCCGTCAATGTTCCAATTGACTGCGTGGATCTTGTCAAGGAAGCAGTTAAGGAGGACTTTTCTGAGCAAGCAGCCATGTTTATGGCAAAAGCCAGAAGGGGGTCAACCTCCAGAGCATATAATTATAAAATCCACAGATTTGCAGAATGGTGCTCAAAAAAGATGTATTAATCCAATGGATGCATCTTTTCAGGTAGTAGCCGATTTCCTCTGTCACCTGTATGATTCCTATAGCCTCAAGCCTAACGCTATTGCTGGCTACAAGTAACTTTGATGTCAGTTATCCCTTGCTTGGCTGATAGGGAAAGTGAGGAAGTCTGTTCATTAAACACTAATAAAAGTCATGAGTAATCTAAGACAGAGAAATCCACCAGCGATTCCGTCTTGGAGTTTATCTCTAGTACTTCAAGTGCTAGCAGATAAACCCTTTGAACCAATAAGTGCCATTTCTATGAAAATGTTGACACTTAAAACTATTTCTAATTGCTGTGGCCTCTGCAAGACGGAGAAGCGAGATTCATGCTTTATCCGCCGAGGCAGACCATTATGTGGTTAGAGGGGAAGGCCTTAGACTTCTACCTAGGATAAATTTCATGGCTAAGAACCAGTCTTTGAAATATCCAGGTGAACCAATTGTTTTACCAGCTTTGACTAGGTTTGATCCTAATTCAAAAGCATGGTGTCCAGTCTGCTCATTAAACATGTACAAACACCGTACACAGGAATGGCGGAAGGACCCATCCTCATTATGATTGTCTTATATTCAACCCCATGACAGGGCGTCAAAAGACACTATATCTAGGTGGATTGTGGAATGTATTCAATTTTGCCACAAATCTGCCACTGGTAAACAAGTTGACTTAGCCAAGGCTCACTGTGTCCGTGACGTAGTGGCGTCACTGCCCTGTTTAACTGGTTGCCGTTGGATGACATTATGTCGGTAGCTCAGTGGCACTGTGAGTCAAGTTTTATCAACAATTTACCCCCGTGACACCACTAATCCTTTTGCCTTTTTGATATTTAAAAGATGATCAGGTGTATATATTGTAGATAAGTTGCACTTACTGTCTTCAGATAGTTACCCTTATTTAACAAGAATGTAATGGTACCTGTGTGTTATGTAGTTCATTTATTGAGAATATACGAAATGAAGTCTTTCGCCTCATGTCCTGTAGTACTTACCACCAGTACTTAGAGAGCATATGGGACATTGAGGTCATCGCTTCTCCTTTGCCAAAAGGAGGGGGTAGTTGCATTTGACATTTGCATTTAATGTGGGGGTTATTGAGTGACGGTCAGTATTTAGGAACTATCATAGTGTTAGGGAGGTAAGTATAGCTACTCTCTTGTGAAAAAAGAATCCCATGATTTCGGTTATTCTGCCATAGGCATCTGTTGTTGCCTATTAGCCTAATGGTAACCCTGTATTACTCATATCAGCTAAAAATCAGTTCTGCGGTGGTCTTGAGAAATGTCCATTTGCAGAGCGAGAGAAGACTTGAAAGTTATTCCAGTGGTATATTTTCAAAAATAGTCGTCTCTTGCTCTGCAAATGGACATTTTCTATGACAAAATTGAAATTTTCTTGAACAAATTCGACGGTTAAAAGGTTACTATGGCTCTATGTACAGCCATGTCTAATCAGAAGGCTGCTATTGGTCAGGATCCCTTCAATACAGACCAGAAACTTATGTTATTTTCTTCATCCAAGGTAATCTTTCGGACGTAGTTTGGTGAAGATTGCTTCTACTTCGAATAATACTTACCAGATGTACTATTATGATAATGTCTATTATCTAGTCTAGCTCAAAATAAACAATTAAAACTCCGCACTCTCCTGGTCCTGCCCATACTGTGTCCGGGAATTACCATCGCCCCAGGTACCGAGTCAATTCCAAATCACAGTCAGATTCGTCTATTTTGCTGACTTGTGAAGTCGCGTGTTCTAAGCTCTTTAAAATTCTCAATTTTAAACGGAATTCAGCGTTGTTGGAGCTTTCTATTGCTGGCATCATGGAAGAGAAAGGGAAATCATCTCAGGGGCAGGTTGTATCAATCTAGAATTTATACATTCGTGGAGTAATGAATGATTGAATTTTCCTTAAATTGGCACATTATTTTAAAATTGTAGCCATTGTTGGAGTCGTTCCGGTACCCTTAACTGTTTAAGTATTATGCGGGTACTCGGTTAATTTCTCTTGGGACTCGGTTCCTTCCAAGATGGATGCGCTCTTAGCCAAGATGGCGGCGCCCATGAGTTATGCTTGCCTTCGGCTTGGCGTGTCTGTGCACTCTAATTGTGCCGATCTTTAGTCTTCACTTCATTGATGAAGGTGTTTGTAGCGATCTGTATGTTTTTCTTGGTTAGTTTAACGGTTAGTCAATTACCAAGCCGTGTTTATTAATTTTCACTCTAAAAAGTTTCAAATATCTCCTGCCTTAAGTCTTGATTATCATTAATTTAAGAGAAAGTTAATGTTTCTAAGTAATTTTAATATTACAATCAAGTCATTGTGCGTTTGCTCGTCATCTATGTCATGTGCAGCATTTTAATTCTTGCTTTGTGTTCACAGAGGTCTAAAGGCCTGGACACTTTGTGTACCAAATGCAATCGGTTCATGAAACGGAGATTTGCTGGTCACCACTGCGTAGCTTACGCGAAGTGTGCGACTGAACAGAATCGCGAGGGACAAGGCGGCCAACGCAGATCAGGCTTGGAGGAGCGCCTGAATGAGAGGATGGACTCGGCTTTGGGTGTATGGGCAGCCCAGTTTAAAGCCATGTTTGAGTCCCTGCAATCCATGATCCCGTCGATGCAGGCTGGTGCAGGACTACCTTTCGGTGGGCCGGTCAGTGCTGCGGAGGGTGTTGCACCTGTACCTCCTGTTGCGTTGGCTCAAGAGCTGACGGCAGAGAAGGAAGAGCTTTTGCTCATGTCAGATCTTTCCGCGATGGCTGTACCTGGTACATCCCAAGGTTCTCCTTCGGGTTATGTACGGTTTTGCCAGCCGGGTGTTGATGTTGACGTTCCGTCGGGCATCTTCCATCCAGATTTTGTTCAGCCCGTGCTGCCGTTGGAGTCGTGTTTGACGGCATCCCGGCGCCGGTAGTTGCGGGTTCTATCGGATTTCCGTTGGCCACTGTGAGTAATGCGGCTGTGATCCCGGCTCCCGTGCTGGAGCCGATGGATTTCAGTGAGTCCGTATCCGGCGAATCGTTGGATACTGGAGCCGCGAGTGCACGGTCTGTGGGCGTTGTTTACACTAGTAAGCAAGTTCGCTGTCCTCCGCATGGATCGTTGGTGTCTGTCTCGTCCAATGGCGAGAAAGAAGATGAGAACGGCAGTCCCTTGTTGGATGAGTCGTCCTTCTCCACCGAGGCTGAATGGGTGCAAGTCCTTAAATGGATGTCCGGCCGTCTAGGGTTGGCATCGGATCAAGGATCTCAGCGCGATCCGGCAATGGAGCAGATGTCAGAGCGAGCGGCTAGCGCTCTGTCCAGTGGCTCTTCTGCCATGCCTGCTCTGCCTTTGGATACGTTGACCTCTGACATGTTGGAGGTGGCGGTGTATCG
Organism: Chaetoderma sp. LZ-2023a; assembly: GCA_034401795.1. Lineage (NCBI taxonomy): Eukaryota > Metazoa > Mollusca > Caudofoveata > Chaetodermatida > Chaetodermatidae > Chaetoderma > Chaetoderma sp. LZ-2023a. The sequence goes on from CM067362.1 coordinate 46,895,482, forward strand.
TATGGTCCAGCCGGACTTTACGCTTCCAAAGGCCCCGAAAGGGATTAGGAGTAGGGTCCATTTTTCGGAGCACGCCTATCATCAGTATGCCCGAGTCCCACGGCTTTCCGTCGGGGAGAGAGAGGCACTGAATAGGCCATTGGCTGGCAAAGCTAAGGGACGTTCTCGTCCGTTAGTTTCACAGACAAATAAAGATCCTTTCAATGAGTTGACCCTCATTGAGGATGCGGTGAGAGCTGCCATGGCGACGCTTTCGCACGGCTGTACCGTCCTGCAGAGTATGCTGACCTGCGCGGCGGAAGGTGGGGTAGTGCCAGAGGCTGCTCCTGGAATTATCCGGGACACCATGCGCCTATCTCAAGATTGCCTGGCCAGGCTGATCACGAGATCATTGGCTGAGCGACGGAGAATGGTTCTCGATTTTGTAGAACCAGGACCTGAAATGAGGGCTGCGTTGTCTTCCGTGCCATTCATATGTCCAGACTTGTTCGGCGGCTCGGCACGGTAAGCCTTATGCAAGGTCGCATCAATGGTTGCGGAACAAGAAGTAGTCGGCAGGTCGTGGAAGTCGACGAAAAGGAATCGGCCGCAGCAGTCCTACAAACAGCACCGACAGGAGCCGCCCCGCTGAGGTGAGGCTGAGCTGCTTTCGCTGTTTGTCAAGGCAAATATAAGACGAATCTGACTGTGACTGGGAATTGACTCGGTACCTGGGGCTATGGTAAATCCCGGACACAGTATGGGCAGGACCAGGAGAGTGCGGAGTTTTAATTGTTTATTTTGAGCTAGACTAGATAATAGACATTATCATAATAGTACATCTGGTAAGTATTAAGAATTCTCGTAGAAACCAAAGCGGATGCTTTTTTGATTCAGTGGTGTCTAGGTCTGTACTGGGTCACCGCCTTGATCTAGGGTTTCAATATCAATCGTGTCCCTCCGATAACCAGGGGTAGCATACAGTATAAATCTACTGAAGGAAAAACCCCTTTAGTAGAAATCTAGTAGAGTCACAGCTGTTAAATTATACAATGTATAGCTAGTAGTATTAGATTAGTCTTACCAAAATATATACAAGAGTCATTTGGAGTTATCCTTTTTAACGGTCAGATTTGTTAAAAAAATTAAAAATTTTGCTTTGTGAATATCCATTGGCAGGATAAGTGGACTATTTTTGAAAATTTACTACTGGAATGACTGGCTCGATAAGTCATTCCAGTGGTAAATTTTCAAAATAGTCTATTGTCCTGCAAATGGACATTTATTAAGACGACTGTGGTGGCCAGTTTTTACTGGCTTGACCATTAGAGGGTTAAAGTAAAAATGGTCTTTATGGAGACAACCAGAATGTAGTAAAAGTTTTGACTGACAGGCAAAGTATATGTGATATATTTGAACCTGTTTCTAGTACATTATATAAGCTTACAGATCACGACATAAGTATGTAATAAAACTTCACGATTAAAGGTTCATATTCACACCAGAAAGCATGAAAATAAAATTGTATATCCTTAGGCTCTGAAATTGTGGTCTTCAATGTAATAAAATGAAATAAATCTTAACATATGATTCCCTTTCATATAAATTAATATAATTTTTTTAAGTTCTGAGAATTGAATTCGAGACACCAGCATATTTTATGATTTATTTTGTTTCATTACATGTAGTTGCACAAGATAAGTCTCTAAAAGTATATAATTTTAATAATTTTATTTTCAAGCATTCTGGTGTGAATATTCACCTTTAATACATCTAGAATGATTGTTTCATTTTTCTCAATAGAAAATGTCCATTTGCAGACCAAGAGAAGACTATTTCTGAAAATTTACTGCTAGAATAACTGGCTCGGTTAGTGAGTCAGTAGTCATCGCAATGATAAATTTTCAAAAATAATCTCTTGGTCTGAAAAGAGACATTTCTCAAGACTACTGCAAAAGCATTTTTTTTGCTGACTTGAGTGTAAAGGATATAATCTAATACTTTCAGCTTTCTTCCATGGTACGAGATATTCTATAATCTGCTGAATCATCTTGCTGAGATACTAAATCGCAATGAAGATAATGATGTGGAGCCTTTATTACGTGCCGCTTATGTCCACGAGCCACCGAGACCCTCACTCCCTGTCACTATTGTGGCTCATCAAGAGGTAAGCATTCACCGACAGTCATTTCAGTTATTTTCAATCATTTAATGGCAAAGATTGGTAAAAAATCTAAAATTTTGCGTGGTGAATGTTCATTGATTGCCAAAATAAGACTATTTTTGAAGACTTATCATTGAAATGACTGACTAAGTTATCGAGGTATACATTAAGCATCGACAATAAGAATTTGTGGCAAGAAATTGTCTTAAATTTTTGTACTCTTTAAAAAAATTATTTTAGATAATCTTTCGCAGAGATTTCTATTTAACCCTTTAATGTCCAAATTTATTTAAGAAAATAAAAATATTGCTAATTTAATTATTCCCAGTTGCAGGCCAAGATAAGACTATTTTTGAAAATTTGCCACTGGAATGACTGGCTCGGTTATCGAGCCAGTCATTCCAGTGGTAAACCTTCAAAAATTCTCTTCTAGGTAATGTAAATGGACATTCTTCAAAACTACTACAGAGGCCTGTTTTGGCCGGCTTTGTCATGAAAGGTTTACAGCCCTTGCCCTATTAGAAGCTGTGGTTATAATTAGATGATTTACGCTAGTCATGTTTATCTTCCTTTCAGATGTTTAGTTTTAGTGCTCCGGACATGGGAAAGTTACCCAGCATACCTAGCAGTGTGAGTAGAACTGACCTCTTTACGAGACCTTATGATAATATCATCGCTCATGTAAGCTCCAATACTAGATAGAGAATTGGTTTGTGCAACTTAGATTACCGACAGTATTTTTTTAAATCCCTTACGCTTACAACATGTACATGATAATAACACACGTTTGCATAATTGATGACAAATTTATAGCCATATGCCGTGTATTTTTTTGCTTCAGTCGTATCATTGGAGAAGTGAATTATTGTAGTTTTATTGGCCATAGCCAATTCAGATTATGAGGATGTTGCTCCTCGCTTATGAATGAAAATGAGTTTGTGTGATTTGTTTTCATGTCAGAATGTGTGTTTTTAGCAATTTTGATGAAAACAGTTGATTTTGCACAGTATCGTCAGACAGTCAATAACTCCATTCTTACGACTATTGTTGGTAACAGATTTTTGATTGTGTGATATTTCTCCTGCATCACGTATATCAAATATGCAGTCTTGTCAATAAGCTGCCATTATTCAATGCTCAATCATGAACTGATGGTGAATTTGTAAACTTATTTGTGGACTACAGGTAGTATATTTCCTAAGTTACCTGTCCTATGGACTAGTACAATATTTTTTTTAATTCAAACTTATTAACCCAATACTGTACACTCACAAATAACTCAACATGTTCCCAAATCCCAATAAAATGTACTGTTGAATATGTTGATCATAATTGTATTGGAAGACATTGCTGCCTTACATCGTTGCCTAAGGCAGCGATGTCTTCCAATCCAATTATCTTAAAAATATTCAACAGAACCTTAATTTCTATTTATCTTATGCAAAATTGTTTTGTTTTAGAAACATTATAACAACTATGTATAATATGAATGTATTTATGTTTGTAGAGGAACCTGACAGAATATTACAATGCTGTGGATGCCACAAATATGCTGAAAATCTTTGCCAGGTAAACAAGTCTTTACTCTTATTTATTTCTTACATTTAAATTATATGATAAACTTCATGTAAATTTACCGTTGCGGATTCATATACTATTATATATAGATATATTAAAGGGGCTATCGCTGACAGATTTAGAAATTTAATAAATGGAACCATGTCTATAAAACACTTCTAGTGGGTCAATACTATCACTTTAACATAAATTCTTTTATGTATATATATATATATATATATATATATATATATATATATATATATATATATATATATATATATATATATATATATATATACATATACAAATTATAAATTCCACAAATAAAAAAAATGAAAACACAAATCTGATTGTCCAAATTATTTCCATTTCGCAGAGAAACCAGAGTATTTACTACTTAGTGGTTGCTTGCGATTCATCGCTTGTCTTGTATAAACAAATACTAGTATTCTGTAGCTTATTTGTTTGATGTAATGATATAATTTTTTGCGGTTTCTGTTCGCAGGGGTGAGGGGGTATCTTTTTATGTATTGAAGAACTGATCATACTGGCACTAATATTTTGTCTGTTAGCTATAGTACTTTATATTTGAATCGTTTCATAAAATTAATATAATTCTTGCATAAATTGAAAAACTCATCCGCTTACAAGAGTTTCCAGAAAAACAACAAATAATAACAAATATGTGTGAAAGGGCTGGAATTTGTGTATAAAAATTAGTGTGTGGTCATAATACACCAGGACCATTATATTACAACAAAAATATGGACAATTTCCAAATTTATTTATATCTTGGAGGTAATGTCACTCTAACATTGAAGTTATCTTGGTTATTGCAATGTTTTATTTCCTAGATTTGACTTTCTATACCATTTGTTGTCACTGCTGCAATGTACAAGGTGTATAATAACACATGCCCCTTATATATCATCTCGGTCTATTTTCATGTGCGTCCTCTATTTAAGTTGTATTTGTCTGTCTTTTATCTTTGTCATATGTACTTGCAGCATGTTGAATGAACGACGAGTTTTAGTGACATCACGTAAGCTGAGTCGGCTCACAGCATGTGTCCATGGTGCTGCCGCCCTGCTATATCCCATGCACTGGTATGTCCATAACAATATAGTGAGTTTGTGTATACTAGTGTAACTAGGTTTCTTATACATTAGAATTGAAGCCATGCTATTATTAGTTAACCATACAGAATGTTATTAACACTTTAGTCCTCGGATTTGAAAGAAAATTTAAATTATTTAGTAGAAAATGTTGCAGACGAAGTGATTATCTTTGAAAAATTACCACTGGAATGACAATTATCGAGGCAGTCATTCCAGCTGTAAATTTCTCATGACCGCTACAGAAGCGGTTTTTGGCCACCTTGAGTCTTAACGGGTTAAAGAGATCATTAATTCCTTAATGGTCAAGATTTTTCAAGAAAATCTAAACAGTATCCTTAGTAAATTTCCATTTGCAGAACATGAGATAAGTATTTTTGAAAATTTATCACTCACTAGATTATCGAGCCAGGCATTCCAGTGGGGGGTGGGGGGGGGGGGGGATTTAAAAAAATATTCTTTTAGCCTAGAAATGGCTATTTCCAAAGATCATTTCAGAGGTAATTTCTGACGTAACTCAGCGACCTGGTCATTAAAGGGACAAACAACTTGTTATCTATTTTTAGTGCTATTTGGGTTTACGTTCAGGAAATAAATGGAAAAAGCTAAATGCATGCCATGGTTACCATAGATTAGTCTGACAATCAGATATTATTTGAGTATTGTTTTTGGTAAAATGACCTATCATTGTTGAACAGGAAGAACTGAGACCGCTTCTGTTTACCCATGTTTTTGTCAGTGGGGAAATAAGCAGTACAATAGTAAATAATTTATATGTTGTCAAAGTATTTTCTGTTTATCCCATTGAAACTTGGTATTCTAATTGACGGAAATAAAATCATCTGACAATTGTAATATGTACTAAGATTTTATCGCTTGCTGTAGTGCACCGCAAGCAGCAGGCGTTTTAGTTCTCTTAATTGAATTTTAAATGATTTCAAAACTTAATTACATAAAATGATTGAAAAAAGTGGTAGTTTAGAAAAGACGCTTTAATCTTTAGTGCTGGTCAGAGTTATTGAGTGGTGGTCAGTCATGTCCAGTGTGGACAGAATCCTGATGTCATCACAGTCTCACAGAAATGAGGCACTGTAAATATGCTTATTGCTGATCTTTTCTTTCTACAGGCAACATCTGTATATTCCTGTATTACCTGAACATCTCATAGATTACTGTAGGTAAGATTACAGTTTCATCTCGCTAATTGTTGTAAAGATAAGACAAAGGAACTAGCAAAGGCTATTGATTGCTAATTTTGTATAATAATACTACTACTAAAACTAGTATCATGAGTAAAAATAGGAAACAAATCGGTATAATATTATATTCTGGTTTAGGCACACATGAACCAAATTTGGATAAGCGCTGTCTGATCTGGAGCTGGAATGACACTGTCACCTTGGTATTAAAAGGTCAAAGGTTAAATTCAGTGTGATAATCACAAAACTTAGTTTCTTTTCAACATTAACATTTTGTGTTAACCTCAATGTAATGATTTATGGCTCATGTCATGTTGGGGTAATCATAACACCATAACTTGGACATAATGAGAGGCCATGATACAATGACATTGGTGGTCAAAGGTCAAGTTCACTGTAAAGTAAAAACATAGGTTTTCAACATTAACATTTTATGTTTAGGTTTATATCTGTCGCTTGGTTTGGTATATTGGACCCGAACATAGATACATGCCTCCTTAGCTGTCTGCCTGCTGAATTTCTGCAGACGACCTTTTCCATGGGTTTTAACTATGGACCTGCTGAATATTTTGAAAACAATTTGACTGAAAGTTGTTGCTGGCTAAGCCACCAACAGCTGTCAGTCAAATTGTTTTCAGAATATTCAGAAGATCCATAGTCAATGCACATTGAAATTATTGCCTGGAGGCTTGCAGCAGTCAGACAGTTAACATGAGAGGACACGGTGACAAGAGGGTGTCAAAAGGTCATGGTTACTGATAGGTGTCTTGATAAGCCTTCTCTAGTTAGCCTAGTCTATGTAAGTAGAAATACATTTGAAGTCAAACTTCCTAGTTCATTGTACTGTCATAATGTTATTGTGACCACATTTCTGGTTGATTTAGTGATGATAGGTTTGAGAATAAATAATACTGAGATTCTATTTAACCCTTTCAACGATAAATCCTTAAAAAAAAAATTTTTATGATATAGACCATATTCTGGTAAATATTTTGAAATTAATTTGAGTGGAAGCCGTTGCTGTCTAAGGCACCAACGGCTTCCAGTCAAATTAATTTCAAAATATAAAACAGTTTTCCTCTATGTTTGCCATGAAATGAGATATTGGGAATTAATCAGAGGAAAGAGTTAATATCAAAATTATTATCAGAGTTTGTTAATTTTAATATTTATAAAATGAATTCCCTAACAAATAGTCTTATATTTTAAATAAAAAAGTTTATGGCCGAAACATTTGGCAGTCATATTATTATTATTTTTTACAAATTCAGCAGGTGTCTAGTGACTCTAATTTATAGTTGAGATACGTTAGAATTCCCGACGTGTATTAAAACATAAAAACATGTTTCTTCTTCCCCTATTGCAGTGCTCCTATGCCTTTTATCATCGGAATTCATTCCACCTTAATGAAGAAATTACGTAACATTGACGTCGGTGATGCTGTGATTGTGGATGCGGATAACAATACAGTTGTGACTGAATTTGATGACCTGGATGATCTACCACAGGACGTTGTAAGTGCTAAACATGTCATCGCCAGACCTACCACTCACCAATTGACCTTTCTAGTTTTAGCTATGCCCCGCCCATCTGTAGCTAAGCTCCACCCACATTCCAGAAAACTATATCGGTAAGCTGTTATATATTTTGAAACTAATTTAACACTGGGTGCTGTTGCAACAGCACCCAGTCGAATTAGTCTCAAAATATTCAAAAGAGTGTTTATTAAATGGTAAATACATACAATTCGTACAATGTGTCGGACAATTAAGCGTTAAAGATGGACTGTTTCGAATCATTCATGACGTCATGATTATAATGTCAGCGTACATGTCACTTAGTTAATTATGACATCAGATGGTCGATGGATAAACTTTGAAAGGTCCATTGGTTTTGTGAATAATTCTCATGGTTGGCTTAATAAAATCCTCCAAAATAGGCTAATTTCCTGGCTAAGAAAGTTAAAGGAAAAGTAAACTGAATTAACCATACAAGTAAACTGTTGCAAATTTTGAAATTGATTTGACTGGAATCTGTTGTTGTCCTAACCGAGCCAGTCATTCCACTGGTAAATTTTCAAAAGTAGTCCTCTCTTGGCTTACAAATGGACATTCAATAAGAAGATATTTTTATTTCCTGGACCAAATTTGACCATTGAAGGGTTAATCATTTCACATTAGTCTGGTAACCATGACAACATGATTCAGAAGTATGGGCCTTTTAACTTGTTAATTGTCAGGCCGGCCAGACTCCGCCTCTGCAGTGGTTTTGAGAAATATCCATCTACAGGCCAAGACAAGGTGATCTCTGAAATTTTACTCTAAGAAGAAATTTAATTTTTCCCAACAAATCGTGATAAGTAAAACCTTTAAAACAAGTTTTCTTGGTTTTTTTGACAAGTACAGTCCAGCTCAGAAATAACATAGAATGTTTCCAAGACAAAATAAAACATATACTGTGGAATACTTTTTTAACTTAATTGGATGGAAGACATATTTGACCTTCTGTTTCCCAATCCTGTATGGAACCTCTGTGGTTCATCCGGTCCAGATAAGTTTCCTAATGAACTCTCATTATTACGTGTCCATTTTATGTTATTGATGCGTTTCAGGTGGCATACTTAAAGAAGCACTTACGTGGGCCACAGACTGATAAAAGTCGCTCACCAGCACCTCTGACGGGTGATGCAATATCTCAGACATTTTTAAACGCTCTCGTCAAACTTATAGGTAAGTTCTTTATAAATTGGATATCCCATCTGGTTCATTTAAATCAATTTCAAATGATCATGAGAAATCTTAGGAATATTTCATGTTTATATCGCTGAAGCATATCTTAGCACAATATTTGTTTTGAATTAAGATGAATGTGTTATGGCTTTAATGGCCAAGCCGGCCAGAACCCGCTTCTGCAATGGTCTTGAGGAATATCCATTTGCAGGCCAAGATAAGACTATATTTCTTAAATGTACCACTGGAATGAGTGTCTCGATAATCGAACCAGTCATAAATTTTCAAAAATTTCCTTATCTTGGTCTACAAATGAACATACACTGAAAAATTATTTCTATATTTATGATAAATCTTGACCATTAACCCTTTAACCCTCGAATTTGTTTGAAAAAATTCAATTTTCTCATAAAATATGTCGATTTGCAGACCAAGAGAAGACTATTTTTGAGAATTTACCACTGGAATGACTGACTCGGTTATCGAGCCGGTCATTCCAGTGATAAACTTTCAAAAACAGTCTTCTCTTGGTCTGCCACTAGACATTTCTCAAGCCCACTGCAGAAGCCGTTTTGACTGTTAGGAGTGTTAAAGGCTTGTTGGTTAAATTTATTCAAGAAACTTAAAATATTTGCTTATTGAATGTCCATTTGTAGATCAAGAGAAGACTATTTTTGGAAATTTACCACTGGAATGACTGGCTCATATATCGATCCAGTCATTCCAGTGGTAAATTTTCAAAAATGGTCTTCTCTTAGTCGGCAAATGGACATTCTTCAAGATGACTGCAGAGGCCTGTTTGGGCTGGCTTCGTCATGAAAACAACAGCACCCAGTCAAATTAGTTTCAAAATATTCACCATGTTACCTGTATCGTTCTCTTTAAATTGGTATTCTGGGCATTCAGGATTCAATTTATTCAAAGTATATAAATCGATCCAAACACACAAAATGTGGATGGAGCATAGCTAGAAATGAGCTGGGTGTAGCTAGATATGGGCGGGCATAGCAAGAAGTAGGTTGGGCATAGCTAGAAATGGGCTGGGTGTAGCTAGATATGGGCGGGCATAGTTAGTAATGGCTTCCTCTATTAAGTATCTTGTTCATGTTATTGCAGGTGGTTATAGAGATGCATTGCGGTTTCGTCCTGGAGAACCGATCACATTCGACCCAGAAGCTTTCGTTCAGACCCGGACTGCCAGCATGCAGGCATTCTTAGAAAATATGCTTCATCTACAGATATTCCAACAGGTTTTATGCCAATTAAAATAATTTTAAAAACCAAATGGCAATGTACACACACACAACCAACGCTCACCTCTGATGAGCTAAACCAACACGAAACGCTATGAGTCAGAATCCCAGGAAAGCGAAGTAAAAACTTTACCGCCTGCTAGAACCATGCTATTATATAGCCTAATTATCCTCCATATCCGCACTGATATACCATAGTTCACATTCGCAAAATATTGTGACAGACCTTTGCACTGTGGATAACGTATATACTAGCACATATCTAGATGTCCTGCGACAATATGTACAGACAGCCTATGCCATCTCCAATTATAGTTGTTATTAGATGAAAGCCCTTTCTACTTCGAATAATACTTACCAGATGTACTATTATGATAATGTCTATTATCTAGTCTAGCTCAAAATAAACAATTAAAACTCCGCACTCTCCTGGTCCTGCCCATACTGTGTCCGGGAATTACCATAGCCGCAGGTACCGAGTCAATTCCGAATTACAGTCAGATTCGTCTATTTTGCGCTTTTTTAAAGTCGCATGTGTAGAGTGCTCAAATTTTCAATAATTTAAGCGGTTTAGCATTTGTTGTGGGAATACTATCGGTGGCTTCATGGAGGAACTAGGAAAATCATCAATGGGGCAGGTTGTATCAATCTAGAATTTATACATTCGTGCCATAATGACTGTTTGAAATTTCCTTAAATTGGCACATTGTTTTAAAATGATAGCCATTGTTGGAGTCGTGTCTATACCTGTTAACTTTTAGTTTTAATTCGGGTACTCGGTTAATTTCTCTTGCGACTCGGTTTCTCTAAAGATGGATGTGTCCTTTGCCAAGATGGCGGCGCCCATGAATTATGTCTTGCTTGGCTTGCCGTGTCTAGGCATGCTGTTTTCGTCGATTTTTAGCTCGCTTCATTGTCGAGGGTGTTTGTAGCGATCGGCGTTGTATTCTTGGTTGTTTAACGTTAGTTAACTGCTAAGTTGTGTTTTTTAATTTTCACTCAAAAAAGTTTCAAATATTTCCTGCCTAAAGGCTTGATTATCATTAATTTAAGAGGAAGTTAATGTGTTCTAAGAAATTCTTTTACTATCAAGTCGATTGTGCGTATTGCTCGTCATCGTTTGTCATGTGCAGCGTTTTAATTCTTCTCTGTGTTCGCAGAAACCAAAGAACCAGGACATGTTGTGCCAGAAATGCAACAGTTTCATGAAGCGCAAGTACTCAGGACATCACTGTGTAGTGTGCGCGAAGTGTAAGGTGGGAAGCCCATGTGATGTGTGCGCCAAGTGGTCGTCGGCAATGGTGGCAGAGTTTGATCGGGATTGACGTGTGCGTCTGGAGAGGATCGCGAAGGACAAGGCGGCGAAGCTGGACCAGGCGTCTGAAGGGACTGGAAGGTCGTCTGAAGGGACTGGAAGGTCGTCTGAATGACCGCATGGATTCAGCTCTGGGCGTATGGGCGGCCCAGTTTAAGGCTGTGTTTGAGTCTTTTCATTCCATGGTCCCGTCGATGCAAGCTAGTGCAGGACAACCCTTAGGTGGTCCGGCTAGTTCTGCGGAGGGTCAAGCACCTGCCCCTTCTCTGTCCTTGGCTCAAGAGCCGACGATAGAGGAGGAAGATCTTCTTATGGAAGATGCCGGATATTTCGATGATGGCAATGCCTAGTACTTCCCAGGGGTCTCCCTCGGGATTTGTACGGGTTTGCCAGGCGGGTGGTGATATCGACATTCCGTAGGGTATTTTCCATCCGCTGTTTGTGCAACCAGAGGTGTCGGCGGAGCCGTGTTTTGCGGTTCCTGTCGGTATCCCGGCGGCTTTGGGTGAGGCTCCTATCGGAGTGCCGTCACCTGCCGTAAGTAAAGCGGTCGTGGTCCCGACTCCCGTGCTGGAGCCGATGGACTGCGGAGAATCCGGGTCCGGCGATTCGTTGGACACCGGTGCCGCTGGTAGCCGAGCTATGGATGCGCTATGTCTTGGTAGAGTGGTGTCTCATAGCTCTCAGCATGGATCGTCGGTGGCCCTCTCATCCAAGGAACGAGTCCGTTTTCTGTACCGAAGCTGAATGGGTGCAGGTCCTTGGATGGATGTCCGACCGTCTCGGGTTGGCATCTGATCTTGGATCTCAGCGCGATCCGGCGATGGAGCGGATGTCAGAGCGAGCGGCTAGCGCTCTGTCAAGTGGCTCTTCTGCCATGCCAACACTCCCGTTGGACACGCAGACTTCCGACATGCTGGAAGTTGCGGCATACCGTCTGGTTCAGCCGGAGTATGCATTGCCCAAGGCCCCGAAGGGGATAAAGAGTAGGGTCCGTTTTCCGGAGCTGGCCTACCATCAGTATGCCCGGGTTCCACGGCTTTCCGTCGGGGAACGAGAGGCGCTGAATAGGCCGTTGGCTGGGAAGGCTAAGGGGCGGTCTCGTCCTTTGGTTTCACAGACCAATAAAGATCCGTCCAATGAGCTGACGCTCATTGAAGATGCGGCGAGGGCAGCCATGGCTGCGCTCTCGCACGGATGTACCGTCCTGCAGGGTATGCTGGCCTGCGCGGCGGAGGGTGGACAGGTGCCAGAGGCTGCTCCCGGAGTTATTCGGGACACCATGCTCCTGTCTCAAGATTGCCTGGCCAGGGTGATCACAAGGACATTGGCAGAGTGACGGAGAATGGTTCTCGATTGTGTAGAACCAGGACCGGAGATGAGGGCGGCATTGTCTTCTGCGCCTTTCATCGGTCCAGGCTTGTTCGGCAGCTCGGCACGGCAAGCTCTCTCCAAGGTTGCGTCAATGGTTGCGGAGCAAGAAGTGGTCGGCAAGTCGTGGAAGTCGACTAAAAGGACACAGCCGCAGCAGTCCTACTGGCAACATCGACAGGAGCAGCAGAGGCAGCGTCCAAGATCGCCCTTCCGTCCTTCTGGCTGTGATGCCCATAGGCCATCCGGATCACAAGGACGTGGCCGTTCGTCCCCATACGGCCTCTTATTAGAGGACAAGAAGGGTGGCGGTTCGGGCCACGGCGGCTACCGTAAGGATAGCCTTGGCGGCGGTTCCGGACCGTCGTATTACAAGAAGCCGCGGGGCGGCTGTGGAGGTCGTTCCTGATGGGTTTCCGGCGGAACCAGATCCGGTAACTTTAGGAACGAATGGAGTCGAGAATCTTCACCCAAACGATTTAGCGTCTTCTCGTGCAATCTTGACCGACAGCTGTGTGCAGATTCCTTCCGTCGGAGGCAGGCTTCAACTGTTCCTAAGCCAATGGGAACAGGTCGTGCTCGATTGTTTAGTCTGTCAATGGATAAGAAACGGCTACGATCCGGACTGGCTCATCCATCAATCGTTAGTTCCGTTAACATCGACTCCAATATGGACTCCCGTTCCAAGGGAATCAGATCATCTAGACGCCATTTGCTCAGAAATAGAATCTCTTCGTCAGAAGAATGCGATTCATCTAGTCTGCAATCAGTCTTCTCTGGGCTTCTATTCGATGATGTTCCTCGTTCCGAAGCATACCGGAGGATGGAGACCAATTCTCAATCTCAAACCGTTGAACAAATTTATTCTTTCCCAAGTTTCAGATGGAGACTGTAGCAGCGGTAATGACAGGGCTGAGAAAAGGCATGTGGGCAGTGTCGATAGATCTGAAGGATGCATATTTTCATATTCCAATGTCAATTCCTTTTCAGAAATACCTTCGCTTTGCATTCCAAGACAATGTTTGGGAATTCAATGCGCTTCCATTCGGCCTGACCACAGCTCCGAGGGTCTTCACCAAAGTGGTTCCCGCCATGACTTCTTTACTTCGCAGGAGAAACATAGCTGTTCACACTTACATAGACGACTGGCTGCTAAAGGCGGGGAATCCAGTCACTCTGCGCAGCAATCTTCAGGTAGTCCTAGCCTTATTAAAGGATCTAGGATGGATTGTGAATCTAGAGAAATCAGAACTGACTCCATCCCAGGAGTTTGTTTATCTGGGAATATTTTTCAATCTCAGAGACGGCGTAACTTTTCCGGCGGAGAGCAGAGTCAAGAGCCTGATTGCAGTTTTCGAGTCAGTTTCTCTAGGAGCCTATATGACGGCGCGCCAATTTCTCAGGATACTGGGTTTGCTAGTATCTCTGGAGAAGGTGGTTCAATATGCGGCACTCAGGCGCAGGCCAATTCAGATGTATCTAATGTCTTTCTGGTCTCAGAGAACAGATCCGTTATCTCTGAGGATACCAGTAAAAGAACCATTGATATTCCACCTTCAGTGGTGGTTATCAGAACAGAATCTCCTGCGAGGTGTTCCTCTACAACCTCCTCAACCTCAGATGTCCATCTTCACGGATGCATCGTTGACGGGTTGGGGAGCTGTATTGGATGATCAGTCAGTGTCAGGGGAATGGGATCGGACGAATGCGCAGAAACATATCAATGTGCTCGAACTATTAGCGGTGGTATTGGCACTTCGAAAGTTCGAGTCTAATTCAAGACAAATTGTCCTAATAAGGACAGACAACTCAACAGTGGTGTCTTATTTGAACCGCCAGGGCGGGACGAGATCACCAGAGTTGTGTATGATGATTTGGAACCTTCTGCTGTGGTGCCAAGAGAGGAATGTTGTTCTTCGGGCAGCACACATTCCAGGAAGATTGAACATCCTAGCGGATGCTCTCAGTCGAAGGACGGTTTGTCGTCCGACGGAATGGCAGCTCAACCAGTCGGTGGCGGAGGTTCTATTCAAACAATGGGGCAAGCCAAATGTCGACCTGTTTGCGATGAATCAAAACGCTAAGATGGTCACTTACGTGGCTCCGATCCCAGACCCGCTAGCTCTAGCAGTAGACGCACTGACGATAAGTTGGAAGGGAATGTACACGTATGCGTATCCTCCAACAATTCTCATCCCAAAAGTTCTGGCAAAGATAAGAGAGGGAATGTGCCAAGTACTACTGATTGCCCCTTATTGGCCAGGCCGATCATGGTTTACGGATCTGCTGGACCTTCTGGTCTGCAATCCAATCCCTCTTCCAGACAGAAGAGATCTAATCTCTCAGAACAAGTGTCTGTACCTTCACGACAGACCAGAAATGTTCAAATTGACTGCATGGATGTTATCAAGCAGCATGCAATTGAGGGTGGCTTTTCTGAGCAAGCAGCGAAGTTTGTTGCTTCAGCCAGAAGAGGTTCAACCACGAAAACATATAATTATAGAATCAACAAATTTGCAGAGTGGTGTGAGGGAAGAGATATTAATCCATTTTCTGCATCTGTTCAACACGTAGCAGATTTTATCTGTCATTTATACGAAGTTGACAAACTTGTACCTTCAACCCTAGCAGCTTATAAGTCTGCATTAGCTTCAGTCATTCCCAGTCTGGCCATTGAAGGAGTGGACAATGACACCTTGAATGAAGTTATTAAAAGAATGAGCAATCTGCGACCTAGGGTTGCACGATTTTTCGATTATTCGATTAATCGCAATTATATAATTCAAAATGATCGTGGACGATTATAAAATGAAATAATCGTATAATCGGCATGTTGGAATTTTTGTCAAGACACTTTTACGCTTGTGAAACTCTGCTCGCGTTACCAAGCATGGAAACAAACATCCGGCTATCAGCCGAATGTGTGAATGATTAAATAAACTAAATAAATAAATAACTGATTTGTTTGTATTGACTCAGGATTAGTTTTAGATGAATAAAGATTGTTCACTTGGTCGCTATTTGTCATTGTTGTTGTAATCACACACGCTTATCCCGCGTTCCCCATTCTCTGAATAGTTATGCGCTAACGGTTTTCTCAAAAAAAGAACTGATACCACAGAAATTCAACGCATTTTCTCACGTAAAAATTCTCACCGCCTACGCCTATGTTTAATGTATACCTCAAAACATCCCCGGGGAAGTGAAATTATTTGATTTGAGCGCCTAAATATTGCGTATCCTTTAATAAAGGTCGTTTATTACATCAAAATTAATCCACAATTTGATATAAAATGGCGTCACGAATAAAATACAAATCACGTGATTCGCCTCCAATTGAAGTTTATTTTAGAGCGAGTACTCGGATATAAATATTCTGGAATGGGGACTCGGAACTCGGGAATTTCTATATATTATCATTGCGCGATAGGAACTGCGTATTATACTGATCTGAATAACGGATACCCGTTTGATAAACTCCCGTTAGCGTATAATATCTCACGAGAACACGGCGCCTCCCATCCCAAAAGATCCACTGGCTCGCCAACTTAAGAAGCCGGCTATATTGTCGTTCGTAATAATTCAATTTGGATCATTTAATGTTGATCGGCGTTACAAAATTGATGCGCATTTTCTCCCGTACTTGTTTGGTACACAAATTTGGCCTTACAATATATTTATAAGGAAGCTATTTAATCACGCCAAGACTGTTTTAAGCGCATTTTAACTACAAAAGTGTGGAATAAACTTTATTATATCTTGAACATACGTGGCCTACATTAGTATTAATCTAATAGGTGGTCGAGATTTACAAATCCGAGGCCTGTATTGACTTCTAGAGGGGCCGGAAATGTATCAGGGCAGAGATCTGTCTTAAGTCGACACACCCTGTGACATGATTGTTATTATTATACATGCGGGTGGGCTTCTAATACAGAGTTTTGCCGTTTTGAAACTGCTAAGAAATCATTGGAGCTCATATGTCAAAGTTAGGGGGTGGACTTCTATTAGAGCATAGGCTACAATTAAACGAAATACGTTACCTTCCGTTTTCCGTCTAGAAAAATCTTGATACATTCCTTTGTTTGCAATCAGCAACTGGCGTATTCTGTCCATGTATGTATACCCATGTGCCTAACCCATAATCTTACAATCTGCAGTAGCATAATACCGTCCTCTAAGCAGCATTGACGTAGTTAATATAGTTCATGATTAATCGTATGATCGCGATTATTTTTCTTAAATGATCGCGATTATGAAAAGCGAATAATCGTGCAACCCTACTGCGACCTAGACAGCCAATTCCTATCCCAGCATGGAATCTATCTCTTGTTCTACAGGTTTTAGGGCATGCTCCCTTTGAACCGATTAGATCTATTGACATTAAACTGTTAACTATTAAATCAGTTTTCTTGGTTGCAGCAGCGTCGGCGAGAAGGAGAAGCGAAATATATGCGCTTTCTGCCGAACAAGACCGTTTTGTCGTCACGGGTGAAGGTTTAAGACTACTTCCACGTCTTTGTTTCCTGGCAAAGAATCAGTCACTTAAATATCCAGGACAGCCGATCAATTTGCCAAGTTTAACTAGACATGACCCAAACTCTTCTGCTTGGTGTCCTGTCAGATGTCTGAAAATGTATAAGAAACGTACTGATGAGTGGAGAGATGACCCAAAGTCTCTGGTTATGTCTCAAAGCTCCTCATTTACGCGCCTCGAAAGATACTATTTCTCGTTGGATAGTTGATGCTATTCAGATGTCGCACAAAATCGCTACAGGAAAGCAGATTGATCATGTAAATGCCCATCAGGTCCGAGCACTAGCAGCAGCATCGGCCCTTTATAAGGGTGTCTCATTAGAGGAGGTGATGTCTGTAGCACAATAGCATGCCGAGTCGTCATTCACTGATTTCTACCTTCGCGACATCTCCAGCGCACTTAATCCGGTAGCCGTCGCCAATTTATCGAATCTAAACTAAGCCACATCCGACCACTACTTCGCACACATCACAAAGTCTTCCACTTACACTGAACAATCGCTATGCACATGACTGAGTACGACCGTGGATTGGGCCGAGCTCCTGTGATGATCAAGAAAAGATCAAGCACTCAAAATGGTGAGTGTTTACATTAATTAAGTGACTATAAATATGTTTACTTACAGTCGAAATACCAGACTGCTTAGGTGAATAGTCTGGTACAAGGGTATACTTATCCTCTCAAACAGACATTAGACTCATTCCAATTTGAAAATCTAATCGATACACTGATGTTTTTTCAAAATTTGAAATTGTAGTAGCTTCTTTGCACTCTACTGGACTGCCCTAGCTGAGACTTGGGGCTGACACGGGTCTGGTGGGTGTTGCATCCCCATTGACAGCCCTCTAGATTTTGTGCGGACAAAGGAGGGGGGGGGGGAGCGCGGTCTAGACCATGGAAGTTTAGCACTCTATGAGTCAGATGGCAGAACCCAAGCGTATGCCAGGGTTCTAGTCTCTTCACAACCTTCTCTGTTGGATTGTAGATGAGTGCTGGTTCGAGCCTCACCTCCTCCCACCGGCATTTCCTGGCTGTCGAAATCCGGAGTTTATCATAATAGTACATCTGGTAAGTATTATTCGAAGTAGAATCAAAAAAGCATCCGCTTTTGTTTCTACGAGAATTCGTAATACTTACCAGATGTACTATGGCCCTGTCTCAGCCACCCCGCTGAGGTGAGGCTGAGCTGCTTTCGCTGTTTGTCAAGGCAAATATAAGACGAATCTGACTGTGATTGAGAATTGACTCGGTACCTGCGGCTATGGTAATTCCCGGACACAGTATGGGCAGGACCAGGAGAGTGCGGAGTTTTAATTGTTTATTTTGAGCTAGACTAAATAATAGACATTTCACTTCAAGAGTATACTTACCTCCCTAATACTTTTGATATTGCTAAATATTGGCTTTCACTCAATAAACACTCAGATTTAAAACAGTTAGGTGCCCCTACTGGGCAGGGAGTCAGAGCATAGTCTGGCGGATGCCAGCCCCACCACCGCGCATGCGCAGACTAGCACTTCCTCTTTGCTAGATTATTGGCAGAGAGATCACACATGTCTTTTTGTAGCAATAGCTTTTCCTTAATCTTAGACTGTTTAAGTGGTGTTTTTTGGAGTGATAGTCACTGATTTGGATGGCAGGACGGAACAATTCGCCAAAGGGGGACTTAGGACCTTTAAATCAGGTGACTTCTAGTAAAATTAGCGAGTTTTCTTCCCGGTGTATTGTGTTTCCGGGACTCGCGGTTACCGTGATAAGCGCCTTGGTTAGTTGGTTTATGTCAACTCGGTGCTACCTATGACTAATTTCTCTTTCTGTTTATGTCCACAGGTCTGTATGACGCTAGGTGGTCGCATCACAGCAGCAGAGAGTTAGTTTTCTCTCCACCATGGTTCCATTTCCTACTAACACTGTTAGGTTATCTAACCAAATGAAAAAATTTATGTCCAGTGAGTTGGAGGCCTAGTATAAAGGTCTTCTCACTTTGCCCTCTTGATCCAATTCCTTCCCCATGAGGTGGAGAGAGTTAAGAGGCGTGCAGATGGTGGAGTTCTCCGGTTCGTCACGTTGGATGGTTTGTCTATACAAAGTGTCAGGTATCTAGTTATTGATAATGTGGTGATGTTAATTATAGTAAGCAAAGGGAGATAATTAACATTTTTGCCAGAAAAGAGTTATCTATATGTATCTGATGGTTGTGTAGTCGACTTATCCATTCAGCATACAATTCGTCCTTGCACTTGGATGTTTTGTTGGGATCGAATTTTTCCTGTCACGGGATTAATGACGTCATAATCAGCCTCGCTATGCTGGTTTCTGATGTATATTGATCTGTATGATCGTTTTCCTTCTCTTTGAGTTGGTTTGAGTGTCTAAGCTTAACTAGTTTGCTCATACTCCTTGTCCTTTGCCCTGTTTCAGGGACCGGGTTGCGCGTCCTGTGGACGTTTTCTACCGGATAAGTTCTGGCCTCATCGTTGCTATCGATGTAGCCCTTGTGGTCCCTTGGTTAATTGTGACATATGTAAGCACTGGGGGGGCGAGTTAATGTCCGAATTCTTGTGCTGCTTACAGGCGACGGACAAGGTGGTAGAGGAGGAGAAGAAGAAGAAGCGGAAACGAGAGGTTGTAAGTAGGAAGGGTAAGGGGAAGGTCTCGTCCGCGGTGGATATGGAGGCCTTCCGGACCGAGATGTTGGGAGAGATGAAGAGGACATTAAAGGATTTGGTTCCAGGGTTGCTTCGTGGCATGCTTCCTGGACCAAATCCTTTACTGTCCTCATCATCGGCTTCGGAGCAGGTAATCCCCGCCTCTGGATCGGTTTTCCTTAGACCGCTTCCGTTGTTCGACGATTCAGAGGTGGCCCCATTAGAGGGGGCGTTCCACGACCCTGGCAGCAGGCTTATTGCCGCGCCGATAGGGGACCGTGGACGGTTGTCGCTGGAACCCGCGGGCTGCTTATCAGTCCAGGGGTATCCGCACGCCGCGGTGGCCAGTACCTCCTATGGCACCGTTCCTGGTCAGCCCGGGTTAGCTCTCTTTGCTGACCCGGGGTCTAATCTTTCTGACCAGGGTGATGAGGATTACCTGCTAGGGTCGCCGTCTGATGACGTGGACATGGATGAAGACGTTTGTGCACCCCTCGCGAGGAATGCAGGCGCCTTGTTCCACGGTTTTACTCACCCTGGAGTAGAGTCCGCGGCTCAGGTGGTGGCCCAGGGCGCTGCTGATGGCCAGCGGTACCGCATACCTCGGCTTGCCGAGGGTGTTGCTGGTGCTGGCCGGGCCCGTGGTGAGGCTATCTATACCCCGCGCTCTGCCACGGTGCCTGCTCCTGGTCAAACCAGTGATATTCTCATGCCGGTGCTGTCAGGCCCGCATGTTTTCCCTGGCTTGCCAGGTGTATCAGCGTACCCGCCGTCAAGCTCTGCTGCTTGCGCTCAGGAGGAAGACGAAGGACCCCGTCTTGTAGAGCGCTCTTAGTTAGCCACGGAGGAGGATTGGTATGACGCTTGCCAGTGGTTGGTGAGCGTTAGGCCTGATCTGCCCGTGGAGCAGTCGGCTAGCCAGCGTGTTCACACGCCGTGGTTAGCTGGGAAACCGACTGCTAACGCTATGCCTTCTCTGCCGCTGGCGGAGCATGTCGTTGACATGTTCAAGGCGGCGGAGTCGTCCATTAAGTTGAGTGGACGTCTCGCGAAGGCCCCTCGCGAGGTGGCCAGGCGTTGTCGCATCGTGCCCCTGGATTACCAGCGGTACGGTGTGGTACCCAGGCCCAGCGTGGATGACCGCGCGGCTTTGGGTGAGGATGCGCGGCCAGGCTCCCGTTCTGACACGGGTGTCTTGTGCTCGAACGCGTTGCGTTCGGCGAATACCGCGTTGCGTGATGCGGAGGAGAGTGGGAGGGCTTCGATTGCCGCTCTGTCCCACGTCTCCCAGCTGTTACAGGGGGTAGTAACGGCATCCGCATCGCGCCAGCCAAGTCCGGTCACTGTCCAGCGAACCATCCAGGATGGTATTAACCTGGCGCTGGACTGTATGACTCGGGCGGTGACCAGGAGTGTCCGGGCAAGACGCACGTTTGCCCTGGACAATCTGTGCCCGTCTCAGGACCTGTACAATAGGCTACTGCGTACGCCTATGACGGGCCCTGGTCTTTTTGGAGGTGAGGGATGTCGACACCTCCAGGAGACGGTCACCCTGGTGAATAACCAGAGGGCGCTGCGCGAGCAGTTTGATGTGCTGCGTCGTGCTAACGTTCGCGCCGCGGCCCCGGCGTATCGTCCCCTGCAGGCTCGAGGTGGTGCTGGCCAGGTCAGAGGCCAGCCACCGTCGCAGCGTCGGCCTCGGCCGCGTGCGATTCGGCCAGCAGCGAGGGGGGCGCAGGTTCCTCAGGCGCCGTCAGCCAGGCAGCCGCCCGCGCACCAAGGTGCGCGCGGGGCGGGGCGGGGCGCGCGAGGATCTGGGCGTGGTTATCGGTCCTGACAGGACGCTTACCGCGGTAAGAACCACTCCGGTGTGTATGGCGACGGAGACAGTGCCGCTCTTGCATGCCTCGTGTCCACCGCGGTCCCTAGGTGGACCGGTGGGAGGCCGGCTAGCCGACCACATGCAAGAGTGGGAACGGTTAACTCAGGACCGTTTAGTCTTGCGATGGCTTTCCGTCGGGTATCATCCATTGTGGGTGACAGGCCCGCCATCGCGACTGTCTCTAGTGCCAGTCTGGACTCCCATTCCGAGAGATCCAGAGCAAAGGTTGTGTATCGAGGAGGAGATAAATTCCCTCATACAAAAGGGAGCTATTCAGCCGGCACAAAGGTGTCCGGGCTTCTATTCAACCCTGTTCTTAGTAACAAAACGCACCGGAGGGTGGAGACCGATTCTCAACCTCAAGCCATTGAACAAGTTCATCGAGACGCCCAGTTTCAAGATGGAAACGGTGCGCTCGGTGTTGGCGGGGTTGGAGAGGGGGATGTGGACGGCGTCGATAGATTTGAAGGACGCTTATTTCCACATCCCCATCCACGGGAGTTTCTGTCGCTTCCTGAGATTTGCATTCCAGGGCAGACAGTGGGAATTCAGGGTGTTGCCCTTCGGGATTTCCACGGCTCCTCGGGTTTTCACCCGTGTGGTTCTTGCGATCACAGCATACCTCCGCAGGAGAAGCATAGCAGTCCACACGTACATAGACGACTGGCTGTTGAAAGCGCACACCCGGGAAAGTTTGTTGGCCAATCTGGAGATTGTTTTGAAAACTCTCACAGACTTAGGCTGGATGATCAATTTCCCGAAATCAGAGCTGACTCCATCCCAGAAGTTTGTTTACCTGGGGATGTTCTTCGATCTAGAGACAGGATATGTTTATCCTACTCAGGAGAGAGTTCAGAAACTCATCTCATTGATTCAGTCAGTGTGCGACAGTCGTCATGTCCTGGCACGGGTTTACTTGAGAATGCTGGGGTTGATGGTTTCGTTGGAACCAGTCATTCCTCAGGCCGCCTTACGCAGGCGGCCGATCCAGTTGTTTCTCATGACACAATGGACCCAGAGTACAGGTTCGCTGGACTCGAATGTGTCAGTGTTGGCGCCTCTGATTCACCACCTGCAATGGTGGTTGAATACAGAGAATCTCTTGCCGGGGGTTTTGCTGACCCCTCCCCACCCTCAGGTGACTGTGTATACAGATGCATCGATGGAGGGCTGAGGAGCTTGCCTGGAGGAGTCCACGATATCAGGGCTTTGGAATCTGGAACAGTCAAAGGAACATATAAATCTACTGGAGCTAAGAGCAGTAGTCCTGGGCCTGGAACATTTCTTACAGAAAGTTCAGGGCAAGATTGTTCTTATTCGTTCAGACAACTCAACAGTTGTGACTTACATAAACCGCCAGGGCGGAACGAAGTCGCCCAGTCTCTGTATGATGACATGGAAACTGCTTTGTTGGTGTCTGGATCACCAGATTACCTTGAAAGCAGTTCATATTCCGGGAAGGTTAAACCTGCTAGCAGACTCATTGAGCCGAAGGATGAGTGTTTTACCCACGGAATGGCAACTAAATCAATGTGTGGCGGATCGTCTGTTCGACCATTGGGGGAAACCCAACATCGATTTGTTCGCAACGAAGAAGAATGCGAAGATGACGACGTACGTCTCTCCGATTCCGGATCCAAGCGCTTTCGCAACAGATGCGTTAGCTATCAGCTGGGGGAGAATGTATGCATACGCATTCCCTCCAGCAATCCTGATTCCAAAAATTCTTCAGAAAATCAGACAAGAGGAATGCCAAGTGCTTCTGATCGCCCCGGATTGGCCAAGCCGATCATGGTATACGGATCTGCTGGACCTTCTGGTCTGCAATCCGGTTCCTCTGCCTCTGATGGACGATATTATCTTCCAGGGCAAGGCCCTTCACAACAATCCGTCAATGTTCAGATTGACTGCGTGGATGTTGTCAAGGAATCTAGAATTAAGGAGGGCTTTTCTGAGCAAGCAGCCATGTTTATGGCCAAAGCCAGGAGGGGGTCAACCTCCAGAGCATATAATTATAAAATCAACAGATTTGCAGAATGGTGCTCAACAAGATGTATTGATCCAATGGATTCATCTATTCAAGTAGTAGCTGATTTCCTCTGTCACCTCTATGATGCCTATAGCCTCAAGCCTAACTCTATTGCTGGTTATAAGTCAGCATTAATGTCTGTTATTCCTTGCTTGGCTAAGAGGGGAAGTGATGAAGTAAATACATTGAATGTATTAATTAAAGGCATGGGCAATCTAAGACCAAGGAATCCACCTGTGATTCCGTCTTGGAGTTTATCGCTAGTGCTTCAAGTACTAGGTGATAAGCCTTTTGAACCACTTAGTTCCATTTCTATGAAACTATTAACACTGAAGACTGTGTTTTTAATTGCTGCGGCCTCGGCTAGGCGTAGGAGTGAAATTCATGCCTTATCAGCCGAGGATGACCGTTTTGTGGTTTCAGGGGAAGGCCTTAAGCTGCTACCTAGGGTTAATTTCTTGGCTAAGAATCAGTCGTTGAAATATCCAGGTCAACCTATTATTTTGCCTGCTTTAACTAGATATGATCCTAATTCTAAAGCATGGTGTCCCGTCCGGGCGCTGCGCCGGTACAAACAACGTACGGCGGCATGGCGCACCGACCAGTCAGCGTTATGGTTGTCATATATTGAACCCCATGGGGGGGCTTCTAAGGACACCATTTCCAGGTGGATTGTGGAATGCATTCAGTTTTGCCATAAATCCGCCACCGGGAAGCAGGTTGACGTGGCCAAGGCTCACAGTGTCCGCGGCGTAGTGACATCCACGGCCCTATTTAATGGGGTCCCTGTGGATGATATTATGTCGGTGGCTCAGTGGCACTGTGAGTCAAGTTTTACAGACCATTATCTCCGTGACACCTCTAATCCTCTCGCCTTGTCGGTTTTGAAAAAATAAATCGGTTTATATTTTTTGAGGAGGTTTTTCCTCATTACTTATCTATTTCACAATTAATTTATGGAAACACCCACTTTTTTGGGCCTGCATCAGTCTTTACCAATGGGAAGATGATGTCAGCAGCCATTTTCAACAAGGTCAGTCTTGTTCATGTGTTGTCCGTTGTTGATTGTATTGTCACGATTACCCGTTATTAATATGGTGATGGTTTGTGTATTTGTGTGGTTCATTGTTGAGAGTTACGAAAATGGAGCTTTTTCGTCTCTGTCCTGTAGTACATGGCACTTGTACGTAGAGAGCGTATAGGACATTGAGGTCAGGCGACTCTTCCTCCCAGGAAGGAGGGGGGGGGAGCGCATATGACATCGGTCATCTCTCATACATCGGTAGTGTTATCCGATGGTTAGTCAAATCCTGACTGTTTTTTCTTACAGTTTCAGAAGTTTAAGTGCCTTAAACGCAGAAAAGCGTATAGGGATGAGCTGGTCTTTTGACCTCGCCTCCCTCCCGCCAGATTCACTTTCGAATTCTGGCAATATCAAAAGTATTAGGGAGGTAAGTATACTCTTGAAGTGAAATAAACGAAATCTAGGATTTCTTTTTTCACGAGAGAGTTGATACTTACCTCCCTAGATACGGACCCGGCCTCTCCACCCCACAGAGGCTCGGTCTTCAGGCTCTTAATAGTTGCATGTGTGTCAGCCAATAATCTAGTCAGAGGAAGTGCTAGTCTGCGCATGCGCGGTGGTGGGGCTGGCATCCGCCAGACTACGCTCTGACTCCCTGCCCAGTAGGGGCACCTAACTGTTTTAAATCTGAGTGTTTATTGAGTGAAAGCCAATATTTAGCAATATCAAAAGTATTAGGGAGGTAAGTATCAACTCTCTCGTGAAAAAAGAAATCCTAGATTTCGTTTATTATCATAATAGTACATCTGGTAAGTATTACGAATTCTCATAGAAACAAAAGCGGATGCTTTTTTGATGCACTATCAAATTGTTTCAGTGTTGCAACCTTTCCATAGTAACTGCCTTTTATATTGAAACAAGCTCTGGAGAATCTCGGTCGCTGTGGGTGAGGCATGAAAAGTAGGTCACACTGACATCCTTTTGTTACAGTGCATATGTTAACCTTTTAACACGCATATCAGCTAAAAACGGCTTCTGCAATGGTCTATAGAAATGTCCATTTTCAGACCAAGGAGGACTATTTTTGAAAATTTACCACTGGAATGACTGGCTCGATAACCGAGCTAGTCATTCCAGTGGTAAATAGTAAAAAAAATAGTCTTCTCTTGGTCTGCAAATTGACATTTTACGTGAAGAAATTGAAATTTTCCTGGTAAAATTCTATGGTTAAAGGATTAAGCCTACAATGCATGCATACACCTAGTTTGAGTACAGTTACTGTATATGAAAATCTCTTGAAACAACAGTACAGAATAACCTTCATGGCATTGTCTGGAGTCGATATACCAGGGCATCATTTATCTGGTATCGCATCTCAATTTGCTACACATATTTAGACAGTTGCTATACATTCTGAAACATGCAAAGCTGTATCCGCTATGCAAAATTTGTACGGGATTGCAATTTGTTATTGATTTTCTTAAATCCTATTATTAACCCTTTCAATGACAAATCCCTGGAAATGTAAATTCTTTACTATTAATTTCAAAATATTCAACAGAATATTCTATACATTATGTATAACATATTCTGGTAAATATTTTGAAATTAATGTGACTGTCTTTGGCAGCAGTGGCTTACAGTCATAGTAATTTCAAAATATTCAACAGCTTTCTTGTTTGTTTGCTCCGAGATTGATATATAGGGAATTTATGCGTGAAAGAGTTAATTGTTTTACATTTCTGCTAACAGCTATACAATTTCTAATTTGCATATCAATACATGCTATGCAAATATGAAATTCTAAATTATGCCCTTTATACGTTATAGTGAGACACTGTTATGTTGAGATACTCTGTTATGTACGAGATCTACATGTGTACATTCATCCAGCTCTGTATGTCCATCAGACACATGCACGGCTTGATCGAGACTGATTTTGAAGGCATTCGAAAAGGTTTGGTCGCCATCAATTTGGGCGCCCAAGTTAAGAAAAAATTAATAAAAAGCTCCTGTATGTTCTGATGCTTTTTTCCCCCACAAATTTGTATGAAATATCATCTCCGAGGCTCCTCTTTTGCACCATCTACGTAGCTAAGTGTGCCCAAACTAAAACCGTAAATCAGGCCATAACATGCATACATAAATTCTCAAGCCTCTACAATTACACCTGATTAAATCACCTTTCATTAATAATAATTCAATTTCTTCTCGACGCCTAACTATTCACACTAAACTTCTGCTGTGTATTTTGGGGGCATGTGGTGAATTTCAATGTCTTTGTGTCTGTTTATTTTATTTCAGTTTATAAATGATCGTTTAGACATGTTGAACTGTGGAAACGGATTTACTGATTTGTTTGAACGAGAAGCCACATTACAGGGTGATAAGCTCAATACACAGTCACGTTATAAAGACTGGCTGGTTAATATGAAGGTAAGACACATGAATGAACCACTAATGCTGATAAACACTTTAATGGTCAAGCCTGCCAAATGTGGCCATTTGCAGGTCAAGAAAAGAATTCTTGAAAATTTACCACTGGAATGGCTGGCTCGATAATCGAGCCAGTGACTCCATTGGTAAATGTTCAAATGTAGTGACTGCAAATGGATATTCGCTGAGCAAAATTTAAATCTTGACAAAATCTTGACCGTTAAATGATTAACCCTTTCAACCTTAACATCTGAGTATTTCATGTTAAGTTATTGAATATTCTGTAACCAATTTGACTTGTAGTTGTTGCTGCTGTATAATAAAAAACAAATTAGCTACATCTGTATTCTGTTCTGTACAATGTTGAAAGTGTTTTGAAGCACTGTTTGTTTTTCTGCATTGAGAAAGTTACTATGTCTATGCAGAGTTGCCCTTAATGCGTCCTTTTGCGAGTATATATATAAAATGTAACCCTCTGCGTCCCCAAGGACGCACGAGGGACGCAGTGAAAACGTGTAATGGAAACTGGTAACTTTGCATGTGCTTAATTATAGATTATATTATCGTGTGTGTATATTTATTTGTGCATGTTTTTACTTTAAAAAATAATGTATTGTGTGTTCAATAAAAACGAACTTACTGCGTTGTTTAAGACTATGATTTGTTGTATGTTTTCTTGCACAACTCAAAGTTGTTAATGCCCATAAATCAGATTCAACCACCACATTTAATTGTAAACACAATCCCCAAATCATCCTTAGTATTCCATTTGATCTAATTTTTATAAATAATGAGTTTACAAGCCCGATGTTAGTCGCCTTGTTTGGCCTACAAATTGCGAAAATACCCGCCATGTTTCTGTCTGTTGTGCTAAACGTTAAACGTCGGTGTGACCTGTCAGTATTTGATTGGCTAACAGCGGAATCTCCCTCTAGAGGAACTCACGGTTGAGAAATCCAATACAACTGATCAAGCGTATAAAACGTGTGCAGGCATCTTAACCCTTTCACAGCTCAGAACATTAGACAGACCACAAAGTTGTTATCACTAATGTGCTGAATATTTTGAAATTACTTTGCGCATGCCTACTTTCCTAAAGCAGCAAGGACCTACAGGCAAAATATTTGTTTCTATTTACTTATCAAAATATCTAAATGGATGAAGGAATATATGGAAGATATTGTGATATCTTTTACATTTGAATGGTCATTTGACGGATTAGCGGCGGTGTCTTTGTATTGCTGTTTGAATAACGGTATCAATACGCACTATAAGCCGTTTTTTATTTAGCAATAGCGGCTGATTGATTGACCGATGGATAAGTGTTTATAATGTTTAACAATACTCGATCGTTAGGTGTTTCCAATTTCTCAACTAAAAAGCTCATCCCAGCAGCGATGTTCAACGACATCGTCGATCTACAGGTAGGCATACGTTAAAATATTGATTTTTTCCAAACAACGTATAGCTCAAAGCTCCCCGATACAAGCATCCTTATTGGATACACGCTTATGCGTTATCTATGCTTCAACCAATCAGCAATCGCGTTACATAGTTACTCCCTATGAATTAGACATATCAGGTTATTGGCTGATATATTTTAACTAATTACGCATTTTAATCTGATTTATACAGATTATTTTTGATAAATTATTGTTTTGTCTGATCTTAGCCTATGTATTCCACTATATTTAGTCATTCCAGTTACATTATAAAAAATACGCGCGCATTATATCGAAGTAGGTCAAGTCGTCCTTGAGCAAACTCGCCCCAGATACTCGTAATTTTTCAATTCATCCAAAGTCAAGTTAGGGTTTTATAGAAAAGCTAATGCAGTGGTCTTTGCTAATTACTAATGCAGTGGTCTTTGCTAATTACTAATGCAGTGGTCTTTGCTAATTACTAATGCAGTGGTCTTTGATAATTACTAATGCAGTGGTCTTTGATAATTACTAATGCAGTGGTCTTTGATAATTACTAATGCAGTGGTCTTTGATAATTACTAATGCAGTGGTCTTTGATAATTACTAATGTAGTGTTCTTTGGAAATGTTAATCATACAAGGTTGTCAATGTAGGTTGGTTGGTTTATCAGACAACAAACAAGTACAGTGCTTTAAGTTATTGTTTATTGACATGCAAATGTTATTAGTTAAATATACAAGGGCCATTTCAATAGATCAATTTTAGCCACCATTGTAGATCACAGAATACATATTTTTGAAAATTTACCACTGGAATGACTGGCACTGTTTAGATCCAGTCATTGCAGTGCTAAACTTTCAAAAATAGGTATTTCGCTGATCTACAATAGTGGCCAAAAGTGTTAAGTGCTAAAGGTTAATAAACTATGGATAGTTAATATTCTCTATATATACATTAACAATATTTACACAATATCATAACTAGTGCTTTCAACATGTTTAATAAAGTGCTTTATAATTAGATCAATGTGTTGTGTTTATTTTAAGAAAAAAATATGGGACCCCATATTTCAGATGAGGACCCCATGGAACCCCCAAATCTTACAGGGGGACCCCCAAATCTGAGTGTGGGGTCCTTGGGACCCCCAAAAATCAGATGTTGTGGGCAACACTGTGTCTATGCATACTTATGATAATACAGACAATGGTATTACAAACGGGATAGATAGTTCTCATGCCTTGAACTAGTTATTGTTTTGTTTTCACATTATAAAAACAACACTTAATTATCCCTTTAACCCTCGAATTTGTTCAAGAAAATTTCAATTTTCTCGATAGAAAATATCCATTTGCAAACCAAGAGAAGACTATTCTTGAAAATATACAACTTGAATGACTGGCTCGGTTATCGAGGCAGTCATTCCAGTTGTAAGTTTTCTAAAATAGTCCTCTCTTGGTATGCAAATGGAGATTTCTCAAGACCACTGCGGAAGCGGTTTTTGGCTGATAAGATGGTTAAAAGTTTAAGAAAGGATACCTTTAGACATGCATGCTCAGACACACATGTATTCACATCTCACATACGCACTTATGCATGCACTCACACACGCAGTCCTTAATTAGACAATGCATTGACATTGTGCCACATAGTGGAAGGATGATATAGCATTTGGCTCTGTCTGTCTGTCTGTCTGCCTGTCCTGGCTGTTCCATGGAAGATGTTGATTCAATTTAAAGGAATACTATCCTCAGCTCATAATTACTATTCAGGGCCATATTCATGAAGTATACTTAATTATGAAAAAACGCATAAATTTGGCATATGTCCAAAAATGCCTATTTCTGTATTTGCCTACATCAGATGAATAATTAGCTGCGTCTTCATGAATATGACGTAGTCAGGTCTTCTAAATAGGTGCAAGTAGTTAACCTAGGCACTGTTCGTGAATACATCCCCTGGTGTTCAGATAATTAACCCTTTCATCAATAAATTTCCTGTATCTCAATCTCGGGGTAAACAAGCAGGAAAGCTGTTGGAATATTTTGAAATTAATATGACTGGATGCCATTACTGCCTATGCCACCAATGGCTTCCAGTCATATTAATTTCAAATTATTCAACAGAGCATGCTATACATCGTAAATAATTTGCTTTTTCAGGGATTTAGCATTGAAAGGGTTATTATAAAATGGCACTCAAAAACTTTGCATAACACTTTAAATGCTTTTCATCCCATTAAAGAAAGATATTCATGTTTTAATAGCTAAATGTTGAAACATTTCTCAAGTCTATGGAGGCTTCCATGATTTATTTTTCAACCAATCAGAAACAACTTAGAATGTCTGAGTCGATATATGCACTCAATCATAGAGGTATCATGTACCATAGCATGATCGACTGGTAATCAGCCTGGCAGGGTTCAAATCCCGCTCGACTGTCAGTCGATCAGGTGGCGGACAAGCAATCGGTGGAAACACAGGTGATCTCCTTCACTCATCGTTGCTTCTGTCCACCCAGGAGTATAAATGGGTACCAGTGTAAAACTGGGGAAGTTACCAATAATAGACTGAAATATAAACCAGCCTAGATATGCCATGAATGGGACCTGGACAATAATAGACTGAAATATAAACCAGCCTAGATATGGCATGAATGGGACCTGGAATCAGGGACTCAATAGATGCCAATCAAACCAATAACTTCTTCTTCTACCATGCATAGTTTGGCAATGTGGTGTTAAAGCAAGCATACAGGTAAGCTATCGACTCTTACACTCATTTAATCCTTTACTGGTCAAATTTAGTGAAGAAAATCTAAATATTTCCTAATTGAATGTCCATCTACAGGTAAGTACGCCCAATACGTTGTTATTAACCCATCTACAGGTAAAGAAATTATTTTTGAAAATTTACCACTGAAATGACTGGCTCGATTATCGAGCCAGGCATTCCGGTGGTAAAATTTCAAAAAACTTCTCTGGGCCGGCAAATGGACATTCGTCAAGACCACTGCATAGGCTTGTTTTGGCTTGACCATTGAAGGGCTAAGGAGACAAAATGGCGATGACCACATATCAACAATAAATGCAAAAGTGAAAATCATGGTGATACAGATAGTCAGGAACTGAATGATTTGGAACATAATTACTATAATCCTTCAGTACAATACAACATTTAAGATGAGATCAACATCCCTTTATCTCACATTTCAACACACAATGATTGTTCAGGTAAGCTAGTATTGCCGACAATGATCTTGATACAAATAATAATTTAAACATTGAAAGTGATCTTCGTATATTATTATGGGTGTTTTTGCTTTTATTTCAGAAACAGGGTAAGCGATTACAGAGAGGTGGAAAGGATGTCTGGTCAGACTTCAAGAAGCGGGTGAGTTATTTGTATATGAAGACTAGCGCAGTATTTTATTTTCAAATGTGTTATTATTTGCTTCCGGTTTCTCAAGCAAATAATCTCTTATATAGCGCAATGTGGATGAAGAATGATAGAAATAGAATGACTTGCATATAAAGCCTGTACTCCTGATCTATGAATCATTGAGATGAATAAGAACATATCTTAGAGCATATAGTTTTAACCCTTTCATGGTCAAATTGGGTTAAGAAAATTAAGAGACTAGAAAATTGACTACTGGAATGACTGGCTCGATTATCTAGCCAGGCATTCCTGTGGTAAATTTGAAAAAAATAGCCTTTTTATCCTGCAAATAGATATTCTGTAAGAACGCTACAGAGGTCAGTTTTGGGGTCAGGTTTGGCCAGCTTGACCATTAAGGAGGTAAAGAGTTCTGCACATCCTGTAAAACTTACAATAGAGCGCCTCTCTTAGCGCTTGTACCTCAGGCATTTATCCTTTATCACCTGGACATGCCTGAGATTAGAAATCCAATTTTAAATAAGGATGCATTTAAAAGAAAGACTGTTCTGTAAACTGTTTTGCTAAAATACGAACAGAAACATATTAGTAAGAAATGTTCATTTAAATATTTTGAACATAAATGGATTGGAAGACATTGCTGCCTGTGTCTTCCTTCCAATCCATTTATGTTCAAAATATTCATGAGTATATTTTATTTTGTTTTGGAAAGATGTCGAGTTCTTTCTGAGCTGTACCGTAACACATATTATCTAGTTTATTGGACGTTTACCTTACTTTGTCATAATCTAGGCCGGTCCTGTCATGGACACAGCTGTTAAATCTGTGAGTTAGTTTATCAGCATCTTGGTAGCTAGCGTCCTCTATTGCATTGTGGTCATTCTCCCCGTGATGTTTATCCTTTCCTGGTATTGTCAGGAATATATTCCCTTGTCATTTAAATTGGCTTGCAGTGTTATGTGTTGGCTTATATATGCAACTTGCATGTGTTGTTACTTCGGAATTTTGACACTGATTTTTGCGATGCAAATGTTTGAATAACTTTATTATAATTTTGTATCGGTCTTATGTTATTAATATCATTTAATCTATACCTGTATCTTTGATGTTATTATCTGCACGGGGTGAACGAGTTATCAAATAGAGTTCCCTAAGATATGTAGTGCTATTAAGACATTGGTCCTTATTAACCCATTAACCCTCAAATTTGTTTTAAAAAACTAAATTTTCTCATAGAAAATGTCCATTTGCAGACCGAGAGAAAACTTTTTTTGAAAATTTACCACTGGAATGACTGGCTCGGTAACCGAGCCAGTCATTCCAGTGGTAAATTTTCAAAAATAGTCTTCTCTTGGTCTGCAAATGAACATTTCTTGAGACCACTGCAGAAGCTGCTTTTGGCTGATATGAGTGTTAAAGTGATATAAGGGTTAAAGCGTTCCCTTGAAATAATCAATAATGGCGTACACCTACGGTCCAATAATAAAGGGTAGAAATTCATGGCCATTTTTTTATTTAAAAGCTCCTTTAAAATGCCTGATATTGATGCTTTCAGCATGCTGGACTATCACTCTTTATCTTATATTAACCCATTCACTCAATTCGTCATGTAAGTAAACCATCTATTGGCAAAATCTTGTGCTCGATATATGGATGTATCTGATCTGTCAATCAAGTATCTGACTTGTTAGCTGATGTCACAATGAAATGATGGAGATCCTTAGTCAATTTAACGACTGTCAATCAAATTGCTTGAAATATCTTCAGCAAGTGTTACTATATTGCTGATTATTTTGAGAACAATTTGATTGAACGTTGTTGCCACAATAATTTTCAGCCAGATCGTATCAAAACATTAGCTGGTGACGCTTTGTATTGTCTGCGATATTATTTTTTAGAACAATTTAATGAAATTGTTGCTGCTAATTCAGGCTTATGTACAGTACACATAAGTCAGGTTTATGGATACCAATAACCTAACTATCATATATGCTCAACATACATCCATGTAAATCTCCCTATGACAATCAGTACCCAATAACCCCTCATAGTTACAGCTCAGCCTCTCGATACATACAATGGTAGGAATGTGAGGCAGCTTACAGAATCATATATATAGTACAAGCAGCTACAGGTATCGATAACTTAGTTCCTATTCATGAATATGTATGCAGCCAGCCAGCAGCAAGCATCCTTATTAGGAGAGGAATGCCGATTGCCTAAATCTGGGGCTGTTTAGCAGTGAGTCACAGTCTGTCTATAGCTAGTGGCAAGTAGTCAAGCATACCATGAATTGTTCAAAGTTTTAAGACTATATGTCCTATAGAGCACATAATTAGAGTCAACCATCAGAAAAAAATTGCAGAAAATTTTTAATTTGAAGTGAATTGTTGATCTCATCGGATGTGAAGTTGTTGGGATAAATTAAGTTACAAGTTATCATCTAATTGTGATAGCAGTAATACTAATAGTGTCATTGAGTTGGGTTGGGTGTTTTTTCAAGTAATCAAAGTAATTGTAAGTGTGTTTGCTTGCAGTGCGTTGGTTTTAAAACAAAATAAAATGAAATAATGAAAAAGTGAGAATAACTAATTAGATAAGTCACTGTCGTAAGCCTATCCGATCTCATAGGGTTAACTTCTGTGTAGAAGGTACGCTTAGTTATTCATTTAATAGTTGAATTGTAATAGCAGTAACAGTGTCATTAAGTTTCAAATAATCGAAAGTTCGTTGATGGTTTGTTTTGAGTAAGTCGTTGTCATAGGCCTACCTGGTCTCATAGTGTGACCTTTTCTGTACAATACAGAATTTAAGCATAAAAGTCAGTTATTTTAGTGGTTAATTTGCCAGTAAAGTGTCATAAAAATAGGATTTCGAGATAGTTGTGTATTAAATTCAGTGTCGTAGGCCTACCAGTTTAGTAAAAATAAAAAAATACATTGTAAGTCGGATATCGAGTGTGAATAGTGACAATTGCCATGGCAGACGACCACGCCCAAACCCAAGTTGAGAAACGTGGGCGTCGGCGGGTGCGGAATGCTTCATGGGATGTAGCGAATCCTATGAATTGGACTGTCAGCAAGTTGAGAGATGAGCTATTGAAGGGTACTATGAAAACATTGTATTGGGATAATACGGGACGGCGTCGAGAGACAATTCATTTGGACAGCGCTAACAATCGACCTGTGTCCAGAAATAACTTTGATGGAAACTTAAATGCTGACGTGACTGCAGACATAATTAATTCAATCGGGAATGTTAGTGAACCGGAAGTACGTAGTACACAAGAGGCTACTCAGCGAAGTAGTGAGAACAGTAGCGAAACGGATGTACGTAATACGCAAGCGGATGTACGTAATACACCAGAACTTACTCTGCGAAGTAATAACGGACCGGAAGTAGCTCCGCAGTTAATGCCCGAAACTACTCAGCGGAGTACTATAGAACAGGATGTACATAAAAACAATGCTTTTCACATCAAGAGTATACTTACCTCCCTAATACTTTTGATATTGCTAAATATCGGCTTTCACTCAATAAAACACTCAGATTAAAAACAGTTAGGTGCCCCTACTGGGCAGGGAGTCAGAGGTAGTCCGGCGGATGCTCGCCCCACCACCGCGCATGCGCCGACTACTACTTCCTCTTTGCTCATTTATTGGCAAAGGGTTACATGCGGTTTTGTGTTACCTTACATTTCTGCGCGTTACCTTGTTTTTTACTCAAATTTGACGATTCTTGTACGTTGGAAGCATGTCGGAGAGAGAGGACTCACCTTTGGAAGGAGCGGGATCTCTTTATCAGGTGATTTCTTTGATATGCTAGCGTGTTTTGTCCCGGTTTAATGTGTTTCCGGGACTCGCGCTTACCGTGATTAGCGCCTGTTTGTGTTGGTTTTTTACAACATGGTGCTTCATAAGTCTCATTTCTCTTTGTGTTTTTGTCCACAGGTATCACGTAGAAGCTTTGATGGACTTCTCGGCACAAGAGGATATGTTTTCTCTCCACCACGGTTCCATTTCCTACT
Organism: Chaetoderma sp. LZ-2023a; assembly: GCA_034401795.1. Lineage (NCBI taxonomy): Eukaryota > Metazoa > Mollusca > Caudofoveata > Chaetodermatida > Chaetodermatidae > Chaetoderma > Chaetoderma sp. LZ-2023a. The sequence continues at coordinate 46,931,569 of CM067362.1, forward strand.
AATACTGTTAGGTTATCTAACCAAAAGAGCTATGTTCAGTGAGTTGGAGGCCTGTTATAAAGGTCTTCTCACTTTGCCCTCTTGATCCAATTCCTTCCCCTTCGGTGGAGAGAATGTAGAGGCGTACTATGGTGGAGTCTCCGGTACATCACGTTGGATGGTTTGTCTGTACAAGTGTCAGGTATCTAATTATTGATAAACAAAAGGGGAGATAATTTCCTTTTTTGCCAATGCTAGAATTGGAAGGAGTTGTCTCTGTATATCTGATTGTTGTGTACTCGATATGCCAATTCAACGGGAATGTTCCGGTTACTTATACAATTCGTTCTTGCACTTGGTGCTTGTTGCGGATCGATTATTTTTGGTCACGGGAGTGATGACGTCATAATCGGCCTTGGCCTTATTAACATTTAACGTTTTGTCCAAGGCTGGTTCTTCTTGATTTGCGATCTTGAGGATCCTGTCCCTCTCTTTTTAGTTGGTTTTGAGTTCGCTAACCTTAACTATCTTGCTCATTGTCCCTGTCCTTTGTCCTGTTTCAGAGACCTGGTTGCCCGTCCTGCGGGAGGTTTCTGAAGAACCGTTTCGTTCCGCACTTGTGCTTCAGCTGCAGTCCCTGTGGACCGTTGCTGAAGTGCGACGTATGTAAGCAGTGGGGGGGAGATCTAATGTCTGATTTTCTCTCATTGCAGGCAAGGGAGAAGGTGATGGAGGAAGAGAGGAAGAAGAAGAAGGAGGGTTGTAAGAAGGGTAAGAGGAAGGCCTCATCCGCGGTGGATATGGAGGCCTTCAGGTCCGAAATGTTGCAAGAGATGCAGAGGACAATAAAGGATTTGGTCCCAGAGTTGCTTCGCGGCATGCTCCCTGGGCCAGCTCCTTTGTTGTCCTCGGCATCTGCTTACGAGCAGGTGATCCCCGCCTCTGAATCCGGTCTCTTTAGGTCCGGTCCGTTTGTGGATTCAGAGGTGGCCCCTTTGTTGGGGGCAGTCCAAGACCCTGGCAGCAGGCATGGTGCCGCGCCGAGGGGCCGTGGACAACGGTTGTTGCTGGGACCCGCGGTCTGCTCATCAGACCCCGGGTATCCGCGCGCCGAAGGTGTCAAAGCCTCCTATGGCACCTTTCCTGGCCAGTCCGGGTTAGCTCTCTTTGCTGACCCGGAGTCTAATCTTTCTGGCCAGGAGGAAGAGGATCTCCTGCTAGGGTCGCCTTCTGAGGACGTGGCCATGGAATACGACGTCTGTGCACCCCTCGCGGGGAATACAGGCGACGTGTTCCGTGGTTCTACTCTCGCAGGAGTAGATTTCACGGTCCAGAAGGTGTCCCCGGGCGGTGCTGTTGACCACGGATACCGCATACCTCGGCTTGCCGATGGTGTCGCTGGTGCTGGTCAGGCCCGCGGTAGAGCGGTGTTTACCCCACGCTCTGCCACGGCGCCTGCTCCTGGTCAAGCCGCGGAGTTTAGCATGCCTGCTCTCTCGGGCCCGCATGCTTTTCCAGGCTTGCCAGGGGTATCAGCTTACCCGCCGTCGACGTCAACTGCGAGTGCTCTGGAGGAAGACGAAGGCCCTCGTCTAGTAGAGCGCTCGCAGTTAGCCACGGAGGAGGATTGGTCGGACGCTTGCCAGTGGCTGGTAAGTGTTCGGCCCGATCTACCCGTGGAGCTGCCGGCTAGCCAGCGTGACCATAGGCCGTGGTTAGCTGGTAGGCCGGCGGCTACCGCTATGCCATCTCTGCCGCTGGCTGAGCATGTCGTGGACATGTTCGAAGCGGCGGAGGCGTCCATTAAGGTTAATGGGCGTTTCGCGAAGGCCCCTCGCGAGGTGGCGAAGCGTTGCCGCATCGTGCCCCTGGATTACCAGCGGTACGGTGTGGTGCCGAAGCCAAGCGTTGATGATCGCGCGCCTTTAGGCGAAGATGCGCGGCCGGGCTCCCGTTCTGACACGGGAGTCTTGTGCTCGAACGCGTTGCGTTCGGCGAATGCCGCGCTGCGTGATGCGGAGGAGAGTGGGAGGGCGTCGATTGCCGCTCTGTCCCACGTCTCCCAGCTGCTACAGGGGGTGGTAGCGGCCTCCGCATCACGCCAGCCAAGCCCGGTAACAGTCCAGAGAGCCATCCAGGATGGTATCAACCTGGCTTTGGACTGTTTGACGCGGGCGGTGACCAGAAGTGTCCGGGCGAGGCGCACGTTTGCTCTTGACAATCTGTGCCCGTCCCAGGACCTGTATAATAGGCTGCTGCGGACGCCTATGACAGGTCCTGGTCTCTTTGGAGGTGAGGGATGCAGGCACCTCCAGGAGACGGTCACTCTGGTTAACAACCAGAGGGCGCTGCGTGAACAATTTGAGGTGCTCCGGCGGGAGCGTGTTCGCGCGGCACCCCCTGCGTATCGTCCTCTGCAGGCTCGAGGTGGTGCTGGCCAGGTCAGAGGCCAGCCACCGTCGCAACGTAGGCCTAGGCCACGGGCGATTCGGCCAGCAGCGAGGGGGGCGCAGGCTCCCCAGCCGCACCCAGCCAGACAGCCGCCCGCGCACCGTGGTGCGCGCGGCGCTGGGCGGGGCGCGCGGGGATCTGGTCGCGGCAATCGGGCCTGATGGCCTGGTTACCGCGGTGGGAACCACTCCAGTGTTTCACGCCGAGAGAACAGTGCCACTCTGGCACTCCTTATGTCCACCTCTATCACTAGGTGGACCGGTGGGCGGCCGTTTGGCCGGCCACTTGCCAGAGTGGAAGCGGTTGACTCAGGACCGTTTAGTCTTGCGATGGCTTTCAGTCGGGTATCGTCCCGACTGGGTGACAGGCCCGCCATCGCGACTGTCTCTCGCGCCGATCTGGACTCCTATTCCACGGGATCCGGATCAGAGGTTGTGTATAGAGGAGGAAATAAATTCCCTCATACTAAAAGAAGCCATTCAGCCGGCACAGAGGTGCCCGGGCTTCTATTCAACCCTGTTCTTAGTACCGAAAAACACCGGAGGGTGGAGGCCGATTCTCAACCTCAAGCCATTGAACAAGTTCATAGAGACGCCCAGTTTCAAGATGGAGACTGTGCGCTCGGTGTTGGCGGGGTTAGAGCGTGGAATGTGGACAGCGTCAATAGATTTGAAGGATGCTTATTTCCACATTCCCATAGAGAGGAGTTTCCGTCGCTTCCTGAGATTTGCATTTCAGGGCCGGCGGTGGGAATTCAGGGTGTTACCCTTCGGGATTTCCACGGCTCCTCGGGTCTTCACCCGTGTGGTTCTCGCGATCACTGCATACCTCCGCAGGAGAAGCATAGCAGTCCACACGTACATAGACGACTGGCTGTTGAAAGCACACACCCGGGAATCGTTGTCAGCCAATCTGGAGATTGTTTTGAAAACTCTCTCGGACTTGGGCTGGATGGTCAATTTCCCGAAATCAGAGCTAACTCCATCCCAGAAGTTTGTTTACCTGGGCATGTTCTTCGATCTGGAGACGGGGTATGTGTACCCCACTCAGGAGAGGGTTCAAATACTCATCTCGGTAATACAGTCGGTGTGCGACAGTCGTCATGTCCTGGCACGGGTTTACTTGAGAATGCTGGGCTTGATGGTTTCTTTGGAACCAGTCATTCCGCAGGCCGCCTTGCGCAGGCGCCCGATCCAGTTGTTTCTCATGACACAGTGGACCCAGAGTTCAGGTTCGCTGGACTCGAACGTGTCAGTATTGGCGCCTCTGATTCACCACCTGCAATGGTGGTTGAATACAGAGAATCTCTTGCCGGGGGTTTTGCTAACCCCTCCCCACCCTCAGGTGACTGTGTATACAGATGCATCGATGGAGGGGTGGGGAGCTTGTCTGGAAGAGTCCACAGTATCAGGGCTTTGGGATCTGGATCAGTCCAAGGAACATATCAATCTACTAGAGCTAAGAGCAGTAGTCCTGGGCCTGGAACATTTCTTACAGAAAGTTCAGGGCAAGATTGTTCTAATTCGTTCAGACAACTCAACAGTACTGACTTACATAAACCGCCAGGGCGGAACGAAGTCGCCCAGTCTCTGTATGATGACATGGAATCTGCTTTGTTGGTGCCTGGATCATGGGATCACCTTGAAAGCAGTTCATATTCCGGGGAGGTTAAATCTGCTAGCAGACTCATTGAGCCGAAGGATGAGTGTTTTACCCACGGAATGGCAACTAAATCAATGTGTGGCGGATCGTCTGTTCGACCATTGGGGGAAACCCAACATAGATTTGTTCGCGATGAAGAAGAATGCGAAGATGACGACGTACGTCTCTCCGATTCCAGACCCAAGCGCTTTCGCAACAGATGCGTTAGCTATCAGCTGGGAGGGAATGTATGCATACGCATTCCCCCCAGCAATCCTGATTCCAAAGGTGCTTCAGAAAATCAGGCAGCAGGAGTGCCAAGTGCTTCTGATTGCCCCGGATTGGCCAAGCCGATCGTGGTATACGGATCTGCTGGACCTTCTGGTCTGCAATCCGGTTCCGCTGCCTCTGATGGACAACCTTATCTTCCAGGGCAAGGCCCTTCACGACAATCCGTCAATGTTCCGATTGACTGCGTGGATGTTGTCAAGGAATCTAGAATTAAGGAGGGCTTTTCTGAGCAAGCGGCCATGTTTATGGCCAAAGCCAGGAGGGGGTCAACCTCCAGAGCATATAATTATAAAATCAACAGATTTGCAGAATGGTGCTCAAAAAGATGTATTGATCCAATGGAATCATCTATTCAGGTAGTGGCTGATTTCCTCTGTCACCTATATGATGCCTATAGCCTCAAGCCTAACTCTATTGCTGGTTATAAGTCAGCTTTAATGACTGTTATTCCTTGCTTGGCTAATAGGGGGAGTGATGAAGTAAGTACATTAAATGTATTAATTAAAGGCATGGGCAATCTAAGACCAAGGAATCCTCCACTGATTCCGTCTTGGAGTTTATCACTGGTGCTCCAGGTACTAGGTGATAAGCCTTTTGAACCACTTAGTTCCATTTCTATGAAAATGTTAACTCTTAAAACTGTATTTTTAATTGCTGCGGCCTCGGCGAGGCGTAGGAGTGAAATTCACGCCTTATCAGCCGAGGTTGACCGTTTTGTGGTTACAGGGGAAGGCCTTAAGCTTCTACCTAGGATTAATTTCTTGTCTAAAAATCAGTCATTGAAATATCCAGGTCAGCCTATTTTTTTGCCATCTTTAACTAGATATGATCCTAATTCTAAAGTATGGTGCCCCGTACGGGCGCTGCTCCGGTACAAACAGCGTACTTCGGAGTGGCGTACCGACCAGTCAGCGTTATGGTTGTCATATATTGAACCCCAGGGTAGGGCGTCTAAGGACACCATTTCTAGGTGGATTGTGGAATGTATTCAATTTTGTCACAAATCCGCCACTGGGCGACAGGTTGACGTGGCCAAGGCTCACAGTGTCCGCGGTGTCGTGGCATCCACTGCCCTGTTTAGTGGGGTCCCTGTGGATGATATTATGTCAGTGGCTCAGTGGCACTGTGAGTCAAGTTTTACAGACCATTACCTCCGTGACACCTCTAACCCTCTCGCCTTGTCGATTTTGAAACAATAACCGCTTTATGTTTGTGAGGAGTGCTTCCGCATTGCTTATATACTTCCCCACTCAGCGACGGTGACAACCACTTGTCGGGACTGTATCATCCTTCTCTACTGGATTCATGATGACAGCTTCCTAGTACAACAAGGTCAGTCTTGTTCATGTGTTGTTCATTGTTTTGTATTGTCACGTTACCCAGTGTTATTAATATGGTGATGGTTTATGTGGGTTGTGGTTCTTTAGAGAGAGTATACGAAAATGGAGCCTTTTCGTCTCTGTCCTATAGTACTTAGCACTAGTACGAAGAGAGCGTGTAGGACATTGAGGTCATTTAATCTTCCTCCCAAGGGTGGGGGGGGAGCGCATATGACAAATCGGTCATCTCTCAGGCATCGGTTGTGTTATCCGATGGTTTATCAAATCCTGACTGTGTTTTCACACAGTTTCAGACGTCATAAGTGCCTTAAACGCTTGAAAGCGTAGAGGGAAGAGCTGGTCTTTTGACCTCGCCTCCCTCCCGCCAGATTCACTTTCGAATTCTGGCAATATCAAAAGTATTAGGGAGGTAAGTATACTCTTGATGTGAAATAAACGAAATCTAGGATTTCTTTTTTCACGAGAGAGTTGATACTTACCTCCCTAGATACTGACCCGGCCTCTCCGCCCCACAGAGGCTCGGTCTTCAGGCTCTTGGTAGTTGCATGTGTTAGCCAATAAATGAGCCAGAGGAAGTAGTAGTCGGCGCATGCGCGGTGGTGGGGCGAGCATCCGCCGGACTACCTCTGACTCCCTGCCCAGTAGGGGCACCTAACTGTTTTTAATCTGAGTGTTTTATTGAGTGAAAGCCGATATTTAGCAATATCAAAAGTATTAGGGAGGTAAGTATCAACTCTCTCGTGAAAAAAGAAATCCTAGATTTCGTTTAGTACGTGACAGTAACCATGATCTGACTGCGGTTATGTCGTCGATGACCGTTATGCAGCAAACAGTCGATGGTAGACTTGGCGCTATGTGTTACTCGTCTTCGCCAAAGGTAGCAGATTACGTGCGACATGTACCAGCTGGATTCTGGTTGGCGCTCACCTTGGATTTGGTATATTCGGTTGATCTGATATGATCGGTGTTGGTTTACGGCTATGCATTCGATATGGATAACAATACCTATTCGGGCAGCTCCGGGATCTCATATGCTCGGTCTGGTCTACGGCTATGCATTCGATATGGATAACGATACCTATTCGTGCAGCTCCGGTGTGTGGTGGTGTTCATTACGTGTTTCGTCGCATACATGTGTAGATGATATTTATATGGCTGTGGCAGTTGTTGTGGTTCATGCAGGCAAATCTGTTGGAGGGACCACGCCATGCTCATGGCTTTACATAGTATACCTCATGTCAATACTTATTCCTAGCTGTCAATTTCAAGAGCAATCCATCCTGGTGTGGTCCGTACTCTGGCTTTGACAGTTCGAACAAGTATACGCATCTGATAGATTTGGAGATTCGGTGCCACAGTGACCATTGGAGGTGACAAGTTCAGCAAGAAGGCTGGGCAGTACAACATAAAGGTGATTCAAAATATATCGAGCGACATGTGGTCGGATGTATATATATATATATATATATATAGATATTTTTTTCAGGTTCCTGCATAGGGTATAAGTGGCCCGGCAGGTGTGTCTGTTCAAGTTCCTGAGATTCCTTGCATATGGAGTGGGTCGCACATGTGCACATACGTACAGGTGCAGATCTGTATACATATTATTTGCGTGTGTGCTATGTATGCCAGTGTATATGCGTACATTAGGTATCCTGGTCCATTTGGACCACCGGTATGGAGCCAGGGATGGACCTACTTAATCAACAATTGTTTTTTGGGTATACTTCTCACGATGGTTACAAGGACCTGGATAGGCTAATTTACTGGCTAAGATGTAAATGGGAGTAGCCTCATGTAAATATACAATTAAGCTGTTGAATGTTTTGGAACTATTTTGACTGGCCTGTTCATTTGGGGCACTCAGCTATTCAAGAATGGGCTATTCAAGAATATCTGAGTTTTGGCGTTTCATCATTAAATTCTTGCAATTTAATAATTAATTTCCCAAATTTCACTAGACAGTAGGCTTTCCAGCATTAAATTCTTGCAACCCAACAAGTAATTTTCCAAATTTCAATAGGCAGTAAGGTTATCATGCCCCACCGCTTGGACACGTGCACCTAGGTAGGTTAGCGCCTTACTGTTCCTTCGCGTCTCCACTTGAACAGTCTCAGCTAACAAGCCAAGAGTGGTGGGGGATGATGTACGATTGAACGTACTAATTTGGCTTGTGCTCCCACCAAGGTGACTCTCATCTATGGACACGGACAGTCTGCACTTATCGGTACCTGTATCTCATCACCTATCCGGCACGTGCGTGACGAGCACAAGCCAAATTTGGGGGAATGAGCTGAGTCTGCTCCACTTGCCAAATATAGTGTATAGTGTTATGAGTTAGTAATATACAGTTATATAGATTGTTCATGAATACAAATGAAAGTACAATCAAATCACTCATAGTATTGGTTTTTCATAAAATGCTGTAATAATTGTCAGTCAACTTGCTCTAAAAATAATTAGACTAGCAGCACATTGTGTACCAGCGATTCGATGAACACGGCTCAACTAAAATTTTTAACATTTTTCGTAGCCTAATTTGGTGGTCTTACCAGCTTATGGTAGCTTTAACCTTTTAATTCTCATGCTGGCCATTTCTCAAGACCACTGTGCAGAAGCGATTTTTGGCTGATATGAGTGTTAATGGGTTAAGCATTTATCACTAGAATGACACCAGTTTTCTTCACAAATTTTCGCTATTAATTGCTTAATTATATACACGTCTGTATGCACACATTTATGAACTGCATGGTACATTATCTGCCAAATGTGTTCTTGAACATTTTCTAGTTTAAATGTTCTCAATGTATCACCATCTTAGCATGATTGCACATATTTTGGTAAACAGGATGAGTTTTTGGTATGTTTAATTAAATGTGTGATTTTAACTTTTAAAATGATGTTATCAAATTTTCATATCTTAACCTTTTAGCACTCAATTCAGCTAAAATTGGTTTCTGCAGTGGTCTGGAGAGATGTCAATTTGCAGACCAAGAGAAGACTATTTTTGAAAATTTACCACTGGAATAACTGGTTCCACAGTTATTTCAGTTGTAAATTTTCAAAAATCATCTCATGGTCTGCAAATAGACATCTTTTTATGAGAAAATTAAACATTTTTAAAACATTCGGTGGTTAAAGGGTTAATCTTATTTGATCTGTTATGTGTTGTAGTGATGTGCCTTTAAGAACAGACTTTAATTTATCACTGTCTTAATTTGTTTTCATTAATTTCAATTTTTTAAATGAAAACTTGACCTGATGGTGAAAGCGCTTGCATTCAGACTTCTATTTGAAATCTTCATATATCTCGGCTTGATCATGATTAGGTGCTAAATTCGCAGTGGCAGTGTCGTTAATGTACGGTGTGCAGTGCCACAGCTTGGCATACATACATGGCTAAAATGATAAAACCTGTGTAGGGGCACCATGAATTTGTTTGAGGTGGCGTAGGGGCACTGCAGAGATAGGAGACCTGTGGGGGCACCTAAGTTCTGTCTGTGGTGCCCCTTTGTGTTTATGAGAAGGAAGTTGCCCCACGGGCACCACCACTGCGAATTTATCACATATATAGGTGCCCAGGCCCCTAAGCAAAGGGGCACCTCGGTTGTGACTGGTACCCGTGCTGGAGAGTATAAAAGGAGGAAGCAAACAGCCATCCAACCATTCAGACTGAGTCCACAACCACTCAGCATATGGTTATTAGAAGCACAGATATCACATATGTTATTACTCTTCTTAATCGAAGTCTACCTGCCGTTCAGAAGTCATGGTGGACCAGGGCACGGAGGAGGACGCAGCCACATTTCCTTCCATTTCAAAGCTGTCTCTAAGATCAGTAGACTCAGAAGTGTTGCTGTATGGGCATTGTGTACCACCTCACAACTAGGCTAGGTGCGGTCGCCACAGTGTCAGCAGAAGGGGCACCACCAGAAGCAACGAACGAGACGATGCCTATTAGAAGCAGGTGGGCCACGTTCAGTAGTGATCATGGCAACTCAAGGGCCCATGGTGCAGCAACTGGTATCCAAAAAGAGATGCCTAACAAGCCATGATGACAACCAGCCTGAAGCAGCTGAAGCCAGAGAGTACAAGACCGTGCCCCCAGAATTCCACAAGAATTTATAGGCACCTACCACACATATAGCACTGGATATCTACACTGTACGGAGCTACAAGGCATCAACAATGCGGGCTAGGGGTACATTAAATGGACACTGGACCACAGGCAAATCGGCACACACCTATCGGGCTCGACACTGTTCAATAATTTGAAATTTCTGTGACTGGAAGATGCTGCTGCATACAAAACATACAATTCGTACAACAATGCTTAGTCTGGCACCAATTATGCGTTCGTGATAAACTTATCTGCGTCATTCATGATGTCATTGATTATGATGTCATCCTACGCATCACGTAGTTGATTATGACATCATATGATGTATGAATAAACTGGAAAGGTCGATTGTGGCAGGTTCTGTGGGGTTATTTAGATACATCTTGACAAATATTACCAAACATTGCTGTCTAAATACAATCTCATTATTACATTTACCCCGTAAGGGGAAGAGGGTATTGCGATCGAATCTGTCTTTTGTATGTGCGTGTCTGTGTTTCCAGGCACATATCTAAAAAACTGCTGATCTTCCTTTCGTTCGCCGATCATACCGCCAGTCCTGTAAGTGACTATCAACATGATCATAACTGCTGATCTGATTTGGCTCTAATTTTAGCCCTTACCACTCTGATGTCAACATTCTATCTTTTCATGGTGCTAGTAGCAAAGACACTGGTGTTCCTTTTTAAATAATTTTGGTGGACGATGTTGCTGTCTGCGACAGCACCATCTTCCACCAAATTTGTTTAAAAATGAACACCAGTTCATCTTTTAATTTAAATTAAAAATTTTTAATTTTGATATCAGAGTGGTAAGTGTTAACACAACAAAGGAACTTGTGGAGCAAGAGGATTTCTTGACTTTGGCCATGATCCTTGTAAGAAAACCCTGATGGATCGGATCAAATTCTGGTTGTGTGGTTAACTCGGAATTTACTGATCAGATTTGGCTCATATTCTACCACAGGAAGGGGTATGACCATACACTAGCATTACACAATTTCATAGCGTGATCCAGGAAAATCTGGAACAAATTCTGGAAAATCCAAAAACTTTACAATGTTATAAAAATTGGAGGGCGAGGGTCTACAATCTGATTACTCGTGTTATTCTAGCAATGCTCAATATTATTGTTATTATTTAATTGTATTTAATAATATTCATTTGTTTTATGCTTAGATGAAGTCTCAAGGTCACAAAGCTTACAAAGGCATTCGCAGCAAAATTGGGAACATAAATAAGGTAGGATATGTATAGATCTATTTAACAACAGCCTTTCAAAGACATGTTATAGCCATCATAATGCTGAACTGTCGACCTATAATGTAATAATTGCTGTTAATTTTGAACATCAAAATATATTTTATATATATATATATATATATATATATATATATATATATATATATATATATATATATGGTCAAGTTTAGGCGAAAACTCTCGTAGCTACTCTATGGTAGATGAGCAGATGATCAGGGTAAATGACGATGTGGTTAACTTACATTGATTTCAATACAAACACATGACCTACTCGACTTACTCCGCTTCATAGGTAGATAGCCTTGAGTAGGTACTAGTGTTTGTACTCCAGCCATTAAGGCACTACTCTAGTAGGTGCATAAACTCGGCCTTAGTGTCAATCAACTCATGGAACATTCACCTCATGTTACAGTAAAACCAAGATAGAAGAAATCGATGGTGATTTACAATCCAGTATGGCCTCTAACTACAAGCAATGATCTGTGATATTGAGTTTTTATGTTAACCTTTTCCCCGACAAATCAATAAAAAAGTATATTCTTTCCAATATAAAACTTATTCCGTTGAATATTTTGAAATTAATTTGACTGGGAGCTGTTGATGCCTCAGCAACGGCTTCCTATCAAAAGAATTTCAAAATATTCAAGTTTTCTACTATGATAGCCGTTAAAATAAGATATGGAGAATTAATCGGTGAAAGTGTTAAGCACAGAATTATTTAGATCGGTCTTACGGATAATATTTTCCTTAATTCGTCATCAGGGTATTATCCACCATTTGCGGAGCTCTTGTTATTTGTTTGCAAATTCTTGCCTCGGGCATATTTCGCTGCTTCTAACAGGTTTTGTTCTTGTTTTGTCCTACCCATACCTATCAGGTGGTGGTAAATTTGTTAACATTGCTGAATAATAGATCTGTGTTTGATAACATTAATATGTTGATAATCATCTGTTTCGTGGGTGTTTTTAGTTAGAAGATGCACTATTTTCAATAATGATGAAATTGACTAATCCGTTTTTTCAGTCAGTCATATGACATCATAATGAACTACGTCACATGTAAGCTGACGACCTAATCAATTACGACATGAATGGGATATCTTAGTCCATCATTAATGCTTATTAGTATGTCAAGTTGTGCGATTTGTATATGGTTACTATTTAATAAACGTTCTGGTGCATTCTTTGAACCTAATTTGACTTGGTGCTGTTGCTTCCATAGGCGGCAGCAGCACCCAGTCAAATTAGTTTCAAAATATTCAACAACTTATCTTATATTTTTTTGGAAATTGAGATTCAGGTAGTGCGGGGATCGATCGTTCCCAACACAGGCAACGCGTGGGCAGGGAATAGCTAAGACTGGATTCATCCATTGCTTTGCAGTTTGGATGCAGCCAACTACTGCAAAACCCCACTTGTATACCACCATTTCAGAAACGTAACTTATAGGCCAGCATGTTACCTTTCTAACATTTGTGTTGTCAGTGTTAGGTTTCGTGCATTTATCTTAAAATATATTTTGCACTGTATATTAAGAGGGGCAATTCACCTATGTAAAGTTGTATTAGCTACAGTGGGTTAGGGTGAGTTGAGCATACAAATGCAATGGAAATTTTTAGGTGAACATTTGATGCCATTATAATAACATATTGCATGAGCATCTGGTTTGATAATCGTCAGTCAAACTGGTGAATCTATAATTGCTGAATGGCTGAGTCTATCAAAAACAGATTCTGCAGTGGTCTTTAGAAATCTGTTTTTGAAAACTTAGCACTAATTAACTGGTACAATAACTGAACCAATTATTTCAGAAATAGTATTCTCTTCTGCCAATGAGCAGTTTCTATGTGAAATTTGAAATTGTTTACCTTAAAATATTATGCAGCAACATATTGTGACAACAATCAGTGATGATAGCGATGATAATGATGATGACGACGACGACGATTTGTGATGATGATTGCTGATAACATGATGATTATGATGATGATGACGACAACGACAATTTGTGATGATGATTGCTGATAACTAATGATGTTGATGATGACGACAATTAGTGATGATGACGATTAGTGATGATGATGACGATGAAGACAACGATGATGATTAGTGATGATGATTGATGATAACTAATGATGATGTGATGATTGATGATAACTAATGAGGATGATGACAATGACGACGATGACGAATAGTGATGATGATTGACGATAATTAATGATGATGACGAGAATGACGATTATGATGATGATGGTCGTGATTGATGATAGCTAATGATGATGACGACAGCGACGATTATGATAATGATGATGATGGTGATGATGATGGTGGTGATTGAATGGATGTTCATCAAACCATCCAACAATTCACAAATCGGGCATGCTTTGGTATTTGGCCAATAAATTATGTTTCACATAGACGATTTACCTGACATATTTTCTGCATTCAGTTAAGATCTTTGCTAAATTGCAGCACTTATCCCTTTATAGAAGGGAAGTAACGCCTGATATTATTTCTAAGTAAGCAGCAAATGGGAAATAGTGTTTTTGTAGACTTCACTGATAAATATGACATGCTAATGCTAATTTCACTAGTATATGTGATCAGCATTGCATGTAGGAGGTTAGTTTCTATGATCAGGAGTTATCTCACTGGAGAGATGTAACCATTGATCTAAATATTGCTGGATTGAACACTGTGCTCTTAACTGATTGCGATGGGAATTCCCTTGATGAAAACTGATCGTATAATATGAGCATCTTGTTTGATTATCGCGGGACAAACTGGGGAAATCCCATAATATAGTGTGATAATGTGTTGTTTAAGGGTGCACAATATTACACTAGCCATGTTGCGATATATATTGCATAAAAATCATATCGATATATTATATGTCCCAATATCTTGGTGGATGCATGGCGAGGGTCATGACACACATTGCTCAATGAAAACATTATCAAACCTTTGATTATTTTGAAATTATTTGTCACAAAGTCAAAGTAATTTCAAAATATTCAACATGTTGATTTTCTGATAGTTACCACTTACATGGCTTAGCGGCAGAAAGAAAGCTGTTTTCTTAGTCAGTGCACAATATATAGAATTATCAAAAATTTAGAATTGGATGATGACATCAAATGTCTGTGTAACTTGCTCTAATAAGATGTAGACTTGGTTTATTATTCTATATTTAGATCATTACATTGAACAAATAAAACATGAAAGGAAGTGCTTTATATGGGATGTATTTGCATCTTGACTTGACTAACGATGATAATTTCACTTATCTCACTTTGTTTGCGCTTGTTAGTCCCCTACCGGTAAAACTGGGGGGACTATAGGTTTGCACTCTGTCTGTCTGTCCGTCTGTGTGTCTGTCTGTTGCAGTTGTTTGACCGCACTTTTCTTCGCAGTCCTTCAAGGTATTGAACTGAGAATTGGTATATTGCTTTGTTATGAGAAGTTACAGACCAAGTTCGAGTTTCAGGCGTATGCATAAATTTTTGATGGAGTTATGCCCCCTTTCGACCTATGAAATACAAAAAATATTAGTCTTCCGCCCTTTTTCTCGCAGTCTTTCAAGATATTCACCTGAGAATTGGTACATTACTTTATTATGAGAAATTACAGACCAAGTTGGCGTTTCAGGCATTTGCATCATTTTTTTTATGGAGTTATGTCCCCTTTCGACTTACAAAATACAAAGATATCAGCTTTCAAGACTTTTTCCTTCTTCATCACCATATATAACTGAGACTTGGTTTATTGTTATGTTATGAGACGTTACAGATCAAGGTCGAGTTTCAGCTGCTTTTGACAATTTCTAATGAAACTTGACTGTCAATCTCTAAAGATTTATATCACCAGGTAGGGGACATGTATTGCAAAGCAATACTTACAGAATGCTTGTTTAATTTATCCTGCTACAATGGAGGAATCCAGTTTTAGCTATGCCCCGCCCATCTCTAGCTAAGCTCCACCAACACTTTGCCAGGGTTGGGATCAATTAATCCATGCACTTTCTGAATCTCAATTTCCAGAAAACAAGCTAAGCTGTTGAATATTTTGAAACTAATTTGCATGGGTGACAGCAACTATGGCAGCAACAGCGCCCAGTCAAATTAGTTTCAGAATATTCAACAGCTTACCTGTATAGTTTTCTGAAAACTGATAGTTAGGGAGTTCGGGGATCGATCAATCCCAACAAGGGCAAAGTGTGGGTGGCAGCGACGGCACCTAGTCAAATTAGTTGCAAAATATTCAACAGCATGTTTATTAAATAGTAAAGACATGCAATTCGCACAACCTAATTGACTATTACGCACTTAACGCAGACTAAAGCGAGTCATTCATGACGTAATTGGTTATGACATCTGCATGCATGAGACGTATTTAATTATGATGTCATATGATTGACTAAGAGACTGGATTCCTCCATTATTTGACTTTTGCATGGATACTCAACTCATCTCAAAGTTCACATTTTCCTGATTGATTATTACATTTTCACCGAAACTTAATTACGACAGATCTGCGAAAGAAACCTATCGAAATCGATGATGATCCGAAATAAGTCACTGGTGGCCATCTTGAAAATTGCTTTCCATATGATAACTCTGTTACCGTTTATTGGATCGTTTTGAAAATTTGTAGGGTGGTTGGACTAGGTCTGAGGAAGAACCCTATCAAAATCGACAATGATCCAAAATCCAAGATGGCTGCCAGCCACCAGCGGCCATCATGCTGAAAATTAGTTTCCAGATGATAACTCTGTTACCCTTTATAGGATCACTTTGAAACTTCATAGCATGGTTGGACAAGGTCTGGGGAAGAAACCTATCGAAGTTGACAATGATCCGAAGTCCAAGATGGCTGCAAGCCACCGACGGCCATCTTGAAAATTGGTTTCCAGATGATAACTCTGTTACCGTTTATCGGATCACTGGGAAACTTTGTAGGGTGGTTGGATTAGGCCTGGAGAAGAAACCTAGCGAAAGTGACGATGATCCGAAATTCAAGATGGCCACCAGCAGCCATCTTGAAAATTGTTTCTGGATGATAACTCCGTTCCTGTTTATCGGATCGCTTTGAAACTTCATAGGGTGGATAAACTAGTTCTGTGGAAGCAATGTAGCGAACTTGATCACAATTCATGATAATCGGAAATTCAATATGGCAGACAGTCACCGGCAGCCATCTTGAAAATTGGTTTTCGGAGGTTAACTCCTTGACCATTTAACGGATCATTTTGACACTTCATAGGATGACTGCTGTGGGTCTGAGGAAGAAATCGCTATTTTCTGATAACTCTGATTCATTGGTTTGCCATCATGGCGGCGTATTATGCGCTATTTGCAGAGCTCTGTTGAAAATTTACCACTGAAATGACTGGCTTGTTTATCGAGCTGTTTTTCGGAAATAGGGAGCAGGTATCTCTAAGCTGACAGAACGTGTACCCAATCACATCATACATATATGTTGCAATAAAATAATGTTTAAATAAAAAAAATTTCGGGAGTAAATTATCAAAAATACTCTTCTCTTGTCGTGCAAATGGACATTCATCAAGACAACTACCGAGGCTGGTTTTGCTCGGCTTGACAATTGCAGAGTTAAGAACTCACAAATTCTTTTATGATATGATTGAAATCAGATAAAACCTTACATCGTTTACAATATCTAGCATACGTATTTAGGATGAGTTGAGTACATTGCAATGAGTGATGTAATTTCTTACTTTACCATGCTTGTGGCCTGTGCATTTGTCATGTTGGTGTGGATGTTTTGCTTATGTTCAAAGGAAGAACCAAGTCCCTTTAAGGTATCCCAGAGCATTAAATCTACCCCACTGTCTAAACAACTTGGCCGAGCGCGGCCAACAACAATTGTGGGCACGGAACTCAAAATGAGCAGGGTAGGTTTGCTTATTTATGTTGTGTGCTTATTTATGTTGTGTGCTTATTTATTTATTTATTTATTTATTTATTTATTTATTTATTTATTTATTTATTTATTTATTTATTTATATGAATGCTAGATTGCACACGCCATATATATAATTATATATTTAAAAAACATTTAATGATTGCTATGGTGGCTTGCCAATGATGATTCAACCATTTAATGGTCAAATTTGGTCGAGAAAATCTAAATATTTCCCCTTTGAATGTCCATTTGCATGGCAAGAGAAGGCTATTTTTGTAAATTTACCACTGCAATGACTGGCTCGGTTACCTGGCTAGTCATTTCAGTGGTAAATTTTCAAAAATAGTCTTCTCTTGCCCTGCAAATATCCATTCCGCAAGACCACTTCAGTGGCTGGTTTTGACCGACGTGACCAGTAAAGAGTTAAAGCTTTTCATATATTTTCGAGAAAAACATTAATACTACACTTGAGTTATTTTGGTTATTTAACCCTTATAGAATGTGCTGGTTTGATATTATTTAGCAATTAACTATGATTTATTATGGACTCCCCGCCCCACCTACCCACACACACCCTCTCACACCAACCCATAAATAGATGTGTCCGTATCATGAGGGGAGCCCATTTGCTTTTTTTGCTGTCTCTTAAACTCTATATGTGGGTCTGAGATGCTACATGTATCTCCATTTCTCCTGGAGGACTCTTCATCAAACATGGGTGGGACATTGCCCTCGGGTGGAGGAAGAATCATATTGAATAGATCTGCATGAAGCTTGTCTGGGAGGTTGTCGTTGATGTTTGGCTCAAAATGTTAAAGGCATGGTGACCCAATTATGGAAATCTTGATACATTACTGTAGGATTGCTCTCTTGTACTACTCAAGAGATTTTCTTCAATCTTGGATGGGAGGTTGGCATTGGGTTCTGAATCATCCTAACCTATTTTGGGGTCATGGTCATGATGGTCTAATTAAGGAAATTACCCTCACCTTTCAGATGATACCGCCCAAGTTCTACTGAAGGGATCTTCAGCAAGCTTAACCTGTAAATTCCCTTTGGGTGTCCAAATAACTGCATTGATTTTGACATAGATGGGTCAAAGGTCACAGTGACTCGCCAATTGAGGAAGATGTGGTACGAATGTGGGGAAGCCATAGAATTCAACAATCTTGTATTGTCGTTCTTGTTCAATTATGTAGCAGCCATTGGCTATTTTGTTACAGACTGATAGTTAACTAGTAAAAATATATTAGCTACCGCTCGGGGATGTAGAAATTGTTTGAGTGTAGCGTTCTTGACCATCTCAGTCACTTCTTCAGCACTAATTGATAGTTAAAATGTCTAAGAGCATTACTATCTAGCATGCTATCATGGCCCACTGACCTCGGAATTCATTAACACTCAGCTTTTATATCACTTGCTGTGTACATTGTTGCATTTTGGAGTCATTATTCCTTTAATGGTCAAGATTGGTCAAGAAAATTTAGACGTTTGCTCATTGAATACCCATTTGTAGACCAAGAGAAGACTATTTTTTAAATTTTACCACTGGAATGACTGTTTTGATTATCGAACCAGTTATTCCAATGGTAAATTTTCAAAAATAGTCTTCTCTTGGCCTGTAACTGGACATTGGTCAAGACACCTATAGAGGCCGGATTTGCCCGGCTTGACCATTAACCCTTTAACCCTCAAATTTGTGCAAGAAAATTTCAATGTTCACATACAAAATGTCCATTCGGTGACCAAGAGAGGACTATTTTTTGAGAATTTACCCTTGGAATGACTGGCTAAGTTATCGAGCCAGTCATTCCAGTGGTCAATTTTCAAAAATAATCTTGCTCTTCAAATGGATATTTCTGAAGACCACTGCTGAAACCGTTTTGGCTGATATGAGTGTTACAGGGTTAATGCTTACATGGTTAGAATTCTTTAATTCTAAATATATAATCTTTACGATATAAACTCATTCTGTTGAATATTTGAAATTAATTTGACTGGGTGGCTGCCTAAGGCAGCCACCCAGTCAAATTAATTTCAAAATATTTACGCTTTCCAGAATGTTTGCCTTTAAATTAAGATATATGGAATTAATCGGTGAAAATGTTAAGGAATTACAAATTTCTGCTTAATGAATATACATTTCCACGCCAAGAGATGACAATTTTTTTGTTAATTTACCATTGGAATAACTGGCTCGGAATATAACTGAACCAGTTATTCCCTTGGTAAATAAAAAAAACAAGTTTCTCTTCATATGCCAATGTACATTCTTCATGGTCACTAGAGAAAACTATTGACCGGGGGTCACCATTAAAATGTTACTAATGTTGACTTGTGTGCATCCTTGCCGTCAGATGCATGGCACATAATGAAATACTCAAACTTACATATCCTGAAATGGTTTGTCCCGCGTGTTGTCAATGGGGGTGGGGTGGGAACAAGAATAAGGTTGCATGTGTATGCATGTATCTGTGTCTCACTTAGCATCACTTTCGTAATACTTTTCCGAATCAGATTTGACGATGGTCGTTGTTGTCTTAGCAACAGTATATTTGTACATTAACAATGTTTTTAAAATGTGTATTAGGTATCAATATATGATATGGCATCTAATGGTCTGAAATTTCAATGGTCGAAGGGATAAAATGAGTCTGTGTATGTTACTATTGTTTTCCTAACATTTAGCCTGCCCGTCCTCTCCCACCAAGCGGCATGTTGAGATCATCATCGTCAGGTGATCGGCCACTAGTACAGATGAGCAGTTCAAGAGAGAGGTAGGTATGACACTGCTAGTAGTTTGACCATGTCTGAAAGATTAACATCGACCATTAATTGTTTAACTTATCAGATAAATAGAAATATGAAGGCCATAAGTGTAATAATAATAATAATAATAATAATAATAATAATAATAATAATAATAACTAGAATCGATAGCACTCCTCGCAAATCCCCACACTTTCGCCAACTTTGCCGTCGTCCACCCCCACCCCACCAACTCCCTGCCAAGAGCAGAGCCTAATGTAAACTGCCTCACAATCCACAATCATATTTGTAACTAGCATACCGAGTTTGGTTTAATTCCATCAACTTTGACTTTCCGACCCTCAATACCCTGCCCCACCCGATCTCACTCTCGGAGCGGCGCCTAACGTTAACATCGTATTGCCATTCCCAATCATATGGGTAACTCACATAGCAAATTGTATTGAATTCCAGCAAACGATTTTCGGAGTAGATATCTGGACAGACAGGCTGATGGACGGAAGTGATTACAATATCCGTCTGGTTTTTTTCAAAATGTGTGGGGATAATATATTTTTCCTATTGATAACTTTAATCCTTAGAGCCTCAAAGCATTACCAGCTGTTAACGCTGAATGAGAAAAGCTTGGACGATGCTGAGTTAGCGCTCGAGTATAACAGAATCAGCATCAACTTGATCAATGATCCTGACATACAGCACGCTATGAGGAAGTCTGTTAGTATGGAGGAGATCAAAGTTAAGGTACAGTTTTATAGTAAACCATTTAACCCCGAAAATTTCTAAAGAAAATTTCTGCTAGAAAACGTCCATTTGTAGACCAAGAGAAAATTATTTTAGAAAATTTACCATTAGAATGACTGGCGCGGTTATCAAGCCAGCCATTTCAGTGATAACTTTTTCAAATTTGATTTTTTGGTCTGCTATTGGACATTCCTCAAGGACACGGCAGAAGACATTTTGGCCAGCTTGAGTGTTAATAAGTTAATGTATTCATCAGATAATGTTACAAGAAAGGTCAACGGTCACTGTAGCAGCAGCTGACATTGTGTTGTGTTTCATTAGTAAGAGTCAAGCATACTTAAGCCACTAAACCATCGATCTCATCTGTCAGTCAAACACGTTTCAATAGACCTTTCCCACATTAGCGTATTTTGGAAAAATACCTTCCCGGAATGCATCGCGCATACCACTTCCGGCTGGTAATCGCGATAGCCGACACTCGAACCACATTACTTTACTATGGGAATCAGATACAGTGCACTTTAGGCAGTGCATATGAAAAACTATGTTCATAATATTTTTGAAGTCGTACATCATTGGAAAGCTAAGCCAATTTTCTATGCATTTCTGTATTAGTTTTTATAGTTTTATCAAATTTAATACAGGTGATTGCAATTTTTAAAATATCCCCCATTGTCCACTTGATTTAATGAATCGAATGGTGTATTTTATATACGCAAATAACTCAGTGAAAGCATTCCAAAAATATAAAAAATAATGCATTAATGTTTCGGCAATTGAATTCGCTTTCCAATGATATATGATTTAAATAATATAATGATTTTAGTTTATCATAGGAACCTATGCTCTAATAGAACTTTGACATATGAGCTCCAATGATTTCTTAGCAGTTTAAAAATGGCAAAACTGTATTAGAAGCCGACCCCATAACACAGCAGATTGTATAGGAAAATTTTTTTTAAGATCAAATTTGTAAGAATAGCGTGTATAATAATAACAATTGTGTCACAGGGTGTGTCTACTTCGCACCGATCTCTGCCCTGATACATTTCCGGCCCCTCTAGAAGTCAATACAGGCCTCGAATTTGTAAATCTCAACCAGCTATTAGATTAATACTAATAGTAGGCCACATATTTTCAAGATATAATAAAGTTTATTCCAGACTTTTGTAGTCAAAATGCGCGTAAAACGGTCTTGGCGTGATTAAATACCTTCCTTATAAATATATTTTAAGAGCAAATTTATGTACCAAACAAGCAGTATTGCGCATCAATTTTGTAACGGCGATCAACATTAAATGATACAAAATGAATTATTATGAACGACAATATAGCCAGCTTCTTATGTTGGCGAGCCAGCGGCTCTTTTGCGATTGGAGGCGGCGTGTTCTCGCGAGATATACTCTAATGGGAGTTTATCAAACTGGTACCCGTTATTCAGATCAGCATGTTAGTCAGTTCCTATCGCGCAATGATAATATATAGAAATTTCTGAGTTCCGAGTCCCTGATTCCAGAATAATTATATCCGAGTACTCGCTCTAAAATAAGCTCTTCAATTGGAGGCAAATCATGTGATTTGTATTTTTTCGCGACGCCAGTTTATATCAAATTGTGGATTAATTTTGATATAATAAACGACCTTTATTAAAGGATACGCAATATTTAGGCGCTCAAATCAAATAATTTCACTTCCCCGGTGATGTTTTGAGGTATACATTAAACATAGGCGTAGGCGGTGGGAATTTTTACGGGAGAAAATGCATTGAATTTCCGTGGTATCAGTTTTAGAAAACTTTTTTGGGAAAACTAATATAAGCCCACCCCCTTCCTCAGAGGTTTTGGGTTGGAACTTGAACACCTTGTCCTAATAGATGCCTAGGCTTCAATTAAGCTAAATACGGTAAAAGAAACTTGATTTTTTTAAAGATAATTGTTATCTTTAAATCCTGTTGAAAGCGTCTATGTATGAGGAGTTATAGTAACCCATTGAACCTAATAGGCTGGAATTCCTGCCTCAGTGAGAAAGTTCAAGTACCCGATGCGCCGGGAATGAAAAAGTTCAAGTACCCGATGCGCCGGGAATCCAACCTCAGTGAGAAAGTTCAAGTACCCGATATGCCGGGAATCCAGCCTCAGTGAGAAAGTCCAAGTATTCAATAGGCCAGAATTCTGACATCAGTGAGAATGTCTGAGTACCCGGTAAGCCCTAAGTCCGACCTCAGTGAGAAAGTACAAGTATTCAATAGGCCAGAATTCCTGCCTCAGTGAGAAAGTCTGAGTACCCGATAGGCCAGAGTTCCAAGCTCAGTGAGAAAGTCCCACGTATTCAATAGGCCAGAATTCCTGCCTCGGTGAGAAAGTCCAAGTACCTGATAGGCCGGAGTTCCAAGCTCAGTGAGAAAGTCCATTATTTTCAAAATATCCAGCTTTCATGTATGATTGCCCTGAGATAGCCTATATGATAGGTTGCCTGGAGTGAAAATCATGCATGCTAGCTTATTATTAAGTTACGCAAATTGAAATTTTGAGGCCTGATTCTGAAAATGAACACCCGTTCTCGTCAGGACTATAAGATTGTGTTTAATGTACATGTACCTTTTCCAGTAGAACACTAAGTGTTAATAGCTTCTCATGTTGTATCTTTCAGATTGGTATAAGACGAGATTCTCTATCATCCACTGACCAGTCCACCGGCAGTAATGACACACCACCCGAGTTTGAACCTCATCACGTCCCTCTTATTGATAATGACAATGAAGAGGAGAATAGCGACGATGTGTGTTCAGAGGATGTCACTGTGTATAATAGCCGAAATAGAACATTTGACACAGTTACGACGACCGCATCTGTAGCATCAACTTCTTCAGCACCTCCCAGGCCTCCACGCCCTCCTTATCCATCAAGTCATCATCAGGAACCACCACCATTGTTAAAGCGTAAGGTAGATCCTACTGTCTCAACTAACACAAATTCTGTTTTAGCTCAAGTCTCTTCCATAAACTCTATGGCGAATTCTCGCTATGGTCCGTCACATGTAGCTTCTAAGCCGTACCATCCAGTTGTAACATCTAGTAGTAGAACATTAACAAGCGATAGAAAGATTGTTACGAAACACACATCCACTACGTTATCTGGACAGGCACACAGTATGCAGAGTGTGTGTAAAGAGACCACTACACACGAGGCGATACATTTAGACCATCCCCCAATTCCAGCTCCTAGGCGACGTAGCCCGAGAAATATCACTAAGACCCCAGCCCTTGAACAAAAAAGACATGATGTGACTGATAGTGTTGAGAAACACTTAATACGGTTAGATTCTTCCGGATCCGAATCAGACATGACACAATTTGATCCCCTTGCTGTGAAGACGACGGAGCTGAGACCTCGGACCAGTATCTCTCGTTGTCCAGCCTTTCGAAAAGCTCCAGAAGACATTCCAAAGCGTCATTCAGTATTCCATGATACCTCACCTGATTCTGATTCTAATGTGTCTTCATTGTTCGCCCCTCACTCCAGAGCTGCACCTAAATCCAGTTTAGCTGCCAATGCTCCCGTATTGCACCCCCAAGGAAACTCTTCCGTGACTGGCCAGCAGAATGTGAGACGTATCATGGCAACAGCCTTCTCTAGTGATCCGCCACCACAGCCATCATCTGGTGGTGATAAACGATTTGGACACATATTTCCAGGACAACCTGTTTCAACGGTTCAGGCAACCGTCGCTAGATTGGACCATTCAAATGCCGTTACCTCTGCTTCCATATCAGACCCGCCTGTGTCCTTACAAAGCAGAGCAGCCAGCTCTGCTCCCGGTCAGAAAACAGGGGAAGATTTAATGTCAATGAGCTGGAACATACACAATATCATGGCTGGTAGTGGTCCTTCCACACAGAAATCACCACCAAGATTAGTGTCGAAACCTACGACATATCAGCCTTCAAGTTCGGCCAATATACCGTACATGGGGACAGCATTACCCCAGCCTGCCTATTCTCCATCCATATTTAATAAGCAGCGCGCTCAAGGTCCTTTTAGCAATCCAATATATAGCGCCCCACCAAGAAATAGAAAATCTGATGTTATATCTCCATCATCAAATGTGCAATCTACTAGTCAATCTATACATGGGCCAGATATGTCGCCGTCGAGGAATCAGTCACCCGCATCAATACCTGTGTTGCAGCCAATGACTGGCAGTAGTTTAGGGCAACGAAATGACAATAATTCAGATCCTTTTGCAGGTTTAGGTGATATCAAAGCAAATACTCCGCAGTCTTCCAGTCACAGACAGCAGTGGGAAACATTTGACTGAGTTTCTTGATATGGTGCGTAGTAACAAATAATCTCGTGCTATTTGCTCATCAGTATCACAAAATTATCAAGACACAAACATGACAAACTGCAGATGATAGATGCTCTTCAGTGATCATAGTGGTTATATAGACTGTGGCGTGAAAATCAGGGATGAGATTTTTCCTGTTTTTATTGGAGATTCTTTTTTTTTAAAACAAATTTATAGGAAATCCTATAATTTTGTTGGCCAGATTTTTGAGAAGCATCATACATGCAGAAATAGTGTAAGCTTATCCCTTTAATGGTCAGATTGGTCAAGAAAATCTAACTTTGCTTAATGAATGTTCATTAAGCAAGAAGGGAGAAGAAAAATTTTGAAAAAATAACACTTGTCCCGCATATGGATATTTCTCAGAACCATTGCTAGGGTTAATTAGTTAAAGAGATCATAACAATCTTTAAGTCAAGACGGACTGACACGGCATCCAGACATTTCCTATTTATTTCTTCAAGATCGATCACATCCCTGGAAAATCTGTAAAAATTGATCTTGAATATTTTGCCACTGAATTGTCATTTTAGTCTTCAAATTGATACAGTGCAACTCAAAATACATTTAGAAAGTTCTTCAAAAATGGAAATGAAACAAAAGAAAAATGGAAGAAAGATGGAACAATCTATGTTTGTTTTGATTTTGTCTCGTATTTGTTTTGTTTCGTCTTTCTCTTGTTTCTGATCCGTTTTCAGTTATGTTCTTCCTTACCTGTACTGCACATCTCACTAGTCAGTGTTCATTCACTCGCTGTAGAGGTCAATCATTCCATCATGCATTCCCTCAGCAATGTTCACGAAGAGGAGAATCACCCTTGACACTGCGGGTTGCAGCCATTCTTGTTTTGCTTAAGGATTTTTATTCGCCTTATTTAATAAATATCTGTTCAGATTTCAATGAAGCTATGCATGTACAGAAGTGCTTTGTGGCTTCTAATGGATGTTCTGATTCACTTTTATTCAGAAACCATCTGTCTTTAGGGACCACCTTGATGTTCCATAACATTGTCGCATAAGCCAGGGGCCTGTTTATGAAGAGAAGCAGTCCATGATATTCACAGAGAAGGAAAAAGCTTCAATTAAGACAGTATGTGTTTGTTGGAGCTCCTTTCTGTTTAGCGAAACATGTTTTGAGATGAATCATGTAATTCACCTTTCCAGAGTATCCATTCATCATCTGACTTTGTATGACATCATAATCAGCTCAGTGCGTGTATGATGTCGTCACAATCATTACATCACAAAGGGTTCCATAATCTCAGAGTCCCACACGTATGAATTGTATGTATTTGTAGTTCTTTGCTATTTAATAAACACGCTGTTGAATATTTTGAAACTAATTTGACTGGCCGTTGTTGCTGCCTTAGGCAGCAACAGCACCCAGTCAAATTAGTTTCAAAATATTCAACAGCTTAGCTGTATAGTTTTTTTTAAATTGATAGTCGGGGTATTCAGAGATCAATCGATCCCAACACGAGCGAGGTGTGGGCGGGGCATAGCTAAAGCCAGAAAAGTCCGTTAGATGACAGACAGTGTTTTATCGGTGGTATAATTACACGTGAGGCAATGTCATCCATCGTAGGCATATAGTACATATTTAACCCTCAAATTTGTTTTAAAAAATTTAATTTCATAGAAAATGTCCATTTGCAGACCAAGCGAATAGTTTTAGAAAAAATTTACCACTGGAATGACTGGCTCGGTTATCGAGTCAGTCATTCCAGTGGTAAATTTAAAAAAATACTCTTCTCTTGATCTGCAAAAGGACATTTCTAAAGATCACTGCAGAAGCCATTTTTTGCCGATATGAGTGTTAAATGGTTAAAACATGTTCATTCGAAATGAAGATAAAAAAAACCTTTTTGGAGCACCTTTTTGTGGCGTTTTATGCACCTCCTTTCGAGGGAAGGCTGGTTTACTGAGGCATCCATTTTGATCTGTTCTCAAAATCATGCTAAAAAATTATCCCATTAAGACCATCTACTAGGATTTTATTGAACAGAAAAATAATCTAGAAACCTGCTTACCCTTCTGAACTTGACTGAATATACTAAAGATCAGTGATTCATGCAAACTGACAATTCTGTATGATAATGATAACTTAACCCGGTTATCTAAGTACTCTGTTTTATTAGCAAAGTTCAGAACACGTAAGAAAATTAATTTTACATAATATTTGTGTATTTGTTTGATAATTTGGTTCCGTTAGAGGCAGTTAAGTTAAAAGTAATTAGCTTATATAAGACCTTGACACCTTTAATGTTTAAGTCGGCCAAAACCTGTTCTGTTCAATGATCTTGTGGAATGTCCATTTACTGGCCAAGAGAAGACTGAAAATTAACCACTGATCAATGGTGACTGGCTCGATAACCGAGTCAGTCATTCTAGTAGTTAATTTCCAAATATTTTCTTCTTGGTCTATAAATGGACATTCACAAAGCAAAAGCAAAATTTTCTTGTTCAATCTTGACCACTATCCCTTTGACCCTTGAATTTGTTCAAGAAAATCTCAATTTTCTTATTAATAAAATGTACATTTGCAGACCAAGAGAAGAGTATTTTTGAAAATTTACCATGAATGACTGGCTCGGTTATCGAGCCAGTCATTCCAGTGGTAAATTTTCAAAAATACTTCTCTTGGTCTGCAAATGGACATTTCTCAAGACTACCGCAGAAGCCATTTTTGGCTGATATGAGTGATTACGGGTTAAATGGCTGGCATACATTCCAGGTTACACATACTCTAGTGATACTGAGGCAATACTCAGACATTGTAAAGGAGTAATTAATATGGCATTCTTATGTTAATTATTTAATTTTATTCATTAAAATTTTCTCTCAGAATGCGCAAATAGAAACTGTCTCAGTATAGAGTACAGCTCATAAATAAGTTAACGCGCTTCTAAAACAATGACAACAAACGTTTCAGTTAGTTAGACGTACAATTTTGAACACGATGTAAGAAATGTTCTTTTGAATATTTTGAACATAATTGGATTGGAGGACATTGCTGCCATTATGCGGCAATGTTTTTAAACCAATTATTTTCAAACTATCCAACAGTATGTTATTTGTGAATTGTACTGTAGATGTATTACAGTGGTATACCAATGATTATTTTACCAACTTTAAGTTATTATGCCCAAAGTTGTGGATTCCTAGTGTATGCTCACATTTTTTCTGGTGTTAAAATTTGTGCATAATCGGATCAAGAGTTTTTGATATATCCATTGATCTGGAATTTGATCTGATCCGGATCCGTGTTCTTTTATTCTGATTATGACCGACGTCTAGAAATCCTCCTGCATGGCAACCTCCCTCGTGATATTGAAATTTGAGCCAGATCAGATCAGTAGTTTTTTTAGATACAGTTGCTGACAGACCGACGCACGCACGCACGCACGCACGCACGCACGCACACTTCCCATGCGGAGCGAGGGTAACTAATTTCAAAGTTTGGCGTTAATATGAGTAATCCGAGGATTAGTGCGAATATTTTTCTAGGTATCTAATAACGTGTCCGATGTATTACTCTGTACTTGTGATCAACTGTAACATACTCTCTTGTTATGAATATTTACGTTATTGTGATTTTAACGTATGAAAATTTGAATCGCTTTTTGTTATTGTTATTATCATGTATATACGATATACATTAATTTTGTATATATATATATATAAATAAATTATTCTCAGATTTGTAAAATAAGAACGTTATTTTTAGATTGTGGACTAATTAGATATTAGCGAACAAAAGGTAGTTATTACCAATAAGATATTTTCTTTGTAATAAAGTTTGAATAAAATATTATATACTGATAGATAGTCAAATATTGTTGAATGAGTTTTTAGCGCTCTCATGTCGAAAGCAACCAAAATCAGCCTCCACAATGGACCTTTCCAAGTTTATCCATCCATCATATGACATCATAATCAACTACATGACATGTAGAATGACGTCATAGTCAACTATGTGACATGTAGGATGACATCATAATCAATGATGTCATGAGTGATTCGATATAGTTTATCTTTAACACTTAATAGTCCGACACGGTGTATGAATTGTATGTCTTTGCCATCTAATAAACATTCTGTTGAATATTTTGAAACTAATTTGACTGGGTGCTGTTGCTGCCATAGTCTCACAATATTAAACAGCTAATGTGTATAGTTTTCTGGAAATTGATAGTCAGGGCGTTCGGGGATCGATCGATCCCAACACGATCAAGGTATGGGTGGAGCTTAGCTGGAAATGGGCCGGGCATATCTAAAACTCGAAAGGTCCATTGTTTTGAAGAATGTCCATTTGCAGACCAAAAGAATACTGTTTTTGAAAATTTACGGCCGGAGTGACTAGCTCGATAATTGAACTAGTCATTCTAGTGGTAAATTTTCAAAAACACTTCTCGTGGCCTATAAATGGGCATTCAATAAGCAAATATTTTTACTTTCTTAACCGAAGCCTTTAACCCTTTAACACTTATATCAGCCAAAAATGGCTTCTACAGTGGTCTTGAGAAATGTCAATTTGCAGACCAAGAGAAGTCTAGTTTTGAAAATTTACCACTGAAATGACGGGCTGGATAACCGAGCCAGTCATTACAGTGCTAAACTTCCAAAAATAGTCTTCTCTTGGTCTGCAAATTGACATTTTCTTTGAAAATATTGAAATTTTCTTGAACAATTCAAGGGTTAAAGTGTTAAGCACAGATGGCATCCATCTTAAAAGGCCACATATTATGCTGTCCAGAATGTCTATCCTATGGCGTGTATTCAGGGCTAGAAATTAACCACCTGTCCCTGTGACATAATGCACCTTTTTTCCCCATACAGATCAGTAACTGATCACGGCTTTATAACTTCTCTTGTTGAATCACCGTGCTTCAGCAGAAGTAGTTAAGCTCAAATTAAAGAGAGATTTACTGTTCACTTCATCAAGCAGTTGTTGTAATTTTCTTGAAAAAAAAATCATTGAAAATCAAATGAAGGCCGTGTTCACGTAGATTCATTAATCCGGAGGAAGTCCAATCGATGACAAATTCTTGTTTTACCCACAGTGTTATGACAAGTGAACGAATATTTGCTTTTGATCGGACTTATTTCGGTCTTACTTCGGATTAGCACTGGAGTGTGAACACCGCCTAAGATTGTTTTAATCGTTTCACCAACAAATACAGGAAAAAGTATATATATATATATATTCAATAAAACATATTGTGTTGAATAATTTAAAATTCATTTAAATGGAAGCCATTGGCAGGAACAGCTTCCAGTCAAATTAATTTCAAACTATTCAACCGTTTTCATGTATGGTTGTCTTGAAAATGACATATGGTGACTGGGGAGTTCATCGATCAAATTGTTAACTCGTTAATGGTATGGCTGACCAAGATGGTTTTTGACATTGTCTTGAAAAATGTCTATTTGTAGGCCACGATAAGCTGATTTTTAAAAAATTTACCACTAATGACTGGCTTGATAAACGAGCCAGTCATCCCAGTCGTAAATCTTCAAAAATAGTCTTCTCTTGACCTGCATATAGACATTGACTAGGCAGAGGTGTTGATGTTCTTAACTAGTTTTGAACATTAACCCTTTAATGACCAAGTTTGGTCCAGAAAATTCAAATATTTCCTTATTGAATGGCCTTTTGCAGACCAAGAGAAGACTATTTTTGAAAATTTACCACTAGAATGGCTGGCTCGGTTACCGAGCCAGTCATTCCAGTTGTAAATTTTCAAAAATAGTCCTCTTGTCCTGCAAATGGACATTCCTCAAGACCATTGCAGAGATGAGTTTTGGCCGACCTAGTCATGAAAGGGTTAAAGGATTAATTGATGCACTGCAATACAACATCTCAGGGATGGGTGAATAATCAATAATTGTTTTTAAATTATACAACACACATGACAGACTCATCAGAATCTGTCTGTTTTGTGAATACTCCTCCCCCAGCTCATCCCCAGATCTGTATATATGACCATCAATAAGTTAACTTCTAGCCATGGTATGAGCCGACCCATCTTATGTGACCAGATTTCCTTGCTGTTTAAGATGGCTGCTATAAGGCACTTGTACTATATTATATTATTTGTGGATATGGCTGTTGCCTTTTATAAAGGCCATCGTGTAACTTCAATTTTTAGCTCAGCTGACTTGTCAGTCAGTTGAGCTTTAGCGATCACCCACCATCCGGTATCCATCCATCCACCTGTCTGTCTCTCTGTCATAAACAATGGGAAACATTTGCCTATTTCTGAACACCAACCCTGGCTAACATGTTCATATTGCCATCTCATATCTGTGTTGAGAAAAATGGAACTGATTGGATCTCAAACTCATAGTATTTAGTTACCTCCTTTCATGTTCATTAAAAAAATCAACCAAAAATATCAAATTATGAATTATTTTAGCCATTTTGACACATGATATTGAAATGCGCATAATCCCATATTGAGCATGTTTTTCAGGAGTTTAACCATTTATCGGTCAAGAAAATCTAAAAATATTCTTCGTTGTGAACCATTTCACAGACAAATCCCTGAGAAAAAATATTTTTTACGATATTAAACTTATTCTGTTGAATATTTTGAAATTAATTTGACTGAAAGACGGCCGCAACTTCTTTCAGTCAAATTAATTTCAAAATATTCATGGGTTTTCGTGTATAGTGGCCTTGAAAATGAGATATCGGGACTTCATCAGTGAAATGGTCAATAATAAATGTCTGTTCTGGGCCAAGAGGAGACGATTTTTGAAAATGAAAATCAGTGGTAAATTGGCTCAAAAATAGACAATTTCGCAAGACCACTGCATAGGCCAGTTTTAGCTGACCTGAACATTAAATTATTATGTCTTAAGCAGCTGATGGTCAAAGTGTCCTTGAGCCTATTGTTAATACAGTTTTAGTATGCCCAGACGCAAAATAAACAATGGACAAGGTATTATGTGATTGTACAAGTCTATTGTACTTGTGCTGGTAGAAGTAACCTATAAAAATGGATGTTTACCCAGAATTCAGTAAGGCGGCCATTTTAAAAATGGGTTTGTTTACACACGATTAATTGGAACAAACTTGCCATAAGAGTGTATAGGTTTATTAGCTAGTTCCTATGCACCTGTACATCTTACTGACCATTCTGTACATTAACCCTTTAACCCTCAAATTTCTTCAAGAAAATTTCAATTTTCTCGGAAAATGGCCATTTGCAGATCAAGAGAAGACTATTTTTAGAAATTTACCACTGGGATGACTGGCTCGGTTATCGAGCCAGTCATTCCAGTGGTAAAATTTTTTAAATACTCTTCTCTTGATCGACAAATGTACATTTCTCAAGACCACTGCAGACATGGCAAAAGTGGTTTTTGGTTGCCTTGAGTGGTAAATGGTTAAGCCTTACATCTGATAAATTCATGTCAATACAGAGGTCTAGTTATGTTGTTTTGGTTGCCTTGAGTGGTAAATGGTTAATCCTTACATCTGATAAATTCATGTCAATACAGAGGTCTAGTTATGTTGTTTTGGTTGCCTTGAGTGGTAAATGGCTAATCCTTACATCTGATAAATTCATGTCAATACAGAGGGTTAGTTATGTTGTTTTGGTTGCCTTGCGTGGTAAATGGTTAATCCTTACATCTGATAATTTCATGTCAATACAGAGGTCTAGTTATGTTGTTTTGGTTGCCTTGCGTGGTAAATGGTTAATCCTTACATCTGATAAATTCATGTCAATACAGGGGTCTAGTTATGTTGTTTTGGTTGTCTTGAGTGGTAAATGGTTAATCCTTACATCAGATAAATTCATGTCAATACAGAGTTCTAGTTATGTTGTTTTGGTTGCCTTGAGTGGTAAATGGGTAATCCTTACATCTGATAAATTCATGTCAATACAGAGGTCTAGTTATGTTGTTTTGGTTGCCTTGAGTGGTAAATGGTTAATCCTTACATCTGATAAATTCATGTCAATACAGATGTCTAGTTATGTTGTTTTGGTTGCCTTGAGTGGTAAATGGTTAATCCTTACATCTGATAAATTCATGTCAATACAGGGGTCTAGTTATGTTGTTTTGACTCCTTGAGTTTTAACTGGTTAATCCTTACATCTGATAAATTCATGTCAATACAGAGGTCTAGTTATGTTGTTTTGGTTGCCTTGAGTGGTAAATGGTTAATCCTTACATCTGATAAATTCATGTCAATACAGGGGTCTAGTTATGTTGTTTTGGCTGCTTGAGTGTTAAAGGGTTAATCCTTACATCTGATAAATTCATGTCAATACAGAGGTCTAGTTATGTTGTTTTGGCTCCTTGAGTGGTAAATGGTTAATCCTTACATCTGATAAATTCATGTCAATACAGAGGTCTAGTTATGTTGTTTTGGTTGCCTTGAGTGGTAAATGGTTAATCCTTACATCTGATAAATTCATGTCAATACAGAGGTCTAGTTATGTTGTTTTGGTGGCCTTGAGTGGTAAATGGTTAATCCTTACATCTGATAAATTCATGTCAATACAGGGGTCTAGTTATGTTGTTTTGGCTCCTTGAGTGGTAAATGGTTAATCCTTACATCTGATAAATTCATGTCAATACAGGGGTCTAGTTATGTTGTTTTGGCTCCTTGAGTGTTAAATGGTTAATCCTTACATCTGATAAATTCATGTCAATACAGAGGTCTAGTTATGTTGTTTTGGCTCCTTGAGTGTTAAATGGTTAATCCTTACATCAGATAAATTCATGTCAATACAGGGGTCTAGTTATGTTGTTTTGGCTCCTTGAGTGTTAAATGGTTAATCCTTACATCTGATAAATTCATGTCAATACAGAGGTCTAGTTATGTTGTTTTGGTTGTCTTGAGTGGTAAATGGTTAATCCTTACATCTGATAAATTCATGTCAATACAGAGGTCTAGTTATGTTGTTTTGGCTCCTTGAGTGTTAAATGGTTAATCCTTACATCTGATAAATTCATGTCAATACAGAGGTCTAGTTATGTTGTTTTGGTGGCCTTGAGTGGTAAATGGTTAATCCTTACATCTGATAAATTCATGTCAATACAGAGGTCTAGTTATGTTGTTTTGGCTCCTTGAGTGTTAAAGGGTTAATCCTTACATCTGATAAATTCATGTCAATACAGAGGTCTAGTTATGTTGTTTTGGCTCCTTGAGTGTTAAAGTGTTAATCCTTACATCTGATAAATTCATGTCAATACAGAGGTCTAGTTATGTTGTTTTGGTTGCCTTGAGTGGTAAATGGTTAATCCTTACATCTGATAAATTCATGTCAATACAGAGGTCTAGTTATGTTGATTTGGTTGCCTTGAGTGGTAAATGGTTAATCCTTACATCTGATAAATTCATGTCAATACAGAGGTCTAGTTATGTTGTTTTGGCTCCTTGAGTGTTAAATGGTTAATCCTTACATCTGATAAATTCATGTCAATACAGAGGTCTAGTTATGTTGTTTTGGTGGCCTTGAGTGGTAAATGGTTAATCCTTACATCTGATAAATTCATGTCAATACAGAGGTCTAGTTATGTTGTTTTGGCTCCTTGAGTGTTAAAGTGTTAATCCTTACATCTGATAAATTCATGTCAATACAGAGGTCTAGTTATGTTGTTTTGGTTGCCTTGAGTGGTAAATGGTTAATCCTTACATCTGATAAATTCATGTCAATACAGAGGTCTAGTTATGTTGATTTGGTTGCCTTGAGTGGTAAATGGTTAATCCTTACATCTGATAAATTCATGTCAATACAGGGGTCTAGTTATGTTGTTTTGGTTGCCTTGAGTGGTAACGGGTTAATCCTTACATCTGATAAATTCATGTCAATACAGAGGTCTAGTTATGTTGTTTT
This sequence comes from Chaetoderma sp. LZ-2023a, assembly GCA_034401795.1. Lineage (NCBI taxonomy): Eukaryota > Metazoa > Mollusca > Caudofoveata > Chaetodermatida > Chaetodermatidae > Chaetoderma > Chaetoderma sp. LZ-2023a. Next base: position 46,966,290 of record CM067362.1, read on the forward strand.
GGCTCCTTGAGTGTTAAATGGTTAATCCTTACATCTGATAAATTCATGTCAATACAGAGGTCTCATTATGTTGTTTTGGCTCCTTGAGTGTTAAAGGGTTAATCCTTACATCTGATAAATTCATGTCAATACAGAGGTCTAGTTATGTTGTTTTGGTTGCCTTGAGTGGTAAATGGTTAATCCTTACATCTGATAAATTCATGTCAATACAGAGGTCTAGTTATGTTGTTTTGGCTCCTTGAGTGTTAAAGGGTTAATCCTTACATCTGATAAATTCATGTCAATACAGAGGTCTAGTTATGTTGTTTTGGCTCCTTGAGTGTTAAAGTGTTAATCCTTACATCTGATAAATTCATGTCAATACAGAGGTCTAGTTATGTTGTTTTGGTTGCCTTGAGTGGTAAATGGTTAATCCTTACATCTGATAAATTCATGTCAATACAGAGGTCTAGTTATGTTGATTTGGTTGCCTTGAGTGGTAAATGGTTAATCCTTACATCTGATACATTCATGTCAATACAGAGGTCTAGTTATGTTGTTTTGGTGGCCTTGAGTGGTAAATGGTTAATCCTTACATCTGATAAATTCATGTCAATACAGAGGTCTAGTTATGTTGTTTTGGCTCCTTGAGTGTTAAAGTGTTAATCCTTACATCTGATAAATTCATGTCAATACAGAGGTCTAGTTATGTTGTTTTGGTTGCCTTGAGTGGTAAATGGTTAATCCTTACATCTGATAAATTCATGTCAATACAGAGGTCTAGTTATGTTGATTTGGTTGCCTTGAGTGGTAAATGGTTAATCCTTACATCTGATAAATTCATGTCAATACAGGGGTCTAGTTATGTTGTTTTGGTTGCCTTGAGTGGTAACGGGTTAATCCTTACATCTGATAAATTCATGTCAATACAGAGGTCTAGTTATGTTGTTTTGGCTCCTTGAGTGTTAAATGGTTAATCCTTACATCTGATAAATTCATGTCAATACAGAGGTCTCATTATGTTGTTTTGGCTCCTTGAGTGTTAAAGGGTTAATCCTTACATCTGATAAATTCATGTCAATACAGAGGTCTAGTTATGTTGTTTTGGTTGCCTTGAGTGGTAAATGGTTAATCCTTACATCTGATAAATTCATGTCAATACAGAGGTCTAGTTATGTTGTTTTGGTTGCCTTGAGTGGTAAATGGTTAATCCTTACATCTGATAAATTCATGTCAATACAGAGGTCTAGTTATGTTGATTTGGTTGCCTTGAGTGGTAAATGGTTAATCCTTACATCTGATAAATTCATGTCAATACAGGGGTCTAGTTATGTTGTTTTGGTTGCCTTGAGTGGTAACGGGTTAATCCTTACATCTGATAAATTCATGTCAATACAGAGGTCTAGTTATGTTGTTTTGGCTCCATGAGTGTTAAATGGTTAATCCTTACATCTGATAAATTCATGTCAATACAGAGGTCTCGTTATGTTGTTTTGGCTCCTTGAGTGTTAAATGGTTAATCCTTACATCTGATAAATTCATGTCAATACAGAGGTCTAGTTATGTTGTTTTGGTGGCCTTGAGTGGTAAATGGTTAATCCTTACATCTGATAAATTCATGTCAATACAGAGGTCTAGTTATGTTGTTTTGGCTCCTTGAGTGTTAAAGTGTTAATCCTTACATCTGATAAATTCATGTCAATACAGAGGTCTAGTTATGTTGTTTTGGTTGCCTTGAGTGGTAAATGGTTAATCCTTACATCTGATAAATTCATGTCAATACAGAGGTCTAGTTATGTTGATTTGGTTGCCTTGAGTGGTAAATGGTTAATCCTTACATCTGATAAATTCATGTCAATACAGGGGTCTAGTTATGTTGTTTTGGTTGCCTTGAGTGGTAACGGGTTAATCCTTACATCTGATAAATTCATGTCAATACAGAGGTCTAGTTATGTTGTTTTGGCTCCTTGAGTGTTAAATGGTTAATCCTTACATCTGATAAATTCATGTCAATACAGAGGTCTCATTATGTTGTTTTGGCTCCTTGAGTGTTAAAGGGTTAATCCTTACATCTGATAAATTCATGTCAATACAGAGGTCTAGTTATGTTGTTTTGGTTGCCTTGAGTGGTAAATGGTTAATCCTTACATCTGATAAATTCATGTCAATACAGAGGTCTAGTTATGTTGTTTTGGCTCCTTGAGTGTTAAATGGTTAATCCTTACATCTGATAAATTCATGTCAATACAGAGGTCTAGTTATGTTGATTTGGTTGCCTTGAGTGGTAAATGGTTAATCCTTACATCTGATAAATTCATGTCAATACAGAGGTCTAGTTATGTTGTTTTGGCTCCTTGAGTGTTAAATGGTTAATCCTTACATCTGATAAATTCATGTCAATACAGAGGTCTCATTATGTTGTTTTGGCTCCTTGAGTGTTAAAGGGTTAATCCTTACATCTGATAAATTCATGTCAATACAGAGGTCTAGTTATGTTGTTTTGGTTGCCTTGAGTGGTAAATGGTTAATCCTTACATCTGATAAATTCATGTCAATACAGAGGTCTAGTTATGTTGTTTTGGTGGCCTTGAGTGGTAAATGGTTAATCCTTACATCTGATAAATTCATGTCAATACAGAGGTCTAGTTATGTTGTTTTGGCTCCTTGAGTGGTAAATGGTTAATCCTTACATCTGATAAATTCATGTCAATACAGAGGTCTAGTTATGTTGTTTTGGCTCCTTGAGTGTTAAAGGGTTAATCATAAAAACATATCATATTATTGGTTACTTAACCCTTTAACCCTTGAATATATTCAAGAAAATATAAATTTTCTAATAGAAAATGTCCGTTTGCAGATGAAGATAAGACTATTTTTGTAAATTTACCACTGCAATGACTGGCTCGGTTATAACCGAGCCAGTCATTCCAGTGGTAAAATTTCAAAAATAGTCTTCTTGGTCTGCAAATGGACATTTCTCAAGACCACTGAAGAAGCCGTTTTGGTTGATACGAGTGTTAAAGGGTTAATGTCTATTTTCACGCCAACATGAGAGTATTTGTTGGAACGCATCACTGGAAAGTTGTAACGTTGAACTTCATGGACCCAGCAATGGAGGAATCCGGTTTTAGCTATGCCCCGCCCCCTCTCTAGCTAAGATCCAGCCACACTTCACCTGTGTTGGGATTGATCGAGCTTCGAACTCCCTAGCTATCAATTTCCAGAAACCTATACGTGTAAGCTGTTGACGATGTTAAAACTAATTTGACAGGGTGCTGTTGTTGCCTAAGGCTTATTCAGGTTTAAATTAGTTTTAAAATATTCAACAGAATGTTTATTAAATAGTAAAGACACAATTTGTACAACAACATTAAGCATTCGAACTTAGCTACGTCAATTATGACATAATTGATTATGACATCATCCTACACATCACATAGTTGTCATATGGTTGAGTGAGAAACAGGAATCCTCCCTTCCTGTGGTATTTTACCTGTCTTCACTTGGCCTGTAGATAGACATTTCTCAAGATAAGTACAGAAACAGATTTTGGCTAGTTTGATATGTAAAAATCTAATTTCTGCTTATTTTATTATTAGTCTACTCAATTCAGTATAGACATGAAACCTGCTGAGTAATTTTGGAAACTATTTTTCTGAAAGTTGTTTCAACAAAATTCTCACAAATAGTTCTGAATATTTAACAAAGATTTAACCCTTTCAATGACAAATCCCTGAAAATGTAAATTCTTTACGATCAGCATATTCTGTTGAATATATTGAAATTAGGAGCTTCCAGAAAAGATTAATTTCAAAGTATTCAACAGTTGCCAAGTATGGTTGCCTTGAAAATGAGATATTGGGAAATCATTGGTGAAAGGGTTAATGATATTCTGTTTAGTGTTACAGATAAACAGAATTTGTAATGGAGGATTGCAGTTTGTCCATCAATCATATGACGTCATAATCAACTACGCAACAGCACTCAGTCAAATTAGTTTCAAAATATTCAACAGCTTACCTGTAATTGAGATTCAGAGAGTGCAGGGATTGATTGATCCCAACACGGGCAAAGTGTGGCTGTATCTTAGCTAGAGATGGGCGGGGCATAGCTAAAACTGGATTCCTCCATTGTACATAATATTACTCCAGTCATCTCAGCTAGCGCAGTTGTGGACCTTTAACACTCAAATCAGCCAAAAGCGGCTTCGGCAGTGGTCTTGCGAAATATCAACTTGCAGACCAAGAGAAGACAATTTTTGAAAATATACAATTGAAATGACTGGCTCGATAACCGAAAGAACAGAAGAAAATATTTAACAGAATTATTATTAAATAGTAAATCTTTCAAAAACATACAATTCGTACACTTGAAGACTATTCAACGTTCATGACAGAACTAGATACATCATTCATTATGCATTTTGATTGTGACATCAGCGTATATCTAATTGATTATGTTGTCATATTTGAATGACAGATCAGATCTGTCCATTGTCATGTATCCGCTGTCTGTCACCAATTGTGACATGATTAGACACTTGTTGATGAATCAACATCAAATGTGGCAGATAAATTTCTTTTAACATTATTCTTTTGTGTCAACTTAACCCTTTAATTGTCAAACTGACCAAAAAACATCTTTGCGCTGGTCTTCAGACATGGCTATTTGAAAGGCCTCGAGAAGAGTATTTTTGAATATTTACCACTAGAATGACTGGCTCAATAACCGAGCCAGTCATTCTAGTTGTAAATTTTCAAAAATGCTCTCGGCCTGCAGATAGACACTGGTTAAGTAAAAAATGTAATTTTCTTTACCATTACCCCTTTAATTGTTAAGCTGGCGACAAAAAATTCAGTGGTAAATTTACAAAACTAGTCTTCTAAAATTAAAACATCTTGAAAACTATTGACCATAAAAATGTTTAATTGATATATCAAGTAGTATTTTGTGCATGTTGAGGCGCTGTTGACAGGAGAGGGTTAAATAACAGAGTTAGGGTTATTAGATTTTTGGCAGTTAATGAAAAAAGCACTTAATTCTGATACGCTTTCAGGGGATGATCACAATCTTAAAATTAGCCCAGAATCAAAATTCATTATCGTTGCCAAGCAGCAATCTTGAATATGTGTTTCCTTCTGATATCGTGACGTAAATGGCCTTTAATGGTCCAGATTTGTTTATAGAACCAGTCATTCCAGTGGTAAATTTTCAAAAACGTTTTCTCTTACCCTTTAAAAAGACATTCATCAAGACCACTGCAGACTAGTGAAGAGGCCGGTTTCGCCGGCTTGACCATTAAAGGGTTAAACGTGTAAAAATTGCCTATGGCAGCAACAGTTTCCAGTCAAATTAGTTTCAAAATATTCAACAGCTTTGGTGTCTTGAAATTCAGACAGTGGCATTTCAAGGGTTAACCCTTACACCGACAACTCCCTGAAAAAAGTAAATTCTTTGAGATAAAAAAAATTATTCTGTTGAATATTTTAAAATTAATTGGGCGGGAAGATGTTGCAGCAACTGCTTCCAGTCAAATTAGTTTCAAAATATTCAACAGTTTTCCTGTATGGTAATGTTGAAAATGAGATATGGGGAATTTATCGATGAAAGGGTTAATGGTTAACATGATGACAGAAGTGTGTGATATCACTGATCCCATTTTCACATATGAATTATAATCATATCTTGCAGAGATAACAGGTCAGAATATTGTATATATTTAGACAATTTTTTGCAACGTCATTGAATTATTTAAACCACTGACTACGACGTTCTAGACTTCATCTATTGTTTCTGATTTTGCTACAGAAATTATTCAGAGCACGATATCAGTACAGATGTCTCAACATTTAGAAAGTGAAAGAGTGAGGTGGTACGAATGTATACTGAAGCTAAACCAGACGCGGATTCTGGCGATCCTTCAACAGAATATTTAGATGCTCTGAGAGCAAAAATGTTAAGAAAAGCAACCATTTTTTATGGTGAAAATTTGTGATAGGGAAATTGTTTTCAGTGATTGGAAGTACATTTTTAATTAGAATCAAATCCTTCAGAATTTAGAATCATTTAACTATGTATTTTTTTGGCATAATTTTACACTTGTTTCGTATTCTATAGCAGATTTTACATTTTTTACCAAAATGTGTGAGATTTACTGATGGCTGCATGCTAATGAGTGTCACTGAATGTGTGACGGCGGAGAGTGTTCAATATAAATATCTTTATCAGATGACCCTTTAAAGGTCAAATTTGGTCAGAAAAATCTAAATATTTGCTTATTGAATGTACATTTGCAGGTCAAGAGGACTATTTGTTTTTTAATTCATTGGAATTACTGGCTTGGTTATCGAGCCAGACATTCCAGTTGTAAATTTTCAAAAATAGTCCTCTTGGCCTGCAAATGGACATTTCTCAAGAGCACTGCGGAGGCTGTTTTTTGGCGGCTTGACCATTTAAGGGTTAAGCTGACCATATGTGAAGCGGAACATTTTCACAAATGTCATGCAGCTTGTCATGTGTGGCATTGTAACGGAAGACAACGGCTTGACTTGCAGCCTGTCTAGGTATAGTAAAGAGGCAATTAAATTTAAAATTTCTTTACCAGATGTCAATTCTTTTTCCCAACTCCATCACTGATAAATTCCCCATATCTTATGCTCAAGGCAACCATATAGCGATACTGTTGAATATTTTGAATTTAATTTGACTGAAAGCTGTTGCTGCCTGACTCAGCAACGGCTTGTCGTCAAATTAATTTTCAGAATATTGAACAGAATACGTTTTATATTGTAAAGAATATACTTTTTTCACGGAATAAATCATTGAAATGGTAAATATGCCAGATCTTAAGGAAATTGGTAACATTATAGTCTCTTTAGAATTCAGTTTGTCATCTGTATTTTGGTATTACTACATAATTATTAAGTCTAGCAATCCTATTGTTATTTTTAATAAGTTTATTATTTAAAATGATGACTTGCCTTTCTCCAATAATATTGACATATATAGGACACTACCAGAAATAATATGGTTATGAAAAGACTGCGCTTGAGCAACAATAAGGCCTTAATTATGTGAGAATTGTTATTTCTAAGACTTAAACATTGCCTGTGTGTGCCTGCGTGATAAGTATTAATACCAGCTAGATTTATTATATATTACACATGTGCGAATTTTTGCACATTAAAATGCTCTTAACTTATAATTATAATAAGTATACTGTGTCTAAAGAAATATAACACAATAGTTATCAAGCTCATTATTAGTGTTTGTTGTGTTAATTCAATAATGCATTCAGCATATGTGAAAGCTTAACTGTTTCACCGATGAATTCCCAATATCTTATTTTTAACGCGGACATACAGAAAAACATGAATATTTTCAAATTAATTTGACTGGAAGACGCTGCTGATGCATGTGTGCACGCATGATCACAATACCCTATAACCCTTTCTTGATGAATCTGGCTTATGCAGTGCCCTTGAGGAATATCCATTTGCAAGCCAAGTGAAGACTATTTTAGAAAATTTACCACAGGACTGACTGGCTTGATAACTGAGCCAGTCATTCCAGTGGTAAATTTACACAAAAAAATCTCTTGGCCTGCAAATGAGCATTCAATAAGCAAATTCTTTGATTTTCTGATCAAATTTAGTCGTTAAGGGGTGAGGGTAATAACACAAGTAGTCTGACACATCAGTGTTGGCAGAGCTTGACAAAATCGTTCTCACATGGGACAAACCATCTTCATGTTGTAAGATTGAGACCTTCAGATTTCACAAGTTATGTGTTGCACTTTTACCTTGCAACATTGATGTAGTTCTTTTACTGACAACAGAAAACTTCAGGTAGAGAGAGAGGGAGGGGGAAGGTAGATGTGTAATTTGGCACTACTAAAACAACTTTAATAACTACACAACTTGACTGAATAGATATTGATTGGTAAGTAAATATATAAAATAAATTAATAAGCAAATCAAGCAAGCAGGCAGGTCTGTAAGTATGTCTTCATGTGAAATGCAAACTCGGTAAGTGAGATTCCGGGATAGATTCAGAGCTAGCATCAAACTGGCTCCTCTGCTCAGGTTACCACGCCCTGTTTAGTTGGTCACACTAATTAAAGAGGCATATATGGATAACAATATACAACACTTTTCCCTTTGTACAAAGATGAATATGTACAGTTGCACCAAGAAATGTAAGTCGTGAAGTAAATCTGGATAGGTAATTTCCTAATGGAATATAGAACCATATATCTCCATATCCAGGAAACGAAAATGACTATGATGTAGATTATATTGAGTATGAACTTGTAACATTCCATAAATCCAAATAGGTATTGAATATGAATAGAGAACACTATAGATCCAGATAAGGTATTGAATATGAATAGAGAACACTATAGATCCAGATAAGGTATTGAATATGAATATAACACATGATAGATCCAAACGAGGTATATGTAGGCGAGTAGTGTATGTAGTAGTCTATGAGCTATGTGGGTTTGGTGTGTGTTGGGGGGGGGGGGTGTGTGAGGTGTTCCTTTTATGCACCGGTTTTGTAGAATTAACCAGAATAGATTCATTGTCAATGGTATCCATGTCAATGGGTGGGAATGTCATTTCGGGCATCAATTCAAGTTTGTCCGCATTTCTAATGCTTCCATCAGCAAATTCAAAAGTATACTGGTTATGTTTCGTACAACCTTTATCGGTTTACTGAATTTGGACTTCCCTTTATGAACATGTAAAGGAATCCTGAAACAAACATGATCACCGATATTAATCCTTGGATCCTTAGCATTTCATTTCTTATCTATAGCATTTTGTATACTCTTGATTGGAATGCAGTGTCTTTCTAACTGCTGAATCATTTATTGTGACAGGTTTCATAATGTCCAATTTGCTACCATATTTCCTACCATATAGTAGTTCTGAAGGTCTTTTTCCTGTGGTGCAATGGGTAAGTAGAACGCTAACCGAATAACAGTTCACATGTAGCTTGCTTCCATGGTTTGTGTTCGAGGACAGCTATCTGTAGACCTTTGAGTACATGGTTACAGCATTCAACTTCACCATTAGCTTTAGGGTTGTAAACCGTTGTACAACAATGTTTAATTCCATATTTATGAAGATACTCCTGAAGTTTGTCACTTGTAAAAACTAATCCATTTTTTTACACGTTCAAGCGGAAATCCATGATGTGTAAACACACTGACAGATCTCCGTAACAGTGGATGTTGTAACGGTATTTGCATAAGGAATTTCTGGCCATTTGCTGTAATAGTCGATAAGTACTATCGCATATTTTTCATTATGACGGGCATTATTGTATGGTCCCATAACATAAATGGCTAACTTTTGCAATGGGCCATCTGGCCATTCAACCAGTGGTTATGTGACGACTGACATGTACTGCAATTTCTTATTGCCATTTCCATTGCACTATTCATACATGGCCACCAATAGAGCTATCGCAATCGTTGCTTGGTATGCACTATTTCTTGGTGTGCTTCATGTGCAATGTTTGAGACAATAGTGGAACGACAGAGGAGCAATAATCTGATCATTGGAACGTACTATGCAATTGTTTCATTCACATAGTTTATCACTAATAGCAAAGTAAGGCAAAAGTTCAGGTTTCAGTTGTATTTTACTTCGCCGACCATGTTGGATATAAGAAAATATCCTTTGCATCATGTCGTTAGATGTCATAGCATTTGGTAGTTCATATAAAGAAATTGAAGATTCATCACAATGAATTGTTGACACAATTTCATCAGCATTGTCAACCTCATCAGCATGGAATAGCAAGAGCAACCTCGATAATGCATCAGCAGGTGAGTTATCTTTGCTTGGTCTGTAGACAACAGAGAATATATATTGCATATGTCAAGCATTCTAGCGTGATATGTGCATAGGTTGTCTGCCAGCACCTTTACTACTAAGCAATATAGTTAAAGCTTGGTGATCAGTCCTCAACGTGAAATCGACGACCACGTAAGTATATGTGCCACCTTTCACAAGCCCACAAGCATGAGAGTGCTTCCTATTCACCAATCGAGTATTTCCATTCGGATTCCGCTTGTGTACGCAAAGCAAATGCAGTGGGTTGTTTTATACCATCCTGTATTTGGGACAAAACCATAGCCAAACAATAGGCAGAAGCATCTGTGAAGACGAAAGTTTCACATTTTGAATCAAAATAATGCCAGTACAGGTATTTGTATCATGATCTGTTTAAGAATATCGGAACTCTGTTGTGCTTTCATATTCCAACCGTACTTTTGTATCTTTCCCAATCAGTTCTCTTAATGGTTCACATACGTATGCAAAAATCATAAATAGTATGAAGTAATTCCCAGGTAGGAAGTAAGGTCGTAGCATCAGTATGAGTAGGAGCATTGATGATTGCTTCTACACGAGATGGTTCAGGTTCTAAACCATTGGCAGAAATCACATGACCTAAGTACTTGATCTCACTTACTCTGTATATGCATTTGTCTGGGTTCATTTCAAGTTGTATTCTTGAAGACAGGTTCCGGGATAGATTCAGAGCCAGAGTCAAATTGGCTCCTCTGCTCATGTTACCAAACCCTTGCAAGTTGGTCAGAGGCATATATGGAGAGCAGTATGCAAGAGCATGATGTGGCCCAACCAAGTCGATGATATGGGCGTCGATGCTGATTGGTCTACAGCTGTCACGTGACCTCAAACATGCCTCATTGCACCTGTCAATCATCAGCATGTGCCTGAACATATACATCTCTGAAAACCACTAAGATATGGGTGGAGATTCTGATTGGATAAGAGGTGTTTGATGTCATCTCATTTGCATATTAGGTAATGCCTGCATGACCATATACTGGCATGGGTGGATACCTAGCGGAGGCGGTAGCTTAGGTGGTAATGAGCAGAGCTGTGAAACTGGCGACCCCGGAATCGCGTCTCTGGAAGGCCAACTGACGATCGCTGGAAACATAGGCAATCTCCTTCACTCCTCGTTGCCTCTTCACCCAGGAGTATAAATGGGTACCAGTGTAAAAGCTGGGGAAGTTACCAATAATAGACTGAAATAAAACCAGCGTAGAAAGGCGTGAATGGGACTTGGAATCAGGGACTCAATAGACGCCAATCAAACCAATAACTTCCCATTTCAAATCAATAAATCTGTGTCACCACCCATGTCCATATATGGTCACGTGGACGTGGCCTAATATGCAACTCCCATGACATCAGGTCATGTGACCACCTCTCAGCCAATCAGAATTGATGCCCATAACGTAGCCCTTCTACTGCTGTCTACATAGCCTTGTGAGCCCTACCACTTGAGGGAGAGCTACATAAAGGAATACTAACCTTTCTCATGCAAATGATACATCAGAATTTTGTCGAGAAAGAAATTCTAGAAAGGCAATTGGCTGTGAAATTAACAACATCCAGTTGCTAGACTGTAAACCTGAAGAAAATTATTCAGCAATATGAACTTTCATTGACATACTCCCTTCTAGAAACACCCAAACAAAGTCAACATGGGAGAGGATCGTCATGTCGAATGTAAAAAACTACTGGGAGAACAGATTAAAGAATGGAGCTGCTAATAAGAGCATGCCGCAATACCTGAACGTGGATACCTATAAAACTGGTACACCACACAGCATGAGGAAGCTGCAAAAGCGATAAAACCTCAGTTTACAGAGGTACAGTCAAATTGAGACTACTCGTACAAAGATATTGAAACAAAGATGTCAGGCGGATCAGATTTTGCTCATTGTTTTAGATTGCATTTCCATTGAACTGCTAGTTTGAGCCAATTAGCAGGATTCGATTGCAGTTCTACTTACGTACATGTAGGACTTCCTTTTTTCCAATGTTTACATATCATGTTTCAGAAATGTACAAATGTTTGCTGTTCAATAGCATAGCTAGATCAGGTCTATAGTAAGTACCCGGCAAACGAACACATTTAGCTGAACACGTTTTATACTGGAATGCGTTTGTTGAATGATGGTTGTCATTTAACTATTCATTGGAGATGAGCGTGAATTTCAGACGGTGTGGCTTTTTTTAGGTTCCAGATTTGCATAACAAATGGCAGTTATCCCGACATGTTAACCCTTCTATTTTTGATAACATGTTTTGAGATTCTGGTCAAGATGTTGGCGTCTTAGAATGTGTCTGATTTTCTTTAAACGATGTTGCTAGAAGGTGTTGCAAATGCGCATTGCGATGATTTTTGGCTGTCATTTGACAGATTTCTCTGATATTCTTTGACCGATGCTTTCTTGACCAGGATGTCTAAGAGAATTTAGGATTAGTATGGGAGCATGTCATTCTGAAGCAATGTTCAGACACAGACCTGCTGACCCAAGCAGCATGTATCTTGTACATGTTTTTCCTTGGAAGACATTTTCATAAAACAAGTCTTGTCAGAAAATCATTCTCTTGGCATCTGTTCTCATACGTGTACATATCTACAATTATATGTCCCGTTTATGTGTGCTCTTGCTAACTTTGTTAAAAACTTATAATTGTAGGCAAAAGTTTCTGGGAGTTTTTGATTGAAGAACTTGATTCTTTGACGTTAATTAGCTTAGTACAGCGACTTCGATTAATTTGACACTTTTAATTTTTGTGCTCTCACCATATAATTAAATTTAATCACGATGATGATGTATATTGCTCTGCTATCTGGAGAACTGCTGAAGCAGCGTGATAGTTTTTTCTTTGATCAGTACACGTTCGATGATAGTGCTCCTGTAGGTTGGTGGCACACTTATATATCGGAATTGCACTGTAATGTTTACTTCTGTTTGAAAATAGGGTAATGTCTTCATGGCCAAGATGCCTGTAAATGTATAAGACAAAGTGTAGCCCTACTGGGAACTCACTGGATCCAACACGGTAGTAGTAGTAGGTATTTCAGTACTCAGTTGTTTCTTGCAGTAACGTCCTTTCACAGTGCAAGGCATAGCAGAGGCCCCAAGCCAGGCTTTCTAAATGTGGTATGAGAGACTCGGCTAAATAGGAATCTCCTCGGCAGTCCAGCACGAGTTGGATGAACATTGTTCCTTTGGATCTACCATCATTAATAGTTCTTTCGCAGCATCTACCACAGCGTCTTTAAGCAGTCTTTTCATGTCTGAGGTGACGGGCTTCTGGATGTGTTCGAGGCATGAACATCTAGAGATGAAGTGTATTCAGTCTTCTGCGCCATCTTTACACAATGGACAATCCGCCTTCACATTGTGTTGATTAAATCTGCTTTTATTTGCTTGTAGGGTGTACGTGCCGAGGAGCAATGTGCATTTGATTGATGCTTTGGTGATGGATAGGCATTCGTAACCAGTACTGGCCCATACAGGGTACACTTTTCCTACTGACAGGTTCTTAATGTTCAGGAACTTTAGGAAAGTCTTTGTCTGTGCGTCAGCTTTAAGCTTTTTCCCCGTGTATGTTGATGGCACGTGTTACAGCTCCTTTCCATGAATCCTTATTCGGTTGTTGCTCAATGATATTGTGTGCATCAGGAAGATTGTACTGATCAAGGATTCCAGTGGTGGCTGTGAACCAGCTGTGTGATGTCTTTGTTTTCGTGGCCAATTGCCTTAGCAAAATGCTATATTCAATGGATCCATCCATGGTCCCTGATGATGTTACTGAATGCAGTGAGCATGCATTTATGTACTTCAGGAAGCCTACTGATCAAGGATTCCAGTGGTGGCTGTGAACCAGCTGTGGGATGTCTTTGTTTTCGTGGGCAATTGCCGTAGCAAAATGTTATATTCAATGGATCCATGGTCCCTGATGATGTTACTGAATGCAGTGAGCATGCATTTATGTACTTCTCCCTGGACTTGTATTTAACTGAGCATCAAATATACTGAAGCATCTGCTGTTCTGTCTTGCAGATGTTGGATTTGCCATACCAGTTGCTTATGGAGCTTGTCCGCTTGGGCTAGGTCCTTCATTGTTAGTCATATTGTGTCGAGACCGTATATAAGGCGATGGCTGACATAAATATTTAGAAGGTGGTTAGAGACTTTCGGGTTGAGTCCATTTGCCCCCATGAAGGCCTGCACCCATAAGAGTATATACTGGTTTATGTGCCATGCAGTTATTCATTCGACAATGACTTTCTGTCCCATATTTGGAGGTGCTGTCCCTGGTAATTCCTAAGTGTGTTACAGTATTTTCAATTGGTATGGGTGAACCATTGAACTGAAGATCTGGAAGGGTACTGTTGCTGTAAAGCAAACAACTGATGATTTGGCTTCTCTGATGATATAATGTTCATGGTTCGCATAGTCTTGCTGTATACAGAGAAGTGACTGCAGGTCTTCGATAGTACCAGCTACGAGGCACACATCGTCTGCAACAGTCGGATAACTGCAGTGAGAAGTACCGATCTTGCTACCTATGATGTTGTCGAGCAATGGCTTGATAAATAGCGTGTAGGCAGTCGGAGACCATACTCATCCTTGTCGTACTCCTTGTTGTTAGTGTAAACTTATTGATAGTGTTGCATCCCATTTCACGCATATCTGTGTACCAATCTTTCATTAGGAGCCAATCGCTGCCTTCTATGTGTATTTGATGAAGTTTCCGGAGCATGGACTCGTGCCAGACTACATTGAACGCCTTTGGTGCGTCTAAGAAGGCAATGTAGAGGGGGTAGTCAATTGTCGTTGGCCTCAGCAATCAATTAAGTTAGGATTATAGCGGCGTTAAAGGAAAATGTACCCTTGGTGAAGCCTTTCTGAAGTGGATTATGGGCATTGCTTACGAGAGATTCGACTAGTCAGAGATGTACCTTCTCTACTATCTTCCCCATTATGCTGGTAATAGTAATTTTTCGGTAGGAGCTGGGGTCCTGCTTAGGCTTGCCTTCTCTTTGTAGATTGGCGTAATTTGTCCTACTTTAAAGGTTTCTGGAATTTTCCTTTGGACAAGGACTTTGTTGATTATTACAGTTATTGTTAATATAATGACATTCCCCCCCCCCCCCCTATTTTAGATGGTCACTGGTGATGTTGAGGTGGTCAGCTGGTTTGCCAGTTTTTAGACCGCTAATAATCTCATCAACAGTATCTGCCATGACTTGTGGTGGTGGCTCGGTGCTAAGTTCATTAATTTCTTCAGGTAGAAGGGGTCAAGCATAATTTGCCACGTGTAGTCTGGGTCGAAACCTGGGTCTTCAAGAGGTGTAGCAAGTTGTCTGAAGTATTCTGCCAATCCATCTCTAATCTCATCCGATCAGACATGTTGTGGGAACTGATGCACCCTCTTTTCGTTGTTAACTGATGAGTTTGTAGAATATGTGTTTGTCGTATTCGTCAGCCTGCATTATATCTTCGTACTTGTCCTTCCTTATTACTGCCTCTTGTTGACACTGTGAAGACCTTAGTCGCTTTTGGGCGAGATTCATTTTCTGAACAAATCACTGTTTCCATTGGTTGAGCGTCCAGCAGTTTTTCACTTCCAGTCTGTTTGCGATCACGACACAGTGCCTTGATGCTAGTGGACCAGTTGTATCGTCGTTTTCAATTTTTTTGTGGATTTTGCTTGTAGCATTCTTTGGCTGTAGTTTGGATGATGTCACAGTAGTTAATAATGCCGAGATTTAGGCTTTCAGCCGCTTGCATACAATTCTGATGTTGATTGAAGGGTGGGAGTCGCTCATTTAAAAGATACTGGTATTTATGTATATTTACATTGTCCCATTTAATTTTATTGGTTGGGAGCTTGGTTGGAGATGTGCTTTTGGTTGTTTATTTTTTTAATTTTTAATAAGGAGAATTTAACCAACATCACTGATAAAAATTAAAAACTAAAATATCAAGTACTTATTGGCAAACTAATTTAAACTTATTAAACAATGTCTTACAGGCTAAAACTGATAAATCATTAACAGTATAAACCTCAAAATATTGTTTTCTAAATATAAACTAGTGCATTATCAAATTTTCATTTTTCACCTTTACCTGTATCGATGATCTTGATTATGTAGCTTTTAACCATGCTATTACATCTGACAAACAGACTTCCAAACCCTCTATCGTGCCTTTGGTACAGCAACTCTGTCTTGATAAATCAAGAGGAAGGTCTGGTTAGGTGTCACATAAGGTCTGGTTGATAAATATATTAAAATGCTTTAATTTTAAATCGTTTTGGACACTGCATTTGCCAAGAGAGTATTAAGAAAAAATAACAATAAAAATGAAAATTTTTGCTTCCTACGTCATAAGAAATGCATATGATATCAACAGAAGTACCTGAAATAAAATGTTCATAGTAACAGTGTATCGGAATGACTAGATATATAAAAGATATTTTTGTAAAACTATTTTTATGAATTAAATTGTATTCAGTATTAGTAAGGATTTGAACCGTGGTACTTATGTTTATACGTTAAAGCCTCTACCTTTGGACCAATGATGATAATATCTAGCAAGTTTGTCAAAATGTCCTGGTTCCTGTATGCGAAAACTGGTACCAAATGGAATATATACTAATTTTGAAGGATGAAACATAACTAAGCATGATATTTAGATTGCACATAACGGAAATAAAAAACCTGTTATCAATTTAAGACTTATTTATATGAACAGCATACACCTTTAAATAATTGTATATAATGTACAGCAGACGACATTTTCTTTAGTAACCACTCTCCATAGCAACACATTTTAAATTGTCTCCCTTGGCTTAATAATAGTGTAGAGCTGACTCTATGAAGGTTTTTGCAAAATAAACTGCTTTCTTGTCTTGTATATATCTTAGCAACTATACATTCGATTGTTGCACAATTTTCAGCATATGGGCACATCATATTATTGGTTATATAAATATCTTACTCAAGGCACTCGTGTTAGGATGTCATGTGGTTTATGCTATAAAATTTTTTTTAATTTGAAACAAGATTACTTAGTATCTAATCAAGCATATGCAACATATCTGGCTTATAAAATAATAAACAAATGTATATTAACCAGGTTTGTCATCTTCTCAGTTTAGGTTTAGTTATATTTAGTCAAAGTTTGCTTTAGATTAGCATAGTATTACGGAACTACCAATAAATCCGAAAGAATCTTAATGCTAAAAAAGGCTCCACTAATATATGCATAATTACTCTAAGGAATTTCGAAAATTAAATGCTAAAGTGCCTGTTAATTTTGAATTCATTAGGCCTCTCATCAGCGTTCCAATGTCAAGTTCCTAAGCACCATTTCTGATTTGAATAACATGTTGGTACCCATCATAAAATTAAAATTGGGACCTATGGTGCCACTGTAATCCACTCACTAATTTAACATCTTACAATTTCGTAAACAAACAAGCTTAATCTAATTAATCTTAGGCTTAGTTATGGTTTGGCTTTTTAGCACTATGCGCTGATATTAGGTTTAGTTCAAATATGGGTTTGTTTGAGCTTTAGCTAGTTCGAGAAATATGATTACGTAGGCTTAACTATAGTTATAGATTGTATTAGCAACTGGGTGTGTGTCTGGTTTTGGTGCACTTAAAATAAAAACAATGATTTGTAGAAGGGAGAATTTAATCAACATCACTGACAAAAAATTGGATATTAAATCATTATGCATTCATAGGTCACTGATTTTAACTTATTAAATAAAATATTAAACGTTATACATGTCAGACTGTATAACCATTAACATATTATTTAATAAGTATAAATTAGTATGTCATTAAATTGTATATGCAGTCTGCCAAGTATATATATATATATATATATATATATATATATATATATATATATATTATATACGTGGCAGACCGCATATACAGTCAAAATAATAATAATAAATATATATATAAGCGGAATTGATTTTTTCGTGTACCAATATCCAGACCTTGTCCATGTCCTTGTGATGGAAGTTCCCTCTTTGTCAGACGCACCCTGGAAAAACACCAGGTATTTGAGAAAAAACGTATCGAATGAGAGCTATATCTGTATCTGTATGTGGAAATCCAGCCTCGATGGGCTCACCCCTATTCCGTAGGGTACGAACGATTCTTCAAAATGTCAATATAACACAGTCTTAAATACACGAATACACGAAATTTGCTCTGACTGAGTAGGATTAAATTAATTAATGTCAAATTGATTGCAGAGTTTTTCATTCACACATTAATAAGAAAGTTCTGTTAGTAACATTTATAACTTGTAGAAGAATAGGTAAATTTTAGATTGTGTCTGATTATCTTTGATTAGTGTTCATTGACGTATTTATACAGACACAATTGCCTCAATCAATTGTGTAGATTTGAGGTGCAAGGCATAGCAGAGAAAACGTGTAGTTTTCGCAATTTTGAGAGAATTTGCTGGGGACAGCTTAATATTCAATCTGGATATCATCATTGTATGATCAAGTATCAGCTGAGTTGTATTTTCGGGATCAGCTAATAACGTGTTGATGATGACTGGGTCATTTTCTAGGTACATGGTGGTGAGAATACTCTTCAATTATGGTTTTCTTGACTCCTCCAATGCTGTACATAATGTAAGGAAGTGATTCCTGTTCTCGGGTGTTGAATGGCAAAGTAAACACTTTTCAGAGACAACATATTGATTGAAACGGGCACGATTTGCTTGCAAGATGTATGCGCCAGTCAGAATCTTTGCCTTTATTACTGCTCGTCTAACATCCCTGGTTGTGTTGTCAAGTGAGTTCCAACAGTGGTGAACGTAGTTTACAGTGCATACATTGACATTTAAGTATTTTGTTGATGTCTTCATGACAAAGTCTTCTTTCCAGATGTTGTGTACAGCACAGTTGATGTGCTTCTCAACTTGCGCCTTCCACGCTAACTTTGCAGGCATGCTGTTAATTAGTTGGTAGACACTTGGGAGCTGATACTTATGAAGCGTTTCTTGGCATTTCATAAACCAACTATTGCTCTTAATGTTCTTTACAGCAAGTTGTCTGGCTGCTATCTGGAATTCTACAGTATCGTCATTTCTGAGGATGTTTCCTAGTAGTTTTAGTTTTCTGGAGTCTAGCTCTGCTTGGATGGGTCTTATTCCTAGTAGGCATAGTGTTGCTGAAGATGTTGTATTCTTTGGAAGGGACTGTAATTGTTTAAGAATTGACAGTTGGAATAGTTCCAATGCACTAATCTCAGCCTTTGTCATCTGAATGACCTCCAGACCAAACAGTAATCTTGGAAGACAGTAGACTTTCCATATATGCGCTGAAGTTAACGTGGGAAAGTCCACCATTTCCATGAAGTCCAGCTCCGATCAGTGAATAGACTGTTCTTCTTGTTGCTTGAATGCGTTTTTCTACATTGCCTTTCCCATTTGTTGACCGTTCTATACCTAAGTGAGTTTCACATTTAGATTCAAGGATCTATCTGTCTCCTAGATGAATAACTGGAGCAGATTTAGTTCGCTTGTTTAGTGAAATCAATGCGCTTTTTCCAGGGTTTATAGTGTAGCGCTCTTGAAGTGTGTATTGATGAACTATGTTTAAGAGCTCCTGTAGGTGATCAGTGTCCTGAGCTAATAGGGCTATGTCATCCGCACATGTTGGTGCACTGCAGTTAATGTGTCCAATTTTAGCACCAATATTTACATCTTCAATTATTTTGAGAAGGTTGTTATTGGAGAGTTTATAATGGATTGTTGAGAGAATTCCACCTTGGCGTACTCCTTGGCGTATCACAAATGGGTCTGAGAGGGTTCTTTTCATCTTGATGGAAGATTGAGCATCAGTATATATCTCTTTGATGGTTCACCATAATGATCCTTCAATTCCAATGTTGTAGATCTTTCGGAGTAAGGACGCATGCCACACTACGTCAAATGCTTTGCAAGCATCTAAGGTTACCATACTGAGCTGCTGATGATTGTCTTTAGCTTCATTGATCACTTCTGAAATAATAAGTGCTGTGTTTACTGATGATGATCTTTCAGTCAAACCTCTTTGCTGCTTTGACTGAACATTATCATGCCATTGCTTTGTCCGTTGTAAAATTACTTTTTCTAAGATCTTGCCTACAATTGAAAGGACTGTTATTCCTCTGTAGTTGCTAGGCTGTTTTTCATCATTACCCTTCTTTAATACTGGAGTTAAGATTCCTTGCTTCATATCAGATGGAATGTAGCCTGTACTGATTATATAGTTCATTAGCTTTACGAGATGATGTGTTACCACAGTTGGTGCATGCTGTAAGTGTTCTGCTGTTAGCCCATGCGGGTCTGCTGATTTGTTATTCTTAAATCCTGCAATGATCCTTCGGATCTCTGCTTCAGTTACAGATTCACATTCTGTCCCAGTAGTATGATTGCTAGACATGTCTTCAATTATCTGGACATCAAGTTCCACAATCCTCTTGTGCTCTTCGTTGAAGGCTTGGTCTACCAGGGGGATGGCGAGTGAACCAAAATGGTTCTTGAATCCGCTCAAGATGCCAGCATCATCATTGCATATGTCACCATCAATAATAAGCTGATGCACCCCTCTTTGACGAGTTATGCGCTGCTTTGCTATCAACATGAAAAATGTCTCCTTGTCATTTTCATGAGCCTCCATGATCTTGTTATGCAATGATGTTCTCGTTTCACTGTTTAGTAGTTGCATTGCTTGTCTCAGCTTCTGACGAGCTTCTTTACGGTTATTATTGATATTGCTGTTGTTGCTGTTAGGTCTACCATTGATGTTCCATAGATAAGGTGCCTTCTTACTCTTGTGTATTAAACTAGCTATATGTGGAGTCCATGTTTTGATGCCCTTTCTTGATTTCTTTTGATTTCTAGACTGACCAGTTGCTGTGATTGAGGCACTATGCATCAACGTTGAAAGTTTCCGGACAAGTAGATCAGCAGCAAGGGTTGAACTAATCTTTGGAGTGTCTTCTTTTAGAGAAACATTCAGTAGATTTTTGTAAAGTGTTGTATCACATTTATTCCATCGTACAACTGTTGGTATCAGGTTATTTACATTGCTTTTACTGTATTCTGCCAATGGTGACTGTGGCTGTAATTTTACTGAAATTGTTATTCCCACATCAGTGTGGTCTGAGAGATTTAGATGATGTTTGTCAGCTATGTTGACTTGTTGAACCAGATCTTTTGATTTACTAGTACACATCCAGTAGTCAATTTGGGATTTTGCTCTTCTACTTGCTGAACCGAATGTTGGCTGAGAACGGTAGTTACTAGGAAGTTCTAAATCATGCTCTACTATAAATCTCCTAAGTATGTTATCTCTAGAGACACCTTGATTTCTGTGCAGTGACGCATTTAGATCTCCTGCCATTAAGATGTAATGGGATTGTTTAAACTTCTCAATCATTGCATGCAGTTCATCGAGCACAGTAGTGTACTCTTCTTCCGCTTGCGCAGTGTTCCGTGCTGGCATGTAGACATTGATCAGGCATATAGGAGTGTCTGCATCGAGCTCTATGTCTAGTAATCTGTTGCAACCATCTGAAATTATAGTAACATACATATCTAGATCCTTTGACCAGCTGATAGCAGTTCCACTGTAGCCCCGAGGTGCTTGTAATGGGGTGGTGGGGGGGGGGGATTCTCATCATCATTGCATTTCACATGAAAATCTGGGTTGTTGTAGACATCTGCAAGTTTACCACTCTTATATCTGTAGAGCCAATGCCCCTGCAATAGAATAATTGAATTTTGCTTGGAGAGCAACTGGAGGTAGTTCATATTTGTTTCTGCATTCTTTGTATTTAGCATTGTCATCTTCAATTCCAAACCTTTGGCCCAGGTTAAACTCTGCTGTTGTACTGTATTCGAGTCTGATGAGGCGGTGTCAATCGCAATACTATACTGTGACTATTAAACGTTGCGATCTCTTTAATATATGTGTATATGTATATACGTGGCAGACCGTATATACAGCTAAAATAACAATAATAAAATGATAGGTACTACTCCATTACGGAAATCCGGCTAAAGGACCGTGTCCGAGAGCCGGTATCTACACATCAAGAAGAAGATATCTCTTTCCAAATTACTTTCAGTTTCTACTTCCTTTTCTTTTTTAAATCATGCTAATGTATTTAATGTAGCAACGGCAGATGTTTGTTGTTTTTCAATTTATATCACAGCATACAAAGTAACGGTTAATGAAATACTTAAAAAGAACACTTGCAAAGTTTTAGTATAATTTAATTCTGTTACCAGTTTTCGTAAAATACGTTTATAAATACTTTGTTTGACCACAATGTGTATATTAACGCAGGGAGCGAGAGAGAGAGAGAGAGAGCTTAGTTGAGCGACGTACGCTGCTTCTACCGAATAATACTTACCAGATGTACTATTATGATAATATCTATTATCTAGTCTAGCTCAAAATAAACAATTAAAACTCCGCACTCTCCTGGTCCTGCCAATACTGTGTCCGGGAATTACCATCACCGCAGGTACCGAGTCAAATCCCAGATTTGTCAATTTTGCGCTTTGAAAAAGTCGCGTTTTTCTAGAGCTGTTAATTTGAGCAATTAAGGAGTTTATCGATCGTATTTCACGTTGTTATCGGTGGCTTCATGGAGGAATTGGGAAAATCATCACAGGGGCAGGTTGTATCAATCTAGAATTTATACATTCGTGCCATAATGACTGTTTGAAATTTCCTTAAATTGGCACATTGTTTTAAAATGTTAGCCATTGTTGGAGTCGCTTCTGTACCCGTTAACTTTTAGTTTAATTCGGGTACTCGGTTAATTTCTCTTGCGACTCGGTTCCTCTAAAGATGGATGCGCCCTTAGCCAAGATGGCGGCGCCCATGAATTATGTCGTTCTTGGCTTGGTGTGTCTAGGCACTCTGGTTATCGCCGATTTTAGCTCTCGCTTCATTGTCGAGGGTGTTTGTAGCGATCGGCGATGTAGTCTTGGTTATTTAACGTTAGTTAAAGGCTGAGTTGTGTTTTTAAAGAATTTTCACTCAAAAAAGTTTCAAATATCTCCTGCCTAAGAACTTGATTATCATTAATTTAAGAGAAAGTTAATGTGTTTAAGAAATCTTAACTATCAAGTCGATAGGGCGTATTGCTCGTCATCAGTTATCATGTGCAGCGTTTTAATTTTTCTCTGTGTTCGCAGAAACCTAAGAATCCGGACACGTGCCAGAAGTGCAACAGGTTCATGAAGCGGAAGTATTTGGGACATCACTGCGTGGCGTGCGCTCAGGGTAAGGTTGGGAGCCCTTGTGATGTGTGCGTGAAGTGGTCGTCGGCAATGGTGGCAGAGTTCGACAGGGATCGACATGCGAGGCTGGAGAGGATCGCGAAGGACAAGGCAGCGAAGTTGCAGCAGGCGTCTTTGATGGGGCTGGAAGGTCGTCTGAATGACCGGATGGATTCAGCTCTGGGCGTATGGGCGGCCCAGTTCAAGGCAATGTTTGAGTCATTGCAGTCCATGGTCCCGGTGATGCAAGCTGGTGCAGGACAACCATTAGGTGGTCCGGCTAGTTCTGCTGAGGGTCATGCACCTGTCCCTTCTCTGTCCTTGGTTCAAGAGCCGACGATAGAGGAGGAAGATCTGTTGCTGATGGAAGATTCCGGCATGCCGGATATTTCGATGACGGCAATGCCCGGTACGTCCCAGGGGTCGCCCTCGGGATTGGTACGGGTTTGCCAGGCGGATGGTGATGTCGACGTTCCGTCGGGCATTTTCCATCCGCTATTTGTGCAACCGGAGGGGTCGGCAGAGCCGTGTTTTGCGGTTCCTGTTGGTATCCTGGCGGCGTTAGGTGCGGCTGGCGCAGTGGGTAGGGCGGTCGTAGTCCCGGCTCCCGTGCTGGAGCTGATGGACTGCGGAGAATCCGGGTCTGGCGATTCGTTAGACACCGGTGCCGCTGGTAGTCGTGCTATGGATGCGCTCTGTCCTGGCAGAGACGTGTCTCATAGCGCTCGGCATGGCTCGTCGGTGGCCCTCTCATCTAAGGGAGAGAGGGAGGATGAGAACGGGAGTTCATTGATGGACGAGTCCGTTTTCTGCCCCGAAGCTGAATGGGTGCAGGTCCTTGGATGGATGACCAATCGTCTCGGGTTGGCATCTGATCTGGGATCTCAGCGCGATCCGGCGATGGAGCGGATGTCAGAGCGAGCGGCTAGCGCTCTGTCAAGTGGCTCTTCTGCCATGACGACACTCCCTTTGGACACGCAGACTTCCGACATGCTGGAAGTTGCGGCATACCATCTGGTTCAGCCAGACTATGCATTGCCGAAGGCCCCGAAGTGGATAAGGAGTAGGGTCCGTTTTCTGGAGCTGGCCTACCATCAGTACGCCCGTGTTCCACGGCTTTCCGTTGCGGAACGAGAGGCTCTGAATAGGCCGTTGGCTGGGAAGGCTAAGGGGCGGTCGCGTCCTTTGGTTTCTCAGACCAACAAAGACCCGTTCAATGAGCTCACGCTCATTGAGGATGCGGCAAGGGCAGCCATGGCTGCGCTGTCACATGGGTGTACCCTCCTGCAGGGTATGCTGGACTGCACGGCGGATGGTGGACAGGTGCCAGAGGCTGCTCCCGGAGTTATTCGGGACACCATGCGCCTGTCTCAGGATTGCCTGGCCAGGGTAATCACTAGAACGTTGGCAGAGCGACGGAGAATGGTTCTCGACAAGCGCTCTCCAGGGTTGCGTCAATGGTGGCGGAGCAAGAAGTGGTCGGCAAGTCGTGGAAGTCGACTAAGAGGACTCAGCCGCAGCAGTCCTACCGTCAGCATAGACAGGAGCAGCAGAGGCAGCGTCCTAGATCGCCCTTCCGTCCTTCTGGCCGTGATGCCCATAGGCCATCCGGATCACAAGGACCTGGCCGTTCATCCTCATACAAGTCCTCTAATAAGAGGCCGTATGAGGAAGACAGGAAGGGTGGCGGTTCGGGCCGCGGCGGCTACCGTAAGGATGGCCGTGGCGGCGGTTCCGGACTGTCGTACTACAAGAAGCCGCGGGGCGGCCGTGGGGCTCGTTCCTGACGTGTTTCTAGCGGAACCAGTGCCGGTGGCTTTGGAGGCGAATGGAGTCGAGAATCTTCACCCAAGCGATTTAGCGTCTTATCGGCCAATCTTGACTGACAGCTGTGTGCAGATTCCTTCCGTCGGAGGCAGACTTCAGCTATTCCTAAGCCAATGGGAACAGGTCGTGCGCGACTTTAGTTTGTCAGTGGATAAGAAACGGCTACGATCCGGACTGGCTCATCCATCAATCGTTAGTTCCGTTAACCTCGACTCCAATATGGACTCCTGTTCCAAGGGAATCAGATCGTCTAGACGCCATTCGATCAGAAATAGAATCTCTTCGTCAGAAGAAGGCGATTCATCTTGTCAGCGATCAGTCTTCACTGGGCTTCTATTCGATCATGTTCCTCGTTCCGAAGCGTACCGGAGGATGGAGACCAATTCTCAATCTCAAACCGTTGAACAAATTTATTCTTTCTCCCAAATTTCAGATGGAGACGGTAGCAGCGGTAATGACAGGGCTGAGGAAAGGCATGTGGGGAGTGTCGATAGATCTGAAGGATGCATATTTTCATATTCCAATGTCAATTCCTTTTCAGAAGTACCTTCGGTTTGCATTCCAAGACAATGTTTGGGAATTCAATGCGCTCCCGTTCGGCCTGACCACAGCTCCGAGGGTCTTCACCAAGGTGGTTCTCGCCATGACTTCTTTACTTCGCAAGAGAAACATAGCTGTTCACACTTACATAGACGACTGGCTGCTAAAGGCGGGGAATCCAGTCACTCTGCGCAGCAATCTGCAGGTAGTCCTAGCCTTATTAAAGGATCTAGGGTGGATTGTGAATCTAGAGAAATCAGAACTGACTCCATCCCAGGAGTTTGTTTATCTGGGAATCATTTTCAATCTCAGGGACGGCGTAGCTTTTCCGGCGGAGAGCAGAGTCAAAAGCCTGATTGCAGTTTTGGAGTCGGTTTCTCTAGGAGCCTATCTGACGGCGCGCCAGTTTCTCAGGATACTGGGGTTACTAGTATCTCTGGAGAAGGTGGTTCCGTATGCGGCACTCCGGCGCAGGCCGATTCAGATGTATCTAATGTCATTCTGGTCGCAGAGAACAGATCCGTTATCTCTGAGGATACCAGTAAAAGAACCATTGATATTCCACCTTCAGTGGTGGTTATCGGAACAGAATCTCCTGCGAGGTGTTCCTCTACAACCTCCTCAACCTCAGATGTCCATCTTCATGGATGCATCGTTGACGGGTTGGGGAGCGGTATTGGACAATCAGTCAGTGTCAGGGGAATGGGATCGGACCAATGCGCAGAAACATATCAATGTGCTCAAGCTATTAGCGGCGGTATTTGCACTTCAAAAGTTCGAGAGTCTAATTCAAGACAAAGTTGTCCTAATAAGGACAGACAACTCAACAGTGGTGTCTTATTTGAACCGCCAGGGCGGGACGAGATCACCAGAGTTGTGTATGATGGTTTCGAACCTTCTGCTGTGGTGCCAAGAGAGGAATATTATTCTTCGGGCAGCACACATTCCAGGAAGATTGAACATCCTAGTGGATGCTCTCAGTCGAAGGACGGTTTGTCGTCCGACGGAATGGCAGCTCAACCAAGCGGTAGCAGAGGTTCTATTCAAACAATGGGGCAAGCCAAATGTCGACCTGTTTGCAATGAATCAAAACGCAAAGATGGTCACTTACGTGTCACCGATCCCGGACCCGCTAGCTTTAGCAGTAGACGCACTGGCGATAAGTTGGGAGGGAATGTACGCGTATGCCTACCGTCCAACAATTCTCATCCCGAAAGTTCTGGCAAAGATAAGAGAGGGGATGTGCCAAGTACTACTGATCGCCCCTTATTGGGCAGGCCGATCATGGTTTACGGATCTGCTGGACCTTCTGGTCTGCAATCCAATCCCTCTTCCAGACACAAGAGATCTAATCTCTCAGAACAAGGGTCTGTACCTTCACGACAGACCAGAAATGTTCAAATTGACTGCATGGATGTTATCAAGCAGCGTGCAATTGAGGGTGGCTTTTCTGAGCAAGCAGCGAAGTTTGTTGCTTCAGCCAGAAGAGTTTCAACCACAAAGACATATAATTATAGAATCAACAAATTTGCACAGTGGTGTGAGAGAGGAGATATTGATCCCTTTTCTGCATCTGTTCAACACGTATCAGATTTTATCTGTCATTTATACGAAGTTGACAAACTTGTACCTTCTACCCTAGCAGCATATAAGTCTGCATTAGCTTCAGTCATTCCCAGTCTCACTATTGAAGGAGTGGAGAATGACACCTTGAATGAAGTTATCAAAGGAATGAGCAATCTGCGACCTAGACAGCCAATTCCTATCCCATCATGGAATCTATCTCTTGAACCGATTAGATCTATTGATATTAAACTGTTAACTATTAAATCAGTTTTCTTGGTTGCAGCAGCGTCGGCGAGAAGGAGAAGCGAAATTCATGCGCTTTCTGCCGAACAAGACCGTTTTGTCGTCACGGGTGAAGGTTTAAGACTACTTCCACGTCTTTGTTTCCTGGCAAAGAATCAGTCACTTAAATATCCAGGACAGCCAATCAATTTGCCAAGTTTAACTAGACATGACCCAAACTCTTCTGCTTGGTTTCCTGTCAGATGTCTTAAAATGTATAAGAAATGTACTAATGAGTGGAGAGACGACCCGAAATCTCTGTGGTTATGTCTCAAAGCTCCCCATTTACGTGCCTCGAAAGATACTATTTCTCGTTGGATAGTTGACGCTATTAAGATGTCGCACAAAATTGCTACAGGAAAGCAGATTGATCATGCGAATGCCCATCAGGTCCGAGCACTAGCAGCATCATCGGCCCTTTATAAGGGTGTCTCATTAGAGGAAGTGATGTCTGTAGCACAATGGCATGCCGAGTCGTCATTCACTGATTTCTACCTTCGCGACATCTCCAGCGCACTTAATCCGGTAGCCGTCGCCAATCTGTCGAATCTAAACTAAACCACTTCCGACCACTACTTCACACACATCACTAAAGTCTTCCGCCTACACTGAACAAACGCTATGCACATGACTGAGTACGACCGTGGATTGGGCCGAGCTCCTGTGATGATCAAGAAAAGATTAAGCACTCAAAATGGTGAGTGTTTACATTAATTAAGTGACTATAAATATGTTTACTTACAGTCGAAATACCAGACTGCTTAGGTGAATAGTCTGGTACAAGACGTTAGACTCATTCCAATTTGAAAATCTAATCCATATACTGATGTTTTTTCAAACTTTGAAGTTGTAGTAGCTTCTTTGCACTCTACTGGACTGCCCTAGCTGAGACTTAGGGCTGACATGGGTCTGGTGGGTGTTGTATCGCCATTGACAACCCTCTGGATTTTGTGCGGACAAAAGGGGGGGGGGGGGCGGGAGCGCGGTCTAGACCATGGAAGTTTAGCACTCTATGAGTCAGATGGCAGAACCCAAGCGTATGCCAGGGTTCTAGTCTCTTCACAACCTTCTCTGTTGGATGGTAGATGAGTGCTGGTTCGAGCCTCACCTCCTCCCACCGGCATTTTCTGGCTGTCGAAATCCGGAGTTTATCATAATAGTACATCTGGTAAGTATTATTCGAAGTAGAATCAAAAAAGCATCCGCTTTTGTTTCTACGAGAATTCTTAATACTTACCAGATGTACTATGGCCCTACCTCAGCCGCCCCGCTGAGGTGAGGCTGAGCTGCTTTCGCTGTTTGCCAAGGCAAATATAAGACGAATCTGACTGTGATTGGGATTTGACTCGGTACCTGCGGTGATGGTAATTCCCGGACACAGTATGGGCAGGACCAGGAGAGTGCGGAGTTTTAATTGTTTATTTTGAGCTAGACTAGATAATAGATATTATCATAATAGTACATCTGGTAAGTATTAAGAATTCTCGTAGAAACAAAAGCGGATGCTTTTTTGAGACCCTGACAAAATGAGGTTGATTTCGGTCTGAATCTTACTTGAGAGTATATATATATATA
This sequence comes from Chaetoderma sp. LZ-2023a, assembly GCA_034401795.1. Lineage (NCBI taxonomy): Eukaryota > Metazoa > Mollusca > Caudofoveata > Chaetodermatida > Chaetodermatidae > Chaetoderma > Chaetoderma sp. LZ-2023a. The sequence continues at coordinate 46,995,234 of CM067362.1, forward strand.
TATATATATATATATATATATATATATATAATATATATATATATTAGGATGGGGCACAGGGGAGATCACTCTTCGGGCCAAAAATAAATGTGTTCATTTTTTGGTCAGATAATTTCTGTGAAATAGGGGGCATAGAATATTTTGTTGGAAAAAAATCTGCTAAACAAATCGAATAATGTATAGCAGTTCATAGCACTTGCATAGCAAACAAACTGGGGAAACCTTTCAAAACATGTTTGCGTGATCAAAAACAGCTTTTTTCGTCTACACACGCTATGAGTAAGTGAATCGCTAGCTTTTAGAATTTTGATCTATAGAGCGCTTACTGAACTCGCTTCATCGGCGGTCATTTGTCCCATAGTGAAGGAGGGGGTGAAGATAGACGCTCTATAATAATCCTTATCAAATATAATAGTTTGATACTCGTATTATGCAAGTACCAGCGGTTTTCACTGTACGATGCGAAGTTGTTGGTTGACCTATTCTACATAGGGGAGGGACTCCCAACATACCTTTCCGAACAAGAATAGGAAATACTTGTGTAATGTTGCCTTTCACAGTCAAATACAAACTTATTCAGCGTCGCACTGTTGCGGGAATGTATTGATGGAAAGAAAAATGTATATTTGTCATACCTATTCACTTAAAAATAATGCTTGAGCAAGGAAAGAGCCGATTTTAAAACACGGAAATGCATATAGTAAACCACACCCATGACGTCATTTATCAGGGTCGGCCATTTAAGATGTCGGAATGACATGCTAGAGGGAAACACGGCACCTTTTGTGTTTATCATAGCTCATTTTAGGCCATATGAGAATAAGAATGGTATATTTTGATGAAGAAAAATAGTATCTATTTGATGTAAATACACGAAAAATTCCAGAGAACTGCTGTAACCCGCCGCTTGACATAATTCAACCGTGGGACTTTTGTTGCGCCCTCTTGACTAGCCACGCCCTGGGTTAGAGAGGTCGCGGCCTATCATCTTGTTCAAGCATTATTAGATTTCTTAGGGTGTTCACAACTTTATCCATCAATGAAAACTTAATTCTGAACGAATTTATAACACAGACAGTCGTCCAAACAAATATTCATAGCCATATATTGATGGAATCAGCAATTAGGTTATACATGTGATTTATAGACATGTCAAATTAGAGAGTTTTCCCAAATAATACTACGTCATTACGCTTCTGGCCAATCAAAAGTTGATGTAAAAACAGCAGATATGCTCTCTGGAGAGTATAAAAGGCAGCGCACACAGCATTTCTTCGCCTTCTGCTTCTAGCAGTGAGCCATAACACCTCTCTCTCTCTCTTTCTCTCTCTCTCTCTCTCTAACTAACTAACCACTAACCAATGCTGATTGGGCCGACTGTGTCTAATAGACATTAGCACCCAGGCATAATAACCTTTCAGAGTGCAATACCCTGGCATTCCTCGTGCGCACTCTACCTATGCCTCTCCGCATGTCTATATGCTGCCAAGTTTGTGCATGTTAGACTGAACGTTAGACTGATGGTAGATGCATAATTATTTCATCTTTTTTAGGAGCATGGTACGCCAAAATTTGTTGTAGATGAACGCAAAATTCTGCTCTAACGTTGCTGCTAAAATTAACAGCTCAGCCAATACATAGCAGCTCAGGCAGACAGACATTGATGTAGAAAGATCTGGTGAGGTGTTGGCAAATTCTCTCTGTGTTTGTAGCTTAACTGTAGAGTTGAAAGACTCGTAGTGATAGCCTCCACAGGGGAATGTTACAGGCAAGTATCCGAAAGCTTCTGCAAGTAATGAGTCTGTAACAGCTAACACTGATCTAACTCAAAGTTGTGGCAATTCAGGTCTGGTCCGCAATACCATGGCATTCCTCGTGTGTGGGCCTACCTCGAATGTGTTCAACAGGCAGACCATGTGGACATCGGTACGGTGTACATGATCTGATGTGTGAATACAGCCACGAGAAGAGAGTAGTTCTTTCATAAGACTGATGTGGATATGGTAGGAATCGCACCACTATTGTAGACTGTTTGCAAAGCAACAGTGTGCATTAGTGTGTCTGTTTACAGACCGCTAGATTCCACAATATCCTACATAGTACAATACCAACGAACTAACGTTTACTGTTCTGTTTCCTTTTAGCTGTTAAAACACCATGTTAATATTTTTGACGATAGAACATCATATACACAAATTTGGTTTGTTTTATACATTGGGTTAGCTATCATAGCTCACACTCCTCAAGACAACATTATACTCATGATCATAGTAGTAGAAGAGAGAAACCGTACACAGTAGGACATGATCACACATACACATTACACACACAAACATACGAACAAACATTCAATTCTAGCATACAAAACATACCATCTACAACTCAAAAAGCTAGCTGATCACATTAAATAATGCACATAGTCCTATGCTCATATACCCAGATTAGCACAAATATTTCGCTCTAAAAACTACATGGTCATGCATATTTTTGCTTAGATCAGACGAAACGGATTATCGTTAGGCCTGGGGTGATTTCAACAAAATTACAGAGTCACTAGGACTTGAAATCACCAAGAGACCCCATTGACAGCATACAAAAGTTAACCAGTTGTTGTCAAGATACACACAAGTATATTTGTATGTATGTGAATTTTGCAAGAACATTAGCACCACCGTAACATTGCTAATAACGTAGTCTTACTCAATAGTTACTGCAACTATTCATGATATTACACTAGCGTCTGTTGAAATAATATCAAGCCTGTGTGACGATACAAGGGAGACAACTCATATCACGAACAACACATTACCACACAGAGTGCCGCCCCTTGAACAGTGTTTTGTACATCTCAGAGGCTGCAGAAACACCATATTCTGCTTGAATTTTGGCGCTGTACGTGTGTGTGTATACGAGAAAGATTACCTACACTATGGAAGGCCAGTTGAATCCACTACATGCGTTGTCACGGAAAGTACAACAGCTTGCATCAAGGCTTAACATTCGCCAGCTTACCAGTGATGTACACCCAGTGAGTATTACCAACGCTAGTAGTACAAATTTGAATCTGGAGCCTCACAGGAACACTGTATCTGTGTATGGAATAACACCTCAGCCAAAGGCTGAAAAGCAGCATGAGGTGGGAAGCATTTGCGACACCAATGAGACGTGTATTGGTCCCACGATAAATAATTTTGAGGCACCACCGACTGCCATGGAGCAGACAAATATTCTGGCATATCCACAGCCAGGCATGAGCGTCAATGAATCATTTTCAATAGATCATGAATGCTTTATGGGCAGTAGTAATGATGGTTTGGGTCTGAACACCCCTACATACAGCGCCCACGAACAGAGCTCTTCTCTGCCAAGCCTGAGACGACTTGGCCTATGTAACCATGAGCAAAACACACTAACAGTTAATGCACATGGCAGGCCTTGCAGTCCACCTATGGCCGACTCACAGGAACAGGCAAGAGAAGGCCTAGAAGCCATTATCACTGCCTTAGGGGTTGAGGCAACAATGGCCGCAATGGCGCAGTTGCTAGATGGATATACAGAATTAGCAGCATCACAAAACCAAACTAGCACTGATAGATTAAATATTGCAAATGCTAGGTGGATGGATGTTAAAATAAAGCCAGAGCCTGTCAGTAATAATGCCACACTACCAGAGCTTGAAACTAGCCATGCTTCGAAGCCACTTACAGAATATTACCTGTCAGTGGGAACACCAACTTCGGCTGGTGTCAGGCATGGTTGCGCTCCAGCGCATGTGGCAAACACTGGTGTGGATGAAATTAGTGCTCCAATCGGTGGCAGCCGGGCCGGAAAAGCTTCAATATATATATATATATATATATATATATATATATATATATATATATATATATATATATATATCTTCACTGCCCCCACCCCACCCTCAGTAGCATACAAAAGTCCTATATAACAGTAATAAACCACTCCAAACTAAATTTAAATAAAATGAGATAATGATGTAATTAGGGAGTATATGTATAATATATGTTTATTTAAGTCGGTAAATAGGTATGTGTGTATGTAAATATTAATGCCATAAATATGTGTTTGAATGTGGTGTGTTTTATGTTTGTGCACACAGTGGCATATATCTATGTAAACATCAAAGAAGGGACAGCCCTACCCACCCACCGCTTAATGGAATACATATATTAAATACATGTATATATGACATATATATCAGTTTATGTCTCGACTCCACAAAACATACCAAAATAGTCCTGGACTTCCTATTATTGGCCCTGACATCTCTAAAAACAATGATTTTAGCCAAATTATATGTATTTGAACCATTTTAGACCTTCATGTTTTTATCTTGGACTCCCAATAGCATTACCCAAGAAGTCCCAGACTTCCTGTATTTAGAAGTTTGTTGAAACGCTGTTATGTGTGTATGTATATGTACGTGTATGTATGAATTGTACATTTTAAGTCTGAGGCGAGACTCATATCCTTTCAAACCAAAAATCTGTTTGACTAATAAAATCCCCAAATAGGTTAATTTACTGGCTAATAATCCCAGAAAGGTAGTCAAGTCCCTGTATAAGTTTTCATATCTAGGTAGCTTTTTAGTATTCTGTCACTGTGCCACTGTCTTGTGTGTCATATATATGTTAATGTATAAATGTCTTGTAATGTGTGTAAGGAGTCCATCGCTCAATAGGCCATGCCTTTGATGGACTACCTGTTTAGATTCTATTTACATGTATAGAAAAACCATGAAATAAAGCAACTTTGAACTTGAATTTGATAGGTCACCAAACAGCATACCAAGTAACAATGAGGCGCTTAATAATGGACTCGACCTTATAGTAACCAGGAAATACTCAAACATTCTCATTGCTGGTGATTTCAACCATCCAGAACTTGACTGGGTGTTTGGCACATGACCTAAAAACCCATACCACCAGGCCTCATTATTCCTGGAACACGATTCATGACACTTACCTGATTTACCAGTGATTGCAGTCAAATACTTCAGTGTAGAAGAAGTGACTGCAATTTTTGGGTGTTAGGCGACTGTAGGTCTATATAAAACCCAGTGACTTGAAGAATGAGTCTAGGTTGTTTTTGAATGTGTTTAATGTTGGAGCGTTAATTGCTTCTGTTGGTAGAGAATTCCATACATTAACAACTGTGTTTGTGAAGAAATACGTAGATCAAGTCAACAGGGTTGTTTGTAAAGTTTGAGTGCATGTCCCCTAGATGCCATTGTGAAGAATTCATTTGGCTTAATGTGTTCCTGGTTAGAAAAGATTTTATAGACTTCTATCATGTCACCTCGGATTCTCCTGGTTTTCAATGTTGTAAGATTTAGTTTCTGGAGACATGTTTCATAAGGTATACTTGCTAAACCTGGGATCATGCGTGTCATCCTGTGTTGTACCCGCTCCAGTTAGTCTGTCTTTTTTTTAGGTGTGGGCACCAAAAGGGGATACAGTAGTCTAAGTGAGGTCTTACGAGGGATTTGTAAAGCTGGAGAATAACAGGTCGCGATTTATATTTTATTGTGCGATATATCAGGCCTAGGGCTTGGTTTGCTTTTCTTTTCTTTTCTTGATGCTACTTCACATTGTCTTGACACTTTCATTGATTGCTGAATCGTTATTCCCAAATCTTTTTCTTCGATGCTTTTTGCTAGTGTGTTGCTTCCCATTTTATAGCTATAGCACATGTTATTGTGTCCTAAATGTAAAACACTACATTTATCTAAGTTAAAGAGCATCTGCCATTCTTGAGACCTGCTAAAAATTCTGTGGAGATCTGCTTGGAGTTTAAGTGTACTTTCTTTGTTCATAATTTCTTTACCTAATTTAGTGTCATCAGCAAATTTACCAATTTGGCTTGTAATGTTTTCGTCTATGTCGTTTATATAGGTCAGAAATAAAATTGGCCCAAGGCCCGATCCCTGGGGCACTCCACTCTTTACGCTTGTCCAGTTAGATTTCTGTCCATCTATTACGACACGCTGTTTCCTATCTAATAACCAATTTGTAATCCATTGGAGTATCTCCCCATCTATCCCGTGAGATTTAGTTTTCTTGCACAGCCTCTGATGCAGGACTTTGTCAAATGCCTTTGCAAAGTCTAAGTATATTATGTCAACTGGGTGTCAATTGTCTAATTGGGTAGTAACTTTATCAAAAAAGCAAAGTCGGTTTGTTAGTGTAGATAGGCCTTTCCTAAACCCATGTTGTGAATGGTTTATTAAGTAGTTGTTCTCTAGGTGGGCAACGATTTGATTTCTGAGTAATGTTTCTAAGATTTTCGCTATATATGAGGTGAGACTGATCAGCCTGTAGTTACTTGGCTGGTCCTTTCCCCCTTTTTTAAAGATTGGTGTGATGTTAGCTAGTCTCCAATCCACAGGCACTTTTCCAAATCTAATCGATTTGATCATAATCTTGGATATAGGGTCAGCAATTTCTTTTGAGGTTTCTCTCAGTACCCTAGGGTGTATATTGTCTGGTCCCGCTCCCTTATCCGGCTTTAAGTTAGCAAGGGCTTCCTCGACAATGATGGCTGATATTTCTATGTTACACAGTCTGGTTTGTATATTGGTTTGCTTTGGAGTTGGGATGCTGCTTACGTCTTCAGTCGTAAATACTGATGAAAAGTATTCATTTAATAGCTCAGCATTCTCGAATGTATCTAGAAGGATATTTCCTTCATTATCTTTTAGTGGTACTACCCTATGTTTTGTTTTTTGTTTTTTCCTTACATAAGCATAAAAACTCCTACTGTCTTGTTTAATTTTGTCTGATAGTTTCCTTTCAAATTTTCTTTTTGCATTTCGGCATGCTGCTGTTGCCTCGTCGAGGGACTTTCTGTACATCTGATACGTTATTGGCCCTCTGTTGTTTGAAAATTCTTTCCACTTTCTGTGTTTTGTACGTACCTTTTTCAGTGCCAGGCGGTCCATCCATTGAGGTTTGTTTGATTTTTTCGGAGTTTTTGTAGGTATATGACTTTCTGTACATCTGATAAGGTATTGGCCCTCTGTTGTTTAAAAATTGTTTCCACTTTCTGTATTTTGTACGTACCTTTTTCAGTGGCAGGCGGTCCATCCATTGAGGTTTGTTTGATTTTTTCGGAGTTTTTGTAGGTATATGTTTGGTAACTAGTCTATGGTAATTATTTTTAAAAATTTCCCCAACATTCCTCAGAATCTTTATTCTGGAATAAATCATCCCATGAGATGAGGATTAGTTTGTTTTTCAGTGTTTGATAGTCCCCTTTGTTATAATCTATAATCGGCTTGATTTTTTCCTTGATTATAGTCTTTGTCACCAAGTCCCACACTATAATGTTATGGTCACTCCCTCCAAAGTGCTCACGCACTTCTAAGTTTTCAACCCTGTTTTCTTCTGTTGTTAACACTAAGTCTAGAATTGCGGATTCTCTTGTAGAGGAGTGAACATGTTGGTGTAGATAGTTGGAGTTCACAGTCTCTAAGAATTTGGCACTCATGGAAGAACTCGAGTTGTAGTTTTCCCAATCAATATTGCGGTAATTCATCATTATCATCATCATTTTATGAGGCATAAGCCATTGGCCTGTTATTGCCTCAGTGTTTTTTTTATTATCATATGGCTAGCTCAGTTCAGTTCAAAAGATTGTTCTTTGAAATGGATCTATCTAGTTTGTATTTGAATGATTTGACCATTGTCGCTCAATTAAGTCTCCTCGAAACCGTCAGTATATCAGTGACATTGGATTAAAAAATTTAGGTGTCTTTTGGGAAATGCTATGATGCAGATGGGTGTTCCCGGCGCCAGCTGCGGTGTGCTGCCTACACTCATGGTCACACCCTGCTGCGCCTAGCATTTGTTTGCATGTTCACTTGTGGGGGCCGTGGTTCATCTAATTGTTGTTGTTTTCATTCTCTGTGCTCATTGCCATCCGAGTCCCCTCCTCTATGCAAGTGTCTCTATCTGGCAACCACAAAGTGCGGACATGGGAGCAAAGATTATCTACCGGTAATTGGAATCACTGCCGAGCATGTTCTTGTTTATGCAGAGGTTACTCCAAAATCAGTCCCCTGTATTGGCAGAATTGCAGTATGACTTTGTGATGGTCTGATAAGCATATATGGCCTGTTCAATATGTTTATCGCTATCCGGTTCTCCTTCTCTATGCTAGTGTCTCTTTATGCAAATCATGTTTAGTCAAAATCATGAAGCATTTCTTTGAAATGCTTGTCTAGTATACGTTTGAAGGATTCAACCGTTGGTGCCTCTATAACTGTTGCTGGCAGTGAATTCGAATAGGGTACCACTCTGTTAGAGAAAAAGTATTTGCGAATGTCCTTAGTGCTGCGTTTCATGTTGAGCTTGAACTTATGTCCTCTAGTGTGTGTGTATTAGTGGAGAGTTTGAAGAAGCTGTTTTTGTCAATGTTGTACATATCATTAAGGATTTTGTATGTTTCGATTAAGTCTCCTCGAAATCTTCAGTATTTCAATGACATTAGATTTAGGGTTCTGAGTCTTTCTGTGTAGCTGTAGTCTCTAATTTGTGGTAATAACTTTGTTGCCCGATGTTGTACTCTTTCTAATAGCTGGGATTGTCGTTTAAATCTTGGTGACCATGCCGAGTTACAGTATTCAAGAATAGGTCTTACTAAAGATTTGTAGAGTATAGTAAGTATAGATGGGTCTATACAGGAAAAAGTTCTTTTGATTATTCCTACTCTACTATTCACTTTAGATACGATGTTTTTTATGTGTGTATCAAAAGAAAGGTCTGTGTGGATATGCACTCCCAAATCCTTTTCTAGCTGTGATGTAGATATTGGCTGTATGTGGGAGGTACCAGTTGTCATAGAGTATTGGATTTGGGAACTGTTGCTGCCAAAATGTAAGGCATGTGTTTTACTTGTATTGAAGCCTAGTTGCCATGTCCGGGACCACTCGCATACCTTGTCTATGTTATCTTGGATGTCATTGGTGGATGGGTCTCCATAAATTTTCGTGTCATCGGCAAATATTTTGATCTGATGTTGCATCATTAATTCTTTTTCTTTGTTTTCTATTGGATAAATAGTTTTCTATCCACTTGGTTACTTTATTTCCTATACCGTAGCTTTACAATTTTGATTGGAGTCTTTTATGTGGTCCTGTATCGAAAGCCTTGGAGAAATCCAGATATACAGCATCAACAGATTCTTTTGCATCAAGCTTAGTCGTTATGTATTCGAGATACTCTAGCAGTTGAGTTTTGTATGATCGGTTATGTCTGAAACCGTGGAGGCATGTAGAGAATAGGTTGGCTTCTTCCAAATAGTTTACGATACTGTCCCTAACAAATGACTCAAGGACCTTGCACAGGGTGCAGGTAAGGCTAATTGGTCTGTTGTTATTGGATCAATTTTTTAACCTTTCTTGTATATGCAGCACACATTTGCCAATTTCCAGATGTTTGTTAAAGATGATGCATGAAGAGACACTAATTTCCTTGGCTACTTCAATTAATATTCTCACTGGAATTTCGTCTAGGCCATTGCTTTAATTTGGATTGAGGGCTTTCATTTTTTTCTCAATAGCCATAGGTGTTATTAAAGGGATATTCCACTGGGGGATTTTATGCATCTGATGTAAAGTACTAATTTTCCGCATTAATTTGAGTGCAATTAGTGTCCCGATGATCGCGCCTGTCATTGTAGTGCCAAATTGTCAAAAATTGTTTTCTTACGGGCAATTTATATTTTTTTAAAACATTGAAGGTTTATGCCAGGAGCGTGTTTGCAATCAACCAGCTACAACAAATTCTTGAAAAATATGTTAGTTGAATAAATGTTGAATGTAATTTCTCTGAAAGCTGTTGCTATTGCAACTTCTGCTTCCAGTCAAATTCCAGTTTCAAAATATTCAACAGGCAGTAAATATGGGTCAACATTTAAAAGTTTGGGATCAATTAGTTAACCCTTTCAAGGACAGAAAAGCAGAAAGCTTAAAATTTACCCTGCATAGGCCTATTGTGTGAAACTAATTAGTTTGGAAACTACTGCAGCATAATTCCAGGAAAATTTAAATCAGAATATTCAACACTCAGAATAGTTATTTTAAAATTGGGAGTAAACGTTGTAAATGATTAATAACGCTGGATTTCAATAGTGTGAAAGCACTAAACTACTAATTATGTCTAGCGTACACTTGTCATTATTTACTAGCTGTCACCTACTATCGTCTACGAAGTAAGCCGCTAAGCGGTTGCCTATAATTGACCGACCGGGCAATCAGCGACATCGTTTCATTTTGGTTTGCAAATCCCGTTTTACAATTGATGCAAACAAATACGACGTTAATTGTCGAGTTTGATTCTGTTATATTAAAATTAAGTACCGCGCCTTTTGTTTTGAAATGCATGACACATTATTTTAAAATTATACAGACTATATGTTCTAAACCTGTGTCATCCAAATTTAAATGTGGAAGATATCCATCCAGTGCCGATGTTATTAAGCCATCTTTCAGTTAGCCCCTTTTCATGCGGATGCTTCTGTGGATCCGGTCTCTGAAAATGTGAATTTCCGTACCCTTTCCATGATCGTTTCTATTACTGCAAGCCCATGCTTGACATGCGGACATGTTGCGATTTAACCATTTTACGCCAGCACTGGCCTCTGCAATCGTCAAGTTGAGGACGCAGGTCAAAAGAAGGCTATTTTGAGAATTTCAACTAAAACGACTGTCTCAGTAACCGAACCAGCCATTCCAGTGGTACATTTTCAAAAATAGTCCGCTTGGCCTGCAAATGGCCATTCAATAAGGAAATATTCTGATTTTCCTGACAGAATTTTGTCATTAAAGGGTTAATTAATATTCGGCCTTCATAACGAGAAGTAAACAGGTAAATCTAAAAGCGCTGGCGATATTTTGCTGGTGTGTCGTTGACGTCATAATCTCGCGGTTTCTCGCTCTCGTTGCGAGAAAATGGATGCGCCCAGGAGTCACGTTTTCGAGCGTTTTGGGCATATTCATTTTATTATTTCTCGGCAATGGAACAGTGTATTTTATATTTTTTTGCGGCAACTATTTCGGATTATAGTATATTTTTAGTTGACTTATTCCCGATTTTCATTGGAATTTCCCTTTAATATACCGTCTAAAATAGTGCTGGTGGCCCTATTGCTGATACTTGGTATATTATGCAAGTCCTCAGAAGTGAAGATACTTGAGAAGTTGTTGAGGATATTTGCTTTTTCTTTGTCATCTGCGCTAATGGTGCCAGTATCTGAGTTACGGAGATGACTAATCGATTCATGTAGAGTTGTTTAGCTTTTTACATAGTTCCAAAATGCTTTAGGGTTAGTTTTACTTTCAGGCGCCACTTTTCGTTCGAAGGACTGTTTGGTTCTTCGGATGGATAAGGTAGCTGTGTTTCTGGCAGTCTTGTAAAGCTCATAATCTGTAGTTTTCTTAGTTTTATTATACTTTTTGTAGGCTCGGCAGGGCTCGACATAAGGATATTGATCGCAACCTGTCAGTAGGTTACGCTAAAATAGACCATCGTAACCTGTAGGTTACGACTCCTTGCCACAACGAGAAATTGAGTCAATCGGTATCCATTTTATCATAGAAGGTTTTTTTGTGATGTGTAATATCTATATCAATAAATAATATTGACCATAAAACAATTAAAATGAGTAAATTGAGCTTCTCATTAACGATTTAATACATTCCCATGGCATGTTAAGGCAATGCATTAAATCATTCAGAGGTTCAATCTACACATTTTATTTTGTTGTGAAGGTCAACTATATTTATTGATTATGATATCAATCATGTCAGGTCAGAAGTGACAATTATTTGAACAGGATTAACTACAGAGCAAGAAGGGAGTAACCAGTTCCAGCCCTATGTAGTATTCAACACTTAGGGCTTATGAGCATGTCACCTGTATGATTATCTTGAATTTGAAATGCTTGATTGAACTTGTTTGTTATTGTACTATATTAGTCTCAATAAAGAATGAATCTGAAACAATATTTGGTAAGTACTAAGCTCTGTTTTGAACTCAGTAAATACAGTAATTACCTTGAAATTGCCAACATAATTCCCTTTGTACCAAGGGAGAAATGAAAAAAATTATTTACAACATAAGATAGTCTCTTGAAAATTCTGAACCTAATGTGATTGAGAACTAGTGCTGCATGTGGCAGCAAACAGGGAGAAACAGGTTCCACTCTAAGTAGTTTCAAAATATTCAACAGCTTACCTGTATGATTGGCTAGAATTTGGAACTTGAATCAGAGTATAAACTACATCATGTATAATTTTAGATGAACTTGAAACAATATTTATTAACAAATAAATGTTTGAAATTTTCAGACAATGATTTGTATAATAATTACCTTGATATTGCCAGCTTAGCATTATTTCGCTTTGTACCAAGAGGCAAATGAAATTTTTTTTACAAATTAAGAGGTATTCTCTTGAATATTTTGAGCCTAATTTGACTGGGAACTATTGCTGCCTGTTGCAGCAAACTGGGAGCAACAGGTTCCACTCTAATTAATTTCAAAATATTCAACAGCTTACCTGTATGATTGGCTAAAATTTAGGATTCTTGAACTTGAATCAGAGTATAAACTACATCATGTATAATTTTAGATGAACTTGAAACAATATTTATTAACAAATAAATGTGTTTGAAATTTTCAGACAACGATTTGTACAATAATTACCTTGATATTGCCAGCTTATCATTATTTCCCTTTGTACCAAGAGGCAAATGAATTTTTTTACAAATTAAGAGGTATTCTCTTGAATATTTTGAATCTCATTTGACTGGGAACTGGGAGCAACAGGTTCCACTCTAATTATAGTTTCAAAATATTCAACAGACTACCTGTATGATTGTCTGGTCATTGACCTTCTGAAATTCTAATGTGTACTATCTTGTAAATAAATAAAGAATGAAATAATGTTTGAACTTATCAATGACTAATACAATAAATGCCTTGACATGACCATCTTAAGTTCCTTTTATTAACTAGAATACAAATGACATTTTTTTTATGATGGAAAAGGTGTGTCTCCTGAATATTCTTAACCTAATTTTGCTGGGAATTGTTTCTGCCTGTGGCAGCAAACAGGGAGAAACATATTCCAGTCTAATTAGTTTCAAAATATTCACCAGAAAAATGAGATTAGCTGTATCAGTATGAATTGATTGCAATGTTGGAACACGAAAAGATTACTTCTGATTAATAATGCTGCAAGTCAGCAACACATAAAAAGTTGCAAATAGAACTCAACTGCATGCTGCTGTACATATATCGCCTAACTCTTGCACATGACAACTGAATGTAATGTCATGGGAAACAACCTCAGGCAGCAGCTCAAACACTAATTCTCAAGTGTCTCAGACACAGATCCCTCACAGTCACTGAAACTTGTACAGTCTGAGTCATCAGAGTCGCTAGTGTCATGTCTGCCATCTGCATCAGAATCACTGTCCACACCAACAAGGAATTCTTCAGTTGAAGTGAGCTCATGCATTTGTTTGATAACTGCTGTTGCTGGTGTTGGTAAGAAAGTATCCTGGCATCCAGTATGCAGCTCACCCACACTAACAGTCGCAGGCCTTTTTCGTAGTTGACTCTGTCGTCGATTCTTTGACACTAGGTACATGGCAACTGCTTTATCAACAAGCTTTTGCTCATAATTTGGGTCACAGCTTATCAACAGAGGCAAGTTAATTCTTATCAGCAGAAGATCATCCAGAGTTGTGTTTTTCATACTGCTCCTTGTGCTTGTCAGTTGTCGGTTTAAGGTGCTGATTCCTCTCTCCACTGTGGCACTAGCAAATGCAACCACCAGGATCAACTCAATCACAAGGAGAATGTGTGGAAATTCTGCAATTCATGGAATCATTTGTGAGCGTATTATTTTAACTGTTTCTTTTCCTCTTGCTACATTTTTTAGGACAAATGTTTCCTTGGCAACGATTGTGACGTTCTTCTCAGCTTTTTCCTTTTGCTTGTCGCTCAGCTGGTTCTTGTCCTTGAACCTCGTAGTTTCTGGCATATTTGTAGCCTCAGCTGTAATTGTGACCTCTGTGCCATCATCATTTATTGTAGATGGAAACCGGAGGTCAACTTCATTTTGAGATTGAATGGAGTTCAGTTCATCTACAGTTGATCTTACACCATTGATGATAGTTGTCACTAGTGGGGATGCATGTTGAGCAATGTATGAGAGGTGAGCTGTTTGTTTAAGAGTTAGGTGATATAGGTTCATGCTACTGAGATACCCATAATCAAGCCACTGTTTTAAATATCCTCGTAGCTTAGCTTTCTGATCTGGCTTGCAGGATTTGTTATCAGCTTGGGTCATATTCTCGCCAAAGAGACATAACGGTAGAAAATTAATGATCATGGCTTTAATAGCTCGATACTTGTGCACTTGGAATCTCGTGCCTGCAGATTTTGGAAGTCGTGTCACTAAGACACCAAGTCACTTGGCTAGCAGTAAAAGGATCCGCCAACATTTTCCACTGTTCTTGAAGAATAGATAGAGATTGAGCATCATCTCATCAACTTTTTCAAATTCATGGAGCTGCTTGAAGGCATCTTTCACAGCCAACTCATTGCGATGTGCACTGCAGTGGGTGATAAGCACCGAAACCATACACTTGATGTACTTTTCACCAGTCAGATTAAACAACTTAAATGCATTATCAACGCTTCTCTTAAGTGCTGAAGCATCAACGCTGCCAATGCTATTCATACGCTGACATTTGAGAAACAATTCTATTGGTTTACCCCTCACCACAACCGTCACATATATAAGTTCCTTTTCCTCCTTTGTTTTTCTCGCTTCTGTCCCATCTTGCTCAATAGAAAACAGATTTGCACACTGCAAAATATTCATTATGTCATCACGCATAGCAAGAGCTATATGCTCTTTAAACTCTCTACACCTCTGATCACTGTCCTTTGCTGCAAAAATAAATTGATCACCATTTTTCTTCTGTAGTTCGATTAAATCTGGGTATTCAGACATCGCACTTTCCTTCATCACAATTGAAAGGGCTGTATTGAAATGGTGTTTGTAAAGATTTTTGTTTGTTTTATCAAACATTTGACCTAGTGACACTGTTTTTATTGGAGTTGCTGATGGGGTATGCGCACTTGATGATGATGGGCAAGCGGTTTCACTTTCAACAGGACCTACTATGTTATCTGGCAAGGACACAAATTTTCGCTTCTGCTTACATTTGTTTTATGAATGTAGCTCACACCATCAACATAGGCTATTATGCCTTTCAGAACCTGTCCACTAATCCCTCTCCTAAGTGCTTCTGAACGAATTGCTGCCATGTGATCTGTGCAGATCTTGCACTTGATTACTAACACTTTCTCTCCATCATCTTCATAACTAAAATCTTTGTAACAATCCCACGTTTTTAAAGTTTTTACAGTTACTGTTTCGCGTTTTGACGCATTAGATGACATTTTGGATTTTTAAATTCTGTGTCTCACGTGCGTGACCAGGAACTAGTCTGTGTACATCAAACATGTCACTTGTCAGTAGTCATGCGTAGTCATTCAAACATTCCTATTCTTCAGGCATTGCTTACAATTTTCCATCCGTTCGTGATTTCAGAGCCGTGTAATACCCAAATATTTAGTAGTAACGTTGAGCATCTGCTCTGAGAAAATTTCTCACCTACAAATGCCCTAGATCAGTCAATATGTACGCCGATAAATTTCACAATTCCTCTGCCTGTCGATATTCAGCCATAGAAAATCCTGGCACAATTGGCAATTGTCATATCCTCCTCTAGGCATTAATGACAGACTTGCGTTCAGACATCTAAGCGTTTAAAGAAATCTATTTAAATCCTGATATTTGTTTGTATTCGGATTCACTATATAATACAAAACGTGTACACTTTTGAACAGAAATAGTTCTAGCGCGTGCGCACACCTGCTGTGTTTAGAGAAATTCACAGATCGAATAAGTGAACCATGACGATAACTACTGGTAAATAAATGGATTATTTTCATTTGCAAGATAATATGAGCTGTGCAATTCACAATTCGCGCCAGATATAATGCAAAAATTAAGTGAGCTAGCTTGTTAAAAAAATCATGGCCTAAATAAAAATTTTGGGCCGTGAATGGAGGATCGTTCTCGGTACAGTCAATCACCGTAACCCCAGCGTAACCTGAACGACCTTTCGCGACTTATGTCGAGCCCTGCTCGGTTCTTTAGTGTAAGTGACTGTGATGCAGTGTGGTCAATCCAGAGATGTTTCTTTCTGCCCTGTTGCTTAGAAGTAGGAATATATTGCTCTTTCATAGTGGTTAATTTTCTGTGTAATAGATTCCATGCTTCATTTGTATCGAGTTCGTTCAGAATCTGCCAGTCCATCATTCCTAACTCTGTTCACATTTCAGCATACCTACCTATATTCAACAGTAGTTTGGATTTAGTTGTATGTTTGGTATGGCTTAAAATGTTTGGGTGCAGTGAAATTTGGAGAATGTCGTGATCGCTTTTACCTGGAGGCGGTAGGTGGGTTATTTCGTGGACAATGTTCCTGTTGTTTACTAAGATGAGATCTAGTAGATTAGATTTCTGATTTATTCGATGCCTTGTTGGTTTAGTAACCAGTTGTTGTAGAAAAATATTATTAGTAGAATCCAGAAATGCATCTTCCTCTCCATTAGTTGAAAGGCCAGTGCTCCAGTTAATTCTACTGAAATTGAAGTCCCCTACTATAAGAATGTGGTCAGCGCCAAACTCACCTGGCATGTTTAGCAGATTTAGCAGATTTTTGTTGTTTGGGCCGTCCGAGTTTGGACTTCTATAAATGCATCCAACAAGGATTGTTTCTTTTTGTTGTGAGATCCATGATGTCCACACTGACTCGCTGAAGCAATGAGTATTTAGTGTATCACAATCCTTGGCATTTATTGATTCGTGAGTATAAATCAGGACACCTCTTGATGGGTTACTATTCAGTGAGAGTTTATATTTGGCAATTTGTAGTTCGCTAATGTTATATTTGTGTTTTTAGGTAGCACTTCTGTAATTAATATGATGGCAGGGCGAGTCTCGTGTACCAGCGTTTCCAGTTCAGCTTTTTTGTTGATCAGACTATCCGCATTTGTGTATATATACACATGTGCAAAAGTTAAGCACCACCCTATTTTTACGCACATGCGAGGGTATATTCATGTGCTATGAAGAAAGCAATAGCATAAACATTTATGTACCCATCCATCTTAGTGCAAGAGGTAATAATGCAACTAGAGGAATGCTGATTATGATGGTGGGGAAACACTGTATGTTTTTGTTTGAACTTGAAAACGAGGCCTGAATATGGTTACGTTGACACAACTGACAACTATTGCCCTACAGTTGACACACGTGGCTAGATTGTCATTAATGGTGTCTGAAAACGAAGTTTAACATCTGTGCACGAGTTTGAGACTGTCATTATTAATACCGGGTATATCCACCTTGTGCCTGGATGACGGCCTGGACACGACGTCTCATGCTGGTCACCAACCGACTGATACGCCATTGTGGTATTCGTTGCCATTCAAGATGGAGTGCGTCTGTTAATTCCTGTAGGTTCTGCACAGGAGGATCCCTCCTTCTCACCATGTTTCCCAGAATGTCCCAGATATGCTCAATAGGGTTCATGTCAGGGCTCCTTGCTGGCCATGGTAGGGTTTCAATGGCATTCTGGCGGAGGTATTCATGCACAGCTCTAGCACGATGTGGTCGGGCGTTGTCATCCATGAATATAGGGTGGGTTCCAGGTGCATGATTTACAAAATGAGGGACCACAACTCTATCCAGTATGGAATCTTGATATCTTTGTCCATTTAGTGTTCCAGGTACAGTCAACAGATCCAGCTTACAATCAAATGAGATGCACCCCCATATCATAACGGAACCTCCACCAAATGGAACTTCTTCCATGATGTTACGTTGGTCGTACGCCGTGCGTCTGGACCTCCATACACGAGTTCGACCATCTGTGGCATGAAGCAGGAACCGACTTTCATCGGACCAGTGTACCCGTCTCCAGGATCTCATGTTCCAGTGTCTTCTTTCGTTGCACCACCTCAGACGCTCCTCTTTGTGGTGTGCAGTGAGGAGAGGACATCTGACAGGTCTCCTAGCTTTCATGCCAGCAGCATACAGTCTCCTTTTGACGGTAGACATTGACACTCTATTGCGCGTTTCCCATTGCTGGCTGAGCACTCTGCTGTTGGTGAATGGAGATCTCCTAACAAGGCGTACTAGGGCTCGATCATCACGGGCAGTAGTCTTCTTCGGTCTTCCAGATCTAGGCCTGTCCTTCACCTCGTTAGTTTGCCCATGTTTTGCAATCAAACGACTGATTACAGTATGGTTAATGTTCAGCTGTCTGCCAATCTCTCTGCATGACATACCAGTGGTATGCATGCCTATGATTTGCCATTTCACACGATCACTTAACCTTCGTCTTGCCATAGCGGTTCACAATCAAGAGCTAATTCTCTCTGTACAAATAAACCACGGTCATGAACACAAAATTCCTAATCTTGTCGCCTAAATCTGTATGTAATGTTCTACACCTCAAACTGGACTTTTACATAACTGAACACGTGTGCTGTTTCCCGCCACGCACGGACATCAAGCGGCGTGAAGTCATGCATGCATGTGCATTTCGTACTTGGAATTATGTCAGCTAACGCGGGGACAAAAAGTATGGCAGCCTAGTTGTACCATCATGTTTCTACGTTCTATTGTTTTTGCTGGTGCTTAACTTTTGCACAGGTGTATACATGTATTTGTTATTTCTTTAGAGTTTGTTTTATTAATCTGTTGGCTGTATTTTGGTATAGCTTGTTTTTGGATATGGCTAGATTGGGAGGGTAGTTGAGTATTCATATTTGTTGTGTTATTTATACTGTCTTCATATGCTTGATCATTTGTTGGTGTGGCTATTGGAGGCTTGTGTAATAAGTTGAAGCGGTTGAATAGCTGTATTGGTGTTGATACCATTTTGGAGCTGTATGTTGCCGGTTCTAACTCCTCTGTGGTGGTGTCTTAGGGTAGTAAAAATCCTCTTGTGTCCCTGGTGATATCCATTAATGAATGCAGAAAATTTTTAATGTTGTCGGATAATAAGATAACTGCTAATTGAAGTCACCCATAATCAAAACCAGACCTCTCCTACTATTTTCCTCTATTATTTTATTTAGCTTGTTGTTGTAGTCTTCAGTAGCATCCAGGCTTCCGTAGCATACACCAAGTAGTATTTTTTCTGTAGGCCCAAGCATCAAAGCACACCATATGCATTCAATCTCATTGAAATTTAAGTCAGAATCCAGCCGTACTAATGGTCTGTATTTGTCCTTTACATAAAGCATTATTCGACCACCATGACGATTTGCCCTGTCTTTTCTAAAAAATGTAAACCCATCCAGTGCCAATTCAGAGTCTAAGTGGTGTGCATTTGCCCAGGTTTCAGTCAGCCCAATCACATCAGGTTCTAACAGATGTGTGTATAATTCTAGTTCATCCAGTTTGTTCATTAAACTTCGGCAGTTGACGTAGATACATTTTAGTTTAGAATTTGTGAGTGGAATTACTGCCAGGGGAACTCTCTGTATTTTACTAGTCTATAAAAATTATTTGGTTGATCAAGTGACCAATGCTTCTTAGTGGCTTTTTCTGACTATGTGAGATTGGGTTTTATCATTATCGTTATTTGAGGTAATGGAAGGTTCAATTAAGAAATGGTTTCAACATGTCACAGTGCCTACACATTTTAACAGTGATCAAAAACCCAATATGCTTGACTTGGTACTCACGAATGAAGAACACATGGTAAAAAAACCTCGTATGTGACTCTGCTAGGTAAGAGCAAGCATGTCTTGATATACTTTGACTATGTTTGCGGTCCTGACATGCCCAATAACTTGACACCACGGTATAGATATGACAAGCGCAATTACCAACAGATGCATGAGGAAGTGGGAAAGTATAAATGGTCTGAGGACTAAACTGGTTTAGATATTGAAGACAGCTAGTCAATGTTCAGAAATCGAATGCAGGAATCCATCACCAATTGTATTCCCGTGGTGTCTAACAGAAATAGCTCAAACAGAAAAAAGCCAAGTGGATAAATTCACTGTCAGTGGAGAAGACGGAGAAAAGACCAGCGTTATAGGCAAACCAGAGATGCTCAAGACTACCTCAAATACACTAAAGCTAGAAACCAAGCAAAGTGGGCATGCAAAAAGCTCTAAGGGATTTCGATAGGAGTGTGGCACGGGAAGTGAAAAATATCCCAAGACCTGGGTGTAATGTAAATGTTGATAATGAGCTAAAATTCTCCAATCACATTGAGACCCAAGTGAACAAACTTCCTTGGGCAGATAAAACATGCCTACAAATACCTGGCAGGCATGGGGTGAAGCCCTTTGGGCTTAGGGTTTGACTGGGCTTACACCCTTTTTCAAAGAGCTTGCAAATGTGCCTATACCCTTTAGTCCAAAAAGGGCTTTGGGCGTGTGCTTAAGCACATTAAATATACCATGTGCTTTCAAGCCCATTTTAAAGCCCTATTCCAAGCCCTTTTTAGCTCACCTGGCCTGAAAGGCCAAGTGAGGTTATGTCGTGGTGACCATCCGTCGTGTCTCCGTCCGTCGTCCGTCCATCAACTTTTCCTTTAAAATGACTTCTCAAGAACCACTGGGCCGATTTCAATTATATTTGGCAGGACGCATCCCTAGGGCATAGAGATTCAAGTTTGTTCAAACGAAGTCGATCGGCCAAAATCCAAGATGGCCAATTTTTAGAAACACTTTAAAAAATCTCCTCCGAAACTGCAGGAGGAATTGAATCAAAACTCATAGCACATCATCTATTGCAAGGGTAGACCCAAGTTTGTTCAAGGCAACCTGATAGGACTATTTGCCTGGCGGCCATCTTGGATGACTTAGTTTTCGCGAAAATGACTTCTTCTACCGAAACGCTGAAGGGATAGGCCTGAAATTGAGTAAATATGCTTAGGGACCAAGGTCCATTCAAGTTTGTTCAAGGGAAGTTCGTACGTTAAAAACATGGCCGCCATCAACCAATCAAAATTTATCGTTTGTTGACATGTTGGCTTTTTTTTATTTGATGTATTTTGATGGCGAAAATTGCATTATATATGCTTATCAGTGTGGCGAGTTCAAATATGCCACTTTCGAGACTATCGGATAAACGGTTTGGCTGCCATCTTGGTTTATTTTCCCGCCATAGGCTCCCATGGTAAATCAATGGGCCCATAGTAAAGCAATGGGGAATTTTTTTAACAACTTCTTCTCAAGAACCACTGGGCCAATTTCAATTATATTTTGGAGGAAGCATTCATAGGGCAGAGAGATCTAAGTTTGTTCAAACGAAGCGGATCGGTCAAAATCCAAAATGGCCATCGGCCAAAGTGGCTGATTTTTAGAAACACTTTAAAAAATCTTCTCCGAAACCGCTGGAGGAATTGATTCAAACCTCATAACACATCATCTGAGGCAATGGTAGACCCAAGTTTGTTCAAGGCAACCTGATTGGCCGATTTGCTTGGCGGCCATCTTGGATGACCTAGATTTCGCGAAAACGACTTCTCCCGAACCGCTGAAGGGATAGAGCTGAAATTTTGTAAATATGCTTAGGGACCAAGCGCCTTTCAAGTTTGTTCAAGGGAAGTTTGTTCGTTAAAAAACATGGCCGCCATCAACCAATCAAAATTCAGCGTTTCTTGGTCATATTGGCTTTTTTGTATTTGATGTATTTTGATGGCAAGAATTGCTTTATATATGCTTATCAGTATGGCGAGTTCAAATATGCCACTTTCGAGACTGTTGGATAAATGGTTTGGCTGCCAACTTGGTTTGTTTTCCCGCCATAGGCTCCCATGGTAAAGCAATGGACCCATAGTAAAGCAATGGGGAATTCTTTAAACGACTTCTTCTCAAGAACCACTGGGCCGATTTCAATTATATTTGGGAGGAAGCATTCATAGAGCATAGAGATCTAAGTTTGTTCAAATGAACCCGATCGGCCGATTTGGCCGGTGGCCATCTTGGATTTAGGCCGATTTTAGGAAACATCTTTAAAAATCTTCTCCGAAACCGCTTGGGGGATTGATGCAAACCTCATGAAATATGATTTATGGCAAGGGAACTTGATTTGTCAAATGGTTCGACGGCCATCTTGGTTGACCTAGTTGTAGCGAAAATGACTTAGTCTCCAGAAGCGCTGAAGGGATCGGGCTGAAATTTGGCAGATATGATTAGGGCTTAAGGGCCATTAAAGTTTGTTCAAGAGAAGTTGATCCGTAAAAAAACATGGCCGCCGTGGGCCAATCAAAATATAGCATGTTTGGTGGCCATATTGGATTTTTTTATTTGATGGATTTTGAGGCCGAAATTGGTTTTATGTGTTTTTGGGTAATCTGATCTCAAATTTGCAATTTTCGAAACTGTGGGATAAACGGATTGGTGGCCATCTTGTTGATAAAGAGCATTCTAGTTGAAATGCCTATTGTCCAGGTGAGCGATACAGGCCCCTTGGGCCTCTTGTTTAATTTTCAACTTGAATCAATACTTATAGTGTTATCAAATCATTATTCTTTGCCATTCTACATGTATGCTGTTGCTACATATTACAGATAAACATCTGCTGCTTATTTTGAAATTAATTTGACTGATATATTTTTAGACAAATCATTAGGTAGCACTTTCAAAGCCTACCTAATAAATTATTTTTGGTGAATTCAGATTGAAATAGCCTAATTACATGTATTCATTATTTTAAGAGAATGGCCACAAAACCTGTTAAATATTTGAAAACTAATTTGAGTAGATTAAGCTGTTGCTGCCTGTTGTTACCTGGCATGGTTGCAAAACATTAACCCATTTTACTCCATATCCACTTTACTTAAATATTTGTTAAACATTCTATCTCAAAAAGCTGGTTAAAAGGGAGACAAATAAAGACATCTCTGAGTAGCATGAAAACACGTTATATTTGTTTCAGTCAATTTACTTTTAAAATGTTCAACAGGGCCAAGATTTAGCAACATTGAAATCAACATTCTGAAAATTCAGAATGGTATTAGACTGAATGATTGGTCTTGTTAACTGGCCATTCTAGCCACTCTGCTTATCTGGACAATACAATAGAATGAATTTCACACCTCCCTGCTACCACACCTCTTACAAGATATATCACTTGTAATTACACAAATGTAGGTAAATGTTACTGAATAGGAATGTTCTTTTAATGTAGGCTGCCACCGCTCCTCACAACACCCCTCTCTTGATTGATCTATCTCTGCCACTAGATAAGGCCTGATAAAATAACTTCTTTACAATGTAAATTATATTCTGAAATATTTTGAAATTATTAGTGCAGCAGATGTTGCTGTCAGCAGCAATGGCTACATGTCAAATTATTTTGAAATATTCTGCAACTTTCCTGTATGCCTGCCTTGAAAGTAAAATATTTTTCAAGGAAATAATTAAGCATTTAATAGTAAAATATGGTCAGAAAATGGCGCTATATGCAGACCAAGCGAAGACAATTTTTAAGAATTACAACTTGAATTGATCCAGTCATTCCAGTTGTAAAATTTAAGAATTAACCTTAAATTTGTTTAGAAATGGACATTTTTGAAGTCCACTGCAGAGGCCATTTTGGAACGCTTGACCAGTACAGAGTTAAAGCTTACAGAATAGATATGAGAAATGTGTTATCTTTTTCTTTTCGATCGCTGGTATCACACTGAAATCTGGTTTTCTGCAGTTCTTCCACAGACCCATAGAGCTTTTCAAGAAAAGAGGTTGACAAAGGCCAGATCTCTTCTCTTAGCAGCTTATACATACTTCAACATTGAAGTATGTGCTCTGTGGTCTTTTCTTCTCCACAAGGACAAGCGGGCGATGTCGTAAGGTGGAACCGCCTGTACATGTGTTGGTTTAGTCTGTTATGTCCAGTTCTGAGACGAAAAATGGTCACTTGCTCTGGCCTCGAGAGATGGTGGTAGGCATCTTCTGATTGAGGTGCTCTATAGAGTGACTTGATGATAGTCTTCATTTCTGTATGGGTAACCGTGTTTTCTGTCTGATTCTCTTCTGCACCCACCTTTGCCATCTTGTCTGCTTCCTCATTTCCTTGGACTCCACCGTGTGAGGGGATCCACTGCAATGCTATCCGAAAGCATTTGATGGTTTGTAGTGCTTCTTCAAGTTCTGGCAGCTTACCTTTGGTGATAGCCTCAAGGACGGAGCGGACATCAGATAAAAAGACAATCTGTGCAATAGGTTCTGCTGTTCTGCTGATGGTATTAGCTGCATGAACCAGTGCTTCGACTTCAGCTCTGTAGTTTGTGCAGTGTTTGCCTGTCGGTATTGCAGCTGACTCATGTAGTCCATTTGGATACTGTATCTACAGTCTGGCACCTCCACTCCTAATTGCATCTTTGGCTGATCCATCTGTGTAGATCCTTATCCATGTCTCCTGAGGGTACATTTCTTCCAGCATGGCTAGGGTCAGGGCCTTCTTGCTCACATCACTATGTTCATCTTTGGTTGTGAGATGAGGTACTGTGGTGCGAATAGCTATGCTCTCTAGTTTGTTTTCCCAGGGTGGAGGATCAAGAGTGTGGTTTGGGGCTTCTAATTGTGCTGCCAATATTTCTTAGTGTTTCCTTTGAAGTGCTTTTGTCTCTTTCACAAAACTTGATCTTTTAAGTCTTCATGATGACAGCTGTGCGTGGCTGATCTTCATCGGGTGGTTGTTGAACGATTTGAACTTTGCAGCTTGGATCAGTGCTTTGCATTCCCTTCCTTTGCTAAGTGGGGGGATGCCTGCTGTCTGCTCCATTTTTTCTATTGGTGTTGATCTCATTCCACCAGTGATGATGCGCAGTGCCTGGTTTTGTACTCTGTCAAGGTTCTGTTGATGAGATTTAGCTGCTGTCATCCATGAGCTCGATCCATACTCAAGGTGTGGTCGTACGGCACCTAAGTAGATGGTCTTGAGGATCCTTTCATTGGCACCCCACTTTGTTCCTGCCAGCTTCCTCATGATGTTTAGCTTTCTTCAGGCCTTTGCCTCTGAGTTCTGGATGTGCTCCTTCCATGTTAATCTTCTGTCATAGTTGACGGCCAGGTATGTCTACTGGTCCTCATACTCGAGTGGAGTACCGCCCAGTGTCAGATTGCCAACCTTGGTTTTGGTGGACAGTGAGAATAGCATGGCTGATGATTTTTCTTTGTTGATGGTCATACACCAGCGATTGGCCCAAGCTGTAATTCTGTCCAAGGCAAGCTGCATTCTGTATGTGGCAGTCATTGTGTACTCCTCGGTGCACCAGAGTACGAGGTCATCTGCATAGAGGGCTGCTTGGATCCCATTGGGCAGCTCTGCTACAATGTCATTAATGAAGAGTATGAACAGAGTTGGTGATAATACTCCGCCTTGTGGCACCCCTTGTCTTGGCAATACATTCTGCCCAGATTGTCCATCCACCAGCACCCTAGCTCTGCGATTGTGTAGGTATGACTTGGTCCATCGGAACATGTTGCCACCGATGTCTGTGCGCCGGAGCTTCACGAGGAGGCCATCCTTCCACACCTTGTCAAATGCCTTCTGCAGATCAATAAAGGCAGTTAGCATCACCTTCTTGGCTTGAAAAGTGTCCTCTATGACCTGTGCAAGATGTGTTGTTTGATTTTTTGTGCTCCTGTATCTTCTGAAGCCAGCCTGCTCTGAAACTATAATGTTCTCCGACTCCAGGTACCACTGCAACCGCTGGTTGACGATGCGCTCCATGGTCTTGCATATGCAGCTTGTAAGACTGATAGGACGGTAGCTCAGCACATTCGTCTTGTTCTTCCCTTTTTTCAGAATAGGAGTCATTCTGGCTTCCTTCCAGCACTGAGGAACCTCTCCATTGGTCCAACTGAGATTAAAGATGTCTATCAACTTGCGAAGAGATGCATTACCAAGGTGTTGGATCATTTCATTCGTAATGCCATCTGGCCCGGGAGATTTCTTCTTCTTCAATTGGCGGATAACCTTCTTCAGTTCTGCTAAACTAATGTCAACATTCATTGCATCGTGAGTGTTGGTGTCTGTTCTTTCCTTTTGCTCTTTTCTAACCTCTTTTTGACGCATTCGTGGTATGGAAATGTTGCTTTCTTTTGCATATGCCTTCTGAAAGGCATCTGCAGCCATCTTTCCTGTCAGTGTTTGTCCATCTTCTTCGAGAGTACTCTTCTCTCCCCGACACCCTCATCATTCAGTGCTTTAGTCAGTCTCCATAGCTTTGTTGTGTCTCTCTAAATTAAACCCTGCCGTCTTTACCCTCCTGCTTCTTCTTTTGGCCTCCAGCTTGGTCTTTAGATACCTGGCTTTAGTTTGTTGTAGCGTGAAGTGGTTTTCATGACAGGGATTACCCTCTGCATCTTCTCTGGCCTTGTCTAGTTTATCATGTGCTGCTTGCAGTTCTGTTGTCCAGTAGGGGCGGTAGGGTTTCCTGAACCCTCGAGGAATCACTTCGTTGGCAGCCTTGAGGATTCTTGAATTAAATTCCTTGACCACATTGTTGATGTTTCTCCCTTCTACTGCTATATTTTGGGTAAGCTCATTGGAACGAATGCCGAACAGACTCCAATTTTCCTTTTTGTAGTTCCACCTTGGATGTTGAGGTGAACTTGTCGAAATACTTCCAGAAAGAGAGAGGAGGACTGGGCCGTGGTCGCTTCCTCCTAACTGCGATCCGACCACTCTACTGAGGTTTCTGTGAATGTCTTCTGTACAAAATGCCAAGTCCGGCGTTGTCGAGTGCCACCGGCGCGAGTAGAAAGTAGGCTGATCTGTGGGATCGTTGACAAGTAAAAGGTGCTTTTCATGTTGCCATGCTTCAATGTCTTCTCCTCGTTTATCAAGTGTTCTGTATCCCCAGCTCTGGGACTGGCTATTAAAGTCTCCCGCAATGAGGAGTGGCAATCCGGGACCTGGATTGTGTTAAGTGAGAGATTCTTGTCATTAGGGCAGTAATAATTGACAATGTCAATCACAGAGTTGCTGGTTGTTACCTTGATCTTCATATATTCTGCCTCTTCTGTAAAGGTTTTGATCTGGCTGGAATTCACGCTGTTTCGGACCAAGGAGATCAGCCCGCCTTTCTTTCTTCCTCTTCGATCACACCGGAAAATCTGGTAACCTCTGATCTTAAATGGTTTGCCTTCTTGCAGGTGTGTCTCTTGGATACAGCAGATATCAATGTTGTTTTCGTACAGGAACTGTTCGAGCTCTGATTTCTTGTTGGTAGCCCCTTCTGCGTTCCAGTGCATGATATTGATACTGGGGTTCTCTTTGGGTTTGGTCTTCTCTTTCGGTTGGCCAGTAGCTCTCCATCCTCGTCCCCTGGCTCCACAAGACAAGTTGATGGGACCTCCAGTAGCTGAGGGTGGGATCCTTCGAGGCGTGGAGCCCGGCGCTGCACCTGCCTGGCGGATCCTCACAGGGCGAGCACCATTTCGGTTGATTCGATCTCCAAGTATCATTTCATTGGCGTTGTGCATAATGCTCTGGTTAGCCCCTCCAAATGTCTGGATTGACACCCAGTTGGTTACACCCCTGCGCCACGTTGAGGCCGAGCATATAGTCTTAAACAGGGGAGACCGGCCTCTGTTAGGGTTTGTGGAATGGCCATTTACTCGCCAAGAGAATACAATACAATTTTTGAAAATTTAAGACTGAAATGACTGGCTCGATAACCGAGCCAGTCATTCCAGTGATAAATTTTTTTTCATTTTATTCTCTTGGCCGGTAAATGGATATTCAATCAGAAGATATTTAATTTTTCTTGACTAAATTTGACCATTAAGGGGTTAATGGTCAAGTTGGTCAAAGCAGCCTCTGCAGTGGGTTTGGTATATGCCCATTTGCAGACCAAGATTATTTTTGAAATTTTACCACTCGAATGACTGGCTCCTGACAGACATTCCAGTGGTAAAACTTCAAAAATGATTTTCTCTGTTTGTAAATTACATTGCTATAGAGTGGATTTTTAAATGTTTTCGCAAGTTTTTCTAGTCACATGCAAAGAACCCATTTGCTTTTAGGGCTAGGGACAACGTGTATGCTTTGAGCAAGCCGACGAAAGCAGTTCCTACAGTTGTTTTGAAAAATGTCTTATATTATTTGCAAACTGCAAATAGAACTTTTTTTAAAATTTCGACGCTGGAATAACTGGCTCGATAATAGCCATTCATTCCAGTTGTAAGTTTAAAAAAACTTTCTAGTCCAGTCTATGAGGTAAAAGTTAAACTTTCTTCACCAACTTTGACCAGTAAACGTTGGTATTAAAAGGTAATGTAGTCATTTGCCTTTAAGGCACTTAGGACCACTTATAACCGGTCTATAAATGGAGTAATCCTGTTTTAGCTATTCCCCGCTCATCTCTAGCTAAGCCCCACCCACACTTTAACCATGTTGGGATCATTTGATCCCTACACTCTCGGAATCTCAATTTTTAGAAAACTAAATACAGGTAAGCTAATGCTGAATATTTTGAAACTAATTTTTCTGGGTGCTGTTGCTGCCATAGGCAGCAACAGTGCCTATAGTCAAATTAGTTTCAAAATATTCAACAGCATGTTTATTAAATAGTAAAGACGTACAATTCGCACAACCTGAAGAATTATTAAGCATTTAAGAACAACTAAATCAAGTCATTTATGATGTAATTGATTATGATGTCAGCTTACACATCACATAGTTGATTATGACATATGATTGACTGAGAAACTGGATTCCTCCATTGTCTGTCATGTCTGTAATGAACATGTTTGACTGTATGTACTATAGGGACAATGACTGACATATTTTTGTCTACATGTATACTCGCTATTGACATCATTACTGAGCTTTATCTAATCTTACAGGTAAACATGACAAGGATTTAACCAGAGATAGTGCCTGTCACTGGAGCCAGCTATAACCAGTTCAGTTAGCTTGACAGGTATTCTAGACAGGCCACTGGTCACAAGACTTCCAAGCTACACTGGATATAATGATTTACTGTAAAGGTATTTATTTTTGTTGTTGTTTACTGTCTGATAATTTTAAATACTTAAATTCTGCTCTTTTTACATACATCTTATCTCCATATTTAAAAATTGTTTAGAATTTAATTATTTTTTACTTTTAACTCTATTGACACTCAAGCTGGCAAAAATGGCTTCTGCAGTTGTCTTGAGAAATGTGCATTTGCAGACCAAGAGAGGACTACCGTTGAAATTTGTACCGCTGTTCAAAATAACTGACACGATAGCCGAGACAGCCTTTCCAGCTGTACATTTTCAAATGTACTTTCTTGGTCTGCAAGCGGACAGTTTTCTTGAAAACATTTGAGAGTTAAAGGGTTAAGCATGATTTTGTTAAAAATTACCATGAGTTCCTATTTTTGGTGGAAAACTCACCACCGGAATGACTGGATCGGTTATCTAGCCAGTCGTTCTAATGGTATATTGTCAAAAATAATATTCTCTTGGTTTGCAAATTGACATTTCTCAAGACTACTGCAGAACCCGTTTTTGGGTGATATGAGTGTTAACCCTTTAATGATCATACCGGCCGAAACCGGCCTCTGTATTGGTCATGTGGAATGTCCATTTACAGACCAAGAGAATATAATTTTTGAAAATTTACCACTGGAATGACTGGCTCGGTAACCGAGCCAGGCATTCCAGTGATAAATTTCCAGACTATTCTCTTGTCCTGTAAATGGACATTCAGTACATCTTCCAGCAAATTTGCTGAAAAACGAATACCACATCATCCTTTAACCCTTTAACTCTGAAGAAAATTTAAATTTTCTCATAGAAAATATCCATTTACAGATCAAGAGAAGATTATTGTTGAAAATTTATCAATGGAATGACTGGCTCGGTTATCGAGCCAGTCATTCCAATGATAAATTTTCAAAAATAATCTTCTCTTGGTCTGCAAATGGATATTTCTCAAGACCACTGCAGAGACCGTTTTTGGCTGATATGAGTGTTATAGGGTTAATTAGAAGTTTGAAATTGTAATATCAGAATGGTAAGGTGACAGCAACCTCTTCCACCAAATTTGTTAAAATTCAGTAGACAGATATTTAAATTTTCTTGACCAAATTTGACTATCAAAGGGTTAAAGAGTAACTATTTATGTGACACTGTTCTAGACCTACGACGTTGGTTTAGTTTTGTAGTAAACCAGAAATGTTAGATTGTAAACAAGACATGTCCGGTTACGTGTTTTGATAACCTTAAAATTGTGTGTTTTGACATTCTATTGAGCACTATTATCTGTCAATGTTTAAGTTTAATTTAGTTAAATACTGTTTAGTCTGTATTGGTAATGTTTCAAAGCAGTTGATATGCAATTCTTCCAATGTTATGTTATGTTAGCATTTAATTAATAATCTTGTTTAGACTAATTACTAACTAGGTGAGAGCCCCTTCACTGGTAAGCACAGTTTTCTATATAATCAGTCTTACTACATTGCCTCAAGAATATTGTACTTTCCACTTCGAATAATACTTGTCAGATGTACTATTATGATAATGCCTATTATCTAGTCTAGCTCAAAATAAACAATTAAATACTCTGCACTCTCCTGGTCCTGCCCATACTGTGTCCGGGAATTACCATAGCCCCAGGTACCGAGTCAATTCCCAATCACAGTTAGATTCGTCTATTTTGCTTGACTTGAAAGTCGCGTTTTTGTCAGCTCAATTTAAGTCTAAATTTTGCATTTCGAGTGTGTTGTTGGAGGTTCTATCGCTGTCTTCATGGAAGGAAAAGGAAAATCATCACAGGGGCAGGTTGTATCAATCTAGAATTTATACATTCGTGCCATAATGACTGTTTGAAATTTTCTTAAATTGGCACATTGTTTTAAAATAGTAGCCATTGTTGGAGTCGCTCCGGTACCCGTTAACTGTTTAATCTTATCCGGGTACTCAGTTAATTTCTCTTGCGACTCGGTTCCTTCCAAGATGGATGCGCCCATGGCCAAGATGGTGGCGCCCATGATTAACGTTTTGTTTTGGCTTGGCGTGACTATGCACTCTATTTTATACAGATCTTTAGATCTCGCTTCATTGACGAGGGTGTTTGTAGCGATCAGTATTTATTTCTTGGCTGTTTTAACGTTAGTTAATTACCAAGTCGTGTTTATAAAAGTTTCACTCTAAAAGGTTTCTAATATTTCCTGCCTAAAGACTTGATTATCATTAATTTATGAGAAAGTTAATGTTTCTAAGTAATTCTAAGTTACAATCAAGTCAATTTTGCGTGTTGCTCGTCATCGTATGTCATGTGCAGCGTTTTAATTCTTACTCTGTGTTCGCAGAAGACGAAAGGCCAGGATACGTTATGCTAGCGTTGTAACCGGTTCATGAAGCGCAAGTTCTCTGGTCATCACCGTGTGGCTTGCGCGAAGAGCAAGTTTGGAAGTCCTTGTGATGTGTGTGCCAAGTGGTCATCGGAGTTGGTGGCAGAGTTTGATCGTGATCGGCGTGGACGTTTGGAGAGGATCGCAAGGGACAAGTCGGCCAAAGTGGATCAGGTGTCAGTTAAAGGCCTGGAAGAACGTCTGAATGAGCACATGGACTCGGCATTGGGCGTACGTGTGGCCCAATTCAAGCCGTTGTTCGAGTCTTTCCAGTCCACAGTTCCGACAATGCAGGCTGGTGCAGGGCAACCTATCGGTGGTCCGGCCACCTCTGTGGAGGGACAAGCACCTGTCTTTCCTCCTGCTTTGGCTCAAGAGCCAATGGCGGAGGAAGAAGATCTTCTCATGGAAGATTCTGGCATGCCGGATCTTTCAGCGATGGCAGAACCGAGTACGTCCCAAGGGTCGCCCTCGGGTTTTGTACGGGTCTGCCAGCCGGGTGGTGATGTCGACGTTCCGTCAGGAATCTTCCACCCGGACTTCGCTCAACCCGCGTTGCCGCTGGAGCCGTGTTTTGCGGTTTCTGTCGGCATCTCGGTGGCAGTAAGCACGACTCTCGGAGTTCCGTGGCCTGCCGTAGTAAAGGCGGCTGTAATCCCGCTCCCGTGCTTGAGCCGATGGACTGCAGTGAATCTGTGTCCGGCGATTCGCTGGATACCGGAGCTGCAAGTAGTCAAGCTATGGACTCGGGTCATGTTGATAGACGAGTAATTCATGGTTCTCGGCATGGGTTGTCGGTGGCCTACTCATCCAAGGGTGAGAAGGAAGATGAGAATGGTAGTCCATTGATGGACGAATCCTAATTCTGCACCGAAGCTGATGTCCGACCATCTCAGGGTGATCCGGCGATGGAGCAGATGTCATGGCGAGCGGCTAGCGCTGTCAAGTGGCTCTTCGGCCATGCCGACCCTCCCCTTGGACACACAGACTTCCTACATGTTGGAAGTTGCGGTGTATTGTCTGTTTCAGCCAGATCATTCGATCAAGGTCATGTCAATGGTCGCAGAGCAGGAAATAGTCAGCAAGTCATGGAAGTCGACGAAGAGGACTCAGCCGCAGCAGTCCTATAAGCAGCATTGGCAGGAGCAACAGAGACAGCGCCAGAGATCGCTCTTCCGTCCTTCTGGCGGTGATGCCCATCGTGCATCCGGATCACAGGGACCTGGCCATTCGTCCTCATACAAGCCTTCTAATAAGAGGCCGTATGAGGAGAACAGGAAGGGTGGTGGTTCGGGTCGCGGCGGTTATCGTAGGGATGGCCGTGGCGGCGGTCCCGGACCATCATATTCCAAGAAACCGCGGGGTGGCCGTGGAGGATGGTCCCGACGGGTTTCCGGCGGGATCCGTTCCGGTGACGTCAGGAATGAAGGGAGTCGAGAATCTTCACCCAAGCGAATTGGCATCTTATCGTGCAATATCGACCGCGTGTGCAGATTCCTACCGTCTGAGGCAGACTTCAACTGTTCTCAAACCAGTGGGAACAGGTCGTGCAAGATTGTTTAGTCTGTCAGTGGTTAAGAAACGGCTACAAACCAGACTGGCTCATCCGTAAATCGTTAGTTCCGTTAACATCGACTCCAGTTTGGACTCCCATTCCAAGGGAATCCGATCGTCTAGATGCCATTTGCTCAGAACTCAAAAATCTTCAGCGGAAGAATACGATTCATCTAGTCCACAATCAGTCCTCCCTAGGCTTCTATTCGATGATGTTCCTCATTCCGAAACGTACCGGAGGTTGGAGACCAATTCTCAATCTCAAACCATTGAACAAATTTATTCTTTCTCCAAAGTTTCAGATGGAGACTGTAGCAGCGGTGATGATGGGGCTGAGAAAAGGCATGTGAGCAGTATCGATAGATCTGAAGGATGCATATTTTCATATTCCAATGTCATTTCCTTCTCAGAAATACCTTCGCTTTGCATTCCAAGACAATGTTTGGGAATTCAATGTGCTTCCGTTCAGTCTGACCACAGCCCCGAGGGTCTTCACCAAAGTGGTTCTCACCATGACTTCTTATCTTCGCAGGAGAAACATAGCTGTTCACACTTACATAGACGACTGGCTGCTGAAGGCGGGGCATCCAGTCACTCTGCGCAACAATCTTCAGGTAGTCCTAACCTTACTAAAGGACCTATGATGGATTGTGAATCTAGAGAAATCAGAATTGACTCCATCCGAGGGGTTTGTTTATCTGGGAATATTTTTCAATCTCAGGGATGGTGTAGCTTTTCCGGCGGAGAGCAGAGTCAAGAGTTTGATTGCAGTACTGAAGTCATTTTCTCTAGTAGGTTTTCTGACGGCACACCAATTTCTCAGGATACTGAGTTCACTAGTGTCTCTGGAGAAAGTGGTTCCTTATGCGGCACTCGGGCGCAGGCCGATTCAGATGTATCTAATGTCATTCTGGTCTCAGAGAACGGATCCGTTGTCTCTGAGAATTCCAGTAAAAGAACAATTGATATACCATCTTCAGTGGTGGTTATCAGAACAGAATCTCCTGCGAGGTATTCCTCTACAACCTCCTCAACCGCAGATGTCCATCTTCACAGATGCGTCGATGACGGGTTGGGGAGCGGTATTGGATGATCAGTCGGTGTCAGGGGAATGGGATCGGACCAATGCGCAGAAACACATCAATATGCTCGAATTATTAGCGGTGGCATTAGCACTTCAAAAATTGGAGAGCTTAATCCGAGACAAGATTGTCCTGGTAAGGACAGACAACTCAACAGTGGTGTCTTATTTGAACTGCCAGGGCGGGACAAGATCACCAGAGTTGTGCATGATGATTTGGAACCTTCTGCTGTGGTGCCAAGAGAGGAATATTATTCTTCGGGCAGCACACATTCCAGGAAGATTGAACATCCTAGCAGATGCTCTCAGTCGTAGGACGGTTTGTCGTCCGACGGAATGACAGCTCAACCAATCAGTAGCGGAGGTTCTATTCAAACATTGGGGCAAGCCAAATGTGGATCTATTTGCGATGAAACAAAATGCAAAGATGGTCACATACGTGTCACCAATCCCGGACCCGCTAGCCTTTGCAGTAGATGCACTGGCGATAAGGTGGAAGGGAATGTACGCGTATATGCGTATCCTCCAACGATTTTCATCCCAATAGTTGTGGCAAGGATAAGAGAGGGTATGTGCCAAGTACTACTGATCAGCCCTCATTGGCCAGGCCGATCATGGTTTACGGATCTACTGGACCTTCTGGTCTGCAATCCAATCCCTCTTCCAGACAGAAGAGATCTGATCTCTCAGAACAAGGGTCTGTATCTCCACAACAGACTGGAAATGTTCAAATTGACTGCATGGATGTTATCAAACAGCGTGCAATTAAGGGTGGCTTTTCTGAGCAAGCAGCGAGGTTTGTCGCTTCAGCCAGAAGAGGGTCAACCACAAGAACATATAATTATCAAATCAACAAATTTGCAGAGTGGTGTAAGTGAAGAGATATCGATCCCTTTTCTGCATCTGTTCAACACGTAGCAGATTTTGTCTGTCATTTATACGAAGTTGACAAACTTGTACCTTCAACCCTAGCAGCATATAAGTCTGCATTCGCTTCAGTCATTCCCAGTTTGGCCATTGAAGGAGTGGAGAATGACACTTTAAATAAAGTTATTAAAGGAATGAGCAATTTGTGACCTAGACAGCCAATTCCTATCCCAGCATGGAATCTATCTCTTGTTCTACAGGTTTTAGGGCATACTCCCTTTGAACCAATTAGATCTATAGCGTCGGCAAGAAGGAGAAGCGAAATACATGTGATTTCTGCCAAACAATACCGTTTTGTCGTCATGGGGGAAGGTTTAAGACTACTTTCACGTCTTTGTTTCCTGGCAAAGAATCAGTCACTTAAATATCCAGGACAGCCGATCAATTTGCCAAGTTTAATTAGACATGACCCAAACTCTTCTGCTTGGTGTCCTGTCAGATGTCTGAAAATGTATAAGAAACATACTGAGGAGTGGAGAGATGACCAGAAATCTCTGTGGTTATGTCTCAAAGCTCCTCATTTGCATGCCTTGAAAGACACCATTTCTCATTGGATAGTCGATGCTATTCAGATGTCGCACAAAATCGCAACAGGAAAGCAGATTTATCGTACGAATGTCCATCAGGTCCGAGCACTAGCAGCATCATTCTCCCTTTATAAGGGTGTCTCATTAGAGGAGGTGATGTCTGTAGCACAATAGCGTGCTGAGTCGTCATTCACTGATTTCTACCTTCGCGACATCTCCAGCGCATTTAATCCGATAGCCGTCGCCAATTTATCGAATCTTAACTAAAGCCACATCCGACCAATATTTCGCACACATCGCAATGTTCTTCCACATGCACTGAACAGTGGCTATGCACATGATCCGAGAATGACCATGGATTGGGCCGAGCTCCTGTGATGAACAAGAAAGACCAAGCACTCAAAATGGTGAGTGTTTACATTAATTAAGTGACTAATATTAGTTTACTTTCAGTCGATTTACCAGACTGTCTAAGTAAATAGTCTGATTCAAGACTATCTTATTCTTTACAACAGACATTAGACTCATTCCAATTTGAAAATCTAAGCGATATACTGATATTTTTTTTTTTAATTTAGAAGCTTCTTTTCACTCTACTGGACTGCCCTAGCAGAGACTTGGGGCTAAAACCGGTCTTGTGGATGTTGATTCCCCTTTTTGACAGCCCTCTGAAATTTGTGCGGACAAATGAGGGGGTGTGTGCGCGGTCTGGTCCATGGAAGTTTAGCACTCTATGAGTCAGATGGCGGAACCCAAGCGTATGCCAGGGTTCTAGTCTCTTCACAACCTTCTCTGTCGGGTGGTAGATGAGTGCTGGTTCGAGCCTCACCTTCCACCGGTATTTCTTGGCTGTCGAAATCCAGAGTTTATCATAATAGTACATCTGCTAAGTATTATTCGAAGTAGAATAAAAAAAATCATCCGCTTTTGTTTCTACGAGAATTCTTAATACTTACCAGATGAACTATGGCCCTGCCTCAGCCGCCCCGCTGAGGTGAGGCTGAGCTGCTTTCGCTGTTTGTCAAGGCAAATATAAGCTGAATCTGACTGTGATTGGAAATTGACTCGGTACCTGGGGCTATGGTAATTCCTGGACACAGTATGGGCAGGACCAGGAGAGTGTGGCGTTTTAATTGTTTATTTTGAGCTAGACTAGATAATAGACATTATCATAATAGTACATCTGGTAAGTATTAAGAATTCTCGTAGAAACAAAAGTGGATGCTTTTTTTAGTCTGTTTGTCTGTCTGTCTGTCAGATGGCCGAGCGGTGGGTGGGTGGGCTGTTTGTCTGTCTGTCGGTGTTTTTTGCGTGTGTGTGTGTGTTTTTTTTGTGTGTGCGTGAATGCATGCATGTGTTTGCATCTCTGGAACGATACCTCACTATGGCTATGGCAGCAACAGCACCCAGTCAAACTATACACCTGTGCAAAAGTTAAGCACCAGCAAAAACAATAGAATGTAGAAACATGATGGTACAACTAGGCTGCCATACTTTTTGTCCCCGCGTTAGCTGACATAATTCCAAGTACGAAATGCACATGCATGCATGACTTCACGCCGCTTGATGTCCGCGCGTGGCGGGAAACAGCACACGTGTTCAGTTATGTAAAAGTCCAGTTTGAGGTGTAGAACATTACATACAGATTTAGGCGACAAGATTAGGAATTTTGTGTTCATGACCGTGGTTTATTTGTACAGAGAGAATTAGCTCTCGATTGTGAACCGCTATTGCAAGACAAAGGTTAAGTGATCGTGTGAAATGGCAAATCATAGGCATGCATACCACTGGTATGTCCTGCAGAGAGATTGGCAGACAGCTGAACATTAACCATACTGTAATCAGTCGTTTGATTGCAAAACATGGGCAAACTAACGAGGTGAAGGACAGGCCTAGATCTGGAAGACCGAAGAAGACTACTGCCGTGATGATCGAGCCCTAGTACGCCTTGTTAGGAGATCTCCATTCACCAACAGCAGAGTGCTCAGCCAGAGTGTCAATGTCTACCGTCAAAAGGAGACTGTATGCTGCTGGCATGAAAGCTAGGAGACCTGTCAGACGGCCTCTCCTCACTGCACACCACAAAGAGGAGCGTCTGAGGTGGTGCAACGAAAGAAGACACTGGAACATGAGATCCTGGAGACGGGTACACTGGTCCGATGAAAGTCGGTTCCTGCTTCATGCCACAGATGGTCGAACTCGTGTATGGAGGTCCAGACGCATGGCGTACGACCAACGTAACATCATGGAAGAAGTTCCATTTGGTGGAGGTTCCGTTATGATATGGGGGTGCATCTCATTTGATTGTAAGCTGGATCTGTTGACTGTACCTGGAACACTAAATGGACAAAGATATCAAGATTCCATACTGGATAGAGTTGTGGTCCCTGATTTCGTAAATCATGCACCTGGAACCCACCCTATATTCATGGATGACAACGCCCGACCACATCGTGCTAGAGCTGTGCATGAATACCTCCGCCAGAATGCCATCGAAACCCTACCATGGCCAGCAAGGAGCCCTGACATGAACCCTATTGAGCATATCTGGGACATTCTGGGAAACATGGTGAGAAGGGGGGATCCTCCTGTGCAGAACCTACAGGAATTAACAGACGCACTCCATCTTGAATGCCAACGAATACCACAATGGCGTATCAGTCGGTTAGTGACCAGCATGAGACGTCGTGTCCAGGCCGTCATCCAGGCACAAGGTGGATATACCCGGTATTAATAATGACAGTCTCAAACTCGTGCACAGATGTTAAACTTTGTTTTCAGACACCATTAATGACAATCTAGCCACGTGTGTCAACTGTAGGGCAATAGTTGTCAGTTGTGTCAACGTAACCATATTCAGGCCTCGTTTTCAAGTTCAAACAAAAACATACAGTGTTTCCCCACCATCATAATCAGCATTCCTCTAGTTGCATTATTACCTCTTGCACTAAGATGGATGGGTACATAAATGTTTATGCTATTGCTTTCTTCATAGCACATGAATATACCCTCGCATGTGCATAAAAATAGGGTGGTGCTTAACTTTTGCACAGGTGTATAGTTTCAAAATATTCAACGTGTTTATTAAATGGTAAAGACATACATTTTGTACAACAACGCTTACTCGCCCTTCATCAATTAAGTGTTCATGATGATATCTTAGCTAAGTCATTTATGATGTAATTGATTATGATGTCATCCTACATGTAACGTATTTAATTATGACATCATATGATTGATGGGTAAACTGGAATCCTCAATTATCCCCATGTTTGTCACACAACTCCTCCTTCAACAATTGGATGGAATTCAACCAAATGTTGTATGTGAGTTACGCTAGGCTTGCACAATTTTTCGATTTAATCGTGAAGTTAAATTTATTTTTAAAATCGCGATTTTTACGATGTAATTGAGGAAAAATCGGAAAATCGTCCAAAATTTCATGTTTTTTAAAATCTGAAGTGTGTCCTTTTCTGTCGCATTTTATCAGTACATGAGTACAATTATAATCGATTCACGCCTGTGTTCATTGTGTTTATATCCATCCGTGCCATGCACGTGTAGAATAATTACTAATCACAACACAAAGCGCTACAATAAACAAGCTAACAATAGCGAGATATAACACCTTTGTCATTGAGAAAACCAGCTAGTTACTCCGTCGAATTGCCATATAATTTTCTTTCTTTCGCTGCAGACCCTGGGTCTGTCGTGAAATGCCAAGTATATACTTAGTTGCAGAGAGTTAGGCAATCAGTGAACATACTTCTTTTTGATTTTAGAGTTAGCAATTTCAGGCGGTGTAATAATCTTTCCTTTTTGATTCGGTTGTCATGTCAAATTAAAAAAAATACAGCAACAGCATTCCAGAATGTTTGATTTTGAACTGTGCATTCTGTTAATTACTCTTAAATGTAAATAGTACATTCTGAAAGCAACTATAAAACGCACTATAGGATGAGTTTACGCCGTTACACTTGTACCTATTCAAAGCTACCGTCCTATGTATGTGGATTGCGCAGTATCTCCCCGGTTACTAAGATTAGCGTCTTCGCATTACTCTGGTATTGACCTAAACTCGTCCTACAAAGGGAGGCTATAAGCGGAAGCTGATACATCATGTAATTAATTTTTTTCTCGGCGACATTTTATCTCAAATTTTGATAAAATAAATAAT
The DNA here is from genome assembly GCA_034401795.1 of Chaetoderma sp. LZ-2023a. Lineage (NCBI taxonomy): Eukaryota > Metazoa > Mollusca > Caudofoveata > Chaetodermatida > Chaetodermatidae > Chaetoderma > Chaetoderma sp. LZ-2023a. The sequence continues at coordinate 47,034,999 of CM067362.1, forward strand.
GTTTATTAAACTATACACAATATTTAGGCGGCCCCAATTAATAATTTCACTCCCGCGATGATGGATATAAGGTATACATTAAGCATAGACGTAGGATGGTTAGAATACGTTGCATGAAAATGTGTTCTAATTTCGTGCTATTTTGGTATCATTTATTTTTACTTTTTCTAGAAACAAGTCACGTTACCTTGGTTTATACTTTTGGAAATTTGGACCTACGATTTTATCGAAAATCGCGATTTTTTTTATAAAATCGATCGCAATGTTTCAAAGCAAAAATCGTGCAAGCCTAAGTTACGCATATGCTTGCGGAGTGCAAGAGGACATTTACATTTGGCTTTGCCCTCAGTGGAGTGTGGGTGGGATCAAGAGGTCAAGAAATTGATGTTAACGCAAATCCTCCAAATCTGTCAGATGGAATTCAAACAACAGATGTTATGTAAGTTAGCCATATGATTGAGGAACGCAAGAGGATATTTAGATTTCCCCCCCACTCTACTCCCGGATGAGAGGGTGTGTGGGGTCAAAAGCTCAAGAAATTCATAGCAGCGTAACTCTTCCAAAACATTGGACAAAATTCAACCAAATTTGTAATGTGTGTTAGCGCATATGATTGTGGACTGTACATTTACATTTGGCTTCACCCTCTATGGGAGGGAGGTGGGTGGGATGGGGGGGGGGGGTGTATGTCAAAGCAGTCAATGTGAGTATTTGTGTTGAAGTGGCATCGACCGGACAATCTAGTTAATGTTCTTCATGCACAGGCTTGAACATGTAGAATGTGAATAGCAAAACATTACAACACGTTAAACAATTAATGGTCAAGATGTTTCACAAAAATTAAAAAATTTCCTCTATGTCCATGTGCAGGCCTAGATAAGGCAATTTTTGAAAATTTATCACTGGAATGATGGCTCGATTATCGAGCCAGTTATTCCAGTGGTAAATTTTCAAAAATTGCCTTATCTTGGCTTGCAAATTAACATTCCTCAAGAGCACTGTAGATGCCGGTTTTGGCTGGCTTGAGCATTAAATAGTTAAACATTAAACTGGTACTTGCTTATCACAACCTTTCATTTTCACATGAAATAACACACATGTATAAAGATACGGTTTGCTTAATATTTCAGAATGGCAAAGCTATTGACAATCTCTCACCAGCTTCTGCGTCAGTTCTCGATTGCCAAACAATGTCATCTACAGCGATTACTAAGCAGTGCCAAGGATCAGCCAGGCGCAGGAGTGCCATATGAGTAAATAGTGACTAATTTTAGTGATTTTCATACATTAATTTCATATACATTAAAACAATGTGAAATTAATCTTTTAGTGGTCACGATTGGTGAAGAAGATTACCCCTTTAATCGTCGAATTTGTTAAAAAAAAGGTTAAATTTTCTCACAGAAAATGTTGATCTGCAGATCAAGAGAAGACTATTTTTGAAAAATTACCACTGGAATGACTGGCTCGGGTATCGAGCCAGTCATTCCAATGGTAAATTTCAGAAAGTGTCTTCTCTTGATCTGCAAATCAACATTTCTCAAGTCCAATACAGAAGCCGTTTGAGGCTGATATGAGTGTGAGAGGGTTAAAGCCATTGCTTGATCCATTTGTGGACAAAAAGAATGCTATCATGACTATTTTTAATAATCTAATTCTTCATGGCCAGATTACTCTACTCTATTGTCCGCACAGGCTGCAACCATTTCCAGTCAGATTATGTTCAAAATACTCCACAATTTACTAATATAACTATTTTGTAGGGTTGGGCGATTTTTCGATATTATCGTCAATATCGCGATATACCGAAATCGTCATAATTTCGAAAAATCGTAAATATCGTCAATACCGACAGGACGATATTGCACTTTTCACATCAAGAGTATACTTACCTCCCTAATACTTTTGATATTGCTAAATATTGGCGTTCACTCAATAAAACACTCAGATTAAAAACAGTTAGGTGCCCCTACTGGGCAGGTAGACAGAGGTAGTCAGGCGGATGCCGGCCCCACCACCGCGCATGCGCCGACTACTACTGCCTCTTTGCTAATTTATTGGCAGAGAGTTCACATGCGTTTGTGCTTGTTAAAAAGTTTCACTCGTTTACCTGTGTAAAATAGTCTGAATATACCTGGAAAGAAAGAGAAAGATGTCAGAAAGGGCGACTTCTCCGGAGGAGGGAGCTGGATCTCTTTATCAGGTGATTTCAACTATATTCTAGCGAGTTTTTCCCCGGTGTAATGTGTTTCCGGGACTCGTGTTTACCGTGATGAGCGCCGGTTTGAGTTGGGTTTTTTCAACTCGGTGCTATATAAGTCTAATCTCTCTTTGTGTTTATGTCCACAGGTATGGATTTGCATTATTAGTGGACATCTCAGCACAGGAGGGTTTGTTTCTCTCCACCACGGTTCCATTTCCTACTAATACTGTTAGGTTATCTAACCAAAAAATCTATGCTCAGTGAGTTGGAGGCTTGATATAAAGGTCTTCTCACTTTGCCCTCTTGATCCAATTCCTTCCCCTTAGGTGGAGAGAGTTAAGAGGCGTAGTCTTGGTGGAGTGCTCCAGTGCATCACGTTGGATGGTTTGTCTATACCAGGTGTCAGGTATCTAATTAATGATATGAGGTGATATGAATTATTTGAAAAAATAATGACTGTTTTGTACCATTGTTATCATTGGGTATCTGATGGTGTGTAGTCTGAATATCCATGTGAGGTTGTTCTAGTTGCGAATACAATTCGTCCTTGCACTTGGATGCTTGTTGCGGACCGATTTAATTTCTGTCAAGGGATTGATGACGTCATAATCAGCCTTGCTCTTTATTAACATTTAAAGTTTTGTCCAACGCTGGTTTTTTCTTGATTACTGATCTTTATGATCTTGTCCCTCTCTTTTAGTTTGGTTTTGAGTTTCTAACCTTAGCGAACTTACTCATTGTCCTCGTCCTTTGTCCTGTTTCAGAGACCTGGTTGTCCGTCCTGTGGCCGGTTTCTGAAGGATCGGTTTGTTCCCCATTTGTGCTTCAGCTGCAGTCCCTGTGGACCGCTGCTTAAGTGCGACGTATGTAAGCAATGGGGGGGGGGGCGAACTGATGTCTGACCTTTTGTCGTTGCAGGCAAAGGAGAAGGGCGTGGAGGAGGAGAGGAAGGCGAAGAGAGAGAGTGTTTCGAAGAAGGGTAAGAGGAAGGCCTCGTCCGCGGTGGACATGGAGGCCTTCTGGTCCGAAATGTTGGGAGAGATGCAGAGGACAATAAAGGATTTGGTCCCAGAGTTGCTTCGCAGCATGCTTCCTGGGCCAGCTCCTTTGTTGTCCTCAGCATCTGCTTCAGAGCAGGTTATCCCCATTGATGGGGGCGTTCCACGACCCTGGCAGCAGGCTTGGTGCCGCGCCGAGGGGCCGTGGACATCGGTTGTTGCAGGGACCCGCGGTCTGCTCATCAGACCCTGGGTATCCGCGCGCCGCGGGTGCCAATGCCTCCTATGGCACCTTCCCTGGCCAGTCCGGGTTAGCTCTCTTTGCTGACCCAGAGTCTAACCTTTCTGGCCAGGAGGAAGAGGATTTCCTGCTAGCGTCGCCGTCTGGGGACGTGACCATGGACTACGACGTCTGTGCACCCCTCGCGGGGAATGCAGGCGACGTGGTCCATGGTTCTACTCACGCAGGAGTAGAATTCACGGTCCAGAAGGTGACCCTGGGCGGTGCTGAAGGCCAGCGTTACCGCATACCTCGCCTTGCCGAGAGTGTCGCTGGTGCTGGTCTGGGCCGTGGTGGGGCGGTGTCTGCCCCGCGCTCTACCACGGCGCCTGCTCTTGGTCAAGCCAGTGAGCTTAGCATTCCTGGTCTTTCGGGGCCGCATGTTTTCCCTGGCTTGCCAGCGGTATCAGCATACCCGCTGTCAAGCTCTGCTGCGTGCGCTCAGGAGGAAGACGAAGGCACCCGTCTTGTAGAGCGCTCGCAGCTAGCCACGGAGGAGGATTGGTCGGACGCTTGCCAGTGGCTGGTGAGTGTTCGGCCAGACCTGCCCGTGGAGCAGTCGGCTAGCCAGCGAGATCACAGGCTGTGGTTAGCTGGTAAGCCGACTGCAAACGCTATGCCATCTCTGCCGCTGGCTGAGCATGTCGTGGACATGTTCGAGGTGGCGGAGACGTCCATTAAGGCGAAGGGGCGTCTCGCGAAGGCCCCTCGCGAGGTGGCCAGGCATTGCCGCATCGTGCCCCTGGACTACCAGCGGTACGGTGTGGTGCCCAAGCCAAGCGTCGATGACCGCGCGGCTTTGGACGAAGATGCGCGGCCAGGCTCTCGTTCTGACACGGGTGTCCTGTGCTCGAACGCGCTGCGTTCGGCAAATGCCGCGCTGCGTGATGCGGAGGAGAGTGGGAGAGCGTCGATTGCGGCTCTGTCCCACGTCTCCCAGCTGTTACAGGGGGTGGTAACGGCATCCGCATCGCGCCAACCAAGCCCGGTCACAGTCCTGAGAGCCATCCAGGATGGTATCAACCTGGCTCTGGACTGCTTGACGCGGGCGGTGACCAGGAGTGTCCGGGCGAGGCGCACGTTTGCCTTGGACAATCTGTGCCCATCCCAGGACCTGTACAATAGGCTTCTGCATACGCCTATGACAGGTCCTGGTCTCTTTGGAGGTGAGGGATGCATGCACCTCCAGGAGACGGTGACTCTGGTCAACAACCAGAGGGCGCTGCGCGCGCAATTTGAAGTGCACCGTCGTGCAAGCGTTCGCGCAGCACCCCCTGCGTATCGTCCCCTGCAGGCTCGAGATGGAGGTGGCCAGGTCAGAGGCCAGCCACCATCGCAGCGACGGCCTAGGCCGCGTGGGATTCGGCCCGCAGCGAGGGGGGCGCAGGCTCCCCAGGCGCAGCCAGTCAGGCAGCCACCCGCGCACCGAGGTGCGCGCGGTGCTGGGCGTGGCGCGCGGGGATCTGGTCGCGGTAATCGGGCCTGATGGGCCGGTTACCACGGTGGGAACCACTCCAGTGTTTCTGGCCGAGAAGACAGTGCCACTCTCGCACTCATTATGTCCACCTCTCTCCCTAGGTGGACCGGTGGGCGGCCGATTGGCCGACCACTTGCCAGAGTGGAAGCGGGTGACTCAGGACTGTTTAGTCTTGCGATGGCTTTCTGTCGGCTATCATCCCGATTGGATGACAGGCCCGCCATCGCGACTGTCTCTCGTGCCGATCTGGACTCCGATTCCGAGAGATCCAGATCAAAGGTTGTGTATCGAGGAGGAGATAAATTCCCTCATACAAAAAGGAGATATTCAGCCGGCGCAGAGGTGCCCGGGCTTCTATTCAACCGTGTTCTTAGTAACAAAAAACACCGGAGGGTGGAGGCCGATTCTCAACCTCAAGCCATTGAACAAGTTCATAGAGACGCCCAGTTTCAAGATGGAGACTGTGCGCTCGGTGTTGGCGGGGGTTAGAGCAGGGAATGTGGACAGCTTCAATAGATTTGAAGGATGCTTATTTCCACATTCCCATAGAGAGGAGTTTCCGTCGCTTCCTGAGATTTGCATTCCAGGGCAGACAGTGGGAATTCAGGGTATTACCCTTCGGAATTTCCACGGCTCCTCGGGTCTTCACCCGTGTAGTTCTCGTGATCACGGCATACCTCCGCAGGAGAAGCATAGCAGTCCACACGTACATAGACGACTGGCTTTTAAAAGCACACACCCAGCAAACGTTATCGGCCAATCTGGAGATTGTTTTGAAGACTCTCACGGACTTGGGCTGGATAATCAATTTCCAAAGATCAGAGCTGACTCCATCCCAGAAGTTTGTTTATCTGGGCATGTTCTTCGATCTGGAGACGGGATATGTTTATCCTACTCAGGAGAGGGTTCAGAGACTCATCTCCTTAATACAGTCGGTGTGCGACAGTCGTCATGTCCTGGCATGGGTTTACTTGAGAATGCTGGGTTTGATGGTTTCATTGGAACCAGTCATTCCACAGGCGGCCTTACGCAGGCACCCGATCCAGTTGTTTCTCATGACACAGTGGACCCAGAGTTCAGGTTCGCTGGACTCGAACGTGTCAGTGTTGGCGCCTCTAATTCACCACCTGCAATGGTGGTTGAATATAGAGAATCTCTTGCTGGGGGTTTTGCTAACCCCTCCCCACCCTCAGGTGACTGTGTATACAGATGCATCGATGGAGGGGTTGGGAGCTTGTCTGGAAGAGTCCACAATATCAGGGCTTTGGGATCTGGATCAGTCAAAGGAACATATCAATCTACTGGAGCTAAGAGCAGTAGTCCTGGGCCTGGAACATTTCTTACAGAAAGTTCAGGGCAAGATTGTTCTTATTCGTTCAGACAACTCAACAGTAGTGACTTACATAAACCGCCAGGGCGGAACGAAGTCGCCCAGTCTCTGTATGATGACTTGGAAACTGCTTTGTTGGTGCCTGGATCACAGGATTACCTTGAGAGCAGTTCATATTCCGGGAAGGCTAAATCTGCTAGCAGACTCATTGAGCCGAAGGATGAGTATTTTACCCACGGAATGGCAACTAAATCAATGTGTGGCGGATCGTCTGTTCGACCATTGGGGGAAGCCCAACATCGATTTGTTCGCAACGAAGAAGAATGCGAAGATGACGACGTACGTCTCTCCGATTCCAGACCCAAGCGCTTTCGCAACAGATGCGTTAGCTATCAGCTGGGCGGGAATGTATGCATACGCATTCCCTCCAGCAATCCTGATTCCAAAGGTGCTTCAGAAAATCAGGCAGCAGGAGTGCCAAGTGCTTCTGATCGCCCCGGATTGGCCAAGCCGATCGTGGTATGCGGATCTGCTGGACCATCTGGTCTGCAGTCCGGTTCCTCTGCCTCTGATGGACGACCTTATCTTCCAGGGCAAGGCCCTTCACGACAATCCGTCAATGTTCCGATTGACTGCGTGGATGTTGTCAAGGAATCTAGAATTAAGGAGGGCTTTTCTGAGCAAGCGGCCATGGTATGGCCAAAGCCAGGAGGGGGTCAACCTCCAGAGCATATAACTATAAAATCAACAGATTTGCAGAGTGGTGCTCAAAAAGATGTATTGATCTGTCACCTATATGATGCCTATGGCCTCAAGCCTAACTCTATTGCTGGTTATAAGTCAGCTTTAATGACTGTTATTCCTTGCTTGGCTAACAGGGGGAGTGATGAAGTAAGTACATTAAATGTATTAATTAAAGGCATGGGCAATCTAAGACCAAGGAATCCACCACTGATTCCAGTTTGGAGTTTATCTCTGGTGCTTCAGGTACTAGGAGATAAGCCTTTTGAACCACTTATTTCCATTTCTATGAAATTGTTGACTCTTAAAACTGTGTTTTTAATTGCTGCGGCCTCGGCAAGGCGTAGGAGTGAGATTCACGCCTTATCAGCCGAGGATGACCGTTTTGTGGTTACAGGGGAAGGCCTTAAGCTTCTACCTAGGATTAATTTCTTGGCTAGGAATCAGTCTGAAATATCCAGGTCAACCTATTTTTTTGCCATCTTTAACTAGATATGATCCTAATTCTAAAGTATGGTGCCCCGTACGGGCGCTGCTCCGGTACAAACGGCGTACTTCGGAGTGGCGTACCGACCAGTCAGCGTTATGGTTGTCATATATTGAACCCCATGGCAGGGCGTCTAAGGACACCATTTCCAGGTGGATTGTAGAATGTATTCAGTTTTGTCACAAATCAGCCACCGGGAGACAGGTTGATGTGGCCAAGGCTCACAGTGTCCGCGGTGTCGTGGCATCCACTGCCCTGTTTAGTGGGGTCCCTGTGGATGACATTATGTCCGTGGCTCAGTGGCACTGTGAGTCAAGTTTTACAGACCATTACCTCCGTGACACCTCAAATCCTCTCGCCTTGTCGATTTTGAAACAATAATCGCCTGTATGTTTTATGAGGAGCGTTTCCTCGTTGCTTATATACATCACTTTTAAGTAATGGTAACAACCACTTGTCGGGACTGCATCAGGCTTCTCTACTGGGAACGTGATGACAGCTTCCAAGTTCAACAAGGTCAGTCTTGTTTATGTGTTATTCATTGTTAAATGTATTGTCACGTTACCCGTTATTATTAATATGGTGATGGTTTGTGTGGATTGTGGTTCATAGAGAGTATACGAAAATGGAGTACTTTCGTCTCTGTCCTGTAGTACGTGGCACTAGTACGTAGAGAGCGTATAGGACATTGAGGTCATCTAGTCTTCCTCCCAGGAGGGGGGGGGGGGGGGGGGGGTGGGCGAGCGCATATGACATTCGGTCATCTCTCATGCATCGGTTGTGTTATCCGATGGTTTGTCAAATCCTGACTGTGTTCTCACACAGTTTTCAGATGTTTTTAAGTGCCGTAAACGCGTGAAAGCGTATAGGGAAGAGCTGGTCTTTTGACCTCGCCTCCCTCCCGCCAGATTCACTTTCGAATTCTGGCAATATCAAAAGTATTAGGGAGGTAAGTATACTCTTGATGTGAAATAAACGAAATCTAGGATTTCTTTTTTCACGAGAGAGTTGATACTTACCTCCCTAGATACGGACCCAGCCTCTCCACCCCACAGAGGCTCGGTCTTCAGGCTCTTAGTAGTTGCATGTGTGTCAGCCAATAAATTAGTCAGAGGAAGTAGTAGTCGGCGCATGCGCGGTGTTGGGGCCGGCATCCGCCTGACTACCTCTGTCTACCTGCCCAGTAGGGGCACCTATCTGTTTTTAATCTGAGTGTTTTATTGAGTGAACGTCAATATTTAGCAATATCAAAAGTATTAGGGAGGTAAGTATCAACTCTCTCGTGAAAAAAGAAATCCTGGATTTCGTTTATTTAACTGTGAGCGTAATATAAATAACTAAGTTAGAAATGTCATACTCTTACCTCTATTCGGTCCAGTAATAGTCTTTAAGTAATAATCCAGTCTTTGTCTAAGGTAATAAAAACTTAATAAACTCCAAAATAATCTGTGTTCATTTAATTCATGGTTTGTTTGCGCTAATAAAATGATTTAAAGTACAAAATAATCCTTTGTAGTTCACTTTTCATAATTACATAAATAGACGACGCCATGTTTTTTCTTGCCTCATTCTGAGTGTTAGTCAGTGGAGAATACCATTTGCACGTCATTACTACAGGTCAAGCTATTTATCCATTAGTCGTTGATCTGCATGGTTAAACATTCTGACAGTGAAAGATTTAAACTTTAAAACTTTTTAGGTCGATAGGAAACTACACACACTTAATCCCTTATCAATACCACAGCTTGGAACGGTGGGTGAGGGGGAAGTTAATCTCTTGCTTTACCGTTATACATTTTTATGTAACTTTATACAATATATTTAGCATTTTTAAACGAATCAGATCAAAATTCATTCCACATATAACATTACAGATTTATTCTAAGTGAGAAACAGCCTTAAAATAAATAATTTAGGCCTAATTATTTCCAGTCTTCGATCTGTTGTGGCAGTTTTGGTTGCAGTGTTAACTGGGTTAATTTCACACATCCCGGCTACGCCTTGAGATCAATGGATCGGACCGCTAAGTAGTGAGCGAATTTGAATAGGTCTACAATGGGCCAAATTAGTATTTAATGTTACAGACCAAATAAAATCTGACATAATTGTTTCCAGTCTTCACGCTGGTTCTCGTTCAAAATCATGCCAGCGGTGGGCGTTATAACAGCTGTCGGAATTCTGCAGTGTGAATTCTGATTGGCTCAAGTATGATACAGCGGCCAATCAGATTTTGCTCTGCGGAATTCCTTTCTGTGTAATGAAGTTAATGCGTGTTCCTTGCTCAATCTTTTGACAGTTGTCGTGAGGTAAAGATAACACAAAATACAACACAAGAACAGAAGAAAATCCTTTATTTTTCTTATTTGTGATGAATACGGTTAGTTGCATTACATTCGTTGCTTTAAGCTGTATATTGAAGGGTGTCAAAGTGTGGAATTTCGTGTATTAAATATGCGGAAATGGCAATCATGGCGATCTCAATTTACGGTTTCAAGGCAACAAATTTAATGAAAATAACTTGTAGACACCACCAATTTGAAATACATGTTATTTTATTTTTACACCCTAACTCCACACCCCACCCAAATGACGATATATCGTGATACCGCAGTATTTTAATGAGATACCGATATCGTCATGCCTTGCGCAATATCGCCCAACCATATTATTTTGAAATATAGACATATATGTACTTGGTTGTCAGGTACGAAAGTGTAAAATGTTCAATCATCAATACTCTTTGATTAAAATAATTTAACTCTTTAACAGTCAAGGTGAACAAGACGACCCCTGCAATTATCTTGAGAAATCTTGATTTGCAGGCCAAAATAAGACTACATTTGAAACCTTACCATTAAAATGTGTGGCTCAATAATTGAATCAGTCAATTTAGTGATAGATTTTCAAATTTAGTCGTCCCTTGGCCTGCACTCACTAAGTAAACATTTTCACATCAAGAGTATACTTACCACCCTGATACTCTATGATATTTCCTAAATATCGACCTAGCTTCAATAATATTCAGAATTAAAAAGAAACCGCCCCCACTGGGCAGGTTACACAACTGACAGTCCAGCGGATGTGCAGCCCAAACACACACATGCTCAGGGCTGACTCATCCTCTTATTAAAATATTGACCTGCCATTGCAACATGCTTTCTAGCCTTGTTTTTGCGTTCTATCTTTTTTAAGCTTTAGGTTGTTTTGCAACTTGTTTTGACTGAATATTAGTATGTCTGACGCTGCCAAGTCACTGGAGGATGCCCCCGGTCCAAGCCATCAGGTGTACTTTAGTAAATTTATTGATAAAAAATGAGCGTGTTGACTCAGGTGGTGTTTCCGGGATTCACCCTAACTCATGGATACATCTTTATTAGGCTAGCTCTTATGGGGGAGGCCTATATATTAGCTAACGCATGTTGTGCTTTGTTTTTCTGACACATGAGCTAATATTTGAAGTCTATGCTTTCTTTTAAAACAATATTTATACTTGGTTTCTGGGTCCTTCTAATTTATTATGAATTTGCTGAGGGAATTATTACCATAAGAAGTAATTTTTCCGCATTCTCCCCCCACCACAGGGTTTTGGACTCAAGATCAGGTATTCCTGTTGTTGTTCATCAGACTTCACTCATCCTCAGAAGTCATCTTATGAGGTTTTATTTAGAAGAGGATCATTTTCAGTCATTTTATTTCTAAAAATGTTAAAAAAAATTTGACTGATTGTTGAGTTATTTATCTCTCTTGATGGTTTGCATAAGTTCATTGTGTTTGTAAAGTTCAATTACGAATGAATCTTTGTTTTGAGCTGTGAAGTCTAAAAATTCACCTCAAGTATTCAAGCTCAAATTCCTACAAAAAGTAGGTTTCACGGCTCAACGGCTAGGTCGGCTAGGAGCGGATGGCCGTCCATACTGTATCCCTCAGCTTGCAGAGAGTTACCGTGAGGAAGGCCCGGACTATGACGTCATGCCTTTAGCCCCCCATGATGGCATAGATCCGGCTCCTGGAATAGCCACGGTGCAAGCCATGCCGGCCCTTTCGGGTCTGTATGGCTTCCCTGGCTATCCAGGAGTATCTTCAGCTCCGGCCATTACCCCACCAGTGAATGTGGTTGAGGACGACGAAGGGCCTAGGCTTGTCGAACATTCACAGGTGGCCACCGAGGAGGACTGGTTTGATGCTTGCCAATGGCTGGTGAACATCAAGCCAGAACTCCAGGTGGATCCACCAGCCTCCCAGCAGGACCAGCGCCCGTGGTTGGGAGGGAAACCGGTGACGAGCACCATGCCATCTAGAGACGTCCATTGCGAAGGCCCCTCGCGAGTTGGCATGGCGCTGCTGTATAAGTTCTGATCTGTATCAGAAGTATCAGAAGTATGGCGGTGTCCCAAAGCGTTGCACAGATAACCGTGCCGCTTTGGGCGAAGACACGCGGTGTGGGTCCCAGTCTGACATGGGACCCTTGTGCGCTAGCACCCTGCGCAACGCTAATTCTGCGCTGCAGGACATGGAGGAAAGTATGAGAGGAGCCATCTCGACTCTCGCACATTTCCCAGCTGCTACAGGGGGTAGTAGCAGCATCTGTAGCCCGCCAAACTTCTCATTCAGTCCAGAAAGCCATCCAGGATGGCATTAACCTGGCGCTGGACTGCATGACGAGATCCGTAACCAGGAGTTTACGGACGAGGCACACTTGCCCATGACAATTTGTGGCCCTCGCAGGACCTGTACAATCAGTTTCTTCGGACGCTGATGGCAGGTCCAGGGTTGTTTGGAGGTGAAGGATGCCTGCACCTACAACAAATTGGAGGTGAAGGATGCCTGTACCTCCAAAAACCGCAAACCTGCTGAACAACCAGAGGGCGCTGCGAGAGCAGTTTGAAGTGCTCCACAGGGAGTGTGTTCGAGCAGTGCCCCATGCCTTCCACCCTCAGCAAGTTGGTGGTGGCCTTGTCAGTGGCCAACTACCTACGCAGTGTCGGCCACGTCAACGCCAGCCTAAGCCAGCTAGGGGAGGGGGGAGCGCAGGCTCCACAAGCGCAACCCGTCAGACAGGCCGCGCACCGAGGTACGCATGGCGCTGGTAGAGGAGCGCGGGGTTCTGGTTGTGGGAGCCGAACCTAATGGGTCGGCTCTCACAAAAACCACAGCAGTGCTGCTAGGACAACCACCAGAGATAGGGCTTCTCTTGCACTTCTCGGGTCCACCTCAATCCTTAGTCTGGCCTTCCACATGCAAGAGTGGGAGTGGATTACTCAAGACTGCGCCTGTCTCTGGTTCTGATCTGGACTCAAAATCCAAGAGATCCAGATCAACTGTTGTGTATAGAGGAAGAAATCCAATCCCTCATACTAAAACACGCTATTCAACCCGCACAAAAATGTCCGGGTTATTATTCAACCGTGTTCCTAGTGACAAAAAGCACTGGAGGGTGGAGACCAATTCTCAACCTCAAACCTCTCAACAGGGTTATCCTCACACCAAGTTTCAAAATGGAAACTGTAAGAACAGTGTTAGCAGGATTGAGGAAGGGAATGTGGACAGCATCAATAGATCTAAAAGATGCCTATTTTCACATTCCCATTGCGAAGAGGTTTCGTCGTTTCCTGAGATTTGCATTTCAGGGCCGCCAATGGGAATTCAATGTTCTCCCATTTGGTATATCGACGGCTCCTCGGGTCTTCACTCGAGTGGTCCAAGCTATGATGTCATACCTCCGCAGGAGACACATAGACGACTGGCTGTTAAAAGCACAATCAAAAAAGTCTTATCGGCAAATCTGGAGATAGTTTTGAAAACTCTTACAGATCTAGGCTGGATAATCAGCTGTCAAAAGTCAGAGCTGACTCCATCCCAGAAGTTTGTTTACCTGGGCATGTTCTTCGATCTAGAGATAGGATATGTTTACCCATCCCAGGAGAGAGTACAAATACTCATCTCAGTCATACAGTCAGTGTGCAACAGTCGTCATGTCCTGGCACGGGTGTACTTGAGAATGTTGGCGTTGATGGTTTCTTTCGAACCATTGATGGTTTCTTTGGAACCAGTCATTCCTCAGGCAGCCTTATGCTGGCAGTTGATCCAGTTATTTCTCATGACACAGTGGACCCAGAGTATGGGTTTCCTGGACTCAAAGGTATCAGTGTTGGAACCTCTTATTCACCACCTTCAATGGTGGATGAAGAGAGAAAATCTCCTGGCGGGGGTGACGTTGTCACCTCCCCACCCTCAGTTAACAATGTACACAGATGCATCAATGGAGGGATGGGGAGCTTGCCTGGAAAAAACAAAGTATCAGGGCTTTGGAATCTGGATCAGTCAAGAGAACATATCAATCTGCTGGAAATGTGAGCAGTAGTCTTAGCCATGGAACACTTCCTAGAGAAGGTCAAGGGCAAGAGTGTTCTGGTTCGATCAGCCAATACAACAGTAGTGACTTACATAAACCGCCAGGGTGGAACGAAGTCGCCCAGTCTGTATGATGACATGGAAACTGCTTTGCCGGTGTCTAGATCATGGGATTTCCCTGAAAGCAGTTCATATTCCAGGAAGGCTAAATATATTAGAAGACTCATTGAGCCGAAGAATGAGCATTCTTCCCAAGGAATGGCAACTAAATCAATGTTTGGCGGATCGCCTGTTCAACCACTGGGGCAAGCCCAACATAGATTTATTCGCAATGAACAAGAATGTGAAGATGATGACGTACATCTCTCCGATTCCAGATCCGAGTGCTATCGCAATAGATGCGTTAGCTATCAGCTGGGAGGGAATGTATGCATACGCATTCCCGCCAGCAATCCTGATTCCAAAAGTTCTCCAGAAAATCAGGCAGCAGGAATGCCAAGTGCTTCTGATCGCCCCAAATTGGCCAAGCCAATCATGGTATATGGATCTGCTGGACCTTGTGGTCTGTAATCCTGTTCCTCTGCCTCTGATGGACAACATAATCTTCCAGGGTAAGGCCTTGCACAACAACCCATCAATGTTCCAATTGACTGCATGGATGTTGTCAAGGAATCAGCAGTTAAGGAGGGTTTTTCTGAGCAAGCAGCCATGCTTATGGCAAAAGCCAGAAGGGGGCCAGCCTCCAGAGCATATAATTATAAAATCAACAGATTTGCTGAATGGTGCTCAGGTGTATTAATCCAATGGAATCATCTATTCAGGTAGTAGCCGATTTCCTGTGTCACATTTGTTATGCCTATAGCCTCAAGCCTAACTCTATTGCTGGCTACAAGTCAGCTTTAATGTCAGTTATCCCTTGCTTGGCTATTAGGGGAAGTGATGAAGTATGTAATCTAAATACTTTAATCAAAGGCATGGGTAATCTAAGACCAAGGAATCCTCCAGTGATTCCATCTTGGAGTTTATCGTTAGTACTTCAAGTATTAGCAGATAAACCCTTTGAACCACTAAGCTCCATTTCCATGAAAATGTTGGCGCTTAAAACAGTTTTTCTGATTGCTGCTGCTTCAGCCAGACGAAGAAGTGAAATACATGCTTTGTCATCAGAGCCAGACCGTTTGTGTGGTGACAGGAGAAGGCCGTAGGCTTCTACCTAGAGTTAACTTTATGGCAAAGAACCAGTCTTTAAAATATCCTGGTCAGCCTATAGTTTTACCCGCTTTGTCTAGGTTTGATCCTAATTCAAAGGCTTGGTGTCCAGTCCATACATTAACGTGTTATAAACAACGTACACACGAATGGCGGATGGACCCTAGTGCTTTATGGCTATCTTACATTGAACCCCATGGGAGAGCTTCTAAAGATACCATTTCTAGGTGGATTGTGGAATGCATCCAGCATTGCCACAAAGCCGCCACGGGTAAACAAGTTGACATGGCCAAGGCTCACAGTGGCCGTGGTGTAGTGACATCCATGGCTCTGTTTAACGGAGTGCCGGTGGATGACATTATGTCAGTAGCACAATGGCACTGTGAGTCTAGTTTTACAGATCATTACCTCTGTGACATATCAAATCCACTTGCCTTATCGATGTTACATAAATGTTAAATCCGTATATATTTGTAAATATTGTTTATAAGGCCGTTGACTCATATACAGTGCAATTTAGTGGGGGAATCCCCGTTTTTCTGTACTGTACCTATCATCGGCAGCGGTGATTAAAGGGAATCTCGTCAAAATAGGTTAGTCCTATATTTGGTGATGGTTATTTGTGTCATGTTTTTTATTACTTACTAAAATGGTGATGGTTTTGTGTTCTTTGTGGTTCCATCTGAGAGTATACGAAATGAAGCTTTCGTCCGATGTTTTATAGCACTTTAGCACGAGTACATAGAGAGCGTATAGGACATTGGGGTCATCGCTCCCTCTTGTGGGTGGGGGGGAAGCGGATGTGAAACGGTCATTACTCTCAACATCAGTCGTGTTATCCGATGTCCAATCATTTTCTGATTGTGTTTACATATGCAATTTCAGATGTTTGTTGTGCTCCAAAAACAAGAGCTTGCTCTTCCAGGGATGAACCGGTCTTCTGACCTTCACCTCCCTCCCGCCGAATTCTCTTACGAATTCTGGCTATATCATAGAGTATCAGGGTGGTAAGTATACTCTTGATGTGAAATAAACAAAATCACGGATTTCTGTTTTCACGAGAGAGTTGATACTTACCACCCTGATATGATCCCGGCCTCTCCGCCCCACAGAGGCTCTGTCTATCGGCGTTTTATGTTGCAATTAGGTCGGCCAATATTTTGGAATATAATGAGTCAGCCCCGCGCATGTGCGAGTTTGGGCTGCACATCCGCTGGACTGTCAGTTGTGTAACCTGCCCAGTGGGGGCGGTTTCATTTTAATTCTATTATTGAAGCTAGGTCGATATTTAGGAAATATCATAGAGTATCAGGGTGGTAAGTATCAACTCTCTCGTGAAAAAGGAAGTCCGTGATTTTCGTTTATTTTCCTCCATCTTGAAGGAATTAATTGAGTTTATTGTTCTCCAACCCTTCACAGACACATACTTAAGGACCAGGCCACTGCCACTGGTGCAGGGCCAGTGCCCTCTAGAGCGGATGTTGTGGTTATCGGAGGTGGTGCTATAGGATGCTCAACTCTGTATCACCTGGCTAAACTGGGCGTGACAAATGCTGTTCTGGTCGAGAAAGATGAGCTTACTGCGGGGACAACATGGCATACAGCTGGTACGTATAGAGAGGAGATGGATCAAGGTCCTGTTTAATATCACTATTATCTACCGAATAGAAAATTATCATGTTGCCCAAGCTTTTGCAAGCGCAGTCTAATAATTTGTGATGAGGTTGATAATTTAGTGATATGAAATGGGACCAAGTTTGAGATTCTATTTATTATATAAACTGAGTTTGACAAATTTTCCAATAATATCAATCTATGGAACCTGTTTGAATGCTCCATTTTCCTCTGTTTGTTTTCGTCGTGGTGACGCATCACTTACTAAGAGCTCTGACCAACATGCCAAAAAAAATAACGACAAACAAAACATCTTTATTTCGGACTTTAATCCAACTTGTAAAATTTCTGCATCTATCATGCAATTTTGCAAACTTATTTCATACAAAATTTAAATAAACAGCATAACCTATCCCGTATTGTTTACATTTTCGCCATCGTCATCATTAGGAAATAATTGCAGTGTCACGGAGCATGTGTGATTATTATGCGTTATCTAGCCAATGAAAATATTTCTTATGCATTATCTAACCAATGAAAATCTCTCGTTGAATATTACACATGTATTCATATCGAGACATATGGAAAGAGCTGAAAGGCTTGTTTATATGATAAATGTACTGATTATTTTGCCATTGAAATTCTGGAAGCAAGAAATTCCATTTAAATTAATTGGTACATACATTCTATTCTATCTGCATTTGCTTGTATGATGTTGCACCAAGCATGGAGCTACAGTGCATTTAAGCTTCTTTAACATAATGGTTAAATCAAATTTTTGACTCGTCTGTGGATTTTTGCACTTCCACCCCTTAAAATCTCACAAAGATTGGTGTTTATCTGTTGCTTGACGCACTATACTCTCCAACATTATCATTTCAGGGTTACTCTGGCAACTCCGTCCAAATGACATCGAGATCAAACTAATCAGGCATTCTCGGGAGAGGATGAGGGCACTGGAGGAGGAGACAGGTGTCAATCCAGGCTGGATTGAGAATGGTGGCTTGTTCATTGCGAGCAGTAAAGAGCGTCTCGATGAATACAAAAGGCTTGACACAGTAAGCTTATATTTGTCATAGAGGGTATTTTGGCTTGTTTTTGGAAGAGCTATATCAAATGACCATGTTCAGTGAGTTTGATAATTTGCTTCCTTAGCTTATCACTAGCTATATAATGATATATCTTAAAGTGATGCTAATCTTATCTCAGATCTTGTATTGTACCGATATATTATTGTTTATAGATGTATCATTCATATCCTGTCACATTCCCTTATCTGTATCACAATTATCTGCTTTGTAATATCACGTAAATGTTGAACAGTGATCGCCACCATTTTGTTTCCTCAAGTGATAGTGTGTGATTTCATATAAGTGCCAATGCATCACATTCTTTATTATGTAATACTTATTCTGTTGTATATTTTGAAACTAACTTGACTGGAAGTTTACCCGTATGATTGCTTTTATACGAAATTGGCAAACTATAGCTGGCATCTCTATGACCGAGGGTATATACCGAGGCGGGCATGCTAGGATTATTCTGATTGGTTGAAATTTAAATCATGACAGCCATCATAAGCTGTAGAAATGTACCAACATTTAGCTACTAAAGCCAGAATATCTTTCTTTAGTGGCAAGATAAAAAGCTTATAATTACCTGCATAGTTTATGAGTGTCATATTAGATCACCTGAATAGATATCGAGAGATGGGGTTAGTTATCCTTTAATTATTCTGAAAGCAGTAATACTGAGTGTGTATCACGGTAACATATCAAATAATGAACAGTTTAACAATTACGCATCAAATTTCTTCAAGAAAATTTTAATCTTCGCAACAGAAGACTAGTTTTGAAATTTACTACTGGAATCACTGGCTCGGTTATCAAGCCAGTTATTCCAGTGATAAATTTGCAAAATTATCCTCTAAGTCTGCAAATGGACATTTAATTCTCAAGATCACTGCATCTATCTTTTTGCATGTCTTGAATGTTAGGGGGCTAATTACTTTTCAGATTGGCAAAGTTTTTGGAATAGAATCTCATGTTCTCAGTCCAGCTGAAACTCAGAAACTCTACCCACTTATGAATGTTAAGGATATCTACGGGACACTCTATGTACCAGGAGACGGAACAATAGAACCAGCTGGTTACTGCTCAGCACTCACGAGAGCTGCAACTAAGGCTGGCGCAAAGGTAAGGGTCAAATACATGTGTGTAGAATCTGTAGATTATCTTCTTGCTTGCCCTCGAATGTGCTCAAAAAATTTTAATTTTCTCATTGAAAATGTCTGTTTGCAGACCAAGAGAGTATTTTTGAAAATTTACCACTGAAATTACCACTGGCTCAGTTATACTTTTTCAGGAAGTTGTCGGTGAAAGGGTAATCTAATCTTGAGGCTAAATAATAGATGTGCATGTTGCAGATTTACTTTCGTTCATGAAAATGTTCAGATCTTTCAAATATTACCATAACCTTATTTTGTCTATGATTTGTTAGAAAATGAATTTTCATCATGAATCTTCAATGAGCTGTTGTTGTTGTTCTGCTTGCAAGGTGATTACACAGTGCACGGTGACGGGTGTTGATACGTATGTAGATGACTTTGGTGTGAGTCGGGTGAAGGGTGTGCAGACATCAAAGGGAAGCATTCAGTGTGACGCTGTTGTTAATTGTACAGGTAATTTCATGCTGTTTAACAATTTAACCATTAAATGGCCAAGTTTGGTAAAAAAAAAGTCAAAATATTTGTTTACTAACCCTTTAACGCTCAAGCCGGCTAAAAGTGGCTTCTGCAGTGGTCTTGAGAAATGTCCATTTGCAGACCAAGAAAAGACTTTTTATTTACCACGGGAATGACTGGCTCGATAACCGAGCCAGTCATTCCAGCGGTAAATAAAAAAAATAGTTCTCTTCGTCTGCAAATGGTCATTTTTTGTGAGAAAATAGATTTTTTTGGAACAAATTCGAGGTAACAATTTAACCGTTAACCCTTTCACCGGTGAATTCCCCATATCTCATTTTCAAGGCAACCATGCATAAAATTTGTTGAATATTTTGAAATTAATTTGACTGGAAATTGTTGCTACCCTAGGCAGCAACGTCTTCCAGTCGAATTGATTTTAAAATATTCAACAGAATAAGTTATGTGGTAAAGAATTTACTTTTTCAGGAATTTGTCAGTGACAGGGTTAAATAGTCAAATTTGGTCAAGAAAATAAAATTGTTTGCTTATTAGCTATCCATTTGCAGGTCGAGAGAAACTATTCTTGAGAATTTACTGCTGAAATGCCTGTTTTGGTTTGTTATCAAGCTGTGTTTCACTGCTCTCCTGGACTGCAACTGGACATTTCTCAAAATTGCTGCAGAGGTCAGCTTTCTCCCGTTTGGTTATCAAAGGGCTAATGGTCAAGCTGAATGATATAGCTTCTGCTGTAGTCTCGAGAACATTTGCACACCAATATAAGAATACCATAGAAAACTTGTATCATAAGAATTATTGACACGATAACAGTCAGTCATTATAATTGTATGTTTTTAAAAATATTCCCATGGCCTTCAAATTTATATTCTCTTAAGAAATGCAGTGTTCTTGAACATTTTTTATCTTTAGCGGTCTGCAATCATTGATGTTTTGAACATGTTTTGTTTTCAATTGTTGTTTTGAATTTACCAGGAGCCTGGGCACCAAAAATAGGCAAGATGGCTGGAGTGAAGACACCACTGATTCCTATGAAACATGCGTACGTTGTCACAGAGAAAATAGACGGAATTCAGAATATGCCCAATGTTCGTGATCATGACGCCTCTGTATATTTGCGTCTCCAAGGCGACGCATTATCTGTGGGAGGATATGAACCTAATCCAATATTACTCGATGAGGTGAGACGTTAGTGCCATTTGCTCAGGTGTTACAGGTCATATTATGAATTCACTTAGCAAAATAATGGCGTAGACGTAACTGTCACGTAATGAATGAGTTTACATTTAACACTCTTCATCCTGTGCTGCTGGAAACATGGCAGCAAACTAACTGCTGAATATTGTCAAACCAGTCATGGACCTTTCCATTTTTAGCTATGCCCCGCCCATCACTAGCTACGCTCCACCCACACCTCACCGTGTTGGGATTGATCGATCCCCAAATGCCCTAGCTATCAATTTCCTGAAAACTATACAGGGAAGGTGTTGAATATTTTGTAACTAATTTGACTGGGTGCTGTTGCTGCCTATGGCAGCAACAGCGCCCAGTCAAATTAGTTTCAAAATATTCAACAAAATATTTATTAAATACTAAAAGCAAACAATTTGTACAACAATGCATAGACCGTCTTCAAATATGCATTCGTGACATGCTTATCGACGTCATTCATTATGATGTCATTGTACACATCACGCATTTCATTATGACGTCGTATGATGGGTGGGTACTCTGGAAAGGTGAATTGTTGTGTTCTTATCATTTGTTAAATTATATATCTTTGGAATACATAAATGAAACTGTAATCTATTCACTGTCTCCATGTTCTGATGAGTTTTAGAATTATTGTATTGTATCAGACTTTCAGGCAAACCTCTAATGTCATATTGAATTTTGAGGCCAAAATTGGTTCTATATTTGTTTTTGGGCATTCTGAGCTCAAATTTGCCATTTTGGAAACTATCACATAAACGGTTTGGTGGCCATCTTGGATTATTTTCCCGCCAATGGTGCCAATACTAAAGCAGTGTGAAATTTAAAATGTCTTCTCGAGAGCTACTAGGCTGATTTCAATTATATTTGGCAGGAAGCAGTAGGGCATAGGGATCTAAGTTTGTTCAGATGAAGCCTATCGGCCAATTAGGCCGGTGGCCATCTTGGATTTTGGTCGACTTTTAGAAATATCTTTAAAAATCTTCACCGAAACAGTTTAAGCGATTGATTCAAAACTCATAAAATATCATTTAGGGCATGAGCTGAACCAAGTTTGTTCAAGGGAACTTGATTTGCCAAATAGTTGGGCGACCATCTTGGATGGCCTGGTTTTCATGAAAGCAACTTCGTCTCCAGAGCCAATGAATGGATTGGGACAAAATTTGGGAGATATGATATTGATGACTAAGGGCTCTTAAAGTTTGTTCGAGAGAGGTTGATACATAAAGAAACATGGCCTCTGTTTTCTTGTTACAAATCTGCTCAACTCATTAGAGTTCTGCTTTGTTAATGACCATTCTAGTTAAAATGCCTATGTCCAGGTGAGCGATACAGACCCCTTGGGCCTCTTGTCATCTTTCAGCAGTGCATGCATCCATGCCTCTATGCAAACCAGTAGGATTCTGAACATCAAGCACATTATAAGCAGATCTCTCAGTATGTCTAATCTGTAAACGGTGTTTTATCTGTTGTGTAGGTTGCTGATGACTTTGCGTTCAGTCTGTATGACCTGGACTGGGATGTATTCAGTGTCCATATAGAAGGTGCTGTTAACAGAGTGCCTACAATAGAGACTACAGGCATCAAATCTACTGTTTGTGGTCCAGGTGTGTACATATGATAAATGAGAGAACTTCTCACTGGATATGTCTGTGCCAATTCATCTCATCTGATCTGTCAATCAATTATAATCTTGTGCAACTGACATCACATCAACTGACATCACATCAACTGACATCACATAAACTGACATCTCATCAACTGACATCTCATCAACGGACATCTCATCGACTGACATCACATCGACTGACATCTCATCGACTGACATCACATCAACTGATATCTCATCAACTGACATCACATCAACTGACACCACTCCAACTGACATCACATCAACTAACAGCACTCCAATTGACATCACATCAACATAACCTAATGACCAAATCAATATTTTTTTTGCAGTAAGTGTTCTTGAGGAATGCCTATTTACAGACCATGAGAAGACTGTATTTGAACTTTTTAAACTTTCATAATTAGTCTCGACATTATATTGATTCTAAACTGCTACAAATGATTTATACGTATTTAGCTCTTCCTTAAAACCCTTTACTGGTCACTCAAGAAAGTTAAAATGTTAGATTTAGATGTCTATTTACTGGCCAAGAAAAGCTATTTTTGAAAATTTACCATTGACTCGATGGCCTATCAAACCAGATGTTCCAGGTGTAAATTTTCAGAAATAGTTTTGTCTTTGTCAGCAATGGTTAAAACCATTTAATGGTCAATCAAGAGAATTAATGGTTTGACATTATTGGATGGGCATTTTCAGGAACTCTTGGAATACAGGTGGACATTTCTCAACATCACTGCTGAAGCCAGTTTTAGCCGCACTGACCATTAACCCTTTAACGGACAAATCCCTGAAAAAGTAGATTCTTTACGATATTAAACTTGTTCGGTTGAATATTTTGAAATTAATATGACTGGAAGTCATTGCTGCCTTAGGTAGCAATGGCTTGCAGTCAAATTAATTTCAAAATATTCAACAGTTTTCCTGTATGGTTGCCTTGAAAAATGAGATATAGGGAATTCATTGGTGAACAGGTTAAAATGTTAAATGTAAAAGGAAGTTTACCGTGGACACCCTTAATTTGTTTATGCTGTCAGTTTATTGTGCAGTTTAGCAAATGTTTCAAATGCCCATATTAATACATTTCGTGAACCCTGTAGCCCTCAAATTTGTTCAAGAAAATTTTAATTTTCTCAT
This sequence comes from Chaetoderma sp. LZ-2023a, assembly GCA_034401795.1. Lineage (NCBI taxonomy): Eukaryota > Metazoa > Mollusca > Caudofoveata > Chaetodermatida > Chaetodermatidae > Chaetoderma > Chaetoderma sp. LZ-2023a. The sequence continues at coordinate 47,058,369 of CM067362.1, forward strand.
ATAAAATGTCAATTTGTAGACCAAGAGAAGATCATTTCGAAAATTTATCACTGGAATAACTGGCTCGGTCATCGAGCCAATTTTCAAAAATAGGCTCCTCTTGGTCTGCAAATAGACATTTCTCAAGACCACTCCATTTTTAGCTGATATGAGTGTTAAAGGGTTAAATCCCCCATTATGCTGATCTCAAAGTATTAATTGTCGGTTGAAGAAGTTTGACGTACATTTTTAAACAAGGTTGCTGAAACCCGTTACTGACTGTAAGATGTTCCATCAGCTTCAGTTACCATATGAACAGAAATGGAATATTTAAAGGTGCATATTCTCAGCAAAAGTGTTTAAATAAAATTCTTTTAATTGCGTACTTTTAGAGGCTTAATTTGTTTACAGCATTGCAATGAAACGAAATACATCTTAACAAATGATGATTTTATTCCGTACAAATTATTATAATTTTTTTAGTTATGAATTTGAATTCAATTTAACTACTTAAAAAATTATATTAATTTATACGTGATGAAATCATCATGTCTTAAGATTTATTTCGTTTCATTACATCTAGACACACAATTTAAGCCTCTAAAAGTAAACAATTTTGTCAATTTTATTTTCAAGCAGTTTGATGTGAATATGCACCTTTTTCACATCAAGAGTATACTTACCTCCCTAATACTTTTGATATTGCTAAATATCGGCTTTCACTCAATAAACACTCAGATTAAAACAGTTAGGTGCCCCTACTGGGCAGGGAGTCAGAGTGTAGTCTGGCGGATGCCAGCCCCACCACCGCGCATGCGCAGACTAGCACTTCCTCTTTGCTAATTTATTGGCAGAGAGTCTACACATGTTTTTGTGCTAGAGCTTTTCTAACTCAATTCATAGTCTTTTTGTGTGAATTTTGGAAGTGATAATCCCTGATATAGATGGTAGAAAGGATGACTTCGCCACAGGAGGGCCCAGGACCTTTAAATCAGGTGACTTCTAGTAAAATTAGCGAGTTTTTTACCCGGTGTAATGTGTTTCCGGGACTCGCGTTTACCGTGATAAGCGCCTTGTTTAGTTGGTTTATTTCAACTAGGTGCTATATAATACTAATCTCTCTTTGTGTTTATGTCCACAGGTCTGTGTGACGATATGTAATGGACATCACATCAGCAGAGGGTTTGTTTTCTCTCCACCATGGTTCCATTTCCTACTAATACTGTTAGGTTATCTAACCAAAAATTCTATGTCCAGTGAGTCGGAGGCCTAGTATAAAGGTCTTCTCACTTTGCCCTCTTGATCCAATTCCTTCCCCTAGCGGTGGAGAGAGTTAAGAGGCGTTCAGTTGGTGGAGTGCTCCAGTTCATCACGTTGGATGGTTTGTCTATACAAAGTGTCAGGTATCTAATTATTGATATGAGGTGATGTTAATTATTTAGAGAGGAAAGGGAGATAATTAACAGTATTTGCCATTGTTATCAGTATATATCTGATGGTTGTGTAGTCGAAATGTCCATTCTGCACATGTTCTGGTTAGAGATACAATTCGTCCTTGCACTTGGATGTTTGTTGGGGATCGATTTTTTCCTGTCATAGGATTAATGACGTCATAATCAGCCTTGCTCTTTATTAACAATTAAAGTTTGTCCAAAGCTGGTTTTCTGATGAATATTGATCTTTATGATCATTTCCTTCTCTTGAGTTGGTTGAGTTTCTGAGCTTAACTAGATTGCTCATACTCCTCGTCCTTTGCCCTTTTTCATCGACCTGGTTGTGCGTCCTGTGGACGATTTTTGAAGGACAAGTTTGTGCCTCATCTCTGTTATCAGTGTAGGCCCTGTGGTCCCTTGCTTAATTGTGAGATATGTAAGCACTGGGGGGGGCGAGCTAATGTCTGAATTCTTGTGCTTGCAGGCGAAGGACAAGGTGGTGGAGAAGGAGAAGAAGAAGCAGAAAAGAGAGGGTGTGAGTAAGAAGGGTAAGAGGAAGGCCTCGTCCGCGGTGGACATGGGAGGCCTTCCGGACCGAGATGTTGGGAGAGATGAGGAGGACAATAAAGGATTTGGTTCCAGAGTTGCTTCGTGGCATGCTTCCTGGACCAAATCCTTTGCTGTCCTCATCATCTGCTTCGGAGCAGGTAATCCCCACCTCTGAATCACCTTTCCTTAGTACGCTTCCGTTGTTCGAAGATTCAGAGGTGGCCCCATTAGAGGGGGCGTTCCACGACCCTGGCAGCAGGCTTAGTGCCGCGCCGAGGGGCCGTGGACGGTTGTCGCTGGAACCCGCGGGCTGCTTATCAGTCCAGGGGTATCCGCACGCCGCGGGTACCAGTACCTCCTATGGCACCTTCCCTGGCCAGTCCGGGTTAGCTCTCTTTGCTGACCCGGAGTCTAATCTCTCTGGCCAGGAGGATGAGGATTACCTGTTGGGGTCGCCGTCTGAGGACGTGGCCATGGATTATGACGTCTGTGCACCCCTCGCGGGGAATACAGGCGACTTATTCCACGGTTCTACTCACGCAGGGGTAGAATCCACGGTTCAGACTGTGGCCCTGGGCGCTGAGGGCCAGCGTTACCGCATACCTCGGCTTGCCGAGAGTGTCGCTGGTGCTTGCCGGGGCCGTGGTGGGGCGGTATGTGCCCCGCGCTCTACCACGGCGCCTGCTCCTGGTCAAGCCAGTGAGATTAGCATGCCGGTGTTGTCAGGCCCGCATGCTCTCCCTGGCTTGCCAGGGGTATCAGCATATCCGCCGTCAAGCTCTGTTGCTTGCGCTCAGGAGGAAGACGAAGGCCCCCGTCTTGTAGAGCGCTCGCAGCTAGCCACGGAGGAGAATTGGTCTGACGCTTGCCAGTGGTTGGTGAGTGTTAGGCCAGATCTGCCCGTGGAGCAGTCGGCTAGCCAGCGTGACCACAGGCCGTGGTTAGCTGGTAAGCCTACTGCTAACGCTATGCCTTCTCTGCCGCTGGCAGCGCATGTCGTTGACATGTTCGAGGCGGCGGAGACGTCCATTAAGTCGAGTGGACGTCTCGCGAAGGCCCCGCGCGAGGTGGCCAGGCGTTGCCGCATCGTGCCCCTGGATTACCAGCGGTACGGTGTGGTACCTAAGCCGAGCGTGGATGACCGCGCGGCTTTGGGTGAGGATGCGCGGCCAGGCTCCCGTTCTGACACGGGAGTCTTGTGTTCGAACGCGTTGCGTTCAGCAAATACCGCGTTGCGTGATGCGGAGGAGAGTGGGAGGGCTTCGATTGCCGCTCTGTCCCACGTCTCCCAGCTGTTACAAGGGGTAGTAACAGCATCCGCGTCGCGCCAGCCAAGTCCGGTCACAGTCCAGCGAGCCATCCAGGATGGTATCAACCTGGCGCTGGACTGTATGACTCGGGCGGTGACCAGGAGTGTCCGGGCAAGGCGCACATTTGCCTTGGACAATCTGTGCCCGTCCCAGGACCTGTACAATAGGCTACTGCATACGCCTATGACAGGTCCTGGTCTCTTTGGAGGTGAGGGATGTCGACACCTCCAGGAGACGGTTACTCTGGTAAATAACCAGAGGGCGCTGCGCGAGCAGTTTGAGGTGCTTCGTCGTGCTAACGTTCGCGCCGCACCCCCTGCGTATTGTCCCCTGCAGGCTCGAGGTGGTGCTGGCCAGGTCAGAGGCCAACTACCATCGCAGCGTCGGCCTCAGCCGCGTGCGATTCGGCCAGCAGCGAGGGGGGCGCAGGCTCCTCAGGCGCAGTCAGCCAGGCAGCCGCCCGCGCACCGAGGTGCGCGCGGTGCTGGTCGTGGCGCGCGAGGATCTGGGCGTGGTAATCATTCCTGATGGGACGGTTACCGCGGTGAGAACCGCTCCGGTGTTTCTGGCAAAGGAGACAGTGCCGCTCTTGCACTCCTTATGTCCACCTCTATCCCTAGGTGGACCGGTGGGAGGCCGGCTAGCCGACCACATGCAAGAGTGGGAACGGTTAACTCAGGACCGTTTAGTCTTGCGATGGCTTTCAGTCGGGTATCATCCCGATTGGATGACAGGCCCGCCATCGCGACTGTCTCTAGTGCCGATCTGGACTCCAAATCCGAGAGATCCAGAGCAAAGGTTGTGTATCGAGGAGGAAATAAATTCCCTCATACAAAAAGGAGCTATTCAGCCGGCACAAAGGTGTCCGGGCTTCTATTCAACCCTGTTCTTAGTAACAAAAAACACCGGAGGGTGGAGACCAATTCTCAACCTCAAGCCATTGAACAAGTTCATAGAGACGCCCAGTTTCAAGATGGAGACTGTGCGCTCGGTGTTGGCGGGGTTAGAGAGGGGAATGTGGACAGCGTCGATAGATTTGAAGGACGCTTATTTCCACATCCCCATACACAGGAGTTTCCGTCGCTTCCTGAGATTTGCATTCCAGGGCAGACAGTGGGAATTCAGGGTGTTACCCTTCGGAATTTCCACGGCTCCTCAGGTTTTCACCCGTGTGGTTCTTGCGATCACCGCATACCTCCGCAGGAGAAGCATAGCAGTCCACACGTACATAGACGACTGGCTGTTGAAAGCGCACACCCAGGAAAGTTTAACTGGCCAGTCTGGAGATTGTTTTGAAGACTCTCACAGACTTAGGCTGGATGATCAATTTCCCAAAGTCAGAGCTGACTCCATCCCAGAAGTTTGTTTACCTGGGGATGTTCTTCGATCTAGAGACAGGATATGTTTTTCCTACTCAGGAGAGAGTTCAGAAACTCATCTCATTGATTCAGTCAGTGTGCGACAGTCGTCATGTCCTGGCACGGGTTTACTTGAGAATGCTGGGGTTGATGGTTTCATTGGAACCAGTCATTCCTCAGGCCGCCTTACGCAGGCGGCCGATCCAGTTATTTCTCATGACACAATGGACCCAGAGTACAGGTTCGCTGGACTCGAACGTGTCAGTGTTGGCGCCTCTGATTCATCACCTGCAATGGTGGTTGGACACAGAGAATCTCTTGGTGGGGGTTATGCTAACCCCTCCCCACCCTCAGGTGACTGTGTATACAGATGCATCGATGGGGGGCTGGGGAGCTTGCCTGGAAGAATCCACGATATCAGGGCTTTGGAATCTGGAACAGTCAAAGGAACATATAAATCTACTGGAGCTAAGAGCAGTAGTCCTGGGCCTGGAACATTTCTTACAGAAAGTTCAGGGCAAGATTGTTCTTACTCGTTCAGACAACTCAACAGTTGTGACTTACATAAACCGCCAGGGTGGAACGAAGTCGCGCAGTCTCTGTATGATGACATGGAGACTGCTTTGTTGGTGCCTGGATCACCAGATTACCTTGAAAGCAGTTCATATTCCGGGAAGGTTAAATCTGCTAGCAGACTCATTGAGCCGAAGGATGAGTGTTTTACCCATGGAATGGCAACTAAATCAATGTGTGGCGGATCGTCTGTTCGACCATTGGGGGAAACCCAACATCGATTTGTTCGCAACAAAGAAGAATGCGAAGATGATGACGTACGTCTCTCCGATTCCGGATCCAAGCGCTTTCGCAACAGATGCGTTAGCTATCAGCTGGGGGGGAATGTATGCATACGCATTCCCTCCAGCAATCCTGATTCCAAAAATTCTTCAGAAAATCAGACAGGAGGAATGCCAAGTGCTTCTGATCGCCCCGGATTGGCCAAGCCGATCATGGTATACGGATCTGCTGGACCTTCTGGTCTGCAATCCGGTTCCTCTGCCTCTGATGGACGACATTATCTTCCAGGGCAAGGCCCGTCACAACAATCCGTCAATGTTCAGATTGACTGCGTGGATGTTGTCAAGGAATCTAGAATTAAGGAGGGCTTTTCTGAGCAAGCAGCCATGTTTATGGCCAAAGCCAGGAGGGGGTCAACCTCCAGAGCATATAATTATAAAATCAACAGATTTGCAGAATGGTGCTCAAAAAGATGTATTGATCCAATGGATTCATCTATTCAGGTAGTAGCTGATTTCCTCTGTCACCTGTATGATGCCTATAGCCTCAAGCCTAACTCTATTGCTGGTTATAAGTCAGCTTTAATGTCTGTTATTCCTTGCTTGGCTAAGAGGGGAAGTGATGAAGTAAATACATTAAATGTATTAATTAAAGGCATGGGCAATCTAAGACCAAGGAATCCCCCTGTGATTCCGTCTTGGAGTTTATCGCTAGTGCTTCAAGTACTAGGTGATAACCCTTTTGAACCACTTAGTTCCATTTCTATGAAACTATTAACACTGAAGACTGTGTTTTTAATTGCTGCGGCCTCGGCTAGGCGTAGAAGTGAAATTCATGCCTTATCAGCCGAGGATGACCGTTTTGTGGTTTCAGGGGAAGGCCTTAAGCTGCTACCTAGGATTAATTTCTTGGCTAAGAATCAGTCGTTGAAATATCCAGGTCAACCTATTGTTTTGCCTGCTTTAACTAGATATGATCCTAATTCTAAAGCATGGTGTCCCGTCCGGGCGCTTCTCCGGTACAAACAACGTACATCGGAGTGGCGCACCGACCAGTCGGCGTTATGGTTGTCATATATTGAACCCCATGGCAGGGCTTCTAAGGACACCATTTCCAGGTGGATTGTAGAATGCATTCAGTTTTGTCATAAATCCGCCACTGGGAACCAGGTTGACGTGGCCAAGGCTCACAGTGTCCGCGGCGTAGTGACATCCACCGCCCTATTTAATGGGGTCCCTGTGGATGATATTATGTCGGTGGCTCAGTGGCACTGTGAGTCAAGTTTTACAGACCATTATCTCCGTGACACCTCTAATCCTCTCGCCTTGTCGATTTTGAAAAAATAACTAGGCTTATATTTTTGATGAGGTTTCCTCATTGCTTATATATTTCACAATTAATTTATGGAAACAACCACTTTTTTGGGACTGCATCGTTCTTCACCAATGGGAAGATGATGTCAGCAGCCATTTCAACAAGGTCAGTCTTGTGCATGGGTTGTCCATTGTTGATTGTCTTGTCACGTTACCCGTTATTAATATGATGATGGTTTTGTGTATTTATGTGGTTCATTGTTGAGAGTATACGAAAATGGAGCTTTTTCGTCTCTGTCCTGTGGTACATGGCACTTGTACGTAGAGAGCGTATAGGACATTGAGGTCATTCGACTCTTCCTCCCAGGAAGGAGGGGGTGGGGGGGAGCGCATATGACATTCGGTCATCTCTCATACATCTGTGGTGTTATCCGATGGTTAGTCAAATCCTGACTGTTTTTTCATACAGTTTCAGAAGTTTAAGTGCCTTAAATGCAGAAAAGCGTATAGGGATGAGCTGGTCTTTTGACCTCGCCTCCCTCCCGCCGAATTCACTGTCGAATTCTGGCAATATCAAAAGTATTAGGGAGGTAAGTATACTCTTGATGTGAAATAAACAAAATCAAGGATTTCTTTTTTCACGAGAGAGTTGATACTTACCTCCCTAGATACGGACCCAGCCTCTCCACCCCACAGAGGCTCGGTCTTCAGGCTCTTAATAGTTGCATGTGTATCAGCCAATAAATTAGTCAGAGGAAGTGCTAGTCTGCGCATGCGCGGTGTTGGGGCTGGCATCCGCCAGACTACACTCTGACTCCCTGCCCAGTAGGGGCACCTAACTGTTTTAATCTGAGTGTTTATTGAGTGAAAGCCGATATTTAGCAATATCAAAAGTATTAGGGAGGTAAGTATCAACTCTCTCGTGAAAAAATAAATCCTTGATTTCGTTTATAATACTGTCATATAAGTGATTTAGTGTTTAATTAATTTTCTGTGACTTCTTTAGAATCCTTCACTCCTGATCACAAACCATTGTTGGGAGAAGCACCGGAGCTGCGTGGTTATTTCCATGGATGTGGTTTTAACAGTGCGGGACTTATGATGAGTAAGACAAATAAGAAAAGGAATAATAATTTTATCTTGCGTGTTCTCATAGAAAGATTACTCATTAACTCTTAGCACTCTGATGCCAAAATTTAAAGGTTATCAAATTAAATTAAAAGATGAACTGGTGCTTATTTTTCAACAAATTTGGTGGAAGATGGTGATGTCGCAGACAGCAACATCGTCCACCAAAATTGTTGAAAAATATACACCAGTTTCTTTTCTATTGACTTGGTAAAGGGTAGAATATTGACATCAGAGTGGTACATGTAAGGGTTAATGTATTGAATCAAAATATGTAATTGATTAGCTGTTTAGTTTAAACAGAATTTATTTTGTTCAATGGGAGCACGGTAAGACATAAGTCTTATACACGTGTCTCCCATACATACAAATACAATACATTAATAAATACATCAAGATGGGGAATAATAAAACATAATTAAATAGTAACGTATGTATAACTAGTTAATTGATAATCTCTGTCAACCACTGATTACAATTTTTACACACCAGCCAGCCAAAAACGGTTTCTGCAGACCAAGAGGAGACTGTTTGCCATATTTTACCACTGGAATGATGGGCATGATAACTGAGCCGGCCATTCTGGTGGTAAAACTTTCAAAAATAGTCTTCTCTTCGTCTGCCAATGGACATTCGCTACGAAAAAATTGAAATTTTCTTGAACAAATTTGAAGGTTAAAGGGTTAGACGAGTCAATAGAGGGGTCTGATCTGTTACTCAAGTATTGACGTCATAATCAATTACGTCACATCAGCTGACATCTCAGTCATAATTGACAGAAATACTCCGTCATAAACTTGGAGTAGTCCGTCGTTGTACAAATTGTATCTCTTTACCATTTAATAAACATTCTGTTGAATATCTTGAAACTAATTTGACTGGATGCTGTTGCTGCCCCAGTCAAATTAATTTCAAAATATTAAACAGGTTAACAGTATTGTTGCCATAAAATAGAGATTCTGGGTGAATGTTGATTCATCCATTATGTCATGTATTAGCCATGTTAGCGGAGATCACAAGCAAAATGATGTAAGTCTGTCACGAATGCGGCAATAATATATCATGATGATGTATGAATTGTATGTCCTTGATTAATTAGCTTGAACCTGGCCTGAAAGGCCAAGTGAGTTTGTGGCAATGTGACTGTGCGTCATCTGTATGGGTGTCTCTGTCTGTCTGTCTGTTTGTCTGTCTATCTGTCTGTCTGCCCGCCCGCACACACGGCCATCTGTCCATCTGTCTTTTCACTTCAAGAGTATACGTACCTCCCTAACACTCTTTGATATTACCAAATATCGACTTTCACTCAATAAACACTCAGATTAAAAAAGTTAGGTACCCCTACTGGGCAGGTAGTCAGATGACAGTCCGGCAGATGCCAGCCCCAACCTCACGCATGTGTAGACTAGCACTTCCTCTTTTCCAATTTATTGGCAAAAGAGACACATGCAAATTTTCATATTCTAAAGTTTCTGCTGTTTCTTCACTCATATGGTTGAATTTTCATCTGGATAACTATGGATTCTCAATCTAAATTGCGGGAGGAAGGACTGGGACCGAGTTATCAGGTGATTTCAATTACATATTTGTCTAATTTAGTGTTTTAATCCTGTGTGTAATGTGTTTCTGGGATTTGCGATTAGACGTGATAGTCGCCATTAAAACTGATTTATTTATATTTGGCGCTATGAAATTCTAATCTCTCTGTGTTTGTTTCCACAGGTATCTATCTATGATTGAAAAGGGCTGCACATCTTCAGAGGGTTTGTTTTTCTCTCCACCAAGGTTCCACTTCCCACTAACATGTTAGGAACAAATCTATGCCCAATGACTTGGAAATCTCGTAAGAAGATCTTCTCACTGTCCTCTTGGTCCATTTCCCTTCCCCTTATGGTGGAGAGATTTAAGAGGTCATAGAGAATGGTGGAGTATCCAGTTCATGTGATCGGGTGGTATGTCTATGCTAAAAAAGCAGGTATTCTTGTGCTATTATATTAGGCACTTCAAACTATTTAGAAATATTTCTGAAATCTGCAGCCAATTTTTATCACTGTTTATCTGATGTTTACATAGCTTGTATCACTATCCTTTCCAGTTTTATGCTCTGGATTTTGAGTACAATTCATCCGTATACCTGGATATTGTTTTCCAGTCGGATTGCCTTCTTATTTTTGAAGATATGACATCATAATCAGCCTTGCACTCATTATTAACAAAAATGTTTTGTCCAACGCTGGTTTATCTATTGTTGTAGTGGTCTTTATGGCCAGTAGTCCTCTCCTGTTTATTTTGGTCTGAGTTTTACTAATTCGTTAACTAAAATACTCATTGTCTTTGTCTTGTGTCCTTTCAGAAACCTGGTTGTCCCAACTGTGGTCACTTCATCAAGCCTAGATTTGCCCCTCATCCATGCTTTAATTGCAGTTCTTGTGGGCTACTGTTAAACTGTGATGTATGTAAACAGTGGGTGGGTGGGGTTAGGGGGGGGGATGATCTAATGTCTGACTTTTTGTCGCTTCAGGCCAAGGAGAAGGCATTGGAGGATGAGAAGCGCTCAAAGAAGGAGCGGGTGAGTGTAAGTGTGAGTAAGAAGGGTAAGAGGAAGGCGTCCACTGTCTTGAGATGATGGGAGAGATGAAGAAGACTATAAAGGATTTGGTTCCAGAGATGCTTCGTGGCATGCTCCCTGGAGCAAATCCTTTGTTGTCTCCTCCGTCTGCTCCAAAGCAAATAATCCCCACCTCTGAATCGGTTTTCCTTAGGGATTTATCAGTTTTCGCCCATGATTCAGAGGTGGTCCCTTTTGAAGGGACAGAAGCTCACTATGAGAACACTGGCAGCAGGCTTACCATGCCAGTCGTTCGTGGGCAGGGCTCGCTGGACCCTGGTTCTCGCTTATCGGGTCCTCAGGCGTGTCCGCGCCCTACAGGTACCGTATCCTCTTACGGTACGTTTCCTGACCAGTCCGGGGTTAGCATTCGTCGCTGACCCAGAGTCTAATCTTCCTGGCCAGGAAGAAGAGGATTATTTGCTGGGTTCTCCTACCACCGTGGACATGGAAACTGATGAATGTGCACCCCTTGCGGGGAACACAGGCAACTCTTTTCATGGGTCTAATCACGCAGGAGTAGCATTCACGGCGCAGAAGGTAGCCCGGGTTGGGGCTGATGGCCAGCATTACCGCATACCTCGGCTTGCCAATGGTGTAGCTGGTTCTGGCCAGGGCCATGGTGTGGCGAGTATTTATATCCCATGCAATGCCACGGCGCCTGTGCCTGGTCAAGCCAGTGCTTTTAGCATGCTTGTTCTGTCTGGCCCGCATGCTTTCTCTGGCTTGCCAGGAGTATCGGTACCTCCAGCCACGCAATCACCTGTAAATGTTCTAGAGGACGACGAAGGCCCGCGTCAAACATTCACAGGTAGCCACACAGGAAGACTGGTCTGACACTTGTCATTGGCTAATCAACATCAGGCCAAATCTTGCTGTGGAACAGCCGGCTAGTCAGCGGGATCCGCGCATGTGGCTAGCCCGTAAGCTGGCTGCTACCACGATACCATCTATGCCGCTAGCGAAGCATATCGTGGATATGTTCTCGGCGGCAGAGACCTCTATTAAGGCGAATGGACGTCTTGTGATGGCCCCTCGCGAGGTGGCAAAACGATGCTGCATCGTACCTGGTGATGTAGTGTCTAAGCCCAGTGCAGATGACCGCGCTGTAATAGGCGAAGACACACAGCCAGGCTCCCAGTCAGATACGGGAGCGCTGTGCGATGTGAATGAGAGTTTGAGGGCATCCATCACGGCGCTCTCGCATGTCTCCCAGAGGTTACAGGTGTTAGTAACAGCATCCGCATCATGCCAGCCAAGTCCGGTAACAGTCCAGAGAGCCATTCAGGATGGTATTAACCTGGCTCTGGACTGTTTAACCCGGTCAGTTACCAGAAATGTCTGGGCGCGGCGCACGTTTGCACTTGACAGTCTGTGCCCATCCCAGGACCAGTAAAACAGGCTTCTGCTTACGCCTATGACAGGTCCAGGTCTCTTTGGGGGTGAGGGATGTAAACAACCAGAGGGCTCTGCATGAGCAATTTGAAGTGCTCCGCAGAATGGAGCACATTCGCACAGCACCCCCTGCGTACCATCCTCAGCAGGCATGGCGTGGCGGTGGCCAAGTCGGAGGCCAGCCACCAGTGCAGCGACAGCCACGGCCATGCACGCTCCGGCCAGCAGCGAGGGGGGGCCTCAGGCTCCTCCAGCGCAGCCAACCAGGCAGCCACCCATGCACCGAGGTGCACGCAGTGCGGGTCATGGCGCGCGAGGATCTGGTCATGGTAACCGTGCCTGATGGGCCGGTTGACACAGTAAGGACCATTTCAGTGCTTCTGGATCCAGAGACAGTGCCACTCTTGCATTACTCATGTCCACCTCGCTCCCTAGGTGGACCAGTGGGGGGTGGCCCATTTGGCTCACCACAGACAAGAGTGGGAGCGGTTGACTCAGGACCGCTTAGTCTTACGATGGCTTTCAGTCAGAAATCATCCCGACTGGATAGTAGGTCCGCCATCGCAGCTGTCTCTGGTTCCGATCTGGACTCAAAATCGAAGAGATCCAGATCAACGGTTGTGTATAGAGGAGGAAATAAATTCCCTCATACAAAAAGGAGCAATTCAATAGGCACAAAATTGTCCGGACTTCTATTCAACCGTGTTCCTAGTGACAAAAAGCACTGGAGGGTGGAGGCCAATTCTCAGCCTCAAGCCACTGAACAAGTTCATAGACACGCTAAGTTTCAAAATGGAAACAGTGAAACTGGTGTTGGCAGGGTTGGAGAAAGGAATGTGGACGACGTCAATAGATTTGAAAGATGCATATTTCCACATTCCAATGGCGAAGAGTTTTCGCCGGTACCTGAGGTTTGCATTCGAGAGCCATCAGTGGGAATTCAGGGTTTTACCCTTCGGAATTTCAACAGCTCCTTGGGTCTTCACCAGTGTGGTCCTTGCGATAACAGCATACCTCCGCAGGAGAAGCATAGCAGTCCATATGTACATAGATGACTGGCTGTTAAAAGCACACAATTAGGAAAGTCTATCAGCAAATCTGGAGATAGTTCTAAAAACTCAGACTTCGGCTGGATAATCAACTTTAAAAAATCAGAGCTGACTCCATACCAGAAGTTTGTTTACCTGGGAATGTTCTTCGATCTAGAGATAGGATATGTTTATCCTACTCAGGAGAGGGTACAAGTACTCATCTCATTAATACAGTCAGTGTGCAACAGTCGTCATGTCCTGGCACAGTTTTACTTGAGAATGCTGGGGTTGATGGTGTCATTGGAATCAGTCATTCCACAGGTAGCCTTACGCAGGCAGCCTATCCAGTTGTTTCTCATGACACAGTGGACCCATAGTACAGGATCACTGGACTCAAATGTGCCAGTATTGGAGCCTCTTATTCACCACATACAATGGTCGATGGAAAGAGAGAATCTCCTGGCGGGGTGATGCTCACCCTCCCCGCCCTCAAATAATGATGCATACAGATGCATCAATGGAGGGATGGGGAGCTTGCCTGGAAGAAGCCACAGTATCAGGGCTTTGGAATCTGGCTCAGTCACAAGAACATATCAATCTACAAGAATTACGAGCAGTAGTACTGGGCCTGGAACATATCTTAAAGAAAGTTCAGGGCAAAATTGTTCTGGTTTGATCAGACAATTCAACAGGAGTGACTTACATAAGGCGGAACGAAGTCACCCGGTCTATGTATGACATGGAAATTGCTTTGCTGGTGCCTGGATCACAGGATCACCTTGAAAGCAGTTCATATTCTGGGAAGGTTAAATCTGTTAGCAGACTCATTGAGCCGAAGGATGAGTGTTTTACCTATGGAATGACAATTAAATCAATGTGTGGCGGATTGTCTGTTCAACCACTGGGGGAAACCCAACATAGATTTATTCGCAACAAAGAAGAATGCGAAGATGACAACGTATGTCTCTTCGATTCCAGATCCGAGCACTATCGCAACAGATGCATTAGCTATCTGCTGGGTGGGAATGTATGCATATGCATTCCCTCCAGCAATCCTGATTCTAAAAATTCTTTAAAAAATCAGACAGGAGGAATGCCAAGCTCTTCTGATAACCCCAAATTGGCCAGGCCGATCATGGTATACGGATCTGCTGGACCTTCTGAAACCCCTAATCCAGTTCCTCTGCCTCTGATTGACAATATTATCTTCCAGGGCAAGGCCCTTTACAATAATCCGTCAATGTTCAGATTGACTGCGTGGATGTTGTCAAGGAATCTAGAATTAAGGAGGGCTTTTCTGAGCAAGCAGCCATGTTTATGGCAAAAGCCAGAAGGGGGTCAACCTCCAGAGTATATAACTATAAAATCAACAGATTTGCAGAATGGTGATCAAAAAGATGTATTGATCCAATGGATTCATCTATTCAGGTAGTAGCCGATTTCTTCTGTCACCTGTATAATGCCTATAGCCTCAAGCCTAACTCTATTGCTGGCTACAAGTCAGCTTTAATGACAGTTATCCCTTGCTTGGCTAATAGGGGAAGTGATGAAATAAGTACATTAAAATATAAATATTTTAATTAAAGGCATGGGCAGTCTAAGACCAAGGAATCCCTCTTGGAGTTTATCACTAGTGCTACAGGTATTAGCTGATAAGGCATTTGAACCACTAAGTTCCATTTCTATGAAAATGTTGACACTTAAAACTAATTTTAATTGCTGCGGCCTCGGCTAGGCGAAGAAGCGAAATTCATGCGTTATCAGCCAAGGCAGACCGTTATGTTGTTACAGAGGAAGGCCTTAAGCATCTACCTAGGATAAATTTCATGGCTAAAAACCAGTCTGAAATATCCAGGTCAACCCATAGTTTTACCAGCTTTGACTAGATATGATCCTAATTCAAATGCATGGTGTCCAGTCCGTGCATTAAACAGGTACAAACAACGTACCCAGGAATGGCGGACAGACCCAACAGCATTATGGTTGTCATATATTGAACCTCATGGTAGGGCTTCCAAGGACACCATTTCCAGGTGGATTGTAGAATGTATTCAATTTTGTCATAAATCTGCCACAGGTAAACAAGTTGAATTTGCCAAGGCTCACAGTGTTCACGGCGTAGTGGCTTCCACCGCCAGGTTTAATGGGGTCCCTGTGGGCAACATTATATGTCAGTAGCCCAGTGGCACTGTGAGTCGAGTTTCACCGACCATTGACAATATTATTGTGTGACACCTTGAATCCTCTTGCCTTATCGATTTTGAAAAAATAATTTATGTGTACAATTTTGATGAGGTTTTCTCATTTTTTATATACATCACAGTTTATCAATGGAAACAACCACTTGTCAGAACTGCATCAGTCTTTACTAATGGGGAGATGATAGCAACAAGCAATTAATAAGGTCAGTCTTGTCTATGTATTGTCATTGTTGATTGTATTTGTCACGTAAACCCTTCGTTCTAATATGGTGATGGTACATGTTTTATGTGGTTCATTCTTGACAGTATACGAAAATGGAGCCTTTTCATCTTATGTCCTATAGTACATATGGCACTTGTACGTAGAGAGCGTATGGGACATTGAGGTCATTCTGTCTCCCTCCCAAGAAAGGGGTGGGGTGGGGGGGGGCCCATATAACATATGGTCTTCTCATAGCCATCGGTTGTGTTATCAGATGTTCAAGTCATTCCCTGGTTGTGTTTTCACACAATTTCAGAAGTTTAAGTGCCTTAAATGCAGAAAAGCACAGGGAAGAGCTGGTCTTTTGATCTCGCCTCAAGCCCGCAAAATTGTCATACGAATTCTGGCAATATCAAAGAGTGTTAGGGAGGTAAGTATACTCTTGAAGTGAAATAAACGAAATCACAGATTTCTTTTTTCACGAGACAGTTGATACTTACCTCCTTAACACGGACCCGACCTCTCCGCCCCACAGAGGCTTAGTCTTAAGTTGCATTGTGTCAGCCAATAAATTAGTCAGAGGAAGTGCTAGTCTGTGCATGCACGAAGTTGGTGCTAGCATCCGCTGGACTGTCATCTGACTACCTGCCCAGTAGGGGCATCTAACCTTTTTAATCTGAGTATTTATTGAGTGAAAGTCGATATTTGGGAATATCAACGAGTATTAGGGAGGTAAGTATCAACTCTCTCGTGAAAAAAGAAATCTGTGTTTGTCTGTGTCTGTCTGTCTGTCCGTCAACTTTTGCTTAAAAGCGCTAATCCTCATTAACTGCCTGACAGATTTCAACTTAATTAGCTAGAAGGACCCTATGCGGGTAGGCTTCACAAATTGTATACAGAATTTTGATTGGTCCATTTTTTGGGGTTAAAATCTGTGATTTTATTAACAATTTGCCAGATTTCAACCTATTTTGGCTGGAACAACCCTATGGTGCTAGGCTTTAGGACTTGTATGATTAGTCAATTTTTTTCTTGAAAATCTTTTCATGAAAAATTTACAGGAAATTGTCAAAATGCTACTCATCATTAACTGCTTGGCTGAACAAACCCTATCAGGGTAGGCTCCAGAACTTCTATTCAGAAATTTTTTGGAAAAACTTAGTGGAAATTGTCAAAACGCTTCTTAGCTGCTTGAGATTTTAACAAAATTTGGTTTAAAATAACCCTATCATGGTAGGTTCCAGAAATTCTATTCAGAATTTTGGTTGGTCAAATCTTTGGGTGAAAATCATAGATTTTATGAAAAATTTGCCTGAAATGGTCAAAGCGCATCTCCTTAACCGTTTGGTGGATTTTATCCGCATTTGGCTGGAAGGATTCTATAGTGGTAGGCTCTAGAACTTCTATTCAAAATGTTGGTTGGTCGATTTTTGGGTATCCATTTTGGATTTTTTGAAAATTTTCCGGAACCATTTAAAACGTTATTCCTTAATTAATGGCCATGTTTCAACGAAATTTGGATGGTATGTTTCTATGGCGGTAGACTTCTTTGGTGGCCATTTTGGATTTTTCGAAAATTAACCATCATGTCTTGAAATGCAAATGGCTAAAATGCTTTTTGGTCCGTGTGAGCATCACAGGCCATTGGGCCTCTTGTTTACAATTTAATAAACATTCTTTTGAATAAACATAGGCAGCTTACCTGTGTACCTAATTTGAAATTTACATTCAGGTAATTCATGTTTCAAAGTTACAAATCGCTTCCAGCGTGAATAAAAGGGGGGAGGCGCTTAGCAAGAAATGAATCCCTTTATTAGTTCATTTGATGGTTTAACGTAAACCTTAGTGGATGTAGGAAATAGGGTCTGTCTGTGCACGTGTGTCAGTGGATGAGTGGTTAGGGACTTGATCCCGTAACTCTAGATTCCCAGTTTCAATTCCCCACCAGTCTGCTGAATTGTGTCCTTGAGCGAGTAACTTAATACTGCATGCGTCGCTCCAGTCTACCTAGCGGTAAATAGGTACTTCTGATGGCATACATGTGTACCTCTATATGGCTCCCACACAAAATAGAGCACCAAAAGGGACAGGGGATAGATGTAAAGAGCTTGGAGCATGCATTCACATTATTAGGCGCTTTATAAATGTGCCATCTGTATATCTAATATCTATATTTGAAGTTTTGTGGGCAGTAGACTTTTTGTAATTTTGTGGTTGGATATCTGGTATACAATTGTTGCAAATCAGCTGTCCACCTGTTTAACTGTTTAAGTGACAAATTTTCTCACAAAAATTTAAATATTTGCTAATTGAATGTCCATTTACAGGCCAAGAGAATACAATTTTTAAAAATTTATCACTAGAATGACTGACTCGGTTATCGAGTCAGTCATTCCAGTGGTAAATTTTCAAAAATTGTATTCTCATGGCCTGTAAATAGACCTTCCACAAGATCATAGTAGAGGGCGGTTTTGGTCGGTATGGCCATTAAAAGGTTAAATGAGCTGTGTATTGTTTATAACCAGGCGGTGGGTGTTGCCGTGAGCTGGCAAAGTGGATTGTACAAGGGAGACCAGATCTGGATATGTTCTCATATGATATCAGGTAATATATAAATACTAGCAATAACTTTTACCATATTTTTATATTGCAGATTGGTATTAGCTGCCATCTCATTTGGTTTCCTATTTGAATTGTTAAGGGATTGTCAGAAACATTCTGGATTTTAACTTCACACTCCAATTTATTATATCCAAATGTATGACGTTGTTGGCTTAGAAAAGAAAGAATCTGTTATCGTGACTTTCCACTTATCAAACATATATAGTAATGAATTATAATTGTATTACTCTGATTATGATAATAACAGAATTCAGAGCTGATACACTTTAACAATGGCCAAGCCGGCCAAAATGCTCCTCTGCCGTGGTCTTGAGGCACGTCCATTTACATGCCAATATAAGACTATTAAAAAAAATGTAACAATGGAATGACTGGCTCAATAATTTACTAAACCTAAAATACTACTTTATTGACCTGCAAATGAGCGTTTCAATTCTCTTTACCAGATTTGACCATTACATTATTATTGTCACGGATGAATGTGTTAACTACAGTACAGCTAGTAAATAAGTTAAGAAAACTAACATAAATTTTATTCCAATTTGGAAACCTGATAAGTAATGTCTGCGCTGTACTGTCTTAGAAAATCTGCTGATGTAATAATATCTGTGTTTATATCCAGGCGTTTCACGAGTGAAGTGACGGACAATCATCAGTGGATTAAAGAACGAAGTCATGAGGCATATGCAAAAAATTATTCCATTGTATTTAAACATGATGAGCCTGTAGCAAGTCGCAAAATGAAAGCTGGACCTCTTTATCAGGTATGTACAAGTAACTGGTCAGTTTCAGTCAGCTACAGGCAGATCTATATTCAGCACATTGGCCATTCAATGGTCAAATATAGTCAAGAAAATTTTAATTCTCATAGAAATGGTCCATTTGCAGACCAAGATAAGATTAATTTTGAAAATATACCACTGAAATGAATGGCTCAAAAATGACAAATTCTCTATAATGTATGGAATATTCTGTTGAATACTTTGAAACTAATTTGATTGGGAGATGTTGCTACCTATAGCCTTCTTGTATAGTCGTCTTGAAATTGAGACACTGCTGAAACTTCAATGCTTAAGGGATTAAAATTCAATATGTCCAATAAACAATGATACAGTTCTGTGCATTTGTCACTTGTTAACATTTACATAGAGAATGATTCTGTGAACGTTGAGATGCAAATTCTCTTTCTGAAGTTGCATACAAGTACATTGTATTGATCTGTATTTGCATATGCGACAACAAAGATAACCCACCCATGCTTCATCACCACACTTGGGTTAAAGATCCCATCCACAACCACCAATTTTAGAGTAGCTAGCAAATTTCCTCAGTGTTTCTAATGGTTAACGTTCTGGCACTTATATCAGCCAAAAATGGCTTGTGCCAGTGGTCTTGAGAAATGTCCATTTGCAGGCCAAGTGAATACTATTTAGAAAATTTACCACTGGAATGACTGACTAGATAACTGAGCCAGTCATTCCAGTAGTAAATTTTCAAAAAAAGTTCTCTAGGTCTGCAAATTGAAATTTTGAGAAAATTGAAATTTTTTTAAACAAATTTGAAGGTTAAAGGGTTAAACTACATTGTCCTTCCTGACCACCGTTGCTATATTTAGTCCTTACTTGCAGGCACTGCTAGATGCTGGCTGTGTGTATGAAGAGAGGCAGGCGTTTGAGCGACCAGGATGGTTTTCTCTCGATGGACCCGCTGAAGTGGGTTATAAATAATTTATGATATACTGATTAGATTGACTAATCTCCAATTTTACATCTTGTGTATTATATGTGTAGATAATCAAAACTATCATTCACCTTTCCAAAGTATCCATCTATCGTCCGACGCCATATGACCTCATAATCAGCTAAGCAGCGTGTAGATTATGTGGCAGCAACAGCGCCCAGTCAACTTAGTTCCAAAATATTCAATAGCTTACCTGTATAGTCTTCTGGAAATTGATAGTCGGAGAGTTCAGGGATCGATCGTTGTGGGTGGAGCCTAGCTAGAGATGGGCTAAAAATGTAAATATCCATTCCAGTTTCTTACGCCATTGATTGTTCTATGACTAATGGGCCTTTCCATTTTTAGCTATGCCCCGCCCATCACTAGCTAAGCTCAACCCACACCTCACCGTGTTGGGATTGATCGCTCCCCAAATTACCTAGCTATCAATTTCCTGAAAACTATACAGGGAAGCTGTTGAATATTTTGTAACAAATTTGACTGGTGCTGTTGCTGCCTATGGCAGCAACAGCACCCAGTCAAATTAGTTTCAAAATATTCAACCGAAAATGTATTAAATAGTAAAAGCAAACAATTTGTACAACAACGCATAGACCGTCTTCAAATATGCCTTTGTGACGTGCTTTTCGACGTTACTCATGACATCATTCATTATGATGTCATTGTACACATCACGCAGTTCATTATGACGTCATATGATGGGTGGATACTCTGGAAAGGTGAATTAAAGTGACCCTTTAATGTTCATGTGGACTTGAGGAATGTCCATTTGCAGACCAAAATATTATTTTTGGAAATTTTACAGGAGAATGACTGGCCAATCATTCCAGTGGTAAATTTTCAAAAATAGTCTTCCCTTGGCCTATGATTGACATTTACTTAGCAAACAGTTTTATTTTCTTGACCAAATTTGACCATTAAATGATTAATATAAGTAACCCACCTGTGAACCAATGAAAGCAGCTGACACAGCTGTCCTGACTGTGAACTCGAAAGGTCACCACATCACATGATCCAAGGCAAGTCACATGACAGCAGCTATATATGGATAATCTTTTCATTTTTTATATGCAAGTTTTGATATGAGAGAGAGAGAGAGAGAGAGCGAGAGCGAGAGAGAATAAAACTTCACTCATTGATTATATCAACATTTATGTGAATTAATCACCTGTTGTGTTGTATATCTTTTCGTAGCTACTGCCTTATGATTACTATGGTGCGTATGATCTTCAGTCTCATGACCAGTACACATACATGAACAGGCTAAGACATGACTACACGTTTGACTTTCCTACCCACCATCATGTGGTATGTTCTAAATTATTAACTCACCTGGCCTGAACAGCCAAGTGATCTTATCCCATGGTGACTCCGCTTTTGTCTGTCGCATGTCAATCATCTTTTTGCTTTAAAGGAGTTCTTTTCATGAACCATTAAGGCGATTTCAAGTAAATTTGTCAAGAAGCTTCCTTCAGTTATAAAGATTCAAGATTGTTCAAAGGAAAGTGATTGGTTGATTTTCGGTGGCCAGCCTGGGTTTAGAAACATTTATAAACATTGCAAAACTGCTTGCGAGTTGATTTGAGACTCAAGAGGCTTCATTCTAGGGCAATTTGTGAAACAAATTACTGGTCAATTTCTCTGGCAGCCATCTTTGATGACCTAGCAACATTTTATCATGAAATTACACACTGGTACACAAGTGATCGTTATCACTTGTTTTAAGGTGTCAGATTTCATGATAAACTGTTGTTAGCAGTTGCTTCTCGATGGTAGTGATAGCATTGGTTTGTACCAGTCTGTGTTGTGATTGATTTCAAAGAGCACCACTAAGAGTAATTGTTAATACATATACAGATTGGGATTTAGTGTCATAAGAGTGATAGAGGAATCCATGTCTAGCTATGCCCCGCCTATATCTACCTATGCCCCGCCCGGTTCTAGCTAAGCTCCACCGACTTTTCCCTGTGTTGGAATCAATTTATATACTTTGAATCCTGAATGCCCAGAATCCCAATTTCAAGTGGTTGAATATTTTACAACTAATTTGACTGGATGCTGTTGCATCAAGAGGGCCCACTCAAATTAGTTGTAAAATATTAACAAAATGTTGATTAAATAGTAAACTCATACAATTCGTACACTTAACAGACGATTCAGTGTTCGTGAAAGAGCTAGATATGTCATTCATTATACAATTGATTTTAACATCGAGCTACATGTCGCATAATTGATATGATGTCATATACTTGAGTGACCAATTGGATCTGTCCATTATTATTACATCTACAGATTGGTAATGAATGTCGTACCTGTCGTGACAAGGTCGCTGTGTTTGATATGTCGTATTTTGGCAAGTTTTACCTGACTGGACCTGATGCACAGGCGGCAGCTGATTGGATCTTCACTAATAATATGCAGAAGGAGGAAGGTATTTAACTGTCTGCTCGCTGAATATATGCAGACTACATTTTCCATGGTGCTTAACTCGGGATTTGCTGAATATTTTAAAAACAATTTAACTGAAAGTTGTTGGTGGCTCAACCACCAACAGCTTTCAGTCAAATTGTTTTAAAAACATTCAGCAGATCCAGATTTATTACCTATTGACATCATTGTCTGGTGGCTTGCAGCAGGCAGACAGTTAAGGATATGCCTAGCATAACATGATTACAATATTTTACATGACACTGTATTCAGAAAGACTTTATTTAAAGACTTATAACCCACGCCTCCCCCACCCCCTCCCTGTCCACAAGTCTATTACAGCCATAGACTGTTTTCTGTTAATGGAAGTGTTTTGAGACATTATATTCCATGCTCACATGGTAAACTCAGTATCATCATTTAAAAATGTGTGTATATTATTTTTAAAACAATTTTATAGGAAGTCATTACAGACAGTCAACTTAATTTCAAAATAGTTAACAGAGAATCTCATGCAAGCATATAGAATTTTCCGGTTTCACGAAGCATCATAGCACTTAACACTTTAACGCTGATAGGCCAGAAACGATAAACTGTATGTGTAATTAATATTCTGTTGACTATTTTGAAATTCAGTTTATTCCTGGTTGTGGGGTGGGAGGGGGTTACTGGTAGCATTAAGATTGGTTATATCTTGTGGATTTGCGATGGAGCACCATCAACTATGCATTCTAGTTAAATATTAACACCATCTTATTATTACTACGTAAATATTGAGCAGTGAGTTATTTATTAGCGACTCATGTCTTTTGTACACACTAATCCGTAACAATCATATCAGCCAAATCAGCTTCTGCAGTGGTCTTGGGAAATGTTGATTTGCAGACTAAAGAGAAGACTATTTTTGAAATGTTACCACTCGAATGACTGGCTCGATAATCGAGCCTGTCATTCCAGTGATAAATTTTCAAAACTAGTCTTCTCTTGGTCTGCAAATGGATATTTCTATGAGAAAATTTAAATTTTCTTGAACAAATTCGAGGGGTATGGGTTAATGATATTTGTGTTTGTTGATGTGTTGTCGTGTGTAGGTAACACAATGTACACCTGTATGCTGAGCAAGAGAGGCACAGTGGAGGCGGATCTAACAGTCAGTAGGATATCACCAGGTGATGGAACAGCACCTCATTCACCACAGTTTCAAGGTGAGCTTAACTCCAATTATCACTCTGATGTCAAAATTTTAAATTTTCAAATTAGATTAAGTTGAACTGGTGTTAATTTTTAAACAGATTTGGTGGAAGATGCTGCTGTCTATGACAGCAAGATCGTCCACCAAAATTGTTTTAAAATGTATTTTAGAATTATTTCTAGCTATGCCACACGGTGACCACAGAATGTTGACATTAGAGTGGTAAGAAAGGGGGTTATTTCTAGCTATGCCACACGGTGACCACAGAATGTTGACATTAGAGTGGTAAGAAAGGGGGTTATTTCTAGCTATGCCACACGGTGACCACAGAATGTTGACATTAGAGTGGTAAGAAAGGGGGTTATTTCTAGCTATGCCACACGGCGACCACAGAATGTTGACATTAGAGTGGTAAGAAAGGGGGTTATTTCTAGCTATGCCACACGGTGACCACAGAATGTTGACATTAGAGTGGTAAGAAAGGGAGTTATTTCTAGCTATGCCACACGGTGACCACAGAATGTTGACATTAGAGTGGTAAGAAAGGGAGTTATTTCTAGCTATGCCACACGGTGACCACAGAATGTTGACATTAGAGTGGTAAGAAAGGGAGTTATTTCTAGCTATGCCACACGGTGACCACAGAATGTTGACATTAGAGTGGTAAGAAAGGGAGTTATTTCTAGCTATGCCACACGGTGACCACAGAATGTTGACATTAGAGTGGTATGTTTTCACATCAAGAGTATACTTACCTCCCTAATACTTTTGATATTGCTAAATATCGGCTTTCACTCAATAAACACTCAGATTAAAACAGTTAGGTGCCCCTACTGGGCAGGGAGTCAGAGCGTAGTCTGGCGGATGGCAGCCCCACCACCGCGCATGCGCAGACTAGCACTTCCTCTTTGCTAATTTATTGGCAGAGAGTCTACACATGTTTTTGTGCTAGAGCTTTTCTTGACTCAATTCTTAGTATTTTTGTGTAAATTTGGAAGTGTTTATCCCTGATAAAGATGGCAGGAAGGATGACTTCGCCAGAGGAGGGCCCAGGACCTTTAAATCAGGTGACTTCTAGTAAAATTAGCGAGTTTTGTCCCCGCTGTAATGTGTTTCCGGGACTCGCGGTTACCGTGATAAGCGCCTTGTTTAGTTGGTTTATTTCAACTAGGTGCTATATAATACTAATCTCTCTTTGTGTTTATGTCCGCAGGTCTGTGTGACGATATGTAATGGACATCACATCAGCAGAGGGTTTGTTTCTCTCCACCATGGTTCCATTTCCTACTAATACTGTTAGGTTATCTAACCAAAAATTTTATGTCCAGTGAGTTGGAGGCCTAGTATAAAGGTCTTCTCACTTTGCCCTCTTGATCCAATTCCTTCCCTTAGAGGTGGAGAGAGTTAAGAGGCGTTCAGTTGGTGGAGTGCTCCAGTTCATC
Source organism: Chaetoderma sp. LZ-2023a (assembly GCA_034401795.1). Taxonomy (NCBI): domain Eukaryota; kingdom Metazoa; phylum Mollusca; class Caudofoveata; order Chaetodermatida; family Chaetodermatidae; genus Chaetoderma; species Chaetoderma sp. LZ-2023a. The sequence continues at coordinate 47,083,094 of CM067362.1, forward strand.
ACGTTGGATGGTTTGTCTATACAAAGTGTCAGGTATCTAATTATTGATATGAGGTGATGTTAATTATTTAGAGAGGAAAGGGAGATAATTAACAGTATTTGCCATTGTTATCAGTATATATCTGATGGTTGTGTAGTCGAAATGTCCATTCTGCACATGTTCTGGTTAGAGATACAATTCGTCCTTGCACTTGGATGTTTGTTGGGGATCGATTTTTTCCTGTCATAGGATTAATGACGTCATAATCAGCCTTGCTCTTTATTAACAATTAAAGTTGTCCGAAGCTGGTTTTCTGATGAATATTGATCTTTATGATCATTTCCTTCTCTTGAGTTGGTGAGTTTCTGAGCTTAACTAGATTGCTCATACTCCTCGTCCTTTGCCCTGTTTCAGAGACCTGGTTGTGCGTCCTGTGGACGGTTTTTGAAGGACAAGTTTGTGCCTCATCTCTGTTATCAGTGTAGCCCCTGTGGTCCCTTGCTTAATTGCGAGATATGTAAGCACTGGGGGGGGGGGGGGCGAGCTAATGTCCGAATTCTTGTGCTTGCAGGCGAAGGACAAGGTGGTGGAGGAGGAGAAGAAGAAGCAGAAAAGAGAGGGTGTGAGTAAAAAGGGTAAGAGGAAGGCCTCGTCCGCGGTGGACATGGAGGCCTTCCGGACCGAGATGTTGGGAGAGATGAGGAGGACAATAAAGGATTTGGTTCCCGAGTTGCTTTGTGGCATGCTTCCTGGACCAAATCCTTTGCTGTCCTCATCATCTGCTTCGGAGCAGGTAATCCCCACCTCTGAATCACCTTTCCTTAGTACGCTTCCGTTGTTCGAAGATTCAGAGGTGGCCCCATTAGAGGGGGCGTTCCACGACCCTGGCAGCAGGCTTAGTGCCGCGCCGAATAGGGACCGTGGACGGTTGTCGCTGGAACCCGCGGGCTGCTTATCAGTCCAGGGGTATCCGCACGCCGCGGGTGCCAGTACCTCCTATGGCACCTTCCCTTGCCAGTCCGGGTTAGCTCTCTTTGCTGACCCGGAGTCTAATCTGTCTGGCCAGGAGGATGAGGATTACCTGTTGGGGTCGCCGTCTGAGGACGTGGCCATGGATTATGACGTCTGTGCACCCCTCGCGGGGAATACAGGCGACTTATTCCACGGTTCTACTCATGCAGGGGTAGAATCCACGGTTCAGACTGTGGCCCTGGGCGCTGAGGGCCAGCGTTACCGCATACCTCGGCTTGCCGAGAGTGTCGCTGGTGCTGGCCGGGGCCGTGGTGGGGCGGTATGTGCCCCGCGCTCTACCACGGCGCCTGCTCATGGTCAAGCCAGTGAGATTAGCATGCCGGTGTTGTCAGGCCCGCATGCTCTCCCTGGCTTGCCAGGGATATCAGCGTATCCGCCGTCAAGCTCTGTTGCTTGCGCTCAGGAGGAAGACGAAGGCCCCCGTCTTGTAGAGCGCTCGCAGCTAGCCACGGAGGAGGATTGGTCTGACGCTTGCCAGTGGTTGGTGAGTGTTAGACCAGATCTGCCCGTGGAGCAGTCGGCTAGCCAGCGTGATCACAGGCCGTGGTTAGCTGGTAAGCCTACTGCTAACGCTATGCCTTCTCTGCCGCTGGCAGAGCATGTCGTTGACATGTTCGAGGCGGCGGAGACGTCCATTAAGTCGAGTGGACGTCTCGCGAAGGCCCCGCGCGAGGTGGCCAGGCGTTGCCGCATCGTGCCCCTGGATTACCAGCGGTACGGTGTGGTACCTATGCCGAGCGTGGATGACCGCGCGGCTTTGGGTGAGGATGCGCGGCCAGGCTCCCGTTCTGACACGGGAGTCTTGTGTTCGAACGCGTTGCGTTCAGCAAATACCGCGTTGCGTGATGCGGAGGAGAGTGGGAGGGCTTCGATTGCCGCTCTGTCCTACGTCTCCCAGCTGTTACAAGGGATAGTAACAGCATCCGCATCGCGCCAGCCAAGTCCGGTCACAGTCCAGCGAGCCATCCAGGATGGTATCAACCTGGCTCTGGACTGTATGACGCGGGCGGTGACCAGGAGTGTCCGGGCAAGGCGCACATTTGCCTTGGACAATCTGTGCCCGTCCCAGGACCTGTACAATAGGCTACTGCGTACGCCTATGACAGGTCCTGGTCTCTTTGGAGGTGAGGGATGTAGGCACCTCCAGGAGACGGTTACTCTGGTAAATAACCAGAGGGCGCTGCGCGAGCAGTTTGAGGTGCTTCGTCGTGCTAACGTTCGCGCCGCACCCCCTGCGTATCGTCCCCTGCAGGCTCGAGGTGGTGGTGGCCAGGTCAGAGGCCAACCACCATCGCAGCGTCGGCCTCGGCCGCGTGCGATTCGGCCAGCAGCGAGGGGGTCGCAGGCTCCTCAGGCACAGTCAGCCAGGCAGCCGCCCGCGCACCGAGGTGCGCGCGGTGCTGGTCGTGGCGCGCGAGGATCTGGGCGTGGTAATCGTTCCTGATGGGACGGTTACCGCGGTGAGAACCGCTCCGGTGTTTCTGGCAAAGGAGACAGTGCCGCTCTTGCACTCCTTATGTCCACCTCTATCCCTAGGTGGACCGGTGGGAGGCCGGCTAGCCGACCACATGCAAGAGTGGGAACGGTTAACTCAGGACCGTTTAGTCTTGCGATGGCTTTCAGTCGGGTATCATCCCGATTGGATGACAGGCCCGCCATCGCGACTGTCTCTAGTGCCGATCTGGACTCCAAATCCGAGAGATCCAGAGCAAAGGTTGTGTATCGAGGAGGAAATAAATTCCCTCATACAAAAAGGAGCTATTCAGCCAGCACAAAGGTGTCCGGGCTTCTATTCAACCCTGTTCTTAGTAACAAAAAACACTGGAGGGTGGAGACCAATTCTCAACCTCAAGCCATTGAACAAGTTCATAGAGACGCCCAGTTTCAAGATGGAGACTGTGCGCTCGGTGTTGGCGGGGTTAGAGAGGGGAATGTGGACAGCGTCGATAGATTTGAAGGACGCTTATTTCCACATCCCCATACACAGGAGTTTCCGTCGCTTCCTGAGATTTGCATTCCAGGGCAGACAGTGGGAATTCAGGGTGTTACCCTTCGGAATTTCCACGGCTCCTCGGGTTTTCACCCGTGTGGTTCTTGCGATCACCGCATACCTCCGCAGGAGAAGCATAGCAGTCCACACGTACATAGACGACTGGCTGTTGAAAGCGCACACCCAGGAAAGTTTATCGGCCAGTCTGGAGGTTGTTTTGAAGACTCTCACAGACTTGGGCTGGATGATCAATTTCCCAAAATCAGAGCTGACTCCATCCCAGAAGTTTGTTTACCTGGGGATGTTCTTCGATCTAGAGACAGGATATGTTTTTCCTACTCAGGAGAGAGTTCAGAAACTCATCTCATTAATTCAGTCAGTGTGCGACAGTCGTCATGTCCTGGCACGGGTTTACTTGAGAATGCTGGGGTTGATGGTTTCATTGGAACCAGTCATTCCTCAGGCCGCCTTACGCAGACGGCCGATCCAGTTATTTCTCATGACACAATGGACCCAGAGTACAGGTTCGCTGGACTCGAACGTGTCAGTGTTGGCGCCTCTGATTCATCACCTGCAATGGTGCTTGGACACAGAGAATCTCTTGGTGGGGGTTATGCTAACCCCTCCCCACCCTCAGGTGACTGTGTATACAGATGCATCGATGGAGGGCTGGGGAGCTTGCCTGGAAGAATCCACGATGTCAGGGCTTTGGAATCTGGAACAGTCAAAGGAACATATAAATCTACTGGAGCTAAGAGCAGTAGTCCTGGGCCTGGAACATTTCTTACAGAAAGTTCAGGGCAAGATTGTTCTTATTCGTTCAGACAACTCAACAGTTGTGACTTACATAAACCGCCAGGGCGGAACGAAGTCGCCCAGTCTCTGTATGATGACATGGAGACTGCTTTGTTGGTGCCTGGATCACCAGATTACCTTGAAAGCAGTTCATATTCCGGGAAGGTTAAATCTGCTAGCAGACTCATTGAGCCGAAGGATGAGTGTTTTACCCACGGAATGGCAACTAAATCAATGTGTGGCGGATCGTCTGTTCGACCATTGGGGGAAACCCAACATCGATTTGTTCGCAACGAAGAAGAATGCGAAGATGACGACGTACGTCTCTCCGATTCCGGATCCAAGCGCTTTCGCAACAGATGCGTTAGCTATCAGCTGGGGGAGAATGTATGCATACGCATTCCCTCCAGCAATCCTGATTCCAAAAATTCTTCAGAAAATCAGACAAGAGGAATGCCAAGTGCTTCTGATCGCCCCGGATTGGCCAAGCCGATCATGGTATACGGATCTGCTGGACCTTCTGGTCTGCAATCCGGTTCCTCTGCCTCTGATGGACGACATTATCTTCCAGGGCAAGGCCCTTCACAACAATCCGTCAATGTTCAGATTGACTGCGTGGATGTTGTCAAGGAATCTAGAATTAAGGAGGGCTTTTCTGAGCAAGCAGCCATGTTTATGGCCAAAGCCAGGAGGGGGTCAACCTCCAGAGCATATAATTATAAAATCAACAGATTTGCAGAATGGTGCTCAAAAAGATGTATTGATCCAATGGATTCATCTATTCAGGTAGTAGCTGATTTCCTCTGTCACCTGTATGATGCCTATAGCCTCAAGCCTAACTCTATTGCTGGTTATAAGTCAGCTTTAATGTCTGTTATTCCTTGCTTGGCTAGGAGGGGAAGTGATGAAGTAAATACATTAAATGTATTAATTAAAGGCATGGACAATCTAAGACCAAGGAATCCCCCTGTGATTCCGTCTTGGAGTTTATCGCTAGTGCTTCAAGTACTAGGTGATAAGCCTTTTGAAGCACTTAGTTCCATTTCTATGAAACTATTAACACTGAAGACTGTGTTTTTAATTGCTGCGGCCTCGGCTAGGCGTAGAAGTGAAATTCATGCCTTATCAGCCGAGGATGACCGTTTTGTGGTTTCAGGGGAAGGCCTTAAGCTGCTACCTAGGATTAATTTCTTGGCTAAGAATCAGTCGTTGAAATATCCAGGTCAACCTATTGTTTTGCCTGCTTTCACTAGATATGATCCTAATTCTAAAGCATGGTGTCCCCTCCGGGCGCTTCTCCGGTACAAACAACGTACATCGGAGTGGCGCACCGACCAGTCGGCGTTATGGTTGTCATATATTGAACCCCATGGCAGGGCTTCTAAGGACACCATTTCCAGGTGGATTGTAGAATGCATTCAGTTTTGTCATAAATCCGCCACCGGGAAGCAGGTTGACGTGGCCAAGGCTCACAGTGTCCGCGGCGTAGTGACATCCACTGCCCTATTTAATGGGGTCCCTGTGGATGATATTATGTCGGTGGCTCAGTGGCACTGTGAGTCAAGTTTTACAGACCATTATCTCCGTGACACCTCTAATCCTCTCGCCTTGTCGATTTTGAAAAAATAGCTAGGCTTATATTTTTGATGGGGTTTCCTCATTGCTTATATATTTCACAATTAATTTATGGAAACAACCACTTTTTTGGGACTGCATCGTTCTTCACCAATGGGAAGAGGATGTCAGCAGCCATTTCAACAAGGTCAGTCTTGTGCATGGGTTGTCCATTGTTGATTGTCTTGTCACGTTACCCGTTATTAATATGATGATGGTTTTGTGTATTTATGTGGTTCATTGTTGAGAGTATATGAAAATGGAGGGTTTTTTTCGTCTCTGTCCTGTAGTACATGGCACTTGTATGTAGAGAGCGTATAGGACATTGAGGTCATTCGACTCTTCCTCCCAGGAAGGAGGGGGAGGGGAGCGCATATGACATTCGGTCATCTCTCATACATCGGTGGTGTTATCCGATGGTTAGTCAAATCCTGACTGTTTTTTCATACAGTTTCAGAAGTTTAAGTGCCTTAAACGCAGAAAAGCGTATAGGGATGAGCTGGTCTTTTGACCTCGCCTCCCTCCCGCCGAATTCACTGTCGAATTCTGGCAATATCAAAAGTATTAGGGAGGTAAGTATACTCTTGATGTGAAATAAACGAAATCAAGGATTTCTTTTTTCACGAGAGAGTTGATACTTACCTCCCTAGATACGGACCCGGCCTCTCCACCCCACAGAGGCTCGGTCTTCAGGCTCTTAATAGTTGCATGTGTATCAGCCAATAAATTAGTCAGAGGAAGTGCTAGTCTGCGCATGCGCGGTGGTGGGGCTGGCATCCGCCAGACTACGCTCTGACTCCCTGCCCAGTAGGGGCACCTAACTGTTTTAATCTGAGTGTTTATTGAGTGAAAGCCGATATTTAGCAATATCAAAAGTATCTAGGGAGGTAAGTATCAACTCTCTCGTGAAAAAAGAAATCCTTGATTTCGTTTAAAGGGAGTTATTTCTAGCTATGCCACACGGTGACCACAGAATGTTGACATTAGAGTGGTAAGAAAGGGAGTTATTTCTAGCTATGCCACACGGTGACCATAGAATGTTGACATTAGAGTGGTATGAAAGGGAGTTATTTCTAGCTATGCCACACGGTGACCACAGATTGTTGACATTAGAGTGGTAAGAAAGGGAGTTATTTCTAGCTATGCCACACGGTGACCACAGAATGTTGACATTAGAGTGGTATGAAAGGGAGTTATTTCTAGCTATGCCACACGGTGACCACAGAATGTTGACATTAGAGTGGTAAGAAAGGGAGTTATTTCTAGCTATGCCACACGGTGACCACAGAATGTTGACATTCGAGTGGTAAGAAAGGGAGTTATTTCTAGCTATGGGACACGGTGACCACAGAATGTTGACATTAGAGTGGTATGAAAGGGAGTTATTTCTAGCTATGGGACACGGTGACCACAGAATGTTGACATTAGAGTGGTATGAAAGGGAGTTATTTCTAGCTATGCCACACGGTGACCACAGAATGTTGACATTCGAGTGGTAAGAAAGGGAGTTATTTCTAGCTATGGGACACGGTGACCACAGAATGTTGACATTAGAGTGGTATGAAAGGGAGTTATTTCTAGCTATGCCACACGGGGACCACAGAATGTTGACATTAGAGTGGTAAGAAAGGGAGTTATTTCTAGCTATGCCACACGGTGACCACAGAATGTTGACGTTAGAGTGGTAAGAAAGGGAGTTATTTCTAGCTATGCCACACGGCGACCACAGAATGTTGACGTTAGAGTGGTAAGAAAGGGAGTTATTTCTAGCTATGCCACACGGTGACCACAGAATGTTGACGTTAGAGTGGTAAGAAAGGGAGTTATTTCTAGCTATGCCACACGGCGACCACAGAATGTTGACGTTAGAGTGGTAAGAAAGGGAGTTATTTCTAGCTATGCCACACGGCGACCACAGAATGTTGACGTTAGAGTGGTAAGAAAGGGAGTTATTTCTAGCTATGCCACACGGCGACCACAGAATGTTGACGTTAGAGTGGTAAGAAAGGGAGTTATTTCTAGCTATGCCACACGGTGACCACAGAATGTTGACATTAGAGTGGTAAGAAAGGGAGTTATTTCTAGCTATGCCACACAGTGACCACAGAATGTCGACATTAGAGTGGTATGAAAGGGAGTTATTTCTAGCTATGCCACACAGTGACCACAGAATGTTGACATTAGAGTGGTAAGAAAGGGAGTTATTTCTAGCTATGCCACACAGTGACCACAGAATGTCGACATTAGAGTGGTATGAAAGGGAGTTATTTCTAGCTATGCCACACGGTGACCATAGAATGTTGACATTAGAGTGGTATGAAAGGGAGTTATTTCTAGCTATGCCACACGGTGACCACAGATTGTTGACATTAGAGTGGTAAGAAAGGGAGTTATTTCTAGCTATGCCACACGGTGACCACAGAATGTTGACATTAGAGTGGTATGAAAGGGAGTTATTTCTAGCTATGCCACACGGTGACCACAGAATGTTGACATTAGAGTGGTAAGAAAGGGAGTTATTTCTAGCTATGCCACACGGTGACCACAGAATGTTGACATTCGAGTGGTAAGAAAGGGAGTTATTTCTAGCTATGGGACACGGTGACCACAGAATGTTGACATTAGAGTGGTATGAAAGGGAGTTATTTCTAGCTATGGGACACGGTGACCACAGAATGTTGACATTAGAGTGGTATGAAAGGGAGTTATTTCTAGCTATGCCACACGGTGACCACAGAATGTTGACATTCGAGTGGTAAGAAAGGGAGTTATTTCTAGCTATGGGACACGGTGACCACAGAATGTTGACATTAGAGTGGTATGAAAGGGAGTTATTTCTAGCTATGCCACACGGGGACCACAGAATGTTGACATTAGAGTGGTAAGAAAGGGAGTTATTTCTAGCTATGCCACACGGTGACCACAGAATGTTGACGTTAGAGTGGTAAGAAAGGGAGTTATTTCTAGCTATGCCACACGGCGACCACAGAATGTTGACGTTAGAGTGGTAAGAAAGGGAGTTATTTCTAGCTATGCCACACGGTGACCACAGAATGTTGACGTTAGAGTGGTAAGAAAGGGAGTTATTTCTAGCTATGCCACACGGCGACCACAGAATGTTGACGTTAGAGTGGTAAGAAAGGGAGTTATTTCTAGCTATGCCACACGGCGACCACAGAATGTTGACGTTAGAGTGGTAAGAAAGGGAGTTATTTCTAGCTATGCCACACGGCGACCACAGAATGTTGACGTTAGAGTGGTAAGAAAGGGAGTTATTTCTAGCTATGCCACACGGTGACCACAGAATGTTGACATTAGAGTGGTAAGAAAGGGAGTTATTTCTAGCTATGCCACACAGTGACCACAGAATGTCGACATTAGAGTGGTATGAAAGGGAGTTATTTCTAGCTATGCCACACAGTGACCACAGAATGTTGACATTAGAGTGGTAAGAAAGGGAGTTATTTCTAGCTATGCCACACAGTGACCACAGAATGTCGACATTAGAGTGGTATGAAAGGGAGTTATTTCTAGCTATGCCACACAGTGACCACAGAATGTCGACATTAGAGTGGTAAGAAAGGGAGTTATTTCTAGCTATGCCACACAGTGACCACAGAATGTCGACATTCGAGTGGTAAGAAAGCGAGTTATTTCTAGCTATGCCACACGGTGACCACAGAATGTTGACATTCGAGTGGTAAGAAAGGGAGTTATTTCTAACTATGCCACATGGTGACCACAGAATGTTGACGTTAGAGTGGTAAGAAAGGGAGTTATTTCCAGCTATGCCACACGGTGACCACAGAATGTTGACATTAGAGTGGTATGAAAGGGAGTTATTTCTAGCTATGCCACACGGTGACCACAGAATGTTGACATTAGAGTGGTATGTAAGGGAGTTATTTCTAGCTATGCCACACGGTGACCACAGAATGTTGACATTAGAGTGGTAAGAAAGGGAGTTATTTCTAGCTATGCCACACGGAGACCACACAATGTTGACATTAGAGTGGTATGTAAGGGAGTTATTTCTATCTATGCCACACGGTGACCACAGAATGTTGACATTAGAGTGGTGAGAAAGGGAGTTATTTCTAGCTATGCCACACAGTGACCACAGAATGTTGACATTAGAGTGGTATGAAAGGAAGTTATTTCTAGCTCTGCCACACGGTGACCACAGAATGTTGACATTAGAGTGGTGAGAAAGGGAGTTATTTCTAGCTATGCCACACAGTGACCACAGAATGTCGACATTAGAGTGGTATGAAAGGGAGTTATTTCTAGCTATGCCACACGGTGACCATAGAATGTTGACATTAGAGTGGTATGAAAGGGAGTTATTTCTAGCTATGCCACACGGTGACCACAGATTGTTGACATTAGAGTGGTAAGAAAGGGAGTTATTTCTAGCTATGCCACACGGTGACCACAGAATGTTGACATTAGAGTGGTATGAAAGGGAGTTATTTCTAGCTATGCCACACGGTGACCACAGAATGTTGACATTAGAGTGGTAAGAAAGGGAGTTATTTCTAGCTATGCCACACGGTGACCACAGAATGTTGACATTCGAGTGGTAAGAAAGGGAGTTATTTCTAGCTATGGGACACGGTGACCACAGAATGTTGACATTAGAGTGGTATGAAAGGGAGTTATTTCTAGCTATGGGACACGGTGACCACAGAATGTTGACATTAGAGTGGTATGAAAGGGAGTTATTTCTAGCTATGCCACACGGTGACCACAGAATGTTGACATTCGAGTGGTAAGAAAGGGAGTTATTTCTAGCTATGGGACACGGTGACCACAGAATGTTGACATTAGAGTGGTATGAAAGGGAGTTATTTCTAGCTATGCCACACGGGGACCACAGAATGTTGACATTAGAGTGGTAAGAAAGGGAGTTATTTCTAGCTATGCCACACGGTGACCACAGAATGTTGACGTTAGAGTGGTAAGAAAGGGAGTTATTTCTAGCTATGCCACACGGCGACCACAGAATGTTGACGTTAGAGTGGTAAGAAAGGGAGTTATTTCTAGCTATGCCACACGGTGACCACAGAATGTTGACGTTAGAGTGGTAAGAAAGGGAGTTATTTCTAGCTATGCCACACGGCGACCACAGAATGTTGACGTTAGAGTGGTAAGAAAGGGAGTTATTTCTAGCTATGCCACACGGCGACCACAGAATGTTGACGTTAGAGTGGTAAGAAAGGGAGTTATTTCTAGCTATGCCACACGGCGACCACAGAATGTTGACGTTAGAGTGGTAAGAAAGGGAGTTATTTCTAGCTATGCCACACGGTGACCACAGAATGTTGACATTAGAGTGGTAAGAAAGGGAGTTATTTCTAGCTATGCCACACAGTGACCACAGAATGTCGACATTAGAGTGGTATGAAAGGGAGTTATTTCTAGCTATGCCACACAGTGACCACAGAATGTTGACATTAGAGTGGTAAGAAAGGGAGTTATTTCTAGCTATGCCACACAGTGACCACAGAATGTCGACATTAGAGTGGTATGAAAGGGAGTTATTTCTAGCTATGCCACACAGTGACCACAGAATGTCGACATTAGAGTGGTAAGAAAGGGAGTTATTTCTAGCTATGCCACACAGTGACCACAGAATGTCGACATTCGAGTGGTAAGAAAGCGAGTTATTTCTAGCTATGCCACACGGTGACCACAGAATGTTGACATTCGAGTGGTAAGAAAGGGAGTTATTTCTAACTATGCCACATGGTGACCACAGAATGTTGACGTTAGAGTGGTAAGAAAGGGAGTTATTTCCAGCTATGCCACACGGTGACCACAGAATGTTGACATTAGAGTGGTATGAAAGGGAGTTATTTCTAGCTATGCCACACGGTGACCACAGAATGTTGACATTAGAGTGGTATGTAAGGGAGTTATTTCTAGCTATGCCACACGGTGACCACAGAATGTTGACATTAGAGTGGTAAGAAAGGGAGTTATTTCTAGCTATGCCACACGGAGACCACACAATGTTGACATTAGAGTGGTATGTAAGGGAGTTATTTCTATCTATGCCACACGGTGACCACAGAATGTTGACATTAGAGTGGTGAGAAAGGGAGTTATTTCTAGCTATGCCACACAGTGACCACAGAATGTTGACATTAGAGTGGTATGAAAGGAAGTTATTTCTAGCTCTGCCACACGGTGACCACAGAATGTTGACATTAGAGTGGTGAGAAAGGGAGTTATTTCTAGCTATGCCACAAGGTGACCACAGAATGTTGACATTCGAGTGGTAAGAAAGGGAGTTATTTCTAGCTATGCCACACGGTGACCACAGAATGTTGACATTAGAGTGGTATGAAAGGGAGTTATTTCTAGCTATGCCACACAGTGACCACAGAATGTTGACATTAGAGTGGTAAGAAAGGGAGTTATTTCTAGCTATGCCACACGGTGACCACAGAATGTTGACATTCGAGTGGTAAGAAAGGGAGTTATTTCTAGCTATGCCACACGGTGACCACAGAATGTTGACATTAGAGTGGTGAGAAAGGGAGTTATTTCTAGCTATGCCACACGGTGACCACAGAATGTTGACATTAGAGTGGTAAGAAATGGAGTTATTTCTAGCTATGCCACACGGAGACCACAGAATGTTGACATTACAGTGGTAAGAAAGGGAGTTATTTCCAGCTATGCCACACAGTGACTACAGAATGTTGACATTAGAGTGGTAAGAAAGGGAGTTATTTCTAGCTATGCCACACGGTGACCACAGAATGTTGACATTAGAGTGGTAAGAAAGGGAGTTATTTCTAGCTATGCCACACGGTGACCACAGAATGTTGACATTAGAGTGGTATGTAAGGGAGTTATTTCTAGCTATGCCACACGGTGACCACAGAATGTTGACATTAGAGTGGTATGAAAGGGAGTTATTTCTAGCTATGCCACACGGTGACCACAGAATGTTGACATTAGAGTGGTATGTAAGGGAGTTATTTCTAGCTATGCCACACGGTGACCACAGAATGTTGACATTAGAGTGGTAAGAAAGGGAGTTATTTCTAGCTATGCCACACGGAGACCACAGAATGTTGACATTAGAGTGGTATGTAAGGGAGTTATTTCTAGCTATGCCACACGGTGACCACAGAATGTTGACATTCGAGTGGTAAGAAAGGGAGTTATTTCTAGCTATGCCACACGGTGACCACAGAATGTTGACATTCGAGTGGTAAGAAAGGGAGTTATTTCTATCTATGCCACACGGTGACCACAGAATGTTGACATTAGAGTGGTGAGAAAGGAAGTTATTTCTAGCTCTGCCACACGGTGACCACAGAATGTTGACATTAGAGTGGTATGAAAGGGAGTTATTTCTAGCTATGCCACAAGGTGACCACAGAATGTTGACATTAGAGTGGTATGAAATGGAGTTATTTCTAGCTATGCCACACGGTGACCACAGAATGTTGACATTAGAGTGGTAAGAAAGGGAGTTATTTCTAGCTATGCCACACAGTGACCACAGAATGTTGACATTAGAGTGGTATGAAAGGGAGTTATTTCTAGCTATGCCACACAGTGACCACAGAATGTTGACATTAGAGTGGTAAGAAAGGGAGTTATTTCTAGCTATGCCACACGGTGACCACAGAATGTTGACATTAGAGTGGTAAGAAAGGGAGTTATTTCTAGCTATGCCACACAGTGACCACAGAATGTTGACATTAGAGTGGTATGAAAGGGAGTTATTTCTAGCTATGCCACACGGTGACCACAGAATGTTGACATTAGAGTGGTAAGAAAGGGAGTTATTTCTAGCTATGCCACACAGTGACCACAGAATGTTGACATTAGAGTGGTAAGAAAGGGAGTTATTTCTAGCTATGCCACACGGTGACCACAGAATGTTGACATTAGAGTGGTAAGAAAGGGAGTTATTTCTAGCTATGCCACACAGTGACCACAGAATGTTGACATTAGAGTGGTATGAAAGGGAGTTATTTCTAGCTATGCCACACAGTGACCACAGAATGTTGACATTAGAGTGGTAAGAAAGGGAGTTATTTCTAGCTATGCCACAAGGTGACCACAGAATGTTGACATTAGAGTGGTAAGAAAGGGAGTTATTTCTAGCTATGCCACAAGGTGACCACAGAATGTTGACATTAGAGTGGTAAGAAAGGGAGTTATTTCTAGCTATGCCACACGGTGACCACACCCCTTTCTCGCTGACCTCTGTCCACTTTTTATGCTGGAATGTATTTTGAAACATGAATTCACAGAATCCAAATTTCAAGGTAACTATGCAGGTAACCTGGTGAATATTTTGAAACTAAACTGCGCATATTTTGACTTTCAAATGATACGTTATCTTCTACAAGGGTTTTGTTGATAAGACTATTGGTAGGTTGGCATTGGAGATAGAAAGAAGTCTATTATCTGTTCTATCAGTATCTTTATATATTGCCAACCATGTGTATATGAGAGCGGGCGGATGCATGCGTGTGTAAGTGTGCATGCGTACGCACATGCCCGTGTGCGCGAGGCTGGACATATCATAATACTAGGTACTAATCAGATAGCTATTCTCTTGTGTTTCTGGTTCCATGTAGGTGCTGGTTTCTACATTGCTGCTGGTGGTGGGGCCTATCAGCATGCTTGGTGCCATATTCAGTCAGTCTTACAAGATATGAAGTTTAAGTGTACATTGCAAGATATCTCAGGCCAGCTTGCTATGATAAGCATACAGGGACCAAACAGGTAAGCACGGTAACCGTTACAGATGCAGTAGGCCTGTGCGATTATTGCTTTGAGTGATCACGATCAATTATTTAAGAATATTCATGATTACTCGATTAATTAACAACAAAGGCATATCAATGAGGAAAGCCACATTTGTGGTTAGGAATGTCCATTTGTAGGCCAAGAGAAGACTATTTTTGAAAATGCATCACTAGAATGCCTGGCTCGATGCTACAAATAGGCATACATTCACTGAAAAAATGTCAATGTTCGTGATAGACCGCGTTAAAGAGTAAATTAAGAGGTAGGTTTTGAAATATTTTATGCAGTAGACATTCACAATTATTCGAGTATTTAATTCTTAATGATTTAAATTCACAATTGAAAAAATATTCATGATTTTCTCTTTAATCGCATATCGTGGAAGGCAGCAAATTATTCATGACGTAAAGAACAGTCTGTTGAATACTTTGAAACTAATTTGGCTATGGCAGCAACAGCCTTCTGTCAAATTAGTTTCAAAGTATTTAACATGTTTTCTGTATATGGTGAAGTTGAGAAACTGGATTCTTTTAGGATGAAAGTGTTAATAATAATAATAATAATAATAATAATAATAATAATAATAATGATAATTTCACAGACTGTTAGCTTATGCAAATTAAATGTGGTTCAGGAAAGATAGTTGGTTTCTTAACACAGGTCATTCTACTATTCTGTATATAGCGCTATCTTTCAGTGATCACATGTATTTTGGCCCACCTCTCTCTTGGTCTTAATTGAGAGATATTCTGTTGAGAAGATTTAAGGTATTCAATATTGCATTGTTGGACATTTTTACATTTCAGTCGGTCACTGTTACAAGAATTAACATCAACTGACCTCACTAATGATGGCTTCCCATTCTCCACTAATAAGGTATGTAAGACCTAGAATTAAAGCTCCTTTAAAACTCAACCCAGCCAAAGATGTAGGCTTGTGCAATTACGAGATTAAATCGAAAATCGCGATTATGTTTTAAATCGTGAATTTATATGATTAAAAATTAAATAATCAAATAATCGTGAATATTTTCTATTGCATAAAATATTTCAAAACCTAACTTTCAATTACTTTTTAATGCGATCGGTCATGAAAAATTACATTTTGCAAACATATGTTTTTAATTTCATTAAAGGCGGGGGATGACTTCTCAGGGAGCCGAACTTTCATGCCCGACACATCTTTTATTCGTTTCTATATAGCAATGTTAGCTATTGTCTTGAAGTCTGTATCAATGAAAGTTGTTTTGGTTCTTATCAGGAATTAACTACATCTTTTAAACAAATTAATTGGTTTGGATTTCATATAGTTTATGTTAAACATAAACCCATTTACGTTTTAGTCATTTCACATCAAGAGTATACTTACCTCCCTAATACTTTTGATATTGCTAAATATTGGCTTTCACTCAATAAACACTCAGATTAAAACAGTTAGGTGCCCCTACTGGGCAGGGAGTCAGAGCGTAGTCTGGCGGATGCCAGCCCCACCACCGCGCATGCGCAGACTAGCACTTCCTCTTTGCTAATTTATTGGCTAAGAGACTACACATGCTTTTGTGCTGGTGCTTTTTGTGACTCATTTATAAGCGTTTTTGACACAATTCTGAACTGTTGTTACCTGAGAAAGATGGCAGAAAGAGTAACTTCGCCACAGGAGGGCCTTGGACCTTTAAATCAGGTGACTTCTAGTAAAATTAGCGAGTTTTGTCCCGTTGTAATGTGTTTCCGGGACTAGCGCTAAACGTGATAAGCGCCTTGATTAGTTGGTTTATTTCAACTAGGTGCTATATAAGACTAATCTCTCTTTGTGTTTATGTCCACAGGTCTGTGTGAAGAAATATTATGGACATGACATCAGCAGAGGGTTTGTGTCTCTCCACCATGGTTCCATTTCCTACTAATACTGTTAGGTTATCTAACCAAAAATTCTATGTCCAGTGAGTTGGAGGCCTATTATAAAGGTCTTCTCACTTTGCCCTCTTGATCCAATTCCTTCCCCTAGAGGTGGAGAGAGTTAAGAGGCGGTCAGTGGTGGAGTGCTCCAGTTCATCAGGTTGGATGGTTTGTCTAGACAAGGTGTCAGGTATCTAATTATTGATATGAGGTGATGTTAATTATTTAGAGGAAAGGGAGATAATTAACTTTATTTGCCATTGTTATCAGTATATATCTGATGCTTGTATAGTCGAAATGTCCATTCTGTACATGTTCTGGTTAGAGATACAATTCGTCCTTGCACTGGGATGTTTGTTGGGGATCGATTTTTTCCTGTCATAGGATTAATGACGTCATAATCAGCCTTGCTCTTTATTTACAATTAAAGTTGTCCGAAGCTGGTTTTCTGATAAATTATGATCTTTATGATCATTTTCCTTCTCTTGAGTTGGTGAGTTTCTAAGCTTAACTAGTTTGCTCATACTCCTCGTCCTTTGCCCTTTTTCAGAGACCTGGTTGTGCGTCCTGTGGACGATTTTTGAGGGATAAGTTTGGCCCTCATCTCTGTTTTCAGTGTTGCCCCTGTGGTCCCTTGCTTAATTGCGAGATATGTAAGCACTGGGGGGGCGAGTTAATGTCCGAATTCTTGTGCTTGCAGGCGAAGGACAAGGTGGAGGAGGAGAAGAAGAAGCAGAAGAAAGAGGGTGTAAGTAAGAAGGGTAAGAGGAAGGCCTCGTCCGCGGTGGATATGGAGGCCTTCCGGACCGAGATGTTGGGAGAGATGAGGAGGACAATCAAGGATTTGGTTCCAGAGTTGCTTCGTGGCATGCTTCCTGGACCAAATCCTTTATTGACCTCATCATCTGCTTCGGAGCAGGTAATCCCCACCTCTGAATCAACGTTCCTTAGTACGCTTCCGTTGTTTGAAGATTCAGAGGTGGCCCCATTAGAGGGGGCGTTCCACGGCCCTGGCAGCAGGCTTATTGCCGCGCCCAATAGGGACCGTGGACGGTCGTCGCTGGAACCCGCGGGCTGCTTATCAGTCCAGGGGTATCCGCACACCGCGGGTGCCAGTACCTCGTATGGCACCTTCCCTGGCCAGTCCGGGTTAGCTCTCTTTGCTGACCCGGAGTCTAATCTCTCTGGCCAGGAGGATGAGGATTACCTGTTGGGGTCGCCGTCTGAAGACGTGGACATGGATTATGACGTCTGTGCACCCCTCGCGGGGAATACAGGCGCCTTTTTCCATGGTTCTACTCTCCCAGGGGTAGAATCCACGGTTCAGACTGTGGCCCTGGGCGCTGAAGGCCAGCGGTACCGCATACCTCGGCTTGCCGAGAGTGTCGCTGGTGCTGGCCGGGGCCGTGGTGGGGCGGTATATGCCCCGCGCTCTACCACGGCGCCTGCTCCTGGTCAAACCAGTGATATTAGCATGCCGGTATTGTCAGGCCCGCATGTTCTCCCTGGCTTGCCAGGCATAGCAGCGTACCCGCCGTCAAGCTCTGTTGCTTGCGCTCTGGAGGAAGACGAAGGCCCCCGTCTTGTAGAGCGCTCGCAGCTAGCCACGGAGGAGGATTGGTCTGACGCTTGCCAGTGGTTGGTAAGTGTTAGACCAGATCTGCCCGTGGAGCAGTCGGCTAGCCAGCGTGAGCACAGGCCGTGGTTAGCTGGTAAGCCTGCTGCTAACGCTATGCCTTCTCTGCCGCTGGCAGAGCATGTCGTTGACATGTTCGAGGCGGCGGAGACGTCCATTAAGTCGAGTGGACGTCTCGCTAAGGCCCCGCGCGAGGTGGCCAGGCGTTGTCGCGTCGTGCCCCTGGACTACCAGCGGTACGGTGTGGTACCGAAGCCGAGCGTGGATGACTGCGCGGCTTTGGGTGAGGATGCGCGGCCAGGCTCCCGTTCTGACACGGGAGTCTTGTGTTCGAACACGTTGCGTTCAGCAAATGCCGCGTTGCGTGATGCGGAGGAGAGTGGGAGGGCTTCGATTGCCGCTTTGTCCCACGTCTCCCAGCTGTTACAAGGCGTAGTAACAGCATCCGCATCGCGCCAGCCAAGTCCGGTCACAGTCCAGCGAGCCATCCAGGATGGTATCAACCTGGCTCTGGACTGTATGACGCGGGCGGTGACCAGGAGTGTCCGGGCAAGGCGCACTTTTGCCTTGGATAATCTGTGCCCGTCCCAGGACCTCTACAATAGGCTACTACGTACGCCTATGACAGGTCCTGGTCTCTTTGGAGGTGAGGGGTGTAGGCACCTCCAGGAGACGGTTACTCTGGTCAATAACCAGAGGGCGCTGCGCGAGCAGTTTGAGGTGCTTCGTCGTGCCAACGTTCGCGCCACACCCCCTGCGTATCGTCCCCTGCAGGCTCGAGGTGGTAGTGGCCAGGTCAGAGGCCAACCACCATCGCAGCGCCAGCCTCAGCCGCGTGCGATTCGGCCAGCAGCGAGGGGGGCGCAGGCTCCTCAGGCGCAGTCAGCCAGGCAGCCGCCCGCGCACCGAGGTGCGCGCGGTGCTGGTCGTGGCGCGCGAGGATCTGGGCGGGGTAATCGTTCCTGATGGGACGGTTACCGCGGTGAGAACCGCGCCGGTGTTTCGGGCAGAGGAGACAGTGCCGCTCTTGCACTCCTTATGTCCACCTCTATCCCTAGGTGGACCGGTGGGAGGCCGGCTAGCCGACCACATGCAAGAGTGGGAACGGTTAACTCAGGACCGTTTAGTCTTGCGATGGCTTTCAGTCGGGTATCATCCCGATTGGATGACAGGCCTGCCATCGCGACTGTCTCTAGTGCCGATCTGGACTCCAAATCCGAGAGATCCAGATCAAAGGTTGTGTATCGAGGAGGAAATAAATTCCCTCATACAAAAAGAAGCTATTCAGCCGGCACAGAGGTGTCCGGGCTTCTATTCAACCCTGTTCTTAGTAACAAAGAACACCGGAGGGTGGAGACCAATTCTCAACCTCAAGCCATTGAACAAGTTCATAGAGACGCCCAGTTTCAAGATGGAGACTGTGCGCTCGGTGTTGGCGGGGTTAGAGAGGGGAATGTGGACAGCGTCGATAGATTTGAAGGACGCTTATTTCCACATCCCCATACACAGGAGTTTCCGTCGCTTCCTGAGATTTGCATTCCAGGGCAGACAGTGGGAATTCAGGGTGCTACCCTTCGGAATTTCCACGGCTCCTCGGGTTTTCACCCGTGTGGTTCTTGCGATCACCGCATACCTCCGCAGGAGAAGCATAGCAGTCCACACGTACATAGACGACTGGCTGTTGAAAGCACACACCCGGGAAAGTTTATCGGCCAGTCTGGAGATTGTTTTGAAAACTCTCACAGACTTAGGCTGGATGATCAATTTCCCAAAATCAGAGCTGATTCCATCCCAGAAGTTTGTTTACCTGGGGATGTTCTTCGATCTAGAGACAGGATATGTTTATCCTACTCAGGAGAGAGTTCAGAAACTCATCTCATTAATTCAGTCGGTGTGCGACAGTCGTCATGTCCTGGCACGGGTTTACTTTAGAATGCTGGGGTTGATGGTTTCATTGGAACCAGTCATTCCTCAGGCCGCCTTACGCAGGCGGCCGATCCAGTTATTTCTCATGACACAATGGACCCAGAGTACAGGTTCGCTGGACTCGAATGTGTCAGTGTTGGCGCCTCTGATTCATCACCTGCAATGGTGGTTGGACACAGAGAATCTCTTGGTGGGGGTTATGCTAACCCCTCCCCACCCTCAGGTGACTGTGTATACAGATGCATCGATGGAGGGCTGGGGAGCTTGCCTGGAAGAGTCCACGATATCAGGGCTTTGGAATCTGGAACAGTCAAAGGAACATATAAATCTACTGGAGCTAAGAGCAGTAGTCCTGGGCCTGGAACATTTCTTACAGAAAGTTCAGGGCAAGATTGTTCTTATTCGTTCCAGACAACTCAACAGTTGTGACTTACATAAACCGCCAGGGCGGAACGAAGTCGCCCAGTCTCTGTATGATGACATGGAGACTGCTTTGTTGGTGTCTGGATCACCAGATTACCTTGAAAGCAGTTCATATTCCGGGAAGGTTAAACCTGCTAGCAGACTCATTGACCCGAAGGATGAGTGTTTTACCCACGGAATGGCAACTAAATCAATGTGTGGCGGATCGTCTGTTCGACCATTGGGGGAAACCCAACATCGATTTGTTCGCAACGAAGAAGAATGCGAAGATGACGACGTACGTCTCTCCGATTCCGGATCCAAGCGCTTTCGCAACAGATGCGTTAGCTATCAGCTGGGGGAGAATGTATGCATACGCATTCCCTCCAGCAATCCTGATTCCAAAAATTCTTCAGAAAATCAGACAAGAGGAATGCCAAGTGCTTCTGATCGCCCCGGATTGGCCAAGCCGATCATGGTATACGGATCTGCTGGACCTTCTGGTCTGCAATCCGGTTCCTCTGCCTCTGATGGACGATATTATCTTCCAGGGCAAGGCCCTTCACAACAATCCGTCAATGTTCAGATTGACTGCGTGGATGTTGTCAAGGAATCTAGAATTAAGGAGGGCTTTTCTGAGCAAGCAGCCATGTTTATGGCCAAAGCCAGGAGGGGGTCAACCTCCAGAGCATATAATTATAAAATCAACAGATTTGCAGAATGGTGCTCAAAAAGATGTATTGATCCAATGGATTCATCTATTCAAGTAGTAGCTGATTTCCTCTGTCACCTCTATGATGCCTATAGCCTCAAGCCTAACTCTATTGCTGGTTATAAGTCAGCATTAATGTCTGTTATTCCTTGCTTGGCTAAGAGGGGAAGTGATGAAGTAAATACATTAAATGTATTAATTAAAGGCATGGGCAATCTAAGACCAAGGAATCCACCTGTGATTCCGTCTTGGAGTTTATCGCTAGTGCTTCAAGTACTAGGTGATAAGCCTTTTGAACCACTTAGTTCCATTTCTATGAAACTATTAACACTGAAGACTGTGTTTTTAATTGCTGCGGCCTCGGCTAGGCGTAGGAGTGAAATTCATGCCTTATCAGCCGAGGATGACCGTTTTGTGGTTTCAGGGGAAGGCCTTAAGCTGCTACCTAGGATTAATTTCTTGGCTAAAAATCAGTCGTTGAAATATCCAGGTCAACCTATTATTTTGCCTGCTTTAACTAGATATGATCCTAATTCTAAAGCATGGTGTCCTGTCCGGGCGCTTTGCCGGTACAAGCAACGTACGGCGGAGTGGCGCACCGATCAGTCAGCGTTATGGTTGTCATATATTGAACCCCATGGCAGGGCTTCTAAGGACACCATTTCCAGGTGGATTGTAGAATGCATTCAGTTTTGCCATAAATCCGCCACCGGGAAGCAGGTTGACGTGGCCAAGGCTCACAGTGTCCGCGGCGTAGTGACATCCACTGCCCTATTTAATGGGGTCCCTGTGGATGATATTATGTCGGTGGCTCAGTGGCACTGTGAGTCAAGTTTTACAGACCATTATCTCCGTGACACCTCTAATCCTCTCGCCTTGTCGATTTTGAAAAAATAACTAGGCATATATATTTTTGATGGGGTTTCCTCATTGCTTATATATTTCACAATTAATTTATGGAAACAACCACTAATTTGGGACTGCATCGATCTTCACCAATGGGAAGAGGATGTCAGCAGCCATTTCAACAAGGTCAGTCTTGTGTATGTGTTGTCCATTGTTGATTGTCTTGTCACGTTACCCGTTATTTATATGATGATGGTTTTGTGTATTTATGTGGTTCATTGTTGAGAGTATACGAAAATGGAGTTTTTTCGTCTCTGTCCTGTAGTACATGGCACTTGTACGTAGAGAGCGTATAGGACATTGAGGTCATTCGACTCTTCCTCCTAGGAAGGAGGGGGGGGAGCGCATATGACATCCGGTCATCTCTCATACATCGGGGGTGTTATCCGATGGTTAGTCAAATCCTGACTGTTTTTCATACAGTTTCAGAAGTTTAAGTACCTTAAACGCAGAAAAGCGTATAGGGATGAGCTGGTCTTTTGACCTCGCCTCCCTCCCGCCGAATTCACTGTCGAATTCTGGCAATATCAAAAGTATTAGGGAGGTAAGTATACTCTTGATGTGAAATAAACGAAATCAAGGATTTCTTTTTTCACGAGAGAGTTGATACTTACCTCCCTAGATATGGACCCGGCCTCTCCACCCCACAGAGGCTCGGTCTTCAGGCTCTTTATAGTTGCATGTGTATCAGCCAATAAATTAGTCAGAGGAAGTGCTAGTCTGCGCATGCGCGGTGGTGGGGCTGACATCCGCCAGACTACGCTCTGACTCCCTGCCCAGTAGGGGCACCTAACTGTTTTAATCTGAGTGTTTATTGAGTGAAAGCCAATATTTAGCAATATCAAAAGTATTAGGGAGGTAAGTATCAACTCTCTCGTGAAAAAAGAAATCCTTGATTTCGTTTAAATTGTTGCAATATTCTATGTTTATTTTACAAAGTGTTTCCTTAAGCTATTGCTCTCGTTGATAGCAACACCTATCAGCAACACTGTATTTAAAACTTTCACTTTCCATTTGGTCTTGCATATTCAATAGGAAAAATAACTTGATAACTAGATGTTTTTTAGCATAATGGATAATAATGTTAGCTCCCCATACCAATAAGTTTAACTTATTCTACAGGGGAAACAACTCTCGATAGCAAATCATTTTAGGTATAAAAGTTAATAGTTATCTCCCTTACCATTTTCACTTATTCATCAAGGGAAATAATCTTTGATGACTAAATATTATGTATGCGGAATGATGGAGTTAGATCCCCTTAACTGTAATATATTTATCTCCCTTCTTGCTGTTGAAAACGGTGTAACAACAGCAGTGCAATGTCATCGTCTTCCCCTTGTGTCTGGCATGATGATAATCAGCGTGGTGGCTTATCACGTTTTACCAGTTCCATTAGTCAATGTAGACAAATATGAAAACTGGTTTTATCTTTGAGGTGGAGAGAGAGAGAGAGAGTGAGATTATCGAGCTAATTGCTGGTTTTCTCCCATGATTCATCAGTCAATTGATGGCCAAATTTGGCAAATTATCTAAAGACTGATATCGCCTGGTATTAAAATAACTGTTCAATGGAGGAATCCAATCTGTCACTCAACTATATGACATCATAATCAATTATGTCACATTTATGCTGACATAATAACATAATAATATAACTTTGACATGAAGCGCAAAAAGTCTCAACTGTATGAATTGTACATTCTGTTGAATATTTTGAAAGTAATTTAACTGGAAGCTGTTGCTGCCATGCTGCCATTGGCAGCAACCACCCCCCCCCCCCAGTTAAATTACCTTCAAATTATTCAACAGCTTACCTGTATCATTACCCTGAAATTGGGATTCTGGGAATTCAGGGGTCAAAGGGTATAAATTGATCGCAATACACACAAAACCTGGATGGAGGTAAACTAGAAATGGGCAGGGCATAGCGAAAGATGGCTCCCTCAATGGCTCAGCAGGTCTGCAAATGGCTTTTTAAGCCTTTGACACTCATATCAACCAAAAACGGCTTCCGCACTGGTCTTGAGAAATGTCCATTTGCAGACCAAGAGAAGTCTGTTTTTGAAAATTTACCACTGGAATGGCTGACTCGAGCTAGTCATTCCTGGTAAATTTTCAAAAATAGGCTTCTCTTGGTCTGCAAATGGACATTTTCTATGATAAAATTTAAAATTTTTTTTGAACAAATTCGAGGGATAAAGGGTTAATTGCCAGACTGCTGCATGCCACCAGACAATAATTTTAATGTGCAATAACTCTGGACCTGCTAAATATTTTGAAAACAATTTGACTGGAAGTTGTTGGTGGCTTAGCAACCAACAACTTTCAGCCAAATTATTTTCAAATATTCAACATGTCCAGAGTTACACCCCATGGAAAATGGAGTCTGTAGAAATTCAGCAGGCAGAAGCTTAATAAACCACCATAATGTAATCCGCATACGCCATTTCCTGTGGCCAGTGACCTATATTTACAACCACCGGTTTCTAGCGTCCATTATTTAATGCTTCGCTAATGTGGTTGCTTATTGTACATTTCACTCTACGTTGTTGTTTATATTTGTGTACAGGTAATCACGTTAGCAGGTGAGCGCATGAGGGCACTACGTCTGTCATTTGTTGGTGAGCTTGGATGGGAACTCCACATTCCAATAGAGACGGCTGAGAAAGTGTATCGGGCAATCATAGAGGCAGGACAGAAGTATGGCGTAGTTAATGCTGGTTACAGAGCCATAGACTCGCTCAGTATTGAAAAAGGTGAGAATAGATTTAGATCTGGTACTTCAAGCTACCGTAATTTTAAATTATACTTTTAGAGGCTTAAATGGTATGAATGGATGTAATGAAGTGAAATAAATATTAACATATGATGATTTCATGCCTTTTAAATAAATATTATTTTGTAGTTGTGCCTTTGCATTCGAGACAAATGTCTCTAATTCAGCTTCACAACTAAAAAAATTATATTAATTTATATGGAATGAAATCATCATAGGTTAGGATTTATTTCGTTTCATTGCAACTAGGCACACAATTACAGCATCTAAAAGTATACAATTTTAACAATTTGATTTCAGGCATTCTGTCTATCTTCAGGTCAATAAGCACCTTTAAAGGTCAAGCCAGACAAAATCGGCCTCTATAGAGGTCTTGACCAAATGTCCATTTGCAGGGCATACAAGACTATTTTTAAATAGTTACCACTGACATAACTGACTAGATAACCAAGCCAGTCATTGCAATGGTAAATTTGTCAAAATATTGTTTTTGCCTGCACATGGACACATTTACAGGCCAAGAAAAAAATATTCTTGTATTGGCTGTCTCGGTTATCAAGCTAGTCATTTCAGTGGTAAATTAGAAAAAGTAAAAATAGTCTTGTTTTGCAAATGTCCATTTCTCATAACCACTGTAAACACTGCTTTTGTCCAGCTTGAATTTTAGAGTTAATATTTTTTAAGAGTACATGTCAGCCATGTCATTTATGTCCAACCACCTGAAACAGGTTAATGTCTGATTCACTGTCATGGATTATATATAACATATCTAACCATTGATTGTACTGCTGTATAGTCAGGTTATCACACTATTCACTCACATTTAGCATCCCGACCACCCCACCCACCCTCGGTACCATATTAAAAACCCTGTATCTACAATAAAAATCATAGATGCAAGCTAAATACAAAATAATATTAATATCATTTATATGTAGAACACTCTAGAACAATCATGACAATATGGTAAAAAATATAATGTACCGTCCTGTGTTCTGTGTTTATGCTTGTACAGGCACTACTATTACATTATAGATGTGTGTATTAACTCTTATGTAGTGTAGTGTCTTGTTTTGTGTGTGGGGGGGGGGTGGCGTGGCGGGGGTGGGGGAGCATGGTGGGAGAGGGGGGCGGGGTGGGGGGGGGGGCGTCTATCGATTCATATGCTCTGCCTTTGATGGACTGCCCAATGGATCTTTCCATTTTTAGCTAGGCCCGGCCCATCTCAATCTAGATTCCACCCACACCTCATCCATGTTGGGATCGCTCGATCTCTGAACTCCCTGACTGTCAATTTCCAGAAAACTATACAGGTAAGCTATTGGCTATTTTGGAACTAATTTGACTGGGTGCTTTTGCTGCCTAAGGCAACAGCGTCCAGTCAAATTAGTTTAAAAATATTCAACAGAATTTTTATTTAATGGTAAAGTCATACAATTCGTACAATGTGTCGGACTGTTAAGAGTTAAAGATGGGCCAAATAGAATAATTTATGACATAATAATTATGATGTCATCCTACACTCCGCTTATCTGATTATGATGTCATGTATGATGTCAGATGATAGATGGATACTCTGTAAAGGTGAATTGTCATGTGTGTATATTATATATTAAGCATGAAAAAAAGAATTTTGAATCTTATAATAAGGGCACATTCTAATTATGGTTTGACTTGGAGGTGTTGCTGTCTTAGATGTTTGTGTGGAATCATTAAAAGCATTTTATGTTTTTATACAAACCTGGGATTTCCAATAAAAAGCAACAGATCAATATTTGATTTGAATGCCTAAAATAATTTAATTAAAAATGCACATAATTGATTTTAATCCTTTTACCCTGAAATTACAGTATCGCAATTTCAGAATAACTCAACAGTGTTGATTATTGTGGAACAAATTTAACTGGAACTTGTTACTTCCATTGCGGCAACATCTTACAGTTAAATTAGTTTCAAAACATTCAACAGACAAATCATTACGTCATAAGGAATTTGTTGTTTCTAGTCTCAAAGGTTAGTTTAACCCTTTACTCGTCAAGCCGGCAAAGAGTGGCCTCTACTGTGGTCCTGAAGAATGTCTGGTTACAGGCCCAAGAGAAGAGTATTTTTGAAAATTAACCACTGGAATGACTGGCTTGGTAATCGAGCCAATCATTCTAGTGGTAAATTTTCAAAAATACTCTTCTCTTTGATCTGTAAATGGACATTCACTAAGCAAAAATCTCTTTCTTGACCAATTTTGACCATTGATGGATTAACTGGTTAAAGGCATTTCATGAAGTTTTAGTGTATGGATGACTGAGTAAGTTATCATAGCAAATTATGCAGTAATTGCTTCCATGTCATTCTCGATGCTGTCAAAATAAATTCGTTACATCTATATTATATACTATTCACTCATGCTTATGCAAATTAAAACATATCTTTTAAATGATATTTCAATGTATTTTCACATGACAATTGTGTAACTGTTATACTCCTCCCTCTGGCATATGTCAGTTTAGGATTCAAAATGAATCAATAAAAAAGTTAATTAATAATAGGTGTTTGCATTCAAACCATACCTGACAGACACCTGGTTTTTGGCCCACAAGTTTCTTGGTTACATGACTATCCCTGTTTGTAGGACCACCTATCTTAAATAGCCATCACAGTATGTACCAAAAGGTATTTATGAAGTGTGTTAGATGACTGTGAGGGCAGGTACAAAACTATCAATCCCATCAAAGCCTTATCCTTCTCTGAAGCCAGAACACTCATTGAAAGTAGGTACCAAATTTTAGGGTAAGCCGAATCAGAACAAACTACAATTACCCGAATCTCCTGACTAATCCTATCCGTGATTCTCTTGTTAAGAATTGTTGCTTCTTTCACATGGCATGCGCCATACAAAAAAAGCAACAATTCTCAACAAGAGAATCGTGGATAGGATTAGTCAGGATGTCGAACTACCCAACAGATTCCATCTGTCACCTGGACAGAGCTGTTCTAACAAAGATTTTCAGACTGAGAATGCTCGTGTAAATAAGATATGTAACACCATCAATCATGTGTCCTTGTGATACAAGGCATCAAACACCAGAAAATATTCTCCAAACATGGCTTACTGACAATGACATCATACTGCGGATATGGCTTTGAAGACAAATTGTGGATCAACAGAGACGACATGTTACTGATGGCAAAGATCATGGAAGCAATGCTTCTATCAGTATAGAGGTCAATCTATGGGAAAGCAAGCCTCAGAAGGAGGAGGAGGAGGAGGAGAAGTACAAGGAGAAGGAAAGGATGAAAGGAGAAAGAGGAGTGAGGTGGAGAGCCGCAGAAGAAGGCGGAGGAGAAGCAGAAGAAGGCGGCGGAGAAGCAGAAGGCGGAGGAGGAGCAGCAGGAGGAGAAACAGCAGATGGAGGAGGAGCAGCAGGAGAGCGGCAGCAGCAGGAGGAGGAGGAGCAGCAGAAGGAGGAGGAGGAGGAGAATGATGAGGTGAAGGAGGAGGAGCATGAGGAGAAGCAGGATAAGAAGGATGAGGAGGGGAAGGAGAGGGAAGAAAAGAGGATGGAGTATGAGGAGGGTAGGAGGACCATGAGGAGGAGGAGGAGGAGCAGAAGGAGGAGGCGGAGCAGGAGGCGGGGCAGCAGGAGCAGGGGAGGAGGAGCAGGGAAGGAGCAGGGAAGGAGCAGCAGGCGGAGGATCAGCAGGAGGAGGAGGGGAGGAGCAACAGGAGGAGGAGCAGCAGAAGGATGAGGTGAAGGATGAGGAGAAGCAGGATAAGAATGATGAGGAGGGGAAGGAGAAGGAAGAGGAGAGGATGGAGTATGAGGAGGGTAGGAGGACCAGGAGGAGAAGGATGAGGAGCAGGAGGAAGAGAAAAAAAGGAGCAGGGAAAAAGGAGTATGAGAATGAGGAGGAGGAGGTGGAGAGGAAGGAGTATGAGAAGGAGAGGAGGATGACCAGGTGGAGAGGGATGAGGAGCAGGAGGAAGAGAAAAAAAGGAGGGGAAGCGTAGGAGGAGCAGGAGGAGGAGCGGAAGGAGGAGTATGAACCAGAGGAGGAGGAGGAGAAAGAGAAGTAAAAGGAGGCAGAGCAGGAGGAGGATAACCAGGAGAATAAGGATGAGGAGCAGGTGGAGGAAGAGGAAAAAGGAGGAAGAGCAGGAGGAAGGGAAGAAAAAAGAGGAGGAGGAGGAGAAGGACAAGGACAAGCAGAGAAGGAGGATCAGGACAAGGAGGAGCAGGAGGATGAGAAGAAAAAAAGAAGAAGGATTAGAAGAATGAAGAAGAAGAGGAATAACCACTTCCTTGTGTCAATGGAGATATTTGTCACTCCAGTATCTGACATCATAATCAAATATGTCATGTTAGCTGATGTCACAATCAAAATGACATGGGTCCATCATGAAAATGTCTGAATTGTATCACCTTAATCATTTTATAATTTAATAAGCCAGGCTATTTTTACTATAAAGTCATTTGTGTTCCTATAGTTATCCCCCACACTTTAGCGAAAAGCAGGGTGATTATGTTTTCGCTTCCGTCCGTCCGGTTGTGCGCACAATTTTTATTTCGGTAACTACAACTGCTTGGAATATTGTGACAACACTTCATGGGAAGGTTGGCTATGGTAGTAGGCAAATGCACCTTAGTTTGAGGGTCAGTCAGCCCATCCTTCCGTCTGTCCATCCCTTTGTCTCAGAATTTGTGTCCGTCCTTCCGTGCAAATTTTGGGTTTTCGTTCAATAACTTTATCTTTGCTTGGAGTATTGTGAGGAAACTTCATGGGAACATTGGCTATGGTACTAGGTTAATGTACATTATTTTGTGGGTCAGTCAGTCCATCCCTACGTCCATCCATCCATCCGTTTGTCTCTGAATTTGTGTCTGTCCGTCCATGCAAATTTTGGCCTTTCGTTCAATAACTTTATTTTTTCTTGGAGTATTGTGACGAAACTTCATGGAAACATTAGCTATGGTACTAGCCCACGAACATGGCTGCCGTTGCGGGGGAATTATTTGATTTATATCATCTAGTTGTTCATAAAAATTATCAGATAATGTAACTAGTGTTACTAAAATGTAACAGTTACATTGTGCAAAGTGACTGAAATGTAACTAGTTACATTGTTCAGCACATATAATTACATTTAAATCATGACGGACCCAAGCCTTAATGAACAATCTGTTTCTGCCATTGTTGTTCGCAACATGCATACATAGTCTAGTGGTCATCTCAATTTTTTTACATTTCTGACAAAGCTTCCTAAGTCAACTATTGGCATGCCACGTTTGTTATCTAGGAATGGCGTCCTGTCAAATTGGTTTCAAAATATATAACCGAACTGTTTGCAAAGCGGTGTATGTACTTCTCATGGTGAACATTTCCAAAACAAAAACAGAAATATGTTAGTACAATTTTGAATTGCGATGTCAGCAATGTACTGTTGAATATTTTGGACTTAATTTGATTGGAAGGTATTGCTGCCTTAGGAAATAATGGCTTCCAATCAAATTAAGACCAAAATATTCAACTGTACATTTTATTTTGTTTTGGAAACATTTAAAGTTATTTTTTACCTGTACTGTAATCCTCTACGGGTCACGAAAATCCAACAATTTGATTACCCGCAGGTAAAGAGAACACTATTTTTGAAAATTAACAACTTGAAAGCCAATCATTTCAGTTTTAAATATGACACCATATTCTTCTCTTTAACCTTTTAACCCTCAAATTCGCTCAAGAAAATTTAAATTTTCTCATGGAAAATGTCCATTTGGAGACCAAGAGAAGACTATTTTTGAAAATTAGCACTGGAATGACTGGCTCGGTTATCGACCCAGTTATTCCAGGTGTAAATATTCAAAGATAGTCATCTCTAGGTCTGTATAAAAACCTTTTCTCTGAGAAAATTTAAGTTTCTTGAACAAATTCGAGGGTAAAACAGTTAATATTAACATTTTGATATGCTTGTCTTGGTCTGCAAATGGACATTTCTCAAGACCACCGCACAAGCAGTTTTTGGCTCATATGAGTGTTAAAGGGTTTGACATACGACGATTTTTTTTAATTTGACTGAAATGTGTTTTTAACTGTGACAGTTTGTTCTTAAATATTGTCATGGTTCAGAGCTGTCTTTTAAGTTATGGGCATGATGAATGAAATATGTTAACTACCATAATCTATCAAATAGACCACGGCATTTACATGCTTAGAGCATTTATCTTTTAATTGTCTTTCTACCCACCAAATTTCCCACGGGCTTTAACTCTTGACTGGCTGAATATTTTGAAAACAATTTGACTGAAAGTTCAGTCAAATTGTTTTCAAAACATTCAGTAGGTCCAGAGTTATTTCCCATTGAAATTATTGTTTGCTGGCTTGCAGCGGTCGGACGGTTAATCGGGGGGGGGGGGGGGGGGGGGGCATAACGACACTCATGCTGCCCAAGTACAGCATCTCCTGTTATCTTGAAAAATGTCCATTTGCAGAACGGGAGAAGACTATTGTTGAAAATTTCCAGCTAGAATGTCTGGCTCTATAAGCTAGCCCTGCATTCCAGCTATAAATTTGAAAGAATAGTCTTCTTCTTCTTCTTTGTCTTTGTCTGTAAATGGATATTTTCCATGAGAAAAATTGAGGTTGTGTTGACCAAACTCTGATTAGTGGGTGAAATGAACATACAGGTGATATTTCATGTAGCTACTGTATGACTCGGAGATAACTTAGAATATTTCCAAAATGCAACAATGTCTTACAATTCACCGCATAAACAGACCACAGATCACCTTCATCGAGACCACCGACACCCGCACCATTTGCAGAACACTACGACAGTCCACCCACTACACCCAGAGCCAGCCCACCAACCAACGAGTTCAGCAACCACTCTCAACTAGACTCTCCTCCGGCATTAATCATCAATTATTCAGCATCTTTGTCAAGGCCAGAACTAGATAGTTCCACCGAAGGGCCATCCCCACCAGCTACCGCCACACCAGTATTTAGCCCAGGGCGAAACAGCCCAGACAGCAGCATCTCCGGTCCCAGCACAGAGGAGGATTACCAGGCAGACATCCTGAACGACTGCCTGGACGCCCCCCCTGGACGAGGACGACATCTGAGAGAACGAGCTGGGGGCAATCGCCCTCCAACAAATTTTAGATGAATTATAAGGTAACAAAAATGGCACACAGCCATCTCAACACCTCACGCATCCTTCTAAACTATAGATTGTTAAAACTTTAACATCTTAGCTACTATACAATGATTTTCGAATATACACATCCCAGTAAAACCTACTGTGACAAAGTGTCTACACATTTCCTCTGATGAGTATAACCCAATAACCCAAACATGGGTATGAAACGCCAGGAGTCTGGATCAAATATGGAAGGCGTATTAACAAATGGACCAATGCCTTGTTATAACCTTTTATTTAGAGATCTATCCCCTAAACCCAATGTATAAAACTATACAATTTGGGTACATAATAATTCCCAAACCAGGTACAATCGGGTACACGCACAATCGGGTACACCAACACACATTAAACAAACACTCGGGTACACCAAAACTCGGGTACAAAAGGTACGCAGATTTTCACCAAATCGGGTACAAATACACATAGTCGGGTACAAAACCGACAATAACAATGGGATGTATCTACCAAATCCGGGTACATACACATAGGATCGGGTACAATCGGGTACAAGATTACTATAAAAGGAGCGTGCAAACAGTGCATCGGCATCCAGACTCAACGGACACTAACTGTTAGCTGTTAGCGTCAGGACAAACCTAGCATCTTACAAGCTTTTCACAAAAATATCTAAATGTCTTACAATTCAATTATGTTCAAAATATTCAGCAGAACATTTCTTAAATTATGTTCAAATTATGTTCAAGCTATTCAGCAGAACATTTCTTAAAACTTTAACACTCAAATTTGTTCAAGAAAATTTCAATTTTCTTATAGAAAATGTCCATTTGCAGAACAAGAGAAGACTGTTTTAGAAAATTTACTACTGGAATGACTGTCTCGGTTATCGAGCCAGTCATTCCAGTGGTAAATTTTCAAAAATAGTTTTCTCCTGGTCTGCAAATGAACATTTTTCAAAACCACTGCAGAGGCCATTTTTGGCCGATATGATTGTTAAAGGGTTAAATATCCAATCGTTTTCCTATATGGTTGCCTTGAAATTGATATAGTGTGAGGAAACTGTTCTGACCTTTTGTAGTACATCTATACCTATACAAGACAAACATTGAATGGGACAATTTGAATAACAGTTATACTGAGCTACATTCATATCTGTTCAAATACTTTGTCTATGCTGTCCGACTTCTGCAAGCCACCTGACAATACTTTCAATGGGCGATAACTCTGGACATGCTGAATATTTTGAAAACAATTTAACTGAAAGTTGTTGGTGACTTAGTCACTAACAACTTTCAGTCAAATTGGTTTCAAAATATTAAGCATGTCCAGAGTTAAACCCCATGGAACAATTGTAGTCTGCAGAAATTTAGTAGGCAGATAGTTAAATCATGAATTTTTTAGGTCATATTTAACACGTATTTATAAGCTGTTTTTGACCATGAAAAATTATCATTATAATATATATATATATATATAAGATATTAAAACCTTTTTAAAGTGGCCACCTTGTGTAGCACCAAGAGGTGGTTGCTTAATACAGGTAACTCACTATAAGACGTTTAGGATGTGCTTCTTGGGTGGGGGGGGGGGGGTCCACATGTTTTAACCCACAAGTAAGTTTGTTCAGAATATTTATTCAAAGTAAATATCCATTTGTAGACCAAGAGATGACTTTTTTGATAATTTACCACTGGAATGACTGACTCTGTTATCGTGGCTTGGTTATTGAGGCAGTCTTTCCAGTGGAAAATTATCAATTTAATACGCTTCTCTTGGTGTGCAAATGGCCATTTCTCAAGACCAATGCAGAAGCCGGTTTTGGTCGGCTGGAGTTTAAAGGGTTAATACCTAGCATATTTTGGTCCAGAAAGGCAGCTGGCCTTTATGTGCAAGTTTAACTGTCTTATGTACATTGTACTTATTAAAGGAGGAATCAATTTTCTCGGTCAATCATATGACATCATAATCAACTACGTGATGTGTAGAATGATGTCATAATTAATTATGACATGAATGACTCGATTTAGTCCATCTTAAACACTTAATAGTCGATCGATCCTAATATGGGCAAAGCATGGGTGGAGCTTAGCTAGAGATGGGCGGGGCATAGTTAAAACTGGATTCTTCCATTACCAATAGACTATACAATATATTATCAAAATATTTATTTTCTGTAAGTAGGCTTGCGCGATTTCACGATTTAATCGAAAATCACGATTTTGACAAAAATCATGATTTTCTACGATGTAATTGAAAAAAATTGAAAAAATTGTGAAAAAAATGAGCAGACTATAAGATTTTAAAACTCATTATTCAGCAGTAAAAGAATACAGTTATAATCCATTCGCGCATGTATCCATTGTGTTTTTCTTAATTACTTCACGCATGTGTTCACTAAGTCCTAATCAAAACACAAAGCTCTATGGTAAACCAGCTAACAGTAGCGAGGTAACACCTTTGTCATTGAGAAAACCAGCTAGTTACTCCGTTGAATCGCCATATAATTTTCTTTCTTTCACTGCAGAACCTGAGTCTGTCGTGAAATACCAAGTATGTAATTAGTTGCAGAGTGTTAGGCAATAATCACTGAGCATAATTCTTATTATTCTTTTAGCAATTTCAGGCTGTGTACTAATTTTTCCTTTTTGATTCGGTTGTCATGCCTAATTAAAGAAAATAATGCAACAGCATTCCAGATTTATGAAAAACCAATACTATGAGTGATTTGATTGTACTTTCATTTGTATTCAAAAACTATCTATATGAATGTATATTACTAACTTATAAAATTTCACACTATATTTGGGAAGCGGAGCGGACTCAGCTCAATAATCCCCCCAGATTTGGCTTGTGCTCGTCATGCAGGTGACAGATAGATGATGAAATATAGGCACCGATAAGTGCAGACTGTCTATGTCCATAGATGAGAGTCACCTTGGTGGGAGCACAAGCCAAATTAGGACATTCAATTGTACATCATCCCCCACCACTCTTGGCTTGTTAGCTCAGACTGTTCAAGTGGAGTCGCAAAGGAACAGTAAGGCGCTAACCTACCTAGGTGCACGTGTCCAAGCGGTGGGGCATGATATCCTTACTGCCTATTGAAATCCAGAAAATTACTTGTTCGTTGCAAGAATTTAATACTGAAAATAGTTTTGCCTAGTGAAATTTGGGAAATTAATTATTAAAATGCAAGAATTTAATGATGAAACGCCAATTGCAAGATTTTAATGATGAAACACCGAACTCGTATATTCTTGAATAGCCCACCCTTAACACCAAGCTGAATCTGCCCTATTCCTAAGCCCACACCATGTGCGTATACATGGCAGCGTGACACATTACCTGAAAAACTAAGATAACAGGTGAGTGACGTGGATGGAGGTGGTCAATTTTTCTTATGGTTGACTCTAATTACTTGCTCTAATTAGGACATGTATTCTTAAAGCTTTGAAACAATTCACTGTATGTTTGACTACTTGGTACTGGCTATAGACAGACTGTGACTCACTACTAAACAGTCCCAGGTGTAGGCAATAGGCATTCCTTTCCTAATAAGAATGCTTGCTGCTGGCTGGCTGCATGCATATTCATGACTAGGAACTACGGTAAGTTATTGATAGCGTGAATGCCTGAGGTTGCTTATACTATATACATGATGCTATAAGCTGCCTCACATTCCTACTGTATGTATGGAGCGGCTGACCAATAACTATGAGGGGTTATTGGGTACTGATTGCTAAAGGGAGATTTACATGGATGTATGCTGTCCATGTGTGATAGTTAGGTTATTGGTATCCATAAACCTGACTTATGTGTACTGTACATAAGCTTGGATTTATGAAAAACCAATACTATGAGTGATTTGATTGTACTTTCATTTGTATTCATAAACTATCTATATAAATGTATATTACTAACCCATAAAACTATACACTGTATTTGGCAAGTGGAGCAGACTTAGCTCAATAATCCCCCTAGATTTGGCTTGTGCTCGTCACACAGGTGCCGGATAGATGATGAGATGTAGGCACCGATAAGTGCAGACTGTCTATGGCCATAGATGAGAGTCACCTTGTTAGGAGCACAAGCCAAATTAGTACATTCAATTGTACATCATCCCCCACCACTCTTGGCTTGTTAGCTGAGACTGTTCAAGTGGAGTTGCGAAGGATCAGTAAGGCGCTAACCTACCTAGGTGCACGTGTCCAAGCGGTGGGGCATGATATCCTTACTGCCTATTGAAATTCAGAAAATTACTTGTTCGTTGCAAGAATTTAATACTGAGAAGTGTAATGCCTAGTGAAATTTGGGAAATTAATTATTAAATTGCAAGAATTTAATGATGAAATGCCAAAACTCAGATATTCTTGAATAACCCATTCTTGAATAGCTGAGTGGTAAATCATACATTCTGAAAGCAACTATAAACTGCACTATAGGATGAGTTTACGGCGTTACTATCGTAGCTACTCAAAGCTACCATCCTATGTATATGGATTGCGCAGTATCTCCCCAGGTTACTAATATTAGTGTCTTCGCGCTACTCGGGTAATGACCTAAACTTGTCCTACAAAGGGAGGCTATAAGCGGAAGCGGGATTGATATTTTTACTCGACAACATTTTATGTAAAATTTTGATGAAATAAACGATGTTTATTAAACTATATGCAATATTTAGGCGGTCCCAATTAATAATTTCACTCGCGCGATGCGACTGGCGGGCATCTTGAAAATTGGTTTCCGGATGATAACTCTGTTACTGTTTGTCAGATTGCATTGAAACTTCATAGTGTGGTGGGACTAGGCCTGGGGAAGAAACCTATCGAAATTGACGATGATCCGAAATCCAAGATGGCCGCCAGCCACCGACGGCCATCTTGAAAATTGGTTTCCGGATGATAACTCTGTTACTGTTTGTCAGATCGCATTGAAACTTCATAGCATGGTGGGACTAGGCCTGGGGAAGAAACCTATCAAAATTGATGATGATCTGAAATCCAAGATGGCTGCCAGCCACCGACGGCCATCTTGAAAATTGGTTTCCGGATGATAACTCCGTTACCGTTTGTCGGATCGCATTGAAACTCCATAGCATGGTGGGTCTGCAGAAGAAACTTATCGAAATCGATGATGGTCCGAAATCCAAGATGGCCACCAGCCACAGGCGGCCATCTTGAAAATTGGTTTCCGGATGATAACTCTGTTACCGTTTATCAGATCGCTTTGAAACCTCATAGAGTGGTTGGACTAGGTCTGAGAAAGAAAGCTATCGAAATTGACAACAATCCCAAATCCAAGATGGCGCCAGCCACCGGTGGCCATTTTGAAAATTGATTTCCAGACGATAACTGTTATCGTTTATGGGATCACTATGAAACGTCATAGAGTGGTTGGACTAGGTCTGGGGAAGAAACCTATCGAGATTGACAATGACACGAATCCAAGACGGCTGCCAGCCACCGGTGGCCATCTTGAAAATTGGTTTCCGGATGATAACTCTGTTACCGTTTATCGGATCGCTTTGAAACGTCATAGAGTGGTTGGACTAGGTCTGGGGAAGAAACCTATCGAAATTGACCATGATCCAAATTCCAAGATGGCCGCCAGCCATGGGCTTCCATCTTGAAAGTTGGTTTCTGAATTTCAGTTATTGGACCACTTGCTACTGTCATTGGAATATGTCTGGTGAAGAAACTTATCAAAATTTATGACAATCCAAAATCTAATATGGCCACCAGTCAGTGGCAGCCATCTTGAAAGTTGGTTTCCGGACAATACCTCCTTGACCGTTTAACGGATTGCTTTGACACTCCATAAGGATGACTGGTCTGATGGGGCTGAGGAAGAAATAATTATTTCCTGATAGCTCTCATTCATTGGTTTGTCATTATGGCATGGTATTATGCGCCGTTTGCGGAGCTCTTGTTACAATTTTATTTGCAAGCATTTTGCTACGAATATGCACCTTTAAGGCCGCCGACATTAGAGGTTGGTGTATTGTGTGAATATGCACCGTTAAGTCCTCCGACATGAGAGGTTGGTGTATTGTGTGAATATGCACTTTTAAGCCCTCTGACATGAGAGGTTGGTGTATTGTGTGAATATGCACCTTTAAGCACTCCGACATGAGAGGTTGGTGTATTGTGTGAATATGCACCTTTAAGCCCTCCGACATGAGAGGTGGTTGTACTGTGTGAATATGCACCTTTATGCCGTCTGACATGAGAGGACGGTGTATTGTGTGAATATGCACCTTTAAGTCCTCCGACATAAGAGGTTGGTGTATTGTGTGAATATGCAACTTTAAGCCCTCTGACATGAGAGGAGGGTGTATTGTGTGAATATGCACCTTTAAGCCTTCTGAAGTGAGAGAGGATGTATTGTGTGAATATGCACCTTTAAGCCGTCTGGCGTGAGAGGAGGGTGTAATGTGTGAATATGCACCTTTAAGTGCTCTGACATGAGAGGAGGGTGTATTGTGTGAATATGCACCTTTAAGCCCTCTGACATGAGAGGTTGGTGTATTGTGTGAATATGCACCTTTAAGCCCTCTGATGTGAGAGGAGGATGTATTCTGTGAATATGCACCTTTAAGCCCTCTGACATGAGAGGAGGGTATATTGTGTGAATATGCACCTTTAAGTCCTCCGACATAAGAGGTTGGTGTATTGTGTGAATATGCAACTTTAAGCCCTCTGACATGAGAGGAGGGTGTATCGTGTGAATATGCACCTTTAAGCCTTCTGAAGTGAGAGAGGATGTATTGTGTGAATATGCACCTTTAAGCCGTCTGGCGTGAGAGGAGGGTGTAATGTGTGAATATGCACCTTTAAGTGCTCTGACATGAGAGGAGGGTGTATTGTGTGAATATGCACCTTTAAGCCCTCTGACATGAGAGGTTGGTGTATTGTGTGAATATGCACCTTTAAGCCCTCTGATGTGAGAGGAGGATGTATTGTGTGAATATGCACCTTTAAGCCCTCTGACATGAGAGGAGGGTATATTGTGTGAATATGCACATTTAAGGCCTCTGACATGAGAGGAGGGTGTATTTTGTGAATATGCACCTTTAAACCCTCTGACGTGAGAGGAGGGTGTATTGTGTGAATATGCACCTTTAAGCCTTCTGAAGTGAGAGGAGGATGTATTGTGTGAATATGCACCTTTAAGCCCTCTGACGTGAGAGGAGGGTGTATTGAGTGAATATGCACCTTTAAACCCTCTGACGTGAGAGGAGGGTGTATTGTGTGAATATGCACCTTTAAGCCCTCTGACATGAGAGGTTGGTATATTGTGTGAATATGCACCTTTAAGCCCTCCGACATTAGAGGTTGGTGTATTGTGTGAATATGCACCTTTAAGCCCTCTGACATGAGAGGTGGATGTATTGTGTGAATATGCACCTTTAAGCCCTCTGACATAAGAGGTTGGTGTATTGTGTGAATATGCACCGTTAAGTCCTCCGACATGAGAGGTTGGTGTATTGTGTGAATATGCACTTTTAAGCCCTCTGACATGAGAGGTTGGTGTATTGTGTGAATATGCACCTTTAAGCACTCCGACATGAGAGGTTGGTGTATTGTGTGAATATGCACCTTTAAGCCCTCCGACATGAGAGGTGTTGTACTGTGTGAATATGCACCTTTATGCCGTCTGACATGAGAGGAGGGTGTATTGTGTGAATATGTACCGTTAAGTCCTCCGACATGAGAGGTTGGTGTATTGTGTGAATATGCACCTTTAAGCCCTCTGACGTGAGAGGTGGGTGTACTGTGTGAATATGCACCTTTAAGCCCTCTGACATGAGAGGTTGATGTACTGTGTGAATATGCACCTTTAAGCCCTCTGACATGAGAGGTGGGTGGATTGTGTGAATATGCAACTTTAAGCCCTCTGACATGAGAGGAGGGTGTATTGTGTGAATATGCACCTTTAAGCCTTCTGAAGTGAGAGAGGATGTATTGTGTGAATATGCACCTTTAAGCCGTCTGGCGTGAGAGGACGGTGTAATGTGTGAATATGCACCTTTAAGTGCTCTGACATGAGAGGAGGGTGTATTGTGTGAATATGCACCTTTAAGCCCTCTGACATGAGAGGTTGGTGTATTGTGTGAATATGCACCTTTAAGCCCTCTGATGTGAGAGGAGGATGTATTGTGTGAATATGCACCTTTAAGCCCTCTGACATGAGAGGAGGGTATATTGTGTGAATATGCACATTTAAGGCCTCTGACATGAGAGGAGGGTGTATTTTGTGAATATGCACCTTTAAGCCTTCTGAAGTGAGAGGAGGATGTATTGTGTGAATATGCACCTTTAAGCCCTCTGGCGTGAGAGGAGGGTGTATTGAGTGAATATGCACCTTTAAACCCTCTGACGTGAGAGGAGGGTGTATTGTGTGAATATGCACCTTTAAGCCCTCTGACATGAGAGGTTGGTATATTGTGTGAATATGCACCTTTAAGCCCTCCGACATTAGAGGTTGGTGTATTGTGTGAATATGCACCTTTAAGCCCTCTGACATGAGAGGTGGATGTATTGTGTGAATATGCACCTTTAAGCCCTCCGACATAAGAGATTGGTGTATTGTGTTAAAATACAACTTTAAACCCTCTGACATGAGAGGAGGGTGTATTGTGTGAATATGCACCCTTAAGCCTTCTGAAGTGAGAGAGGATGTATTGTGTGAATATGCACCTTTAAGCCGTCTGGCGTGAGAGGAGGGTGTAATGTGTGAATATGCACCTTTAAGTGCTCTGACATGAGAGGAGGGTGTATTGTGTGAATATGCACCTTTAAGCCCTCTGACATGAGAGGTTGGTGTATTGTGTGAATATGCACCTTTAAGCCCTCTGATGTGAGAGGAGGATGTATTGTGTGAATATGCACCTTTAAGCCCTCTGACATGAGAGGAGGGTATATTGTGTGAATATGCACATTTAAGGCCTCTGACATGACAGGAGGGTGTATTTTGTGAATATGCACCTTTAAGCCTTCTGAAGTGAGAGGAGGATGTATTGTGTGAATATGCACCTTTAAGCCCTCTGGCGTGAGAGGAGGATGTATTGAGTGAATATGCACCTTTAAACCCTCTGACGTGAGAGGAGGGTGTATTGTGTGAATATGCACCTTTAAGCCCTCTGACATGAGAGGTTGGTATATTGTGTGAATATGCACCTTTAAGCCCTCCGACATTAGAGGTTGGTGTATTGTGTGAATATGCACCTTTAAGCCCTCTGACATGAGAGGTGGATGTATTGTGTGAATATGCACCTTTAAGCCCTCCGACATAAGAGGTTGGTGTATTGTGTTAAAATACAACTTTAAACCCTCTGACATGAGAGGAGGGTGTATTGTGTGAATATGCACCCTTAAGCCTTCTGAAGTGAGAGAGGATCTATTGTGTGAATATGCACCTTTAAGCCGTCTGGCGTGAGAGGAGGGTGTAATGTGTGAATATGCACCTTTAAGCTCTATGACATGAGAGGAGGGTGTATTGTGTGAATATGCACCTTTAATCCCTCTGACATGAGAGGTGGGTGGATTGTGTGACTATGCACCTTTAAGCCCTCTGATGTGAGAGGAGGGTGTATTGTGTGAATATGCACATTTAAGGCCTCTGATGTGAGGACGGTGTATTGTGTGAATATGCACCTTTAAGCCCTCTGACATGAGAGGTTGGTATATTGTGTGAATATTTACCTTTACACCTTCTGAAGTGAGAGGGTGTGTTGTGTGAATATGCACCTTTAAGCCCTCTGACATGAGAGGAGGGTGTATTGTGTGAATATGCACCTTTAAACCCTCTGACATGAGAGGTTGGTGTATTGTGTGAATATACACCTTTACGCCCTCTGACATGAGAGGTTGGTGTATTGTGTGAATATGCTCCTTTAAGCCCTCCGACATTAGAGGTTGGTGTATTGTGTGAATATGCCCCTTTAAGTCCTCCGACATGAGAAGTTGGTGTATTGTGTGAATATGCTCCTTTAAGCCCTCTGACACGAGAGCTTGGTGTATTGTGTGAATACGCACCTTTAAGCCCTCCGACATGAGAGGTGGGTGTACTATGTGAATCTGCACCCTTAAGCCCTCCAACATAAGAGGTTGGTGTATTGTGTGAATATGCAACTTTAAGCCCTCTGACATGAGAGGAGGGTGTATTGTGTGAATATGCACCTTTACGCCCTCTGACGTGAGAGGAGGGTGTATTGTGTGAATATGCACCTTTAAACCCTCTGACGTGAGAGGAGGGTGTATTGTGTGAATATGCACCTTTAAGCCTTCTGAAGTGAGAGGAGCGTGCGTTGTGTGAATATGCACCTTTAAGCCCTCTGACATGAGAGGAGGGTGTATTGTGTGAATATGCACCTATTAGCCCTCTGGTGTGAGAGGAGGGGGGTGTATTGTGTAAATATGCACATTTAAGGCCTCTGATGTGAGAGGAGGGTGTATTGTGTGAATATGCACCTTTAAGCCCTCCGACATGAGAGGTGGGTGTACTATGTGAATATGCACCCTTAAGCCCTCCAACATAAGAGGTTGGTGTATTGTGTGAATATGCAACTTTAAGCCCTCTGACGTGAGAGGAGGGTGTATTGTGTGAATATGCACCTTTAAGCCCTCTGACGTGAGAGGAGGGTGTATTGTGTGAATATGCACCTTTAAGCCCTCTGACATGAGAGGAGGGTGGATTGTGTGAATATGCACTTTTAAGCCCTCTGACATGAGAGGTGGGTGGATTGTGTGACTATGCACCTTTAAGCCCTCTGATGTGAGAGGAGGGTGTATTGTGTGAATATGCACCTTTAAGCCCTCTGACATGAGAGGAGGGTGTATTGTGTGAATATGCACCTTTAAGCCCTCTGACATGAGAGGTTGGTATATTGTGTGAATATTTACCTTTACACCTTCTGAAGTGAGAGGGTGTGTTGTGTGAATATGCACCTTTAAACCCTCTGACATGAGAGGTTGGTGTATTGTGTGAATATACACCTTTACGCCCTCTGACATGAGAGGTTGGTGTATTGTGTGAATATGCTCCTTTAAGCCCTCCGACATTAGAGGTTGGTGTATTGTGTGAATATGCCCCTTTAAGTCCTCCGACATGAGAAGTTGGTGTATTGTGTGAATATGCTCCTTTAAACCCTTTGACGTGAGAGGTTGGTGTATTGTGTGAATACGCACCTGTAAGCCCTCCGACATGAGAGCTTGGTGTATTGTGTGAATATGCACCTTTAAGCCCTCCGACATGAGAGGTGGGTGTACTATGTGAATATGCACCCTTAAGCCCTCCAACATAAGAGGTTGGTGTATTGTGTGAATATGCACCTTTAAGCCTTCTGACATGAGAGGAGGGTGTATTGTGTGAATATTCACCTTTAAACCCTCTGACGTGAGAGGAGGGTGTATTGTGTGAATATGCACCTTTAAGCCCTCTAACATAAGAGGTTGGTGTATTGTGTGAATATGCACCTTTAAGCCCTCCGACATTAGAGGTTGGTGTATTGTGTGAATATGCACCTTTAAGTCCTCCGACATGAGAGGTTGGTGTACTGTGTGAATATGCACCTTTAAGCCTTCTGACATGAGAGGTTGGTGTATTGTGTGACTATGCACCTTTAAGCCCTCTGACATGAGAGGTTGGTGTATTGTGTGAATATGCACCTTTAAGCCTTCTGACATGAGAGGTTGGTGTATTGTGTGAATATGCACCTTTAAGCCCTCTGACATGAGAGGTTGGTGTATTGTGTGAATATGCACCTTTAAGCCCTCCGACATGAGAGGTTGGTATATTGTGTGAATATGCACCTTTAAGCCCTCCGACATGAGAACTTGGTGTATGGTGTGAATATGCACCTTTAAGCCCTCCAACATGAGAGGTGGGTGTACTGTGTGAATATGCACCTTTAAGCCGTCTGATGTGAGAGGAGGATGTATTGTGTGAATATGCACCTTTAAGCCATCTGACATGAGAGGTGGGTGTACTGTGTGAATATGCACCTTTAAGCCGTCTCTGACATGAGAGGTGGGTGTATTGTGTGAATATGCACCTTTAAGCCCTCTGACATGAGAGGTGGATGGATTGTCTGAATATGCACCTTTAAGTCCTCCGACATGAGAGGTTGGTGTATTGTGTGAATATACACCTTTAAGCCCTCTGACGTGGGAGGAGGGTGTACTGTCTGAATATGCACCTTTAAGCCCTCTGACATGAGAGGTGGGTGGATTGTGTGAATATGCACCTTTAAGCCCTCTGATGTGAGAGGAGGGTGTATTGTGTGAATATGCACCTTTAAGCCCTCTGAATGTGTGAATCTAATGCCCAATGCATGAGACTTGCCTGAGATGGATAATCGACTAAATTCCTGTACTCTTCGGAGCGTGGACCCAGTCAAATTAGTTACAAAAGATTCAACAGCTTCACTGTATAGTTTTCTGGAAATTGATGGTTCGGGCATTCGGGAATCAATCAATCCCAACACGGCGAGGTGTGGGTGGAGCTTAGCTAGTGATTGGCGGGGCATAGCTAAAAATGGAAAGGTCCATTACCTTTTGCTATTGTTGTAGTAGAGCTATTCTGTTTCTACAACTTGTGGTGTCCGTGTATTATACATTTGGGACATGAGGCTCGTCGAGCATTCCCAGGTGCCACTGAGGAAGACTGTCTTGATGCCTGCCAATAGCTGGTAGGTGGCAAGCCACAACTCCAGGTGGAGCTGTTGGCTACCCAACGGGAGCAGTGCCCATGATTCTTGGTAAGGTAAGCTAATGGTGAACACCATGCCATTTCTTTCCTACGCAGAACATATCATTGATATGTTTGCACAGGAAGAGACGTCCATTAAGTCTACGGCTTGCAAAGATCCCTCACGAGGTGGCATGGCTTTGCCGTATAGTTTATGACGCGGACGACCGAGCGGCTTGGGGAGAAGACACGCAGCCTCGATCTCATTCTGACAGGGGCCCCTTGTGCACTAGCGCCTTGCACAGTGCAAATTCTGTGTTACTTGATATGGAAGAATGTACGAGAGGGGCCATTTCATCCCTCTTGCACATCTCTCATCTGCTACAGGGGTGGTAGCAGCATCTGCATTATACATTCAATCAGTGGTCACAGTTCGAAGAGCCATCCAGGATGGCATTAACCTCGCTCTGGACTGCCTAACGCAGTCGGTTACCAGGAGTTTCTGGGCGAATAATACATACTAGATGTACTATTATGATAATGTCTATTATCTAGTCTAGCTCAAAACAAACAATTAAAAA
Source organism: Chaetoderma sp. LZ-2023a (assembly GCA_034401795.1). Classification (NCBI taxonomy): domain Eukaryota; kingdom Metazoa; phylum Mollusca; class Caudofoveata; order Chaetodermatida; family Chaetodermatidae; genus Chaetoderma; species Chaetoderma sp. LZ-2023a. The sequence continues at coordinate 47,127,968 of CM067362.1, forward strand.
CTCCGCACTCTCCTGGTCCTGCCCATACTGTGTCCGGGAATTACCATATCCCCAGGTACCGAGGCAATTCCCAATCACAGTCAGATTCGTCTATTTTGCTGACTTTGAAAGTCACATGTTTTGTTGTGCTCAAAATTAGTCAATTTTAAGCGGATTTTAGCGTGTTCTCGTTATTTCATCGCTGGCTTCATGGGAGGAAAGGGAAAGGCATCACTGGAGCAGGTTGTATCAATGTAGAATTTATACATTTGTGCCGTAATGACTGATTAAAATTGTCTTAAATTGGCACATTATTTTTAAATGATAGCCATTGTTAGAGTCGCTCTGGTACTCGTTAACTGTTTAATCTTATCCAGGTACTCGGTTAATTTCTCATGCGGATCAGTTCCTTCCAAGATGGATGCGCCCGTAGCCAAGATGGCAACGCCCATGATTATCGTTTCGTTTTGGCTTGGCGCGTCTACGCACTCTGTTTTAAGCCGATCTTTAGCTCTCGCTTCATTGTCGAGGGTGTTTGTAGCGATCGGTCTTATTTTCTTGGCTATTTTAACAATTAGTTAATTACCAAGTCGTGTTAATTAAATTTCACTCTAAAACGTTTCAAAAATTTCCTGCCGAAAGACATTAATTTATGAGAAAGTTAATGTTTCTAAGTAATTTAAAATTACAATCAAGTAAATTGTGCGTGTTGCTCGTCAGCGTATATCATGTGCAGCGTTTTAATTCTTGCTCTGTGTTCGCAGAAAGTGAAGGGCCAGGATACCCTGTGCCAATGCTGTAACCGGTTCATGAGACGCAAGTTTTCCGGTCATCACTGTGTTGCCTGCGCGAAGTGCAAGGTTGGGAGTCCTTGTGATGTATGCGCGAAGTGGTCGTCGGAGTTGGTGGCGGAGTTCGATCATGATCGGCATGCGCGTTTGGAGAGGATCGTGAGGGACAAGGTGACCAAAGCGGATCAGGCGTCGACTAAAGGTCTTGAAGAACGTCTGAATGAGCGTATGGACTTGGCATTGGATGTCTGGGTGGCCCAATTCAAGGCGATGTTCGAGTCGTTCCAGTCCACGATCCCGACGATGCAGCCTGGTACAGGATTACCTATCGGTGGTCCGGCCAGTTCTGCGGAGGGACAAGCACCTGTCCTTCCTCTTGCTTTGCCTCAAGAGCCGACGGCAGAGGAAGAAGATTTTCTCTTGATGGCAGACTCCGGCATGCTGGACCTTTCTCAGGTGGCAGTGACTAGTACTTCCCGTGGGTCTCCCACGGGGTTTGTACCGGTCTGCCAGCCAGGTGGGGATGTCGACGTTCCATCGGGCATTTTTCAACCGCATTTTGCTCAGGCCGCATTGCCGTTGGAGCCGTGTTTTGCGGTTCCCGACAGCATCACGGAAGTGCTAAGGTTGGCTCCTCTCGGAATTCCATCGCCTGCCGTAGTAGCGGCTGTAGTCCCGGCTCCCGTCCTGGAGCCGATGGACTGCTGTGAATCCGTGTCTGGCCAGTCGCGAGATACTGGAGCCGCAAGTAGCCGGGCTATGGACCCACTTCATGTTAGAAGACAAAGTGTGGCTCATGGTTCTCAGCATGGATCGTCGGTGGCTTACTCATCCAAGGGTGAGAAGAAGGATGAAAATGGTAGTCCGTTATTGGACGAATCCTCATTCTGCACCGAAGCTGAATGGGTGCAGGTCCTTGGCTGGATGTCTGATCGTCTCGGGTTGGCATCGGATCAAGGATCTCAGTGTGATCCCGCGATGGAGCGGATGTCAGAGCGAGCGGCTTGCGCTCTCTCAAGTGGCTCTTCGGCCAGCCAACGCTCCCCTTGGACATGCAGACTTCTGACATGTTAGAAGTTGCGGCGTACCATCTGGTTCAGCCAGATTATTCGCTCCCCAAGGCCCCTAAGGGGATAAGGAGCAGGGTCCGCTTTCCGCAGCAGGCCTATCATCAATACGCTCATGTTCCACGGCTTTCAGTCAGAGAAAGAGAGGCGTTGAATAGGCCATTGGCTGGCAAATCTAAGGATCATTCTCGACCTTTGGTTTCCCAGGCTAACAAAGATCCTTTTAATGAGTTAACTCTCATTGAGGATGCGGCGAGAGCGGCCATGCATGGCCGCGCTCTCGCATGGCTATGCCATCTTGCAGGGTATGCTGACCTGGGTGGTGGAAGGTGGGGAAGTGCCAAAGGCTGCTCCCGGAGTTATCCGGGACACCATGCGCTTGTCCCAGGATTTCCTGGCCAGGGTGATCACCAGATCATTGGCGGAGCGACGGAGAATGGTTCTCGTTTGCGTAGAACCAGGACCAGAGATGAGGGCTGCGTTATCTTCTGTGCCTTTCATTGGTCCAGGCTTGTTTGGCGGCTCGGCACGGCAGACCTTATCCAAAGTTGCGTCAATGGTCGCAGAGCAAGAAGTAGTCGGCAAGTCATGGAAGTCGACGAAGAGGACTCGGCCGCATCAGTCCTACAAACAGCATCGGCAAGAGTAACAGAGGCAGTGCCAGAGATCGCCCTTCCGTCCTTCTGACCCATCGGGCATCCGGATCGCAGGATGATAGGAAGGGTGGCAGTTCTGGTCGCAGTGGCTATCGTAAGGAAGGCCGTGGTGTCGGTCCCGGACCGTCATACTCCAAGAAGTCGCGAGGTGGCCGTCGGGGATGGTCCTGATGGGTTCCCGGCAAGACCGGTTCCAGTGGCGCCAGGAATGAAGGGAGTCGAGAATCTTCACCCAAGCGAATTAGCGTCTTATCGTGCAATATGGACTGCGAGCTGTGTGCAGACTCCTTCCGTCAGAGGCAGACTTCAGCTGTTCTCAAACCAGTGGGAACAGGTCGTGCAAGATTGTTTAGTCTGTCATTGGTTAAGAAACAGCTACCAACCGGGCGGCTCATCCGTCAATCGTTAGTTCCGTTAACATCGACTCCAGTATGGACTCCCGTTCCAAGGGAGTCCGATCGTCTAGAGGCCATTTGCTCAGAAATCAGAGATCTTCAACAGAAGAACGTGATTCATCTAGTCCGCAATCAATCCTCCCTGGGCTTCTATTCGATAATTTTCCTCGTTCCGAAATGCACCGGAGGTTGGAGACCGATTCTCAACCTCAAACTGCTGAACAAATTCATTCTTTCACCAAAATTTCAGATGGGGACTGTACCAGCGGTGATGACAGGGCTGGGAAAAGGCATGTGGGCAGTATCGATAGATCTGAAGGATGCATATTTTCATATTCCAATGTCAATTCCTTTTCAGAAATACCTTCGCTTTGCATTCCAAGATAATGTTTAGGAATTCAATGAGCTTCCGTTCGGTCAGACCACAGCACTGAGGGTCTTCACCAAAGTGGTTCTCGCCATGACTTCTTATCTTCGCAGGAGAAACATAGCTGTTCATACTTACATAAACGACTGGCTGCTGAAGGCGGGGAATTCAGTAACTCTGTGCAACAATCTTCAGGTAGTCCTGGTTTTACTAAAGGACCTAGGATGGATTGTGAATCTAGAGAAATCAGAATTGACTCCATCCCAGGAGTTTGTGTATCTGGGAATATTTTTGAATCTCGGGGACGGTGTGATTTTTCCAGCGGAGAGCAGAGTCAAGAGTTTGATTGCAGTACTGGGGTCAGTTTCTCTAGGAGCCTATCTGACGGCTCGTCAATTTCTCAGACTACTGGGTTTACTAGTATCTCTGGAGAAGGTGGTTCCTTATGCGGCACTCAAGCGCAGACCGATTCAGATGTACTTAATGTCATTCTGGTCTCAGAGAATGGATCCGTTGTCTCTGAGGAGTCCAGTGAAAGAACCATTGATATGCCATCTCCGATGGTGGTTACCAGAACAGAATCTCCTGCAAGGTGTTCCACGACAACCTCCTCAACCACAGATGTCCATCTTCACAGAGGCATCGACGACAGGTTGGGGATCAGTATTGGACGACCTGTTACTGTCAGGGGAAGGGATCGGACAAATGCGCAGAAACAGATCAATGTCCTTGAATTATTAGCGGTGGCGTTAGCCCTTTGAAAATTCGAGAACTTAATCAAAGACAAGATTGTCCTGATAAGGACAAACAACTCAACAGTGGTGTCTTATTTGAACCGCCAAGATGAGACGAGTTGTGTATGATGATTTGGAACCTTTTGCTGTGGTGCCAAGAGAGGGATATTATTCTTCCGGCAGCACACATTCCAGGAAGATTGAACATTCTAGCGGATGCTCTCAGTCGAAGGACGGTTTGTCGTCCGATGGAATGGGAGCTCAACCAATCGGTAGCGGAGGTTCTTTTCAAACATTGGGGCAAGCCAAATGTGTATCTATTTGCGACGAAAGGAAACACAAAGATGGCCACATACGTGTCTCCGATCCCGGACCCACTAGCGCTAGCAGTAGACGCATTGGCGATAAGTTGGAAGGGAATGTACGCATATTCGTATCCTCGAACGATTCTCATCCCAAAAGTTCTGGCAAAGATAAGAGAGGGCATATGCCAAGTACTACTGATCGCACCTCATTGGCCAGGCCGATCATGGTTTACGGATCTGCTGGACCTTCTGGTCTGCAATCCAATCCCTCTTCCAGACAGAATGGGTCTGATCTCTCAGAACAAAGGTCTGTATCTCCACGACAGACGGGAAATGTTCCAATTGACTGCATGGATGTTATCAAGCAGAGTGCAATTAAGGGTGGCTTTTCTGAGCAAGTAGCGAACATTGTCACTTCAGCCAAAAGAGGGTCAACCACCAAGACATATAATTATAGAATCAACAAATTTGCAGAGTGGTGTAAGGGAAGAGATATTAATCCCTTTTCTGCATCTGTTCAACACATAGCAGATTTTATTTGTCATTTATACGAGGTTGAGAAGCTTGTACCTTCAACCCTAGCAGCTTATAAGTCTGCGTTAGCTTCAGTCATTCCCAATCTGGCCATTGTAGGAGTGGAAAACGACACTTTAAATGAAGTTATTAAAAGAATGAGCAATTTGCGACCTAGACAGCCAAGTTCCTATCCCAGCATGGAATCTATCTCTTGTTCTACAGGTTTTAGGGCATGCTTCCTTTGATCTAATTAAATCTATAGATATTAAACTGTTAACTAAGTCAGTTTTCTTGGTTGCAGCAGCGTCGGCGAGGAGGAGAAGCGAAATTCATGCTCTTTCTTCCGAACAAGACCATTTTGTCGTTATGGGTGAAGGTTTAAGATTACTACCACGTCTTTGTTTCCTGGCAAACAATCAGTCACTTAAATATCTAGGACAGCCGATCAGTTTGCCAAGTTTAATTAGACATGACCCAAACTCTTCTGCTTGGTGTCCTGTCAGATGTCTGAAAATGTATAAGACACGTACTGAGGAGTGGAGAGATGACCCAAAATCTCTAGTTATTTCTCAAAGCTCTTCATTTGCGCGCCTCGAAAGCCACAATTTCTCCATGGATAGTCGATGCCATTCAGATGTCGCACAAAATCACTACAGGAAAGCAGATTGATTGTGCGAACGCCCATCAAGTCCGAGCACTAGCAGCGGCATCAGCCCTTTATAAGGGTGTCTCTAGAGGAGGTCATGTCTGTAACACAATGGCATGCCGAGTCGTCATTCACTGATTTCTACCTTCGCAACATCTCCAGCGCACTTAACCCGGTAGCCATCGCCAATATCTTTGCACTCTACTGGATTGCCCTAGCTGAGACCTGGGGCTGACACGGGTCTGGTGGGTGTTGACTCCCCTATTGACAGCCCTCTGGAATTTGTGCGGACAAATGAGGGAGGGAGCGCGGTCTAGACCATGGAAGTTTAGCACTCTATGAGTCAGATAGCGGAACCCAAGCGTATGCCAGGGTTCTAGTCGCTTCACAACCTTCTCTGTCGGATGGTAGTTGAGAGCTGGTTCGAGCCTCACCTCCTCCCACCGGTATTTCTTGACTGTCGAAATCCGGAGTTTATCATAATAGTACATCTGGTAAGTATTATTCGAAGTAGAATCAAGAAAGCATCCGCTTTTGTTTCTACAAGAATTGTTAATACTTACCAGATGTACTATGGCCCTGTCTCAGCCACCCTGCTGAGATGAGGCTGAGCTGCTTTCGCTGTTTGTCAAGGCAAATATAAGATGAATCTGACTGTGATTGGGAATTGACTTGGTACCTGGAGCTATGGTAATTCCCGGACACAGTATTGGGCAGGACCAGGAGAGTGCGGAGTTTTTAATTGTTTATTTTGAGCTAGACTAGATAATAGACATTATCATAATAGCACATCTGGTAAGTATTAACAATTCTCATAGAAACAAAAGCGGATGCTTTTTTGATGCCCTGTACAATTTGTGCCCATCCCAGGACTTATACAATAGGCTCCTGCCGACGCCTATGTCAGGTCCTGGTATCTTTGGAGGCGAGTGATGCCGGAACCTCCAAAGGACAGTAACTCTGATTAACAACCCACCGCAGGCCAGAGGTGGTGGTCAGGTCAGAGGCCAACCACCAGCGCAGCGAGGTCGTGGTGCTGGCAGAGGAGTGCAATGATCTGGGCATGGGGGTCGTACCTGAAGGTCCAGCCCTCACAATGACCACACCAGTGATGCTAGGACACACACTAGAGACAGTGGTGCTCATGCACTTCTCGGGTCCAACTCTCTCCCAGAAGGTGGACCCATGGGTTGCCGGGTTGGCCTTCACACGCATGAGTATGAGCGGGTAACCCAGGACTGCTTAGTCTTGCAATGGCTTTCAGTCGGATACCATTATGACTGGATAACAAGTCCGGTATCGCTTCTGTTTCCGATACCGATCCGGGCTCAAAATCCAAGAGAAATCTGGCTATATCAATGAGTATCAGGATGGTGAGTATACTCTTGAAGTGAAATAAATGAAATCACGGATTTCTTTTCACGAGAGAGTTGATACTTACAATCTTGATATGATCCATGCTCTCCTCCCCGCAGAGACTCGGTTATTTGACTATTTATGCTGCAATGGACCTTTCCATTTTTAGCTATGCCCCGCCCATCACTAGCTACGCTCCACCCACACCTCGCCGTTTTGGGATTGATCGATCCCCAAATGCCCTAGCTATCAATTTCCTGAAAACTATACAGGGAAGCTGTTGATTATTTTCTAACTAATTTGACTGGGTGCTGTTGCTGCCTATGGCAGCAACAGCGCCCAGTCAAATTAGTTTCAAAATATTCAACAGAATATTTATTAAATAGTAAAAGCAAACAATTTGTACAACAACGCATAAACCGTCTTCAAATATGCATTCGTGACATACTTATCGACGTCATTCATGACGTCATTCATTATGATGTCATTGTACACATCACGCAGTTCATTATGACATCATATGATGGGTGGGTGCTCTGGAAAGGTGAATTGTCAGCCAATTATATCAATTCTGAGCACTTGACAGTCATTGGGCAGTACATCCACCGAGCTGTCAGATGTATTACCCGCCCGGTGAGGGCAGTTTCTTTTAAGGTCTTGATTATAGTGAGTCAAGGCCAATATTTAGGAAATATCAATGTATATTAGGATGGTAAGTATCACCTTTCTCGTGAAAAATGAAATTGTGATTTCGTTTATTTTCTTAGCCAAATTTGACCATTAAAGAACTGTTGTTTGTAATCACATTTCTATCAGTCTCTGGTTCTATAATGCACAAATTGGAGTCACATGACATATAAAAGTCATGGGTATAGAATATACACTTGTTCTCATGTATTTATGCAAATTGTTTTCATCACTGCTGAGAAGACTTATGTTCGCTACAGGCTGGTCCAAATCTCGTGATTCTTGATGCTTAAGGCTGGTCCAAACATTGTGATTCCTGTTGCTACAGGCTGGTTCAAACCTCATGATTCTTACTACAGGCTGGTCCAAACTTTATGATTCTTGCTACAGGCTGGTTCAAACTTTGATTCTTGCTACAGACTGGTTCAAACTTTTTGATTCTTGCTACAGGCTGGTTCAAACTGTGATTCTTGCTACAGGCTGGTCCAAACTTCATGATTCTTGCTACAGGATGGTCCAAACCTCATGATTCTTGCTACAGGCTGGTCCAAACTTTATGGTTCTTGCTACCTGCTGGTTCAAACTTTGTGAATCTTGCTACAGGCTGGTCCAAACAATGATTCTTGCTACAGGCTTGTTCAAACTATGTGATTCTTGCTACAGGCTGGTTCAAGGTTTGTGATTCTTGCTACGGGCTGGTCCAAACCTCATGATTCTTGCTACAGGCTGGTTCAAACATCGTGATTCTTGCTGTGGGCTGGTCAATATCTCACAATTCTTGCTACAGGCTGGTTCAAACTTTGTGATTCTTGCTATAGGCTGGTACAAACCAGATTTTGAAGGAGGATTCAAAAAGGGGAAAAGACCCATATTTCATTCTAGAAATGCAAGAAATTCCCTCTCAGAGCATCTGAATTTTCCAAATTAGCTGGGTGCCTGACCCTCATTCCTCCTGGTTTTAGAGGGTGGTGGCACCATTCCCTACCACCACCCCATATCTAACGCTTACTTAGTGCACCATGAAAACAAGAGCTATCCTCTAGTCGCCATACACAAATTATGAATTTGTCAATATTTGCTCTAAATCCTCTTTAAACCCCAATATCCCTGTTTCAAGACAACCAGAAAATTTCCTTGGCTACTCAGCCAATTAGTCATGTGATAAGTCTTCTTATTCTGTAAAATCCACATTCCTCACAACCACTGCAGCGTCCAGTTTTGGCCACCTTGATCAATAATAGGTCAATAATTAATTCATACAGAATGTTCTGTATCTGTCATACATGTAGAGTTAAAATAACTAAGAGCAATTGATCCCGCTTTATAGACTGTAACCTAACTGAGGTCATGCATAAGCTATTTAACTCTTTAAATCTCAACTTTATTAAACAAAGTGTCAATTTTCTCATAGAAAATGTCGATTTGCAGACCAAGAGCAGACTTATAATTTTTGAAAATTTCTCACTGGAAAGATTGACTTGCATTGGTTATCGAATCAGTCATTTCCACTGATAAATTAAAAAAAAATAGTCTTCTCTTGGTCTGCAAATTGACATTTCTCAAGACCATTCGGTTCTGTTTTGGGTCGGCTTAGGCATTAATATATGTAGTGTTTTACCTGTCTATACCAGCCACCTGCTTGTGGCACCAACAGTCTGATTCTTTATTAAGACAGGTTGTTGTAAGACCACTGTTTAATGAACCACTGTCATTTGAAACGCTCCATGCCATAGCCAGTCAGCTGTATTATGTGACTGGCAATTATTAGTGAGAATGTTACGATGAGCCAGGCAGGGACCACTATAGACAGGTCTCGCTGTACAGTTATTCACTCATTGGTATTGCACTGACTAGGACGTGCTAATCATACATCTGACTGTCTGCCTTCTGAATTTCTGCAGACTACATTTTCCATGGGTTTTAACTCTGGATATCCTGAATATTTTGAAAACAATTTGACTGAAAGTTGTTGGTGGCTAAGCCACCAACAACTTTCAGTCAAATTGTTTTCAAAATATTCAGCAGGTCCAGTTATTGCATTTTGAAATTATTGTCTGGTGGCTTACAGGAGTTAGACGTTTAAAGGTCATTTGATATAATTTTCCCAGGCAGATATTTATGTCAATTGAACATGTTTAACATTCTTTAATCTTCAATTAGTTTAGATGTCTATAGCTGTCAACACAGGAATTAAGGCTGTAAATCGGATACTTTTTGTGACACATTTAAACAACTTGACTGGATTTAAATTTATTCTAGAATTATAAATTCTCTTTTTATTCGGCTATATTCATCTGTCCATCCATAAATCTATCCATCCATCTATTTACCCCAGCACCCACCCACCATTGCGTACTTCTATATCGATCCGCTCACCACCCGTGCAATGATCTAGTCATCAAGTCATCCCACCTATTCACCATATACACCAATATTTCCAATCCTTGATCGGACAAAATCCCACTGGACAATATCCCACCAGACATAATCCCACTAGACAAAATCCCACTGGACATAGTCCCAGCGGACATAATCCCACCAGACAAAATCCCACCGGACATAATCCCACCAGGCCACAATCCCACCTGGACATAATCCCACCCGGACAAAATCCTACCTGGATAATATCCCACTGGACAAAATCCCACAGGACAGATTCACACCAGGATTTCATGCCCACTCCATTAGGGACTAGCCGGTATCTACTCAAGAGTGTAGAGGAATCCACCTATATGGGCATCACATTTTTCAAATAGTTGCCAACTTGACAGTGATCTCGGGGCTATTACATCCCTTGACTTTTTTAATTCAATTCAATTCAAGTAAATTATATTTGCATATTTAAATATGAGGTGACGGACCCCTTACATGTACTATACATGCATTACATAACATTACAAACCATGAATACACTGGAGACATTAGACAATTACATACATTTATCTGTTCTGCTTGAAAATCTTTAAAGGACAATTCCGGGATGATAAAAAGTGTGCTTTGTTTGAAAGATTATTACATGTTTAATGAAATTGCGCCAGAATAATAACCAGATAGAAATAGCATAACCAACTATCGCTAGATAAAGTCGGTAAAATTGACAATTTTTCACACATCGGGGCGCTGCCATTTTATCGCGTCTAGCAATGTCAGCCCCGCACCACGGCTATTGCTATGACTGCTAGGAGCGAGGCCAATGGATGTGGGTATATATTTTAAGGCGGTATACATGAATGATAATAGCAAACGAACCGCTGAAGCGATTCCAATGATTCTAAATAGGTGCCGACCTCAGGATTAATATGATATAATGGATGTTAATATCGGACAAGAGGTTAAAAAAGACTGGAATATATAAAAAAAATTATTCATCTAAGATACGATCTGAGAATATGTTATCCTTTTTTTTGGTAAAATTCAGCCTGAGATGGTTATTGTCATAAAGTTGGAGTGTGCTTAAAGCTGAAAGAAATGGCTATTTGCCTGGCCAATTATAATTTTGCTCACGTGAATATTGCCAGAGATCTCACCAAATGAATTAACATTTTGACATCAAATCTGGGAATTTTCATCGCCGATGAATATTGCCCGGCATGCAGTAGTAATTTCAATGATTAAGATATTTAGACGGAATTTTTCCCGTTATGTGATAACATTGTAAAGCTTCAGCACAGCAAATTCTGTCATTGTAGCTGTAATACTCATTCTGATATGGGATGATGGATAGAAATCCTGAAATTTTTGTTTGAAATTTTGCTGGCTTAGTTTTTCCTGCAGAGTGTATCTTTTGAACCACTAGGACAATTCTAACATCCCTAGCATTGAATAAATGCTCGAATTGGCAGCTACGGGTAGGTATCAGAATTATTACAATCGGTTTGGTGGTTCCGGCAATATTATCATATCATATGTTTTCTTTGAATATATATTTACATTGCCTGCGACACACGCTATAACAGTATCTTGAATCGGCTGAGTAATTTAACAATACGCACGTGTCAAGTGTGCCACTTCATTTAACCCTTATCGCATGGTGTAAAATGTGCAATAGCCTACTTACCAAGATAGTGCTGGGGTACATTTTGAAAAAAAAATGTTGCTGAAACATGTTGCTGTTGTGCACAGCAATGACTCACAGCAGCATTGTTATCAAAATGAACACATTTTGATAGGATAGAGAAAATGGAATCTATGCTTCAGCGGTCTAGAGATTAATGATTCCCCACCAACTTCGGATACTAGAATTACTTGAAAAACTTACTAGCTTAACTGGACAATGTTCTAAAAATTACAAATTAGCACGTGTTAGGCTGCCACATATATGTATATTTACTCGGCAAAGATAGCGTTGGTGTGGGAATGACGTCAGGATCTCGTGAAATCTTGCTCTCGTTGCAAGAAAATGGCACCGCCCGGGAGATAAAATAATCCCATGTTTACGATGGTATAATTACTCATATTATTTGTCTATTGTTTTTATTTAGGATCCAATATGTTAGTCAGTTGACCAGTTTTAAAGTACACTTTTACCAATCCCGAAATTGTCCTTTAATCTTGGGAATAGACAGGTGTGTAGGGTAGGGACAGTCAGGAGGGAGGGCGTGTGGTTCATCGTGTTAATTAATTAATTTATTATTATTAAATATGGACATTCACACCAGAATGCGTGAAAATAAAATTGCTTAAATTATAGAATTTTAGAGGGTTCAATGTGTGTACCACAATGTAATGAAGCGTAATAAATCTTAGCACATGATGATTTCATCCCTTACAAATTATTATATAATGTTTATTAATTGCGATGTTGAATTAGGGACTCGTGTCTCTAATTCAATTTCGCGACATAAAATATTTTAATAATTTATGTGTAACGAAATCATCATTTGCTAAGATTTATTTTGGTTGGATACATCTAGACCGCAATGTAAACTAAAAGTGTAAAATTTTGACAATTTAATCTTCAAATGGAAATTGTCAAAATGCTTCTTCTCACTTTAACCCCCCGATCCCCAATGGTCGTACGGTTCAGAACTTCCATTCGGAATTTTGATTCACAGATTTTTGGGGTGAAAATCTTAATTTTTATGAAAAATGTACTGGAAATTGTCAAAATGCTTATTCTCCTTACCATTCTGAGCAGGACCCAATGGTCATAGGCTCCAGGACTTCCATTCGGAATTTTGATTCATCTATTTTTGGGATGAAAATCTGAGATTTCATGAAAAATGTACTGGAAATTGTCAAATTGATTCTTCTTACCATCTTGACCAGTTTTAGCCAAATTAGGCTGAAAGGATCCTATGGCCATAGGCTCTAGAACATCCATTCCGAATTCTGATTCATCAATTTTTTTCATGAAAACCAGATTTTATGAAAAATGTACCGGAAATTGTCAAATTGCTACCCCTCCTTAGCCGCTGGTTATGGTTCGTGGCTGGGTTAAGCTTTTTTCAAATGACATTTACACCCACAAGGGTGTGGGCAATTTGAATAAAACTTCACAGATGTGTTCTATACAGTGCTTAGGACTACTCCACCTCAAAAGGAAATCGACTTTTACATTTTTCCGGATTTTTTCACTGTTTGAATTCTGATTAAAGTATAGTTTTTGGCTGCATTAAGCTTTTTTCAAACGACATTTGCACCCTCAAGATGTTATCCAATTTGAATAAAACTTCACAGATTTTTCTATGCAGTGCTTAGGACTTGTCAACATAGAAAATAAATTAATTTTCAAAATGTTTCCATATTTTTTCGGTGTTTGAACATTGATTATTTTACAGCTGATTTTTCTGTGTTAAGCTGATTGGATATATGTATTATGCTGTGGTTAAGCTTTAAATCTCGCATTTTCAACGAAAGGAGAGATTTTGGGATAGGGTGGAAAAATGTCGGCATCGGCGTTGGCGTCCGCTCTGGCTAAGCTTTTTTAAAATGACATTTGCACCTCTAAGTGTTCATCCGATTTTTTTAAACTGTCTCAGATGTGTTCTATACCATGCTTAGGACTAGTCCATATGAAAAAGAACTTGATTTGCAAATTTTAGTGAAATTTTGTTGATCTTTTAAACTTTGATTATTTTATGCCTGATTTGTATCCAATTTATACTCATTATATCTTGGTTAACGTTTTTTTATTTTGACTTTTTCACCCACAAGGGGGGGGGGGGGGTCATCAGATTTATAACAAGAATTCACGGATGTGTTCTATACCATGCTTAGGTTTGGGTTTTTTCTACTGTTTGAACTTTGATTATTTTAGGCCTGATTTGTATCCATATTACACTCAAGGGGGAAAAATGTCGGCGTTGGCGTCTGCTCTGGTTAAGCTTTTTTAAAATGACATAAGTTTTAACTTTGAATAATTTTTGTGTCCAGGTTAATGTTATTCCTATGGTTAAGCTTTTTAGCTCACCTGGCCAGAATGGCCAAGTGAGCTTATGCCATGGCGACCGTCCGTCGTATGGTGTCTGTCCGGTTTCCGTCAACTTTTTCTTTAAACAGCTCCTTCTCAAGAACCACTGGGCCGATTTCAATTATATTTGGCAGGAAGCATCCTTAGGGCATGTGGATCTAAGTTTTGTTCAAACGAAGACGATTGGCCAATTTGGCTGGTGGCCATCTTGGATTTTGGCCGATTTTGAGAAATGTATTTTAAAATCTCCGAAACCACATCGGGGATCGATTCAAGACTGATGAAATATCATTTAGAACAAGAGCTAAACCAAGATTGTTCAAGAGAAATTAATCGTTTAGCGGCCATCTTGGATGACCTAGTTTTCTCGAAAACGACTTCTCCAGATCCGCCAAACGGATAAGGCCGAAATTTGGCAGATATGATTAGGGACTAAGGGATATTAAAGTTTGTTCAAGAGAAGTTAATCCGTCAAAAAACATGGCCACCCTGGTCCAATCTAAATGTAGCACATTTGGCGGCCATTTTGGATTTTTTTATTGGATGGATTTTGTAGCCGAAGTTTTTGGGCATTCTGATCTCAAATCTGCCCTGTTCGAAACTGTCGGACAAACGGTTTGGCGGCCATCTTGGGTCATTTTCCCACCAAATTCTCCCATACTAAAGCATTGGGAAAATTAAAATGTCTTGTTCTTGAGAACTACTTGACCGATTTCAGTTATATTTTATAGGAAGCATCCTTAGGCCATAGGGATTCAAGTTTATTCAAGCGAAGCCAATTGGCCAATTTGGTCGGTGGCCATCTTGGATTTCGGCCGATTTTAGAAATATCTTCAAAAATCTTCGAAAGCGCTTGGAGGATCGATTCAAAACTGATGAAATATCATCTAGGGCAAGAGCTTAACAAGGTTTGCTCAAGAGAACTTGCAACTAGTTCGGCAGCCATCTTTGATGACCTAGTTTTCCCGAAAATTACTTCTCCAGAACCGCTGAAGGGATAAGGTCGAAATTTGGTATATATGATTAGGGACAAACGGACATTAAAGTTTGTTCAAGAGAAGTTAGTCCGGTCAAAAACATGGCCACCTTGGGCCAAGCAATATGTAACACGTTTGATGGCCATTTTGAATTTTTTTATTTGATGGATTTTGAAGCCGAAATCTTGCGAACTACTTGGTCTATTTCAATTATATTTTACAGGAAGCATCTTTAGGGCATATGATTTCAAATTTGTCCTATCTTGGCCACTCTTGTTGTTTTATTACAATTAAATTCTAAAAGAATTATACCACTGTCCAATATTTTCACTCAAATCTCACCTCCCTCCTCCCCCATGAGTAATCGGCCTCTAGCTCTTCTTGCGGTGTCATCTCAGAGAACGTATTATATATCACCTGAAATAAAACTGTTGGAACAGGTAAGAATAATGGCACACATCTTGCATAGACTAATCTATGCTAGTTATTTTTCATTGGAATACCGATTAAAACGTGGTATTGGATCAGTAAAGAGGTACGTGTAACCAACATTTTCCTTAGGTGAATTGCAAGGTTGATTCATTTCGTTGTTGTTATTAATTCAGTGTGAGATACAATTTGATTGCCTGACTACACTCAATAGATACTTAAAATTGAACCGGATGTATGACACAAAATGATCTCTAATAAGAACTGATGAAGATAGTTTTAGTTTCTAGAATAAAGCGTTAGTTTCAAGCTGAATGCACATGCAATATGCATCTAGTATGAGCAGCAGCCATGCTACCATGTATGCCAAGTCAATAATGTTCATATATCAACCATGAGGCTTTAACCTTTAACCCTTTCAATGACAAATCCCTGAAAAGGTAAATTGTTTGCGATGAATACCATATTCTGTTGAATATTATGAACTTAATACGACTGGAAGCCATTGCTGGAACCATTTCAAATCGATACTCATTAATCAATGGCCCAATTTCAACAATGGTGGAATGATCCTATAACGGTAAGCTTCAACATATCAAAGGAAAATTTTGATTGGTCAATTTGTTTTGTGGCTATCTTGGATTTTATTTGGAATTATCCATCATATCTATTTAAAATCAAATGGTTCAAATGCTAATGGGGGACAGTGTCACAGAAATGACATTTGCACCCACAATGGTCATCGGATTTTTAAAAACTTCACAAGTGTGTTCTATACCATGCTTAGGACTTGTCCATATTAAAAAGAAATTGATTTTCAAATTTAAAAAAAATCTTTTTGATCTTTGAACTTTGACTATTTTATGCCTTATTTGTATCCAATTTATACTCATAATTTCTTGGTTAAACTTTTTTTAAATGACATTTGCATCCACAAGGGGTCATCAGATTTTTAAAAAAAACTTCAAGGATGTGTTGTATACCATGCTTAGGACTTGTCCATATAAAAAAGAAATTGATTTAAAAATTTTTTTTTTATTTCTTTTGATCTTTGAACTTTAGTTATTTTAGGCCTGATTTGTATCCAATTTACACCTCATAATTTCTTGGTTAAGCTTTTTAAAAATAACATTTGCACCCACAAGGGGTCATCAGATTTAAAAAAAAAAAACTTCACAGATGTGTTCTATAACATGCTTAGGACATGTCCACATAAAAAGTAAATTGATTTTTTTTAAATTACCATCTTTTTTCGGCATTTGAACTTTGAAAATTTTATGGCTGATTTGCATCAAGGTTATATGTATTATGCTGTGGTTAAGTTTTTTTCAAATGACAATTTAATCACCAAACACTTGCTTTTGAAACCTTGGTGATGATTATACTGATGGGCATGGCACTTTTGGAATTTTGTTCTGACTGCAATAAACTCCTAGACCATTTCACATCCAAATATGTATTATGCTGATTGTTTTTGAAAATATATCTTCTTTTTTCAGACTATGAACCGTACTTGTGTTTGGACCATTTGCCTTTCAGTTTGCCCCAGGGTGCCAGTTGTCACTACAATGACTTCAGGTTACTCATGGACAGAAAGGCTTTATGGTTCAGTCCCCAAGCTATGCTTGCCTGAAGGCTAGCCGATATTATAAAAAATCACGATTTTTTTCGAGGCGTGAATTTTTACGACATGATTTAGAAAAAATCAAAATATCGCAAAAATTTGACTTTAGTGCCGTATTCTACTTATTTGTCATGTGTTTGTAGTGTAGCCTTCTATTACGGCAAACTGTTCAATTTATTTCCAAACCAACAGATTTTTGAGAGGGGTGGCCCTATATTAGGAATAGGTCAAGAAAAAGTTGAAGTTCATTTGTTAAAATTGTTTTAAAAGATGGACAGTAATACAAAAATTGAACGCAATTTACAGGTACAATTTCTTGCCGCTGTACTGTATACCTCAAAGCCATGATCACAGGAGTGAAATTATTACCTGGGACGGTATAAATATTGTATATTTCTTAATAAGCATGGTTTATAAAATCTAAATTAATCCTAAATTTGACATTAAATGGCGTTGCGAAAATATATAAATCACATGATATTGCTCGCTCTCCTAATTTTGGAGGCGAGAGATGGTGCGTTCACAAATGTGATAGCTAAATGAGACGGTATACATGCTTTAGCCTGCAAGGTGAACTATCAGAGATGTTTCTGAAGGCTAACTATTATTAGTCAATGAGTACTCGGTAAATGCGGATGAGATCTAAACATTAGATAAATATGGATGGATCTAAAGTGCATTCATAATATCACGTAATTTGTACATTTTCACAAAGATGACATGAAATGACAAATTTTTTAATTTTTATGTAATAAACGATGATTATAACTTATTAACAATATTTAGGTTGTCCAATGTAATAATTTCACTCCCGCAATGATGGACAGGGTATACATTAAGCCAACGTGCAAGGCATCACAAATTTATAACATGAAATTGTGTCCTATTTTCGTGTTATTAACGATCGTTCTTTAAGCATCTTGGCGACTGCATTTAATGTTTTTGTTGAAATTTACCAATTAGAAGTCCTATTCAGTTAAAACTGAAATGAAAACTCATTGCGAAACCGACATGTCTACATAAGCCAAACCGTGCAGTCCAACTCAACCCAAGACCAATTCACCCCATGTCTTCATATACCATAAAATAAGCTAAATGATATATTAAAATATTGCGATTTTCTCACCACAATATATCGCGATACATTCTAGGACAATATCGTGCAAGCCTAGTAGTACATTTGGTATTTTCAATCGGCATGTTGATTGTCAAATTTCAAAATGAGACTCTGTTGGTCCATCATATTCTGTGATGTACAATTAATATACAGTACAGATAAGCTATTAGCTATCTTATGATAGCTCTTGTGGAATTTTGTTATTGGGGGGGTGGGAAATGTGGGGTAAAAAATAAAGATTTTCCAAATGATGAGTAGACTACAGTACAAGGAATTGTTTTGATCTTGGGTCAAACTGAGGGTAGGGGGCGGTGTCAAAAGTGGGCACCAATCGATTGTAACGCAACTCCTAGACCATTTAACATAGAAACTTGAAACTTTCGGTATGATTACACATATGGCCAGGGATGTGCACGGCACTTTCAAAATTTTATCTTCTGATAGCGCCTGTGGAATTTTGGTATGACCCCAGGGGTACGGGTCTGGGTGTGGGAAATGTGGGGTAAAAATTAAAAATTTTCGAACGGTTGTTATGTCACATATCATTTTGAAACCAATGATGAGTAGACTACAGTACGAGGAATTATTTTGATCCTGGGTCAAACTGACGGTATGAGGCGGGGGTCAAAAGTGGGCACCAATCGATTGTAATGCAACTCCTCCTAGACCATTTCACATAGAAGTTTGAAACTTTCGTTATGATTACACATTTGGCCAGGGATGTGCATGACACATTGGAATTTTAATATCACCCCAGGGGCATGGGTGGAGGAAATGGGCAGAAAATAAATTTTTTCAAATGTGGTCATGTCACATATCATTTTGAAGCTTGTAGTTAGTAGACTACAGTATAACAAATTATTTTGTTCTTGAGTCAATCTGAGGGCAGGGGTCAGATGGGCAATCTAATTCTATATATGTACATGGCTTGCACATTATTTTTTCGCAGAATATTTAGTCCTGGGCAGACCGGGTCCTGCGGCAGCTGGATCCTGCGGTAACTTAAAAATGTGAGACATTGGTATCTTCTGATACCTCTTGTTTCAAATGAGAATTTAGACAACAAGTGGTTACCCGATTTCAATAAAACTTCACAGATTTGTTCTATATCATGCTTAGGACTTGTCCACATCAAAAAGAAATTGATTTTCAAAATTTGTCTGGCTTTTGAAAATGTTTGTTCTTTTTTCAGACTTATGTTTGGACCATTTGCCTTTCGGTTTGACTCGGGGTGCCAGTAGTCATTGTACTGCAGGTTACTACTGGGCAGAAAAACTTTATGGTTCAGTCTTAAAGCTATGTTTGTCCGAAGCTATGCTTGCCCATTGAGTAGTACCATAGGTATTTTGATTTGATAAGTTGATTGTCAAATTTCAAATTGGGACTGTATCCGGTGGTCCATCATATCCAGTGATGTAAAATTAATATACAGGTAAGCTATTTGCTATCTTCTGAAAGTTCTTGTTCTATGTATGTATGTACATGGCTTGTACATTGTTTTTTCGCAGAACAGTTAGTCATTGGCAGACTTGTCCACATCAAAAAGAAATCGATCCTTAAAATTTGTCTATACTTTTACAGAGGTTGGACTTTGATAATTTTATGGCTGATTTGCATCCAGGTTATATGTATTATGCTGTGGTTAAAGGGAAACACCAGACCCTCTATACTACTGCATATAAAATTAATCTACAGACCGTAACGTTTTCAAAAATATAATTGTAAGATCTGTGCTCAAATTAGAAGTATATATCTTCGTTATTTAAATATGTGATACATTAGTTAAATTTCTATTCCCGGATGAGGCGTATGACGTCATAAGTTGAACGTTTTTCTTGCTGTCATCCAACGCTATCGCAATAAAATTGCGAATTGCGTTTTTATAAGGGGGTTCTCTTCAGCGGTTTTAGGAATATATAAACTATATTTGCGGAAATGTTGAGGAATATATACTAACAGTACTTTGTCTGATTTCTCTGATGGTGCCAATTTTGACGTGAAGTTTTGATCTTGAGATAAATGAATGACGCGATAGTATAGGCAAATCAGTATAATTGCCACTATTGAATCAACACTCTCACTGGGGCTACGGCAGATACTGTTATTAAAGTTTCATCTATTAATATGAGAGTTTAAATAGTTTGTACATACATCCAGTCCATCTTTAAGTACTTATGTTTTCATATTAGCCTCAAAACTTCCTGAAATTTTGTAATGTTAATTTATTTGGCAGGTATCTTCATAGAAAATGGCCATCTTACGGTTCGGCAATTAATATATGAAAATAACAAAGACATTCCATCAATTTGCGATAGAGTGATACGCGTCTTAATCTCTTCAATCTGTACATATATATAAATGATGTTGATATCATTATCACCGATAGAGATATCGCCATCCAAATGCATGCACTCCTGTCTTCAGCGTGCCGTTATTATGGTTCTTGTCGGATGGGATTCAACCTATGACGTCATAGGTTAAATTAACTCTCAGAAAATTATAGTAACATAGCGTTTTTTAACACCATTTTACTTGGATTTATATACAAATGTCGGGGGAAAGCTTTACACAGTAGCTTAAAATATGGGCTCTACAATAGAACTGCATATTTTATGCAAACGATGGTGACCCTTCTAGTGTTCCCCTTTAAGGGTTTTTCAGATGACAATTTAATCAGCAATGACTTATTAGTTTAGATAAAATGTTTTGATTTGTTATATAGGCTTCTTAAATGTAGCCTGCATCATATTAATGTACTGGAGTTTGAAAATGTTTATTCTTTTTTCAGACTATGAACTTTGCTTATGTTTGGACCATTTGCCTTTCGGTTAGACTCGGGGTGGCGGTAGTCATTGTACTGCAGGTTACTACTGGGCAGAAAGGCTTTATGGTTCAGTCTCCAAGCACTGCTCTCCTGATGGGTAGTACCATAGGTATTTTGAAAAATGGGACTATCCGGTGGTCCATCATATCCTGTGATGTACAATTAATTTACAGGTAAGGTATTTGCTATCTTCTGATAGCTCGTGTTCTATATATGTACATGGCTTGGACATTATTTTTTGCCGAATATTTGGTCCTGGGCAGACCAGGTGCTGCGGCAGCCAGGTTCTGCGATAACTTAAAAATGCGAGATATTTGGTATCTTCTGATACCACTTGTTATTAGTATTGTTATTATTATTATTATTATTATTATTATTATTATTAGGCCACAAAATTTGGCATAACCAAACAGAGTTTTCCCTTGTTGATTAGGTAACTGGAAACTGTTGCTGTCTAACATATTCCAGTCAGTCAAAGTTATTTTCACTTTAATCAGCATTTTATATGTTTCTCTAAGAGTGTTCATCTAAGATAGTGATAGATAGATAAGGATGTGGAAAGGATGAGGGTGGCTACATTGTGTGAACGTACATGTAGTACAACCATGTTAGTACCAACACAAAACTTTTGCTGTTCTCTGGTGGGATTTTGTCCGGTTGGGATTATGTCTAGTGGGATTTTGTCCAGGTGGGATTTTGTCCAGGTGGGATTTTGTCCAGTGAGATTTTGTCCATGTGGGATTTTGTCCAGGTGGGGTTTTGTCTGGTGGGATTATGTCTGGGTAGGATTTTGTCCAGCGAGATCATGTCTGGGTGGGATTCTGTCTGGTGGGATTTTGTCCAGTGGGATTATGTCTGGTGGGACTTTGTCCAGGATTTGAGACCCCCACCCTCACATCCACCCACTGATCACTAATCCTTCCTTCCATCCATCCACCAGTCGATGTGATTTTCATATAACAGCTAATCTTGTTGTAGCATTAACCCTTTAACACTCATATCAGCCCAAAAACTGCTTCTGTAGTGGTCTTGAGAAATGTCCATTTGCAGACCAAGAGAAGACTATTTCTGAAAATTTAACACTGGAATGACTGGCTCGATAACTGAGCCAGTCATTACAGTGGTAGATTTTCAAAAATAGTTTTCTCATGGTCTGCAAATGGACATTTTCTATGAGAAAATGAAAATTTTCTTGAACGAATTCAACGGTTAAAGGGTGTTAATCGCGGTCTTGGCTGACTGGCGAGAAACTCAAGAAACATCATCCAGGGTATTAGTTTATTGAATCAAGTTAGATCAAGTGAATCTGATGGGTGGAATTGCCTGAGGCGCATCTTGGATGATCTAGTTTTCACAGAAGAAACTGAAAGGTGGCAACTTTAATTTGGAGTCCGAGGTCATTCAAGTTTGTTCAACAGGCCACCATCCTGATTGACCGATTGAGCTATTGAGAAGATTGAGTTAGATAATATATATATATATATATATATATATATATATATATATATATATATATATATATATATATATATATATATATATATATATATATGTATATATATATATATATATATATATATATATATATATATATATATATATATATATATATATATATGTGAAAATAGAAGTTCTAAATGTGAAGATTTTGAAGGGATTGCCACTGACTCCATTGAAACATATCAAATTCCTATTCAACATTATTTATTGGGGCTATCTAGATCCAGCCTGAATTCGCCAATTTTTTATGTTGTTATTTCAAAGCCGAGTTATCCAGTCATTGTTTCCCATGGCATCTCAATTCTGGGTGTCCCAGGGTGTGCACATCCTGAAATATGGGAGTCTCGAGCTGAAATCTTTGGGTCCCAAACTGAAATATTACAATCCCATGCAGTTTTTCTCATCCATGCTAAAATTAGAAGTTACCGTGTACTAACAGTTAATCACAGTGATCCCATGCTAGATTTTGTCTGTACTTGTGTGTAAAAACCCATTCAATTGATTAATTCATTTTTAGTAATCATACAAGTTTGTCATGGGACCCATGTGATCTACTGCCACTACTTTTGGGGTGTCAAGCTGTTTTTGGCTGTATATAGTACCCTGTAAAGAATGCCTATGAGAATCACTGGATTAACAGGCCTCGTGGCCCTCTTGTTTTTTAGCAGTTTCATATGTGAACTGATTGTATCACGTCTCCAGCTGTCTATCTACCTGTCATATGTGAGAGAGAGACAGGTATAACCTATGAATGGACTAACCTCTTAAATACTTTAACCCTTACTGGCCAGAAACATCAAATTCCTTATGATGTACTAAGTATTGTCTTGAATATTTTGAAAGCAATTTGACTGGGAACTGTTGCTGCCTATGGCAGCAACATCACCCGCAACATCACCCAGTCAAATTACTTTCAAAATATTGAACACCTTTCCCGAATAGTTGTCTTGAAATTGAGACAACAACTTTTGAGTTGTTAAATGGTTTAATGCCCTCTAAGGCTAGAATATTGCGATATATGAAAATAAATTTTAATAGTGGGGGGAAGATTTTAACTGAATTAGAATGTCATTTATGGCTATAATTCAACCATTACTATTTAATTTATATTTTAATTTTGTACTGAAATGTAATACGTTTTTAATTGTGACTCGCAACAAGTATATGTTGTTCGAAATAAAGAAATTTAGATTGCAAATTGTCACGTTCACTCACACGCTCACCCCAACTCCCACCCACCACCCCGGGATGGAGTCAGTGGTAAATTTCCTCTTGCGCTCCACCGCCATATGATATGGTTAACTCTGGTTGAATTCCATCCATAGTTTTGGAGGAGTTGCATTACAATCAATTTACAGACAGACGGACGGATGGATGGGTTGGTGGATGAAACCGCTGGACAAAATTTTGTATGTTAGTTAATTACCTATATGGTTGTGGAGTAGAAGAGGACATCTACATTAGGCTCTGCCCCCATATGAAGGGTGGGTGGGATGCGGGTCAAAGCGTTGAACGTCGGATTTGCGATGACGCATCTTGCGATGACGCATCAGCGATCAGGCAATCTTAAGTGATTACACAAAGTAGGGGATGGCTCATGTTAGCTATGTGCATGGCATACTGCATCCAATCTGAGAATTATATAAAATATTTCAATTTTTCAAAATACGCCAATATATAAACTCTAAGCCCTATCTGATACAATGATCTACAATCACTTTTGATTCTTGGTGATAAACAGACCTAGTTTAAACCTTAACTCTTTCATCATCAATTTTGTTCAAGAAAATTTTAATTTTCTTATAGAAAACATTCAATTGCTGACCTGGTGAAGAGAATATTGTTTCTGAAAATTGGCCACTGGAATGACTGGCTCTGTTAACTGAGCCAGTCATTCCAGTGGTAAATTTTCAAAACTAGTTTCCTCCTGCAAATGAACATTTCTCAAGACCACTGCAAAAGGAATTTTTGGCCGGCTTGACTATTAAAGAGTTATGTCCTAATGTTCTCACGAATTCGCTGTGAAAATTTTTTTTTAAGTGATACTATGCTCCCCTGGAAAGTTGCGATGAAATTGATCTGACTATGAAATTATTATGTTACAAGCAAGTGTTTTCCTTGTAATTTCATAGCATTTAATGCATTTTAAACTGTGTGTGTGTGTGTGCGTGTGTGTGTGTGCGTGTGTGCGTGCGTGCGTGCGTGCGTGCGTGTGTGTGTGTGAGTGCGTGCGTGTGTGTGTTTATGCATGCCTGTGTGTTTGTGTGTGCATGCATGCGTGATTATGCATGTGTGCGTGCATGATTGCATGCGTTTGTGTGTGCATGCATGGGTTAAAGTAAGACTATGTCTAAGACTATGTCTATGTCTAAGATTGATCAAAGCAAAACACTTTATCTAAATTGAAGACATTTTTGCTGATTAAATTTAAGTTAAAGTTACTGTTATGCATGCGTGCGTATGTTTGTGTGTGCGTGCATGCGTGATTATGCATGTGTGCGTGCGTGTGTGCATGATTGCATGCGTTTGTGTGTGCATGCATGGGTTAAAGTAAGACTATGTCTAAGACTATGTCTATGTCTAAGATTGATCAAAGCAAAACACTTTATCTAAATTGAAGACATTTTTGCTGATTAAATTTAAGTTAAAGTTACTGTTATGCATGCGTGCGTATGTTTGTGTGTGCGTGCATGCGTGATTATGCATGTGTGTGCACGCGCGTGTGTGTGCGCATGTGTGCATGTGTGGTTATGCATGCCTGTGTGCGTGTGTGGTTATGCATGTGTGTGTGTGTGTGCGTGCGTGCGTGCATGCGTGCGTGCATGTATGCATACGTGTGTGTGTGTGTGCGTGCGTGCGTGCGTGCGTGCGTGCGTGCATGTATGCATACGTGTGTGCATGATTATGCATGCCTGTGTGTGTGTGTGTGTGTGCGTGCGTGCGTGCGTGTCTGTGTGTGCGTGGTTATGCATGCCTGTGTGTGTGTGTGTGTGTGCGTGGTTATGCAAGCCTATGTGTGTGTTCGTGTGTGTGTGTGCATACGTGCACAATTATGCATGCCTGTGCGTGCGCACGTATGTATGTGCGTGATTATGCATGCCTGTGTGCATGCGTGGTTGTGCATGTGTG
This sequence comes from Chaetoderma sp. LZ-2023a, assembly GCA_034401795.1. NCBI lineage: Eukaryota > Metazoa > Mollusca > Caudofoveata > Chaetodermatida > Chaetodermatidae > Chaetoderma > Chaetoderma sp. LZ-2023a. The sequence continues at coordinate 47,153,479 of CM067362.1, forward strand.
TGCGTGCATGCATAGTTATGCATGTGCATGTGGTTATGCATGTGTGTGTGTGTGTGTGCGTGTGCGTGCGTGCATGTGTGTGAGTGCATGTGTGTGTGTTGATCGGTGTGTGCATGTGTGTGTATGTTGGTGGGTGGGTGGGTGCATGCACTTGTGTGTGCATGCGGGTGTAGGGGGTGGGGATGCAATTTCTTCATGTGTTCAGAGTGGCCCAGCTTACTGAATCCACTTATCCAGCCTATACAGAGGTGGCAGATACTGGTTCTGGGCCATGCACATTTTGTCAATTTCATCATGCACATGTTGGGGAAATTTTTGACCTGTTATAATTAAATTATATTTCTGAGATTGGTGGATAGCTGTGTGATTGATTTGAAAATTTGAAAGGCAGATGTATGCGAGTTGAGAGACATGGTTTGTGCATGGTCCTACAGCATAAGAGGTGCCTTGCCCATCTATTTTTCATCTCGCCTTCTTGAAGTAAAAAGAGATTTTGGGAGAGGAAGGGGGTAGGGCAATGGTGGCATTACCATCCGATCTGGTTAAGCTGTATCCCCCCCCCCCCCCCCAGTCTGGAAGACAGGGGATATAGCGATCAGCATGTTCTTCTGTATGTCCAATCCGTCCGTCTTGTCAATGCAACTCCTCTTAACAGTTTAGTTGTGGTAAATCTAGTCATTACCATCTGAAGATGTGCGTGTGCTTTTTTCGCAACCCAAAAATTGTTCATTACAGAGTTATCCCCCTTTAAATATCTTAAAGCTGATACATAAACTGCATTGCCAATCATTTCTTGTCAACACAACTCCTCCTACAGTTTAGCTCTGATTCTTTGGAAACTTGCTAAGTGTTATCATTACCAAGTGAAGGTGTGCATGTATGGTCCATCCATCTCGGACAATCATTTCTTGTAAACTTGTTTGAACTTGGACAATGTTATGCCTTCAGGTTAAGGATTTTTGCTTGGATTAAAACTTCACAGATTCATTCTATGCGATGATTACATCTAGTCTGCATGAGAAAGAAAGAGATTTTGAAGATTTTGCCATTTTTACTGGAATTGAACTTTGATTAGTTTAGCGCTGATTTGCATCCAGGTAATCCTTATTATGCTGTGGTTATGTTTTTTCAAATGACAATTTAATCAGCAAAGATGTCTTCAATTTAGATAAAGTGTTTTGCTTTGATCAATCTCAGACATAGACATGGTCTTAGACATAGTCTTTATCATATTAGTTTACTTGATTTTGAAAATGTTTCAATTTTTTTCAGGCTTTAAACTTTGCTTATGTTTGTACCATTTGCATCTTGGTCAGACTTGGTCTGCCACTAGTCATTGTATTGCAGGTTACTACCATGCAGTGAGGCTTTATGGTTCAGTCTTAAAGCTATCTTTGTCCGAAGCTATGCTTGCCCATTGGGTAGTACCATGGGTATTTTGATTCGACAAGTAGATTGTCATTTTTCAAAATGAGACTTGTTGTCCATCATATCCTGTGATGTACAATTAGGTAATATACAGGTAAGCTGTTTGCTATCTTCTGATAGTTCTGGTTCTATATATGTACATGTCTTGGACATTATTCTTTCAAAGAAAATTTAGTCCAGGACAGACTGGGTCCTGTGGCAACATAAGAGGGTGAGATATTTGGTGTCTTCAGATTGTATATTTGAATCAAATTGGATCGGATACTTTATGATAAACAGACGCGGATAGACAGATGGGCGGACGGACAGCTGGGCAGGTGGTGAACAGGGAGATGCGCTGGTGGACAGACAGGCCTAAATTTAATGCCCTCTTTTTTTTTTTAGGAAATCGGTATGTACCTTATGAATCTGGTGCAAAAGCACCCAAGACAAAACCTGCACCCATATAGATGGTGCCTGGAAACGCCCCAGACTAGCGAGCAAAAAGGGTGGCCAAAAAGTTGCATACCTAATGGCTGACTACATGACCTGTTCTCCTATGGACCTTTCCATTTTTAGCTATGCCCCGCCCATCACTAGCTAAGCTCCACCCACACCTCACCGTATTGGGATTGATCGATCCCCAAATGCTCTAGCTATCAATTTCCTGAAAACTATACAGGGAAGCTGTTGAATATTTTGTAACTAATTTGACTGGGTGCTGTTGCTGCCTATGGCAGCAACAGCGCCCAGTCAAATTAGTTTCAAAATATTCAACAGAATATTTATTAAATAGTAAAAGCAAACAATTTGTACAACAACGCATAGACTGTCTTCAAATATGCGTTCGTGACATACTTATCGACATCATTCATGACGTCATTCATTATGATGTCATTCTACACATCGCTCAGTTCATTATGACGTCATATGATGGGTGGGTACTCTGGAAAGGTGAATTGTATCATACACCTTGATAACCATTATCATAAAAGCCAGGTCTTACGACCATCTGCATGTGCAATAAGAGAAATTATTTGTTGAATTATTTATTTATTTAATTCCCCAACACTACCAGTCTCCCTATACACTTTAACAAAAGTTATCGAAAAACTAATTAAAATCTCTCACCATTATCCTTATACTATCTGTTCTGTCTCTCCTCGGGATGGATAACAGACAGCTAACCAACTCATCAATACTCAACTCGAAACACAAAGTAATGTTCATATTATTTATTAACTCTTAGCACTCTGATGTCAATATTCCAAATTTTCAAATTAAATTAAAAGCTGAACTGATGTTCATTTTTAAACAAATTTGGTGGAAGATGGTGCTGTCGTAGACAGCAACATCGTCCACCAAAATTGTTTTAAAATGTTTACCAGTTTCTTTGCTACTGGTATAATAAAAAGATAGAATGTTGAAATCAGGGTGGTAATGGTTAAAGATCTCGGCGTAGTTGATGGGTGTGGTGATATATGATGAAATGTGCGCTTAAAAGCTGTGAAGAAATAACATAGAACGATTAGTCAAGATAACGTAATCATACATGTGAATTCTTTCCCCTGAACCGATTGAGAATGTCCTGAGAATAGTGTCCCTTTAGTTGTAAATATTCATTTCAACCAATTTGAATTGGAGTTGAGGATATAGGATGGATCAGGCCACCATAATGAGTAACCAGGAATTAAGGTTTCTGGGATGTATTGATGGGTATGGAAGGGGAGGGGGCAAGATGTAGATTAAAATGACCGATTGACCACCAAAAGAACTGAGCGCGGTACGCATCATATGTAACAATATTACGAACGTACATAAATGTTGGATAGATTCTCTATATAGGCCTATACGATAATTAGAATTATTAAATACAAACGCTGTAGTCGCTGATTCTTGCGAAGGTTGTAGAACCAAAAATAAGAAATGAACGCGTTTTCTTCACTTTTGACGTCAACAAATAAACAAAGCAATAAATGACGTCATTTGACAGTATCTAAACGCAAAAGCTCGTGTTCAGAATGGGAGTGGCTAAACCTGATATTTACAATACAGCACACATACAACATAAGCTACCCAGTCAAGGCCCTCTTTTCCTATGTGACGATGATAATAAAACAGAAAATGTGAAGGCGTTGTACTATCTCTAGTTTATTGTTCCTCACAGCCTGATGATACTGTGTAAGTGATAGCTGGCATAATACATAAGTGTGTTATTAAATTTAATTTAATTTTTTAACATTCATATCAGCCAAAAACGGCTTCTGCAATAGTCTTGGGAACTGTCCAGTTGCAGATCAAGAGAAGACTATTTTTGAAAATTTACCATTGGAATGACTGGCTCGATTATCGAGCCAGTCATTTCAGTGGTAAATTTTCAAAAATAGTCTTCTCTTGCTCTGCAAATGGACATTTTTAATGAGAAAATTGAAATCTTCTTGAATAAATTTGAGGGTTAAATGATTAAAACCATTCCATAACACTGCATGATTACATTTTATTGCAATTATTTGCTTGAAAACCTGAAGTTATCAAACACAACTTGACAGTCACTTTAAGCTTTAAAATATTACGTGTAGATCTTCATCAGACCTATAATAAAGTCAGCGACAGTCACAAAACATAATAATTGTAAATTTCACACAGATACAGAGCGAAAACTTATAAGTCCTAATAAATAATATGCACCTTACTGGGTGATATATAACAATTTAATATTTAGCCCTGTAACTTTCAAAATGGTCAGAAACAAAATATTTTGAAAATTTGCTACTGGAACAACTGGCTCGATAACCAAGCCAGTCATTGCAGTGGTAAATTTAAAAAAATACTCTTCTCTTTATCTGCAAGTGGACATTTTCATTGAACGAATTTACGGGTTAAAGGGTTAAGAGCCAAATACTTGTTAATTATCTCCCCTTATTAACCTTTGTGTAATGCATCAAGGGAAGTAACTCGGCTCTTAAAGCTGCGGTCAAAATTGTTTGAAACACCACCTGGCTTTGTTGTCGCTCAAAATCTGGTGGTTTTCTATGAGATGTGGTTAAGGAACCACCATCTATTGTCTCTGAACATGTGATTATGATTAACCATCCAATTGTTTTTGTGATAAGTTTCTGAAGGTCCTTAACCCTAACCAACCTGGTGTTAAAATTTTCAATTTTCAAATTAAATTGAAAGATTAACTGGTATTAATTTTTCACCAAAATTGTTGAAAATAGACATTAGTTTCTTTGTTATTGATACAGTAAAAAATTGAATATTGACATCAATGTGCTAAGGATTAACCCTGACGACTCTGATGTCAATATTCTATCTTTTACTGTGTCAATAGCAAAGAAACTGGTGTACATTTAAAAAATATTTTGCTGAATGATGTTTCTGTCTACAACGACAACATTTTCCATCAAATTTGTTGAAAAAGAATACCAGTTCAAAATTTAATTTAATTTGAAAATTAAAAATTTTGACATCAGACTGGTAATGCGCTTAAAGTGGTTGTTTAAGATACACTTGGCTGTATATTTTTTCTTCTTTTATTTGTTCTGTGAGATTTTAATTATGACCACACTGCCTTGTCAGGTTATCGTCACTGGCATGAAGACTTACGATCGGAGGATACACCTCTCGAAGCAGCATTGGCATTTACCTGTAAACTGAAGTCATCTGTGCCATTCCAGGGACGAGAAGCTCTCGAGAAACAGAAGGAAGAGGGGATGAAGAAACGGATTGCCTGTTTCACCATAGATGGGTGAGTAACATCATTTCAAGCCATTCCATCATGTATCTCTGAGATACGTTATGGAAATTATATCCCATAGTGCAATTTACTCATTGGCAGACCGAGTGTATAGAGGGACGATTTTGGGAGGAACAGAAAGTCTACTATCATGTTTTATCACACACACACACGCACGCATGCATGCACGCACGCACGCGCACACAAGTTAAGCAAGCAAACCAGTCATTCTGTAGTAAATCTTCAAAAACGGTTATCTTGGTGTGTAAATGGAGTTATTGGAAACAAAAATCTTAACCATTAAAGGATAAAAAAGACCACAATGATATATTGAGTAAACAGCCGTGATAAAATCTCACTGCCGGTTCTGAATATTTTCGAATTTTTCCTTTTCCTGTGTTAAAATTTGAGCCAAATCAGACATAGTTTCCAAGATATGCATGGATCTAGAATTGGATCCAATCCAGATTCAGGTTCTTTTATGCAGGTCATGGCCTAAAGTCTAAAAATCATCTTGTACTTCAAGTTCTTTCATTGTGTTAAAATCTCAGCCAAATCGGATTAGTAGATTTTTAGATACAGCCCAGAATAAGCTTTTGTGATTGACAGATGGACGGACTAACTGACTAACTAAGAGACACCTGGGTCAAGTTCGACTCTCTAACTATAGTCAGTTTGCTGGTTTACTGAACATGCGCAGTTGCTATGCTCAGCCGAATGCTGGATAGTTAACTATAGTTCATTGGTACCCAATTCCCCATTGGATTACTATTGCAGAAAATTTGAAACTGTGTACCAGTCTCCATTAACCCTTTCTGTCATCTATTTTGATGGCCTGCGAAAATGGGTGACTTGTCGTCTAAGGTGTCAAAAAGCATCCAAATACTGTAAAGCGGGAAGGAAATCGGCCTTAGGAACATTGATTTACTATAGGGCATCATAATTTCATCAAACTTACATAGGTTAGGGAAATATTAACATGTTTATGTGCATTTTACCGTGGCAAACGAATCCTATCGGCCATTTTGGATTTTGCATCAATTTTGCACTAACCATCTGAACCGAGCTTGGGTCCTCGTTTGACTATAGTTGACTAGCTAGTTAACTATTTGAAGTACGACTCGGAATCTAGTTAGCTATAGCTAACTATGGCTAGGAGTCGAACTTGACCTTGGTTGTTTACTTGCAACTAAAAATGTTTCTGCAGCATATCTATTAAATTTTACAGTTATTTTTAGGTCACCTGGCTTGAAAGGCCAAGTGAGCTTATGCCGTGGCGACCATCTGTCGTGTGTCCATCCATCCATCCGTCGTCCGTCAACTTTTCCTTTAAACGACTTCTCAAGAACCACTGGGCCAATTTCAATTATATATGGCAAGAAGTATCCTTAGGGCATAGGGATCAAAGTTTGTTCAAATGAAGCCGATTGGCCAATTTGGATTTTGGCCGATTTTTAGAAACGTCTTTAAAAATCTTCTACGACACCGCTTGAGGGATTGAAGCAAACCTCATGGAATATGATCTAGTGCAAGAGCTAAACCAAGTTTGTTCAAGGGAACTTGATTGGTCAAATGGTTCAGCGGCCATCTTGATTGACCTAGTTTTAGCGAAAATGACTTCTCCAGAACCGCTGAATGGATTGGGCCGAAATTTGGGAGATATGATTAGTCACTGAGTGCCATTAAAGTTTTTTCAAGGGAAGGATCTACGTCAGAAACATGGCCGCATTAGACCAATCAAAATGTAGCATGTTTGGCGGCCATATTTGACTTGCAAAAATGTCCACAAACTCATTTAAAAGACTACTCCTAAACCATCCACCAACAATTTTGACAAAAATGCATAGTACTCTAGGTGAAAGACACGGGCCTCTTGTTCATATTTGGAATTTTGTCTTTCAAACCGAGGCTTTTTGTGTCCAAAATATCCATTGCACAGAGAAAATAATGTACACTATGCAGCTCATATATAAGTTAGTATGTCCCCCCCCCCCACCCCCTGTAAAAAATAAGCCCAGAAATGTGTTAGTTGGTTCAGTTTTGAAAACGATGTAAGAAATGTTCTGTTGGATATTTTGGACTTTTAATATATAGGCAGAAATGTCTTTCAATCAAATTAACCCTTTAAACCCTCAAATTTATTCAAGAAATTCCGATTTTCTCATAGAAAATGTCCATTTGCAGACCAAGAGAAGACTATTTTTGAAAATTTACCACTGGAATGACTGGCTCGATTATCGAGCCAGTCATTCCAGTGGTAAATTTTCAGAAATAGTTTTGGTCTGCAAATGGACATTTCTCAAGACTACTGTAGAAGCCATTTTTGGCTGATATGGGTGTTAAAGGGTTACTGTCAAAATATTCAATAGTACATATTACACTCACCCCATAAGTGAAGGCGAGTATTCACGCGGCGATTAGGTATATCTGTCTCTGTCTATCTGTGCGAGTGTCCGTGTGTCTCTCTGCAGCTGTATTTAAAAAACTACTAATCTGATTTTGCTCAGATTTTAACACGAGGGAACTTGCCGTGCAAGAGGATTTTCAGACTTTGGTCATGATCCGGATAAAATAACCTTGATCTGGATCAGATCAGATTCTGGATCTATGTATGAAACTACAGGTCAGATTTTTCTTAGATTTTTATCACGCCGTTCTGGAAGATGTGGTATATAGCGATCAGCATGTCCGTCTGTCTGTCTGTCCATCCATATGTCCATTTGTCCCCGTCTTGTCAGCGCAACTCCTAGAGGTCTCAATGGATTAACTTAAAATTTTCTCCACATCATCAGTATCATGTGTAGATGTGCATGTGCTTTTCTCGCGACCGAAAAAATTTTCATTACAGAGTTATCCCCCTTTAAATATCTTAAAGTCGATACATAAACTGCATTGCCAATCATTTCTTGTCAACGCAACTCCTCCTACAGTTTTAAGAGCTCCAATTCCTTTGAAACTTAGTACGTCTTATGATTACCACGTGAAGGTGTGGTATGTGCTCTCTGTATACCTGTACATCCATCCGTCTGTCCAAAATGTGTGTATGTCTGTTTGTCAGTCCATCCATCTTTGACAATCATTTCTTGCCAACGCAACTCCACCTAGAGGTCTCAATGGATTAACTTTAGATTTCTTCCACATTATCAGTATCATGTGCAGATGTGCATGTGCTTTTTTCGCGGCCAAAAAATTGTTCATTACAGAGTTATCCCCCTTTACATATCTTAAAGCTGTTACATAAACTGCATTGCCAATCATTTCTTGTCAACACAACTCCGCTTACAGTTTAGGGTGTATTCTTTTGAAACTTGGTAAGTGTTATCATTACCACGTGAAGGTGTGCATGTGCTATCCGTATACCTGTACATCCATCCATCTGTCCAAAATGTGTGTATGTCCATCTGTTGGTCCATCCATCTCTGACTATCATTTCTTGTCAGTGCAACTCCTTCTAGAGGTCTCAATGGATTAACTTAAAATTTCGTCCACATTATCAGTAATATGTTCAGATGTGCATGTGTTTTTCTCACGGCCCAAAAAAGTATTCACTGCAGAGTTATCCCCCTTTCAATATCTTAAAGCTGATACATAAACTGCATTGCCAATCATTTCTTGTCAACGCAACTCCTACAGTTTAGCTCCGATTCTTTTGAAACTTGGTAAGTGTTATCATTCATTACATGGTGTGCATGTGTTGTCTGTATACCTGTACATCCATCCATTTGTCCAAAATATATGTATGTCCCTCTGTCGGTCCATCCATCTCTGACAATCATTTCTTGTCAACGAACCCCTCCTAGAGGTCTCAGTTGATTGACTTAAAATTTTGTCGACAATATCAGTATCATGTGCAGCTGTGCATGAGCTTTTTTCGCAACCAAAAAAACTATTCATAGAGTTATCGCCCTCTAAATATCTTAAAGCCGATACATAAACTGCATTATACTTAGTGACAAAGGAATTTAGGTTTTAGGAGGAGCTGCATTTTTCATTGATTATTTTTTGTAAAATAGTGTCCTTTGCAATTAACGTTACATGTATGCCCACTCTTGATGTATGTTTATCTGAAATGTTTGGATGGGGTGGGGTGGGTGTGTGGATACGCCATCTTCTGATGGCTCTTGTTTAGTTAAGAAAGGGTGTGACCATACACTAGGATTCCACAACTTTGGATGTGATTCAGCAAAAGCTGAATAAAAAAAGGGAGGGTGAGGGTCTTCAATATCTGATTGCTATTGTTTTGTTTTCGAAACATGTTAAGTTGTTTCTGAGTGGGAATATGTCATTATTTAAGTCCTCGTCATCATGAAATCATTTCTGGGTGGGAATGTATCATGACATTGTACAATTCTGGCTGTGGAAGGGTCATGGAACGGTCGTGGAAAGGTCATTGACTTTCACAGTGTGAACTAAGTAAGAACATTAATTTGAAAGTGAAAAAGCTTGACTGTAACTCAATAAATTAACAAGTGCCTACCTTACATGACACACTTATAGTTCATAAACAGTACATAGATCAAATGTTATGGCCTTAATGGACATATTAATAGTCCCAGTGATAAAATTTCCCCTAAACTTGGGCAAATAAAGGGAAGAATATAGGGTTACGGCAGTATTATGGGGCCAGTATAAAACTCATTTGTCAAATAAATTGTACAGAATTATTATGACAAGTGACTGTTTGAAGGTTTAATTTAGTGTTATTTTGACAATTTTGCACATATTTTCCTAAGATAATCATATCTTCATACTCCGGGGTAAAGATGTGTCTAGATTCATTATTGACACATGATTGGCTTAACTTCAAGGGAACTATGTAGGAAAGTTATTTTTTAACGAGTTAACCCTCAAATTTGTTTTTAAAAATTCAATTTTCTAATAGATTAAAATTTAGTTTAATTTAATTTTCTAACACTCATATCAGCCAAAACGCCTTCAGCAGTGGACTTGAGAACTGTCCATTGGCAGACCAAGAGAAGACTGTTTTTGAAAATTTACCAATGGAAGGACTGGCTCAGTTATTGAGCCAGTCATTCCAGTGGCAAATTTACAAAAATAGTGTCTGATCTGTAAATGAATGTTTCTCAAGACCATTGCAGAAGCCATTTTTGGCTGATATGAGTGTTAAAGAGTTAATGACTATAAAATATATCTCCTGTACTTGAGGGTATAGAGATTTGATTTACCTGGTCCATATGTCCTGCGAAACCCAGCCTATACTGACCGTTTTGTGGTCAATCTAACCTAGATTTCATGAGTGACTACACAATAATATTTGGTGCTTAAAGGTAGGGTCATCCATGAACAGGGTACATTATTCATTTTAACCCTCAAATTTGTTCAAGAAAATTTAAATATTTTTTTGAAAAAATTTACCACTGGAATGACTGCATGGCTCGCATATCACGCCAGTCATTCCAGTGATAAATTTTCAAAAATATTCTTCCATTGGTCTGCAAATGGATATTTCAGTAGCATTTATGGCTGGTGTGAGTGTTAACCCTTACCACTCTGTAAAAAAAATTTATATTTTCAAATCCCGCCCCCCCCCCCCCAAAAAAAAACCTGGTTCACCTGAACTCAACAAGAGTGCTATGATATATATTTACTCTCGCTTACAGACCTGAAAACCTCAGATGCTTTATGATGTAAGGACTATTCTGTTGAATATTTTGAAACTAATCTGGCTGGGAGCTGTTGCTGCCTATTAAATTGACAGGATCCAGTTAAATTAGTTTCAAAATATTCACAGTTTTCCTATATAGTTGTTAAATTGAATGAGCTAAATGGTTAACTTGACTGACGTTAAATTATGTTCTGAAAATTATTTAACTTTTTCGTGATGAATCCGGGCAAAACAAGCATCTGCAGCTGTCTTGAAGAATGTCCATTTGCAGGCTACACAAAGAGAATTTTTGGAAATTTACCACTGAAATAGCTGGCTTGGTAACCGAGCCAGCCATTCCAGTGGCAAATTTTCCAAAATTCTCCTCTTGGCCTACAAATGGACATTGAATAAGGAACTATGTAGATTTTCTTGACCAAATTTAGGCATTAAATGCCTAATTGAAAGTCATTGCTTATTAGCCTGACTGCTGTACTCAGAGATGTACTGTTTGCACTAACTTGTATAAATTCTCTCTAATTTCGCCTTTGGCAACCTCATCATCCAGTGGAGTTAGATTCAAAATATTCAACCAAATATCACTTTCATCTAATAGAGAGCTTCATAGGATCAGTCTTAAATTATTACTATCCTGTTTTCAACTTTTAAGGGAACATTTAATTACGAAACTGGCAAAATATTTTGAAAACACTGACTGAAAGTAACTGTTGTGTTATAAGGATTTGATTGAAACATGTTAACCATTATCCGGTGCCTACAGATAAAACAGTCTCTTAATCCTTTAACCGTCAAATTTGTTCAAAAAATTTCAATCTTCTCGCAGAAAATGTACATTTGCAGACCAAGAGAAGACTATTTTTGAAAATATACCACTGAAATGACTGGCTCGGTTATCGCGTCAGTCATTCCAGTGGTAAATTTTCAAAAATAGTCTGCAAATGGACATTTCTCAAGACCACTGCAGAAGCCATTTTTGGCTGATAATGAGTGTTAAAGGGTTAATCCTCAGTGTCTCAATTTCAAGACAAGTATGCAGGTAAGCTGTTGAAACTGATATGACTGGAAATTATTGCTGCCAGTCATATTAGTTTCAAAATATTCAACAATGTTGTGTTAGATCATAACAAAGGGTTGCATTTAGACTGATACAAAGTCTCCTTGATGCCATAATCTATAAGAGAGGTGTCCGACCTGTCAATCAAGTATCTGATGTCACGTGTTAGCTGACGTCACAATCAAAGCGTGTAACTCTGTTATGAAAATCGAAAAGTCTGTCACAAAAGTCTACAAATTGTAGGTCTGTGATGAATTAAAAATTTAATAAATGTACTGTTGAATATTGTGAAACCAATTTAAGTGGGTGAAAAATGTTCTGCCATAGACGGTAACAGCCCCCAATCAAATTAGTTTTAAAATATTCACCAACTTACCTGTATAGTTTGTCTTGAAATTTATATTCTGGCAATTCAGGTTTTCAAAGTTTCAAATTGAATCCCTCCATTCCTCTCACCTAATCCAGCTCCATAAGACCACGACCCCTGCATCTCCCCTCACCACCCCGCCACCAGCACCACCATTGCCGCCACCATCATTGCCACCACCAGCATATAAATGTTTTGCAGCTCAAGAAATCATTTCAATATATATAAATCAATATCCCATGGAATGTGCAGTAACCCTTTAACACTTATATCAGCCAGAAACAGTTTCTACAGTGGTCTTGAGAAATGTCCATTTGCAGAACAAGAGAAGACTATTTCTGAAAATTTATCACTGTAATAACTGGCTCGATAATCGAGCCAGTTATTCCAGTGATAATTTTTCAAAAATAATCTCTTGGTCTGCAAATGGACATTTTCTATGAGAAGATTAAAATTTTCTTGAATAAATCCGAGGGTTAAATGGTTAAACATTATTCTCCGCCCTGAGGCTGTAACCTCACATTCACAACAGTAATAAAAAGTAGAGCACATTCATCATTCATGATCACAGATTTGTTTATGAATTATATGTTCACAAGGTCAGTGCTCATTCAATTCAATGTGTGTGTAGTAACCCTTTAACACTGATAACAGCTTTAAAAAAACGGCTTCAGCACTGGTCTTGAGAAATGCCCATGAGAATGACATCCCAGTAGTAAATTTTCAGAAATAGGCTTCTCTTGGTCTGCAACTGGACGTTTTCTAAATGAAAATTCAAATTTTCTTGAAGAAAGTTAAGTGTTAAAAGGTTAACCCTTTACTGGCCAAGGTGGCTCAAACCGGCGCCTGCTCTGATCTTGAGAAATGTACATTTGCAGGACGCGATTCATTGAGCTAGTCATTCCAGTGGTAAATTGTTTTTAATCATCTCTCGGCCTACAGATAGACATTTACTAAACAACATTTTAAATTTTCTTGAAAGGTTGATGATTAAGCCTTTAACACTTAAGCCAGCTAATCACGGCTTCTGTGGTCTTCTTGAGAAATGCTGCAGACCAAAAGAAGGATATTTTTACAAAGTCAAACGAGCTATTGTGATACCCTGCACGTTATATGGCGGCGGTGGCAGCGGCGTTAGCCAATTTGTGTTTAGCTAAACTTTTCTGTTTATATCGCAGGTTTGGTTAATCATACTGGACCCAAACTTAGGAACATACTTCCTTATAATGACCCGGCATCTCAGGATGATGTTGGTATAAAAAAGTCAAGAGGTCAAGGTCACCATGACCATGGTAAAAACCGTGGTATTTTTCAACATTAACATTTTCCGTTTAGCTTGACTTTTCTGTATATCTCAGGCTTGGTGAATCATACTGGATCCAAATTTGGACTCATGCTTCCTTATAATGACATATCATCAGACAATGACGTTGTAGTCAAAAGGTCAAGGTCGCTGATATGCATGGAGACTGTCTGTTGTCCGTCGTCGATCTGTCAGCCATTGTTAAAAAATGCTCCTCATTAACCGTTTGGCGGATTTCAACCTAATTTGACTGGAAGGACCATATACGGGTAGGCTTTAGAACATCTATACAGAACCTCGATTGATCAATTTTCTGGGGGAACATTTTAGATTTTATTAACAATTTAACGGAAATTGTCAAAGTTCGACTCCTCATTAACCTCTGCAGATTTCAACCTAATTTGGCTAGAAGGACCCTATTGTTTTTGGGTTCAGATCTTGTATACAGTTTTGATTGCTCAATTTTTTTGTGTGAAAATCTTTGATTTTATGAAAAAATTACCGGAAATTGTCAAAACGCTACTCATTAACCGCTTGGCAGATTTCACCTTACTTTGGGTAGAAGGACCCTCTGGGGGATAGGCTGCAGACTTGTATACAGAATTTTGATTGATCAAGTTTTTTGCTGAAACCCTTAGATTTTATGAAAGATTTACGGGAAATTGTCAAAACACTGCTTCTCATTAATCTGTTGGCAGAAATTCAACTTACTTTGGCTGGAATCACCTTTGGGGGGGTGGGGGTGGTGGGTGGGGGTGGCTATACTTCAGAACCTATATACAGAGTCTTGACCGGTCAAGTTATGGGGTTGAAAATCTTAGATTGTATTAAATATTTACTGGAAATTGTCAAAATGCTACTCATCATTAACCGCTCGACAGATTTCAACCCTAGTTGATTGGACAGACCCTATTGGTGTAGGCTCCAGAATACCTATTTAGAATTTTAATGGGTCAATTTCTTAGGTAAAAATCATGAATTTTATGAAAAATTTACTGAAAATTGTCAAAATGCATCTTCTCCATAACTGCTTGGTAGATTTTATCCAAATTTGGCTGGACAGATTCTATAGTGGTAGGCTCTAGAACTTCTATTCAGAATTCTGGTTGGTTGATTTTTTGCAGGTGGCCATTTGGATTTTTTTTAGCTTTCCAGTCGAACCATTTAAAACGCTATTCCTTAATTAGTGGCCCGATTTCAATGAAACGTCGGTGGAATGATCCTATGGCAGTAGACTTCTACATATCAAACGAGAATTTTGATTGGTCAATTTCTTTGGTGGCAAACAGTATTTAAATGCAAATGGTTCCAATGCTAATGGTCCAGGTTAGCGTTGCAGGGCCTTGGCCCTCCTGTTGATAATGGTATTGATAAGCCTTCTATATGAATTTTATGTTTGAAGTCATAGTTCATTGCAAAGTTGTAAAGTCAAGCTTCATGGTTACATTGCAACCCCATTTCTGGTTTAAAATGTACCACTGGAATGGCTGGCTCATTAACCGAGCCAGCCATTTCAATGGCAAATTAAAAAAAAAATTTACTCTTGGTCTGCCAATGGACATTTTCTATGAGAAAATTAAAGTTTTCTTGAACAAATTTGAGGATTAATGGGTTAAAGAGTTAAATTACAATGTTATTAGTTAATAGCTGTCTGTCTGTCTGTTGTATTTCTACATACTTACATTTTCTATGGAGTTTAACTATAGATAACCATGCACCAACACCTCTCAGTCAAATTGTTTTCAAAATATTCAGCAGTTCCAGAGTTATTGCCCATTATTGTCTGGTAGCTTGCAGCAATCAGACGGTTAATGATATTTATATGCTGTTCCTTCTACAAAGAAATTGACTCACTGTATTCAGGGGAGGTAATGCCAGCCCTGACACGCTATTTCCAATAAGATTATCTCCCTTGAGTTACTCTTGATAAGTACAATCTGGCACCTATGCCAATACCAATGGTGCACTTGCAAGCTTCTTATTGGCTATAACGATCTGCTCAACTTCCTGCTTCCAAACGTTTTTGCGTGGAAAAAATCGTACGATTGCTTGGTTAATTTAAATGATATGTAATTATATCTTAAAACAATAAATCAGCAACCACTCATAAAGGGGGAGATAATCTTATTCATCTCTATGTCTAATTATACTGTCATCTTTAAAATCTCTACATGCTCAAACACCAGAATTGACAAGAGTATGATTTAAACGAAACAGCAAAAAGGATATACCAATTTACGGAAAACGGTTATCAAAATATTTAAAAATTCTATCAAACACATCACTCAGGCAAAATTAGATATGTGCGTGAGCAATGGAGGCATCCAACCTGTCATTAGAGTATTTGACTTAACCCTTTAACCCTTTTATGATGAAACCGGCCTCTGCAGCGATCTTGAAGAATGTCTATTTGCAGACCAAGTGAAGACTATTTTTGAAAACTGACCACTGGAATGACTGGCTCGGTGACCGAGCCAGACATTTCAATGGTCAATTTTCAAATATTGTCTTCACTTGGTCTGCAAATAGACATTCAAGAAGCAAATAATTTGGGTTTTTTCACCAAATTTCGTCATTAAAAGGTTTAATGGTCAGATTTGGTCAAGAAAATCAAATTATTTTCTTAATGACTATTTTTGAAAATGTATCACTGGAATGACTGGCTCGGTTATAACCGAGCCAGTCATTCCAGTGGTAAATTTTCAAAGATTGTATTCTCTTGGCGTGTAAATGGACATTCCACAAGACAATATAACAGAGGCGGGTTTTGGCCGGCATGGCCAGTAAAGAGTTAACAAAAGGAAGCAAAATACTCACTGAAATACCACCCAGGAATACCTAAATGTTTACAAAACAAAGTAAAGTATTAATCTCAAGGCAGCACTAGGGTCCAATCAAATTAAATCCAACATATTCAACCAAACCTTTCTTACTTCATGTTCAAAATTGTACAAACTAATAATATTTCTGTTTTTGTTTTGAAAACAGTTGAAAATTATTTATGATCTGTACTATATAACTCAAGATGACGGTGACGATGCCCGGGTGATGATGATGCCTGGGTGATGATGTGTGGGTGATAGACAAAACAAGCCTTGGCATGGAAGGACTATGTGGTCATTGGCTCATGGACTTGTAGATAGATATTTGTTCGCTCACCTCTTCCAATGGTCATCTTGGATTTCCGAAGATATCCAGGAAATTGTTTAACCGTGTTCAAGAAAATTTAAACTTTCTCATAGAAAATGTCTATTTGCAGACCAAGAGAAGACTATTTTTGGAAATTTACCGCTGGGTGACTGGCTCGATAACCGAGCCAGTCACCCAGCGGTAAATTTCCAAAAATAGTTTTCTCTTTGTCTGCAAATGGAGATTTCTCAAGACCACTGGAGAGGCCATTTTTGGCTGATATGAGGTTTACAGGGCTAAATGACTACTACTCTTTAAATGCTGAGTGGACTGATTTCATTAAAACTGGAACGACCCTAGTGCGATAATATTCAGTCTTATATTAAGTATTCTGATTGGCTGATGATCTAGGTGAGCGCAGTCCAGGCCATTGGGTCTCTAAGTTAATTGTAAAATAATTTTTAATCGTCGCATAAATAAGCAGAAAACTTAAACCCCAGTTATTAAATGCTGTCAAATGACAAACATAAAAATGTGATCTTTATATATGTATATTTTACCATACCTCTTTGCTCATTGGTGCATGCATTTTACAGAAATCATCTGATGATGTAATCTTGAGCAACTGTTTAATAAAACTGACATGATTACTTAAAACTGTGATGTTTTATTGCCGAATATTAAATAAATACCCTACAGCTTAGTAACTTTAAATGTTTAAAAAAATAAAATAAAATGTACTGTTACATATTTTGAACATAATTGGGTTGGAAGATATTTCTGCCTGAAGGCAACAATGTCTTCCAATACAGTTATGTTCCAAATATTTGACAGAACATTTCTTACATCGTGTTCAAAATTGCACTAACTAACATATTTCTGTCTGTTTTGGAAATGTGTAACACATGAAACAGGAATTCGGGTTGAATGTATCCCAGTTGTGTCCCAGCTCATAAACGTTAGACGCATTTTATCTATAGTCGTAAGAGCATGCTTTCCAGGTGAACTTATCATATGATTAACCATTTAATGGTCAAGGCTGGTAAAAAATTAACTCTTGCCTAACGAATGGCCATTTGCACCTCAGGAGAAACTATTTTTTGGAAATTTACTACTGGAATGGCTGGCTCAGTTATCGAGCCAGCCATTCAGGTTGTAAATTTCCAAAGGTCTTATCTAGGTCACCAACATATCCAGATAATTCCAGACCAATTTCAATGTATGAATGATTACTGTATTCTGCGGCTGTCGTAGTAGTAGTGAAAACATCCTACAGCTGCAATCAGTCCTTCCTAGCTCACTGCGTCTTGTCCTCAGTCGGAATCCTTAGCTTCCTCAGGTCCATTCTTGATTTGAGTGTACCGAGTCCTGCCTTCTTGAGGTCACCTCGTAGCACGCTTAGCAGATTTATGCAATGACGTCCTCTCCTGGCTCTGTATTTGCTGGTTTCGAGTAGGGCGAATTCCAAAGCTCTCTGTGCTGGTGTGTCTTCTGGCATTTTTAACACATGGCCAAACATGGACCATCTTAGCTGGGCGACTTTTACAGACAGCGGCGACGTATTACACATCTTGTATAGTGCATCATGGGAAATTATGCTGTCTGGCCAATGGTGTCCAGTGATGGTGCGTAGGCATTTGAAGTGGCAGGCATTAAGTTTGTGTGGAGCTGCCTTTGGAACGGCCCAGCTGATACAGTTATATAGCGTCAACGCAGGTTGCATTGTATAAGCATAGTCTTTTTGTCAAGGGCATCTGATCTACGAATCCATAGCTTCCAGAAGGACTGGAAAGCTATGTTCCCCATGATGCAGCAATGTCAGCAGTACTGCAAAGCAGTGAGCCCAGGATTTTTACTGATCATGTAATCTTGAGCAGCTGTTTAATAAAACTGACATAATTACTTAACACTGTGATGTTTTATTGCCAAATATTAAATAAATACCGTACAGCTCAGAAATAACTTTAAATGTTTCTAAAAACAAAATAAAATGTACCGT
Organism: Chaetoderma sp. LZ-2023a; assembly: GCA_034401795.1. Taxonomy (NCBI): domain Eukaryota; kingdom Metazoa; phylum Mollusca; class Caudofoveata; order Chaetodermatida; family Chaetodermatidae; genus Chaetoderma; species Chaetoderma sp. LZ-2023a. Next base: position 47,172,103 of record CM067362.1, read on the forward strand.
TACATATTTTGAACATAATTGTATTGGAAGACATTGCTGCCTAAGGCAACTATGTCTTCCAATACAATTATGTTCAAAATATTCAACAGAACATTTCTTACATCGTATTCAAAATTGCACTAACTAACTGTGTCTGTTTTGTAAACATGTAACACATGAAACAGGAATTCATGTCCATGAAGAGGATCATCATTTTATTTAGTTTCATGCTTTGTAGATAGGTATATGTGGGTGAACGCTGTTTTGGATTCATTCATAAAGTCTCAATTTTTAGTTTGCTTACAGCTATTAGAAGAAGTTCGTCAGGGGGTTTCTTTTCCTTGTCTATGAAGTCCACGTCGTCGGCATATTCCATCTCCAGCGGCATACCAAGTATCGACACTGGGGTGTTTGGTCTTGTGGGATTTTCCCACATGGATATCAATGCAGTAGCGAGGTAACAGCTGAAAAGCACAGGAGATAGACCATCTCCCTGTGGGGAGCCGATTGATATCTCAAACTCTATAGACTTCTCTGACTTGACTCGTATTCTCAGCTTGGTGTCTGCAAGGAGTAGTCTCACTAGTCATACCTCATTTTCGTTGCAACTGGCCTGGCATAGTACATCTAGGATCTTTGAGCATTTAATTGTCGAAGCTCATGATATGTCAATGCCCATTGTGTGGAAATCCCAGTGTTTGGACATGACTACCGACACAAGCATGCATTGAGCCTATACAATGTCTGCAGCTGCGTCCACGTTTGAAGCCACTTTTACATGATCCGGTGAAGTCATCGATCTTGTCTCGGATGCGGCATAGAGTAACATTGGATAGGATATTCTGTATGCTGTTGAGGAGCACATTGGGCCACAGATTGGCTGGTGGGGGGTGGGGGGTTGGCAGCAGGTGGCTTGTTAGGCTTAGGTAGCATGATAAGGGTGCCTTGGTCTGCAGCATGTATGGGAAGTTGGCGCATAAAGGCTGAATTTATTAGGCGCATGATCGGTTTTGGGATAATGTCACTTGCATATTTGAATAGTTCATTGCCCATGCCTTCAGTTCCAGATGCATGCCAACTTTAAGTGCCTTCTCAATTTCTGCTGTTTTAATTGGTGTTAGTAATGGTCTGTGGTCTCCTGAGAATGGGTGCAAGGCAAGGGCTCATCATCAGGATCAGTGAACTGTTCCTTGAACCATTCTCGAAGTGCCTCAGCTTTGCCCTTGTCAGTTCCGGTTAAAGTGTCCTTCAGAGTTGTGTACAGTGAGTGGTGGTGTGTAGTTAGTAACTCTCAGGGTTCAGGCTGCTCGAAACGCTTTTTGACAGTCATCCATGGTAGTGATTTCATCTGCTAGGAAGTCTTCTTGTTGAATAGCAGGATAAGCATTCACTAATATGGTGCAGAATGTTATTACACGAGTCCCCAACTAAAAGAATTATATTAATTGATGCGGAATGAAATCATCCTATGTTAAGATTTATTTGATATCATTACATTGACGTACAAAATTTAAGCCTCTAAGAGCATATTCCGTGACTTGCAGTAAAGGCAGGGGGGGTGGGGGTTATAAGTCTGCATGGTTGATGCCGATTGGATCCATAGTATGTAACTGATGGATCCAATAAGATTCACATTCCTTACAGTGGACAGAGGTTGTCTTGTTGTCCGGATCGTGTGGTAGTACTTCGATGGTCTGGTACTGCACATCAGTGTGGTCATGACCAGGAAGGCTGAAGTGTGTTGCGACTGGTGTGTCTCTGTTATTTTTAATATCTCTAATGTGTTCCTTGTAGTGGACTTGAAATTGTCTGAATGTTTCTTCAACATATTGTTTCCTGCATTTCTTGCATGTAAGGAGATAGACACCATTACATGTTGTGCAGTATGTTTTGACTTTTGCCTTGTATTTGAGGTTTGTGTGTGTGCGTGCGTGCGTGTCTTGAAGGTCTCGCCATGTCTGTATTCAAAGAGAGGTTTTTCTGGAAAAGTGTCACAGCATTTAGGGTTTCTTTTGTTTATGGAAATTTGTGATGAGCGCTACATGTTTTTTGTTGTTTTTGACTAACGTGTTAAAGTAGGTCTGAACGAGGGATGTTTAGGGCCCTGTTGTAGCAATCTATCAAGTTGTCCAATGTATAACGTCTATTCTCATAGTGGAGAATGGTTTTTTGGCATATCTTTCAAAATCTTTGTCAAGAGTACAGATTCTACGTAGACGTCAAAATTGGCCATACGGGTTGGCCTCTACTGCTGTGCGGATGTGTGGTGGAGGGAACCATGTGTGTCAGTCAGTTTTGTGAAAAAGTCGAAAGAAATCATGTTTTGACAGTTGATCTGGACCTTGGTGTCCAGGAAACTGACTGACTCCATGGACCAGTTCGCCGTCAGTTTTATAGTTTTGTGGACGGAATTCATGTAGGTGACAAATTCTTTTAATGGTGCTTCTCCATGTGTCCAGGTGATGATGATATCATCAATGTATCTTAGATACAGGTGTGGTTTTAATTTACGCTCTTCCAGCTGTGCCATAAAGATTCTGACATAACTGGGTGCAACTTTGGTGCTCATGGCAACTTGTAAATAGTGATTTTTGTTGAAGGTGAAATTGTTGTAAGTCAGTACGATATGTAAGAGTCTCAGTAGTGACCTCTGACTGACTTCACCTGGGATGCCATATTTGCTAATAAGTTTGGCCATGGCACTTTTTCCCTCCGAGATAGGAATGTTAGTATACAATGATGTGACATCCACTGTTACCAACAGAGATTGTGCCAGCAGGGTGCCCACAAGTTCTAGTTTGGTTATGAAATCAGTGGTGTCTTTGATGTATGAATTTATCTTTGGCAAATGGATTTTAACATGTTCGTCTATGAAGTTACTGATGTGTTCAGTAGGGTTGCCATTGCCACTGATCATTGGTCTGCATGTGTATGCAACACTTGCGGACACAAACAGTTCCAACTGAACGTCTTGCAGAATTCCGATACACACCGGCAGAACCTTCACCAGCACCAGAATGTGCACCCTCTTCCGCTGCCATCCCTCCACTTGCCAAATCTGTTGACCCACTCCAGCGCCAGAAGAAAGATTCAGTTGGCTTCAGGACTACTTGGCCCACACCCCATCACCACTTGGCAGTCCCTTCCCTGGACAAGTGCTGCATCCGGGCTTCAAATCACCCAATTCTGGGCTTGATTCGGATTCCTGGAGATAGCACCACTCTGGTCAGCCATCCCAGGGACACCCCATTCTTGCAGTATTCCCCCCCCCCCTCTCCCTTATCCCCCACACTGGAGGACGACTGTCAACAACCAAGGTATGACACTGACAGTATACACTGACTGTAATCACTTTTAAGCCTACAAACACAGCCTAGTCTTTACTATATATGCACATAAAACCTTAGTGCACACAACAATCCACCTCTGATGAGTATAACCATGCAGGGTACGAAGCGCCCTGAGTCAGGATCATTAGGACTGCGGACTGCAAACTAGCACCCTCATGCTGCTAGTAACATTACTAATTTATATATAGGTACACCAGTCGAGCGCGACTTGCGACATTAAACGACACTCCTAGGTTAACTCGCTAGCACAGCCATCCTATGATTCCTCCAGAAACCCAATGACAGACTAGTTGTTCTCTTTATATAACCGAACATATGGTGATGGAGTGGATATAGCTTCTGAAAACCCACCAATCATTACATTAGTATTGAGCGCTCCACGAGCCATCCCTCCAAGTTTAAGAGCCAAAAAACGGAAAATATTTGACCTGAATATGTTAACTTCACTACGGACAATGACTGCACCGGCTGCGGACAGCCATTCAGATACACATGCGGCCAACTATTGTCAACTGCATCACCTGCGGGCAACTGTCAACCTCTTTAGCTGCCGACCATGGGGCCAACCTCATTAACTGCCGCCAAACCTGAAGCTTTCCCTTAATGATGTCATAGGATATAATACATTCCAATGCAGACAACTGCCATAATGCAATGAGTCCTATTGTGGCAAACTGCGGACAACTGATATGTTGGAACAAGTTCTACTGTGGCCAACCATGGACAACTGCGGACAACCTTTCCATAGCAACAGTGTACACGTTGTATACATTTCCCTGCCCCTTGGGGAGTATATAAGGCACAGACTGTTTAGGTCTGGCATCCTTGACTCAATCAAAACTTAGATCAGCATCATGAGTTAACATTTTTTTCTAGCCAATTAACTCCTCAGGGGAACCGGAAGCAAGATATACTTGGTAAATAGGAAAAGTAGTTTTTGTAAAGAATGTGTTATCCAAGGTGGCCACAAAATAAATTGGCCAATCAGTTTGAACATGTGAACAAGGTTGTTCAGCTCTTGTCTTAGATGAAGTTTCTTGAGTTTCATGTCAATGGGCCAAGCTGTTTCAGAAATCTTTAAATGTAATTTTTTAAATAGTGTAAAATCCATGATGGCCACCAAGAAAATCGACCAAGCAGCTTCCCGGGACCAACTCTGCATCCGACCATATGGATCCTTCCTGTCTAGTTGTTATGGATAGAAAGATGACGGACAGCCGACATAAAATAAGTGTTCTGCTGCTGCTGCGTGATCTTCATTACTCAGAATGTAGGGGATAGCTTCCAAGTTCTAAGAGCATCTAATTTTAACATTCTTCCTAGGGTGGACCCCCCCCCAAGAAACGCACGCACGCACGCACGCACGCACGCACGCACGCACGCACACACGCACGCACCTCTATATATGAGTGGTGCATCTTAGACCCATTCCTCAACTGTCCTCACCTGCATTAACCCTGCACCACAGCCACAAATTCTTTTTAACTTTGCATTTGCTTCACATCTTAATTAAATCAAATTTGATTTAGAGAGCTGTTGATGTTAACGTTGCATCGCTTAATGGTCACCTGGGATGTTTTTTGCGAAACACCTATTGGGCAAGGTGGGGTGGGATGGGGTGAGGGGCGCACGTGCATGTGTGATGTATTATTTCGGTTTTTCTTTCACGGGCAAAAATGTGTTCAAATGTAGGAGAATCGGCTAGATTACTTCTCAGAGCATCATTTCTAAAGATTTCCAAGAATGCCACCACCAATTCCTCCACCCCGACTTGCGGATGAGGACACGCCTTCGGGAATCACACATTATAGTACCCGCGCTATATCAATCAGCCCTGGCTATGCCAGTGACAACAAAAATTGACATTCAACAGTCAAGTTTCAATCAAATTACTTTGTGTATTATGAGACACTTCATTTCCAAGGCGAAATAGTTATGCAATTCAGATTTCAGATTTCTTACCTCTCTTACGTAACTTGCATATTTAAAAACACGCGTATATCTGACGCTACCATTGATAAATGAGTTTCAGCATTGTATAGAAAATAGAAAATTGTATTCTAATTATGTCATTGTGTTTGCAAGTTGTATTTATAGTTAAGATATCTGGGGTTTATTCAAAATACACATTAGGAGAAACTGAGTCAGCTAGACTAACAGAGTGGGCAGAAACAATTGAACATGAGTCTTTGTGAATATTTATTTTAGTGACTTAATTTATTAAATTTTTTGGAAGTTGGTTGGAAGGGGTGGGGTGAGAGGTGGGTTTGGGGGGGGAGGGGAACGACTGGGTGGGCACTGCAAGTACAACCAAAATTTAATGCTCAGTCTGCTCTAAAGTCAAATTTTCTAATAGAAATTGGTAACGGGTACAGTTTCTCTCCCCTCCCCCTCCCCCCCCCCCCCACCACCACCACCACCGGCCAAATGGCAATGGGGGCTTCCAGCGCCTCTGACTCCTCTGAGAAGTTCCAATAATAATATAATTTTTAGTTGGGGAAATTGCACTAGAGACACACATCGCTAAACTGAATGAAATCATCATATGTTAAAATTTATTTTGTTTCATTACAGTGAGGTAGACTATTTAACCCTCTAAATGTATGTACAATTTGTAACAGTTTTATTTTCGCACATTTTGGTGTGTGTGTGTGCGTTTATTAAGAGGAAAGGTATTTTTACAGATTTCCACTAATATATTGGTTTGATTTGGAGATACTCCATAATTACCCAAATTACCCACACTCCATCAAGGGAAGAGGGTACCGCGATCAGGTCTGTGTGGATGTGCCTGCCTGCCAGTCTACCCACCTGCCTGTCTGCCTGCCTCATGCCAGGATAAAAGAAATCGGATCCGGATCGGATAAAATCCTGCATTGGTTTAACTTTAACACAGGAAAGGACACCGCTTTCTGTGTTGAAGTTTATACACTAGAATACCACAGCTTTTGGAATTATTCATGAAAATCAGAAAAATTTGGACAATCCCCCCCCCCAAAAACCCGAAAACATTTTGCAATGTGACAAAAACATGAGGGCGAGGATGGTCTTGTCTGATTGCTCTTGTTTCATGTTTGTACTCAGTTATTATCTGTGTGTAGGAGTTCTCTCCCTTGATGCTCGTAGCGTTGTTTAACGTACAGCTGAAACTCGTCAGCAACATGATTAATCCTCTAAAACTTGATATCTTTGACATATGGGCGTGGCTTTGTATCCATGAATCGATGACTACGGCCTGTAAAGTTTTAAATTATAATTTAACTGGAGGCCCCCCCCCCCCCCCGAGAAGGATACTTATATCATGTAGATGAACATTTTCTCTGCTGAATGTGTAAACCTTTTCACTCGGGAACTAGATCTGCACACAATTTATTTGTTTTGTAATCGATCATTTGATCAATCATTTCAGTCCAGTTCAGTCCAATCCAATCCAGTCTGCCCTTTCAGTCAGCTGGTCAAATGCCCAGGATGTGCTTTTATACCCACTAGAAATGGAGGTATAAATGAAATCACTTTGTCTGTCAATCTGTAATTTACAGACTTTGTATCTCTCCATAATTTTGTCAGATATATTGTTTCTGCAGTCACGTGTGAATGTGTGTGTAGAAAGGTTTCCACATCTTTTGCAGAAACAGTAACCAAACTTGGTGCATAAACATATCTTGTGCTGTTGGTGTATTGCATGTCAAAAGTGGGTTCACGTGATCTACATTTCACAGTTTACTTACCATCCAGTAAAACTCTGTCCAGGTGATTATTTCAAAACCTCATAATGAAGGTGAGCGGTGGACTTGTGATATCAGTACAAGGTCAGGTAATCATTATGTAATACTCAAGATTGGTCAAGAAAATTCAATTCTTTAATGAATTGGGTGTACTTGAAACTCTGTACACTTGATAATATATGGCCTGACACTTTCTCTGGTTTGAGAACAGTTTCGACAGCCAATGGCCAGTAGTGGCCTGCTTTTATACATTCCCCATGTGGGTAGCGATGCTACATAGATCCAAAATGCGGCTAATGTGGTGTGCAGGTATTTCCAGCATTTTTCTGCATTTTGTCGCATTTTGATACATTTTGCCACAGCTTGCCTTGTTTTCCACATTTGCCACATCTTAGCCGCACCTCTGTAGTCATATATCCGCTCAGTTATAGCAGATATCTGCATTTTGCCATGATATCCATAGTTTGTGGATGCGGTAAACTTTAAGAGGTTTCGCTGTGCGTGGGGTATTTAAAAAGTTACCAAGACCGTTGGCTGTAGTAGTTTATTGTTTATTTAATGAATGTCCTTACAGGCTAAGAAAGATAAAACGATTTTGGACTAGTTACCGATGGAATGACTGTGTATTGCCTTCCCTACTTCTTTCTGTGACCTCATCGGCCCTAAACATCATGATGCTTGAGTTGTTTGACTGGGCGGGTGAGGGAGAGAACATGACTGGGTGTGGGGAGGGTAGAGGGATGAATGGATGGAGTGAGGGGTGATCCTGAGTCGCTCGCTCCATATTGTCTGCTATGTTTATTCATTTGTGTGCTGGCTGTCCTCTCGTTCTCGCTGGGTGAAACAGATCGATAAAGTTTTTAATGCACAATTCCTGTAGCTCGGTGGTAGTATGTTCATTCTCACGACTTGTGAGTCACTCGAAGCGAGTTCTAGTGTACTCACTCCATTGCTGTTACCGTTACGTCTTCTCAGTATTTCTGCTATTTCAAACTTCAAAATTCGCCTTCTCATGTGCGTGTTTGTGTGTTATGCACCAGCCATGTTCATTCCCACTCTCATTTGATATAAATATTCAGTTTATTATTGTTCAGTTCTTGGCCTCCGACCATTCATTTCATTTATTTCTTCCACCTATTACTATGAGCGCAGTATAAGACACTATCGCAACTCACAAAATTGCATACAGCCACTTCCAGTGTGTCACCAGTTCATGAAGCCCTGACCGCACGCATGCACGCACGAACGCACGCACACCACACGCACGCATGCACGCACACAGAATACATGGAAAAGGACATGGGGGATATTGCAAAGCGCGCTGCGCAATTCAGCAGTACGCCAGCGCCAATACCCCACACACATTCAACTTAGAGAGTGCTGACGAATTCGAGAGCGAAACTGACTCAAACTATGCCCTCAACGTCTCACCCTCTAGTACTCACTACGATCACCTACAAAGCGCACTGAGGCATCGAAATGGGCGCCAGTAATGGACACAGATTTTGCAGGCTTTGCCCATATGAATTCAGTAAGAGAGTTCAGAGAACCCCATGTAGAGTTCCCATATTCTGGCATTGGTTCTCTGAGCCATATGGCGCCACATACAACAAATATGGACATACGTATGTCCACGACGCATACACCTAGTTTAGAAATAAGAGAAGCCATGTTACCTGTGATGGAAGCGCTATCTTAAGATACGGTCATGACACATGTCCTGTGGCGGTCATGACACATGTCCTGTGGCGGCTGCTGAGGACAGTCTCATGCTAGAACTATGAAAACAAATGTCAGAACAAGCGCTAGAACAGAGAGAACTAGCGCAAGAGCAAACAGCCAGAATTTCATGAATGAAGGCACTCGTGGTTTTCATTGGGTGAACTATTGACCTTTCCAGTTTTTGTTACGTCCCACCCACCTCTAGCTAAGCTCCACCCACACCTCACTCCTGTTGGGATCGATCCCTGAACTCCCTGACTATCAATTTCCAGAAAATTATACAGATAAGCTGTTAAATATTCTGAAACTAATTTGACTTGGTGCTGTTGCTGCCAACGTTTTTTAGTTTCAAAAAAGGAAAGGTCTAATCCTTAGTCAATTACAGACTGTGGCTGATAGCCAGCAACCTACTAATTCATCCACGTCACATTCCGCTACAGTATACTAATTACCTATCTCATTTTCAAGGCAACCATGCAGGGAAATTGTTGAATATTTTGAAATTAATTTAACTGTAAGATATTGCTGCTTTAATTTCAAAATATTTAAAAAAAAATAGTTTGAAATCATCAAGAATCTACTTTTTCTGGTATTTTTCACTGAAATTAGGATTAAAATGACAGTTAAAGGTGCACATTCCTAGCTTGACAATAAAACTGTCAAAATTGTATACAATTAGAGGTTTAGCTTGTGTGAATAGATGTAGTGAAACGAAATAAAACTTAGCATATGATGATTTCATTTCGTATAAATTAATGTAATTTTCTAAGTTATGACCTTGAATTAGAGACACGAGTCCCTAATTCAACTTCACAATTAACAAAATTATAATAATTTGTACGGGATGAAATCATCATGTTTAGATTTATTTCGTTTCATTACATTGAGATACACAAAATAAGCATATAAAAGAATACAATTTAATCAGTTTTATTTTCACGAATTCTGGTGTGAATGTACACCTTTAATCTCAATGTGAAGTTCATCATTATACCTGACAGCATCCCTCAGGTACACACTCCATCATCTTCACTGGAGGACAACAGTGATCAATTTGTTTTACTGTTATTTCGTGTTTTGAATTCTAAATCAAGTGAATTAATCAATCAAAATTAAATGAATAATCAATATTAAATCTGTCAAACTCTGACACTTCCACCTGTGGCTGATAATGATACTGTGTCATATTTATTTAAATAAACACATTCCATTCTAATTTTGCATGCATGTGTGTCCCTAAAACATATATATATATATATATATATATATATAGTACAGCTCAGAAATGACTTAAAATGGTTCCAAGTCAAAGTAAATCATACATGAGCATTTGCATTCAGATTTCGTTCCAAAACACAGATCAGTGTCAGAAATAGAAAAACCAGGGAGCCGAGTTTCCCAGAAAATAAAACATACTGTTGAATATTTTTAATATAATTGGATTGGAAGAGATTGTTGCCTAAACCCGCATTGTCTTCTAATCCAATTCATCGTACTAACATACGCCCACTGACATCGCTCCGTTGTTTGTGGCCGTACTTGCAGACCTTTGATGTCTCGCTATGAGAAGTAACATTACGCTGGTGGCTTGGAGTGTAGCCAATCAGGTCATCATTTATTTCTTATCGAGCAATTTCATTGGCTATGACCCACAATTCATTTATATTTAGGACGTTTCGTTAACTTAGCATGAATATCATAGCCTGCAAGCATGGTGCTCAATACAGGAGCAGAACGGGAGGGCGAGACCGTGCAACAAGACCATGAATCCAATTATGTTCAAAATATTCAACAGAACAATTCGTACATCGTGTTCAAAATTGTACTAACTAACATGTTTTTGTTACGGTGAATTGTTTTGCAAACAGGTCAAGTTATTTGTGAAATGGAACCTATTTACTGTGAAGGAGGACTAACCCATTTACCCTCACAAGACAGAAGCAACAAATTCTTTGTGATGTAAAGAATATTCAGCTTAATATTTTGAAACTAATTTGACTGAACAGCTTCCAGTCAAATTAGTTTCAAAATATTCAACGCCTTTCCCGTATACAATGTAGGAATTCCATGACTTACCAGTTTACAATGGGTTAATATTTTGAATGTATTTTTACCCTGTATAATGATACAATTTTGTCAAAAAAATTAAAAAATTTCACTCCATTTGCAGGCCATTTAGGGATTATTTTTCAAAAATTATGGAATTACCGACTCGCTTATCCAGTGATAAAATTTAAAACAATTTTGCTTAGTGATCATTCATTTCCAGGATAAAAGAAAATTAGTTTTGAAAATTTGTCACTTCTTTCTTTGGCGTGCAAATGGACATTCTTCAGAGGTCAGTCAGTGGTGGCTGGTTTGACCATTAAAGTGGTTAAGGATTAATGATTTGAACATAAAATGGATGACATATCTATGACACCTGCTCTGGTGTGAAACTGATTGATTATGATAACTGACTGTAGCTTGAAGCTGAATTGATGCATTAACTGATGAATTGATATTGCTGATTTTATCAAACATAATTATCTTTATTAAACGATGGAACAGATATAACTTAATATGTTTACAAAACAAAACAAAATGTTCTATTGAATATTTTGTACTTGACTTTGTTCAAGAAAATTTTCTCATAGAAAATGTCCATTTGCAAACCAAGAGAAGACTATTTTTGAAAATTTATTACTGGAATGACTGGCTCGGTTATCGAGCCACTCATTTCAGTTGTGAATTAAAAAAAATATTGTTCTCTTGGTCTGCAAATGGGAATTTCTCAACACCCCTGCAGAAGTCGCTTTTGTCTGGTATGAGTGTTAAAGGGTTAATTTGGTCAAATAATTTCCAATATATTCAACAGAATGTTTCTTACTTGTAGTGTTCAAAATTGTAGTAACACATTTCTGTTTTGGTTTGGAATGTTATAAGTGGTAGACGTCTATAGATTGAGTGGAAGCAGACGACGACTGCATTGAAGGGACGTATCTATTTTAAGAACATCCTAGAATGTCAAACTTTGGTTTATACTACCGAAATTTGTTTTATGTCACTGAATAATATTCTCTGCCTGCGCCTACTGACTGATGACACCGATGCCTAGGCTGTTCAATTATGACATCCTTGAAGAATGCCTACTACAGGACGCACCATCATCACCAGCACTCTACATTAGATACATAGACGACATCTTTATGATATGGGAACATGGACATGCCGCCCTCCTAGAATTCGTCTCCTATATGAACGCCTCCCACCACAGTATCAAATTCACAATGGAATCATCAAACCATCACGTCTCCTTCCTGGACACCACAGTCCAGATCTCACCAACTAACAACATCACGTTCAACCTATACACCAAACCCACAGACACGCATGGATACCTCCATTATGATTCTGCACACCCAAACTGGTGCAAAGATACCAGCCCATATGTACAGTTCATTAGACTAAGGAGAATATGCTCATCAACCCAAGATTTCGAGAAAAAATGCCTCGCAATGCAAAACCATTATACCGCCAGAGGTTACCCTCTAAAGATCTTACAAAAAGCTCGTCAAACAGCCCGCTCGAAGGAGCGACATACCATGATCAATCCCACTCCCAAGCCAAACACAGCCAACACAAATCAGAGACTAATCTTAATTTCACAGACTGCCCTCCCCCAGACCTTAATCCAAGTTATATCTTTCCCCAATGAAAGGAATTCCCTCCACCCCACCCCACCCCACCCTCCCCTTCACACCCCAATGCAAACAACACCACAGCAACACACACACGTACGCACGCTTGCATGCACGCACGCACGCACGCTCGCTCACACATGGCTTGTGACAGTACATTAGGACATAGCAACACTGCCACATCCATCCTAAGCAGCAAATTTGTTTTTGTTTCTTTTAGTTTTCAAAATATTATTTAGATCTGTGTGACACGGGGCCTATGGATGAACTTCCAGTCATCCTCGAAACAACCACAAAAAAATTGTATTTCTGGGCTGTACTGTATCTCAGACAAATGTGACTTTCCCTGTTTGAGAGGATCAAGTAAGGTATCAGTTATTCCTCATGGCATCAAAATTTGGGATGTCCCAGGGACCACACATCCTGAAATCTGGGTGCCGCATGTAATCTGGGTGTCCCAACCTGAAAATATGTAGTTCCAATGCAGTTTTTCTCATCCTTGCTAAGTTAGAAGGTACCATGGACCCACAGTTATGAATTATGGAGTTTACGCTAGGTTTTGTATATGTTTTTGTGCAAAAACCTATAAAATTTCAGTAATAAATATTTAATAATCATACAAGATTTTTAGTGGTCCCATGGGACCCACTGCAACTACATTTGGGGATCGTAAGGTGCATTTTGGGGATATATATCCTCAAAATGATCCTTATATAAGAATCACTGTAAGGTATCACTGACACATTTCAAACAATTAAATCATCGAGATAAAATACAGGCTGCAGAGGGTTAATATATTCGATATAAAATGCTGGGCTAAAGAGCATAAAACTATATTTCTGTTGAAATTGAAATAATGCATTACACGCCGGCACACACATCAGCACACACGTCTGCACACATGCATGCACACACACATGCGAACACACGCGTGCATGCCTCCTCCCTGCCAATTATTCTCTGCAGATTTTGGATGTTTTTCACACAGTAGGGGATGACCGTTTTTGGGGGGTGGGTGGGATAAGGTGGGGGGGGGGGCTTTTGGGGAGGGGGTTGTGTGGGGATGGTTACTGGCCCTTCCTTTCCCTTCTGGCAAATGTCTTTATTTTCTTGGCAAATGTTGACAATTAAAATGTTACTGCAGCAGAATTGAGCAGGTGCTGATTGCTGGAGACAGGATAAGTGCTTAGTTCAGTCTGCAAAGCGTTACGGTTAATGCATGGTTATGCAACTTCCTGGAGTTTATGACTTAGAAGATGATGTAATATAGGCCTGAAGAGCATTAATACAATTCATGTTGTGTTGCAAATTAAGATATTTAGGAATCCTGTGCAAGCTTAATTATATAAGTTGTATTGGATATTTTAAGAACCCAGTTGGTACTATCAAAATTGCTATTTAATACCTGGAGACCAAATATGAGCGATTTCTATGCGAGGTATTATGTCGCTTTGCAGTTCACCTGGTATGGCCATTCTGTATTTTTAACTGTTGCCACTATCACGTTAAAAGTTTTAAATTTAAAATTAAGTTAAAAGATGAATGAACCATGGTGTTAATTTTTCAACAAATTTGCTGGAAGATGTTGCTGTCCTAGAGTGGTACGGGTTACCTAAGTTAGCTGACTTAGATACTGTCATCCATCCATCAAATTTTCACCCTAGAACGCATCTCTTAAACTGTGTGGAAGATTTTAACCAAATTTGGAAGGAAAGATGGCTTTGGTACTAGACTTCAGGTGTATTCAGAATTTTGATAGGTTGATTTTTCAGTGACTTAATTAAACTTGAAATTTCCGAAAATTTTCCTGAAATCCTTTAACATTTTCATGCCTGAACATTTACAAAACCTTCTGTGTGGACTAAATTAATTTTCAAAATTGTACGTAAATTTGACATTTTTCATAAAATCATGAAAAAAGTATTTTGGGGGGGGAAATAAATGAAATCACATCTATGCTTACTCCAAACTGTAATGGCCCAGGCCAGTCCCATACTTAACCAATGCTGTATCTGACAATGCTATGTGATTATAAATGACATTTCCATATGCACTTTGACAAGTTTTTAGCGATATTACTGCATCTGGTGGGTGGGTGGGCGGGTAAGCTGCCAATCTTCTTAAATTAACTTCATATAAATGCATATACTGGTACCATATTTCACCACACAAATACACCTGCATAACTCAGAAGGCTGGTGGATAAAGGCAGAGCACTCTTACAGGAAAGATATTGTTATCATTGCCATTGGTAAAGTATGGGTGCTGCCTGGGCCGTTACAGTCTGGAGTGAGCAGGGCAGCCTGGGCCATTACAGGCAGCAAATGGTTAAAATACCACTCCTTAATGAGTAGCCCAATTTCAATGAAACTTGGGTGTGACAATCCTATTGTCATCCGCCAATTTGTGGCGGCTATTCCACCGGTGCTTTAACACATATATCTGTGATGGTTGTTACTGCGCGTATTGTGTTGTAGATACTGTTACAGCTTACATATTGCACTGTTTTACAGGACGACACACCTGCTTGGCTTGGAGGGTATCTACCGCAATGGTGAAGCCGTGGGGTTTCTGCGTCGGTCAGAGTACGCTTTTGCATTGCGGAAGAACGTAGCATATGGCTTCATTGAGCGTAAGGATGGTGGTAATGTCACCGTGAAATATATTAAAGAGGGTGAATATCAGATTGATTGCATGGGAGAGCGGATTCCCGCCACTGTTCACACAAAATCACCATTTGATCCTGATCATAAACGAGTCCAAGGGATTTATGATGTGTAACCCTTTAATGGTCAAATTGGAAGAAAATCTAAACATTTGCTTATTGAATGCCCCTTTTCAGGCCAAGAGAAGACTATTTTTGGAAATTTACCACTGGAATGACTGGCTCGGTTATCGAGCCAGTTATTCCAGTGATAAATTTTCAAAAATAGTCTATTCTTGGCCTGGAAATGGACATTCCTCAAGACCACTGCAAAGGCCAGTTTTTGGCCGGCTTGACCATTAAAGTGAAAATCTCAATCTTCTCATATAAAATGTCCATATACAGACAATGTTCATCTACAAATGGACATTTTTCAAGACCAATGCGGAGACTTGATGTTAAAACTTTTGTTCCATATAGCAACTGAAGGTTATTATAGCATCTGGTTTTGCATGGGTTCATTCATCCATCCATCTTGGATTTCCCAGAAATCCTTTGAAATGCTACTTACACTTTCTTAATCAATGGCCCAATTTCAATGAAACTTGGGTGGACGATCCTATGTTGATAAACTTCAAGAGTTCTAATGAGAATTTTGATTGGTCCATTTTCTTGTGGCAGGCATCATATATTTTCCAGCAGCGTTTAAATCGCTATATACTACAATGGATATATTTCAAGCAAACTTGTGTGGAGCAATGTTATGACAATAGGCTTCATGAAATCAAATCAAACTTTTAATTGGTCGATTTCTTTGGTGATCATCTTGGATTTTTCAGAAATTATCCATCATGTCTAATTAAAGGCAAATGGTTTAAATGCTAATGGTCCAGGTGAGCATCACAGGCCCTTGATAACTTTTATCTCATTTACTTATAGATCTCATTTACCTGTTGATTATTTTATTATATTGTGATCTCAATGCTATTCTTCAACATGGTCAAATCATGTTGTGTTGGGGAATAAAGTCATCAATATGTAATCATTTATACTATGTATTTACCCTCTTAGCACACAAGCCAGCCAAAACTTACCTCTCCAGTAGTTTTGGGAAATGTCCATTTGTAGACCAAGAGAATACTATTTTTGCCACTGGAATGATTTGATTGCCATTGAGCGTGTGTTGAAATGTGTATTGTAGCTATTTTCTTAAATCATTTTATTCCATTCAACAGATATCATTACTTCACCTGGCCCTGACGGGCCAATTGAGCATCATCCATCCATCCATCCATCAAATCGTATCTCTTCATTTATGCTTTGACCGATTTCAACCAAATTTGGTTGGAAGGATGCTATGGTAGTAGGCTCCGGAAAGTCTATTCAGAATTTTAATTCGTCAATTTTTCTAGTGGCCATCTTGGATTTTCCGAAGATTTTCCGGAAATCATTTAAAATGCTACTCCAATATAAATGGCCCGAATTCAGCAAAACCTGAGTGGACTAATTTTAATTCTATACTGGAAGGCTTTAACACTTCTAACGAGAATTTTAATTGGTCAATATTTCCGGCAGCCATCTTGGATTTTCTGAAATCAGTTAAAAGCCTACGCCTCATTAACCACTTAACTGATTTCGTGCAAACTTGGTTGGGAAGACCCTAGAGTGGTATTCGTCGGAACCTATATAGAGAATTTTGATTGGTCTATTTTTTTGGGAGCCATCTTGAATTTTCCGAACAATGGCTGAAAATTGTTTAATACAGTACTCCTCATTAACTGCTTGGGCAATTTCAACCAGACTTGGTTGGAAGGATCCTATGGTGGTAGGGTTTTAGAACATGTATACAGAATTTGGATTGGTCAATTCTTCTGGCGGCCATCTTGTATTTTCCAAAGATTTCTGGAAATCAGTTAAAACCCTACTCCTCATTAACCACTTAGCTGATTTCAAGCAAACTCAGCTGGAGGGATGCTAGAGTGGTTTGCTTCAGAGCTTGTATACAGAATTTTGATTGGTAAATTTTTTTTTAAAAGTCATTTAAAATGCTACTCTACATTAACTACTTGGCCAATTTCAAGCATACTTGGCTGGAAGGATATTAGGCTGGTAGGTTTCAGATCCTTTATACAGAATTGTGATTGGTAAATTTTTCCGCCGACCATCTTGGATTTTCAGGAAAATTTTGGGGAATCAGTTAAAAGGCTACTCTTCAGAAATCAGTTAAAAGGCTATTCTTCATTAATCACTTGGCCGATTTCAAGCAAACTCAGCTGGAAAGATCCTAGAGTGGTATGCTTCAGAACATGTATACAGAATTTTAATTGGTCAATTTTTCTGGTGGCCATCTTATTAGATTTTCCGAAAACTTTGGGAAATCAATTAAAAGGCTACTCATTAGCTGCTTGGCCAATTTAAACCAAACTCAGCTGGAAGGACCCTACGCTGGTACGCTTTTGGTATGCAAAATTTGACTGCTTTATTATTTTTTTGTTAGCCATATTGGATTTTCCGAAAAATGGCAGGAAATTGTTTACAACGCTACTCCTCATTAAACCCTTGTTCGAGTGACTGTCATGTTCTCGAAACTGACATCTCAGGAATTGCTGTACTGGTCAGGCTGAAACTCATTACATTTAATTTCAATGATACTTAAGGGTTATTAAAGTTTGTTCAAGAGAATTTACTCCTTGATAAAACATGGTTGTCAAGGAGCACTCAAAATCTAAGGATCAATATGATTATGTGCTCAGTAGCCATCATTAATTTCCCACTAAATATCATTTCTACTGAATTATGATTTTGGATTTTATGTCTTGTTACTGCTGAATTTAAAGGATTACATCTGTTCAAATGCTTTAGATCAAATGCTAATGGTCCAGGTGAGCATTAAGGCCCTTGGGCCTTTTGTTGTATTAATTGTATTAATTCACCTTTCCAGAGTATGTACCCATCATATGACATCATAATCATCTACGCGGTATGTAGAATGACATCATAATGGATGACGTCATGAATGATGTTGATAAGTACGTCACGAACGCATATTTGAAGACGGTCTATGCCTTGTTGTACAAATTGTTTGCTTTTACTATTTAATAAATATTCTGTTGAATATTTTGAAACTAATTTGACTAGGCGCTGTTGCTGCCATGGGCAGCAACAGCACCCAGTCAAATTAGTTACAAAATATTCAACAGCTTCCCTGTATAGTTTTCAGGAAATTGATCGCTAGGGCATTCGGGGATCGATCAATCCCAACACGGCGAGGTGTGGGTGGAGCTTAGCTAGTGATGGGCGGGGCATAGCTAAAAATGGAAAGGTCCATTGCCATGATTAAACTTATAGAAGAGCTGGACAATGAGAAAATATTGATTGTCTTTATAAATTTATATAAATTTTATATTATTCGAGGTTGTCTGTAAAAGGACTGTAAGCCTATTTATGTGATCATCAATGCATATATGTACATTTGTAGAATAGAGAGAATGACTGGAATTCTGTGAGTGTAATTGAGTGAGAGACAGTGAGTGTGACTATTGCATTTTTATGATAGAATGAAATAAACTTTATAATTTCATAAATTATTTATAACATTAGCAAATTTAAAATTGATTCATTTACTGTTAATATGCGATGGCAATCAATGGATTTACTTTTTATAGATATTTTCTGTGTTGATGCAAAGAAGGTATATTGTTATATAGACAGTCAAATATACAGGTATATTGTTATAGTCACAGATTGATAAATGTACTATTTTCATATTCACATTATGAGCGATTGATGTAAGATAAACCTGTACTATTACCTCTTTAGCCATTTAATAGTGAAATTTGATAAAGAAAAATTAAATTTTCTAGAAAATATCCATTTCCAAGAAGTTATTTTTTTGAATTTCCCCACTGGAATGATTGGCTCGGTTAAGTCACGTTGTTTTATATGCATATTGTATTATTAACTGTACTCTCATATTAACTGTCTCGCTGCTGCATGATGCCAAACAATAATTTCAATTAGTAAAAACTTGATTTGCTGAATATTTTGAAAACAATTTGACTGAATTTTCACAATATTTAGCGGGTCCAGATATAACAGTTGGAATATGTCGTCTGCAAAACCTCAACAACCAGACAGATAAATATTCACAGACAATCAATGTGTATCTTTCTGGTGATCAAAGATAATTTTTGATATGAAAATATAACAGATATGACAGTTGGAATATGTCGTCTGCAAAACCTCAACAACCAGACAGGTAAATATTCACAGACAATCAATGTATATCTTTCTGGTGATCAAAGATAATTTCTGATATGAAAATACAGCAATGCGTTTTCTAATCAGTGTGTCTTCTTGTCTCCACCCTTCCCCCCCCCCACCCTCTGATTTAACCCTTTAACACTTATATCCGCCAAAAACGGCTTCTACAGTGGTCTTGAGAAGTGTCAATTTGCAGACTAAGAGAAGACTATCTTTTTTAATTTACCACTGAAATGACTAGCTCGATAACCGAGCCAGTCATTCCAGTGCTAAACTTTCAAAAATAGTCCTCTCTTGGGCTGAAAATTGACATTTTCTTTGAAAAAATTGAAATTTTCTTCAAACAAATTCAAGGCTTAAAGAGTTAATCCTTGACATGATTATATATGATAAGATGCTATGTCAATACTTACCAATTCTTTCATATGAGAATTCATATTATGGATACAAATGTTTTCTATGTTGTTTTCATAGATGATTGCTTTGCCATGATAATTCAATAGAGGATAAGGTTTTCAGATGCTAGTTTAATAATTAATCGTAGATTATTCATTCCCCTATGCTGACCCATAGTGCTAACATACGCCCACTCACATCGTTTCGCCATTTGAGGTCGTACTTACTGACCTGTAACATTACGCTAGTGGGCTGGAGGCAGCCAATCAGATTTCTGCCTACTTCAATCTAGCTATCAATTTTAAAAATAGATACGTGGCTTTGTGCCAATATCGATGGAGAGCTCATGAGACACGAGTGTGATTGGGCGTATACTAGTAGGATGATAATAACCATGCAATTTTATGGAGGAGTAGTTGACTGACCTCATTTATGAAGTTTCACGCAAACAGCAAAAGCGTGCTAGCACGGAACTCGATACGAGAGCGTAGTGAGAGGTAAAGACTGTGCAATAGGACGATGATGTTGACCCATGTCTGAGTTAAAGCCCATCATTTTCCTGCAAATGGTTGGTCATGTGTGTAAATCTTGGACTGGGTATAGTGTATGTCACATACACACTCACCTGATCACTAGTTTGCTGAGATAATGTCAGCAAATTAACCATCTGACTGCTGAGTTTTGGCAGACGACATTCCAGGGGCATTATCTCTGGACCTGCTAAATATTTTGAAAACAATTTGACTGAAAGTTGTTGGTGGCAAAGCCACCAACAACTTTCAGACAAATTGTTTTCAAAATATTCAGCAAGTCAAGAGGTTTTGCTCATTGAATTTTTTCTCTGGTGGCTTGCAGCAGTGAGACAGTTAAGGACAAGATTTCTGCTGGATTATCTCTCTTGACTGTTTCTAACATCTGTGTCAATGACCGTTAAATAGGTATGACTTCCATTACACAGAATGCAGGACATCCTTCTCAAGCGAGAAAACCTACCATTTGCTCTTACTTCATTGCTCTCTCATTTCATATCATGATAATCGCCCCACCCTTACCCTTGCCCTGATATGTGCACAGTTGGCATACACGCATGCATACAAACACGTATGCATGCACACATGCAAACACATTTGCACACGCATGCACACAAAATATGCCAATTCCCAGTCATCTCAACATGATTGCATAACAATTTGAACAATGTTTTCTTGATCGACCGTCTGACTGCTGAGTTTTTGCAGACAACATATTCCAACGGTTATATCGCTGGACCTGATGAATATTTTGAAAACAATTTGACTGAAAGTTTTTGGTTGTTAAGTCACCAGCAACTTTCAGTCAAATTGTTTTTTAAATATTCAGCAAGTCTGGAGTGTTTGCTCATTGACATTATTGTCTGGTGGCTTGCAGCAGCGAGACAGTTAATGATTTATTCACACTTCCTGAGTCTCCTCCACTCCATGACCAGCTTTGTACTTTTGGTGCTCATCAAATCGAGGCGGGATTCAAACCCACAACCTTTACTTTATGAATCGATCCAGTTACCACAGCACCACGGGTACGTGTCGCTTAAGGTGTAAGTGGCTGAGACAGACTGTAATTAAACAACTCAATAAATTAGACAACTTTCTTGATTAAAGCAGCATATATCAATCTCTTATAATTTTCAAAACTATGTCGGTTTTTTTCGCTGTGAAAAATCAAAAGTCCTATGATTAAATACTGGTCTATTGCTTTGCACGTTCAATGTGGTATGAGGTGTATATAATGTATATGTGTGGTGTATTGCTATACATTGCCTCTGTAGTCCCAGTCACAACACAGATGCTACTATTTCAATCCACTTCCTGTTAACCCTTTCACACTATACCTAGCCAAAATACATTTTTAACCCTTACCAATTTGGTGTCAAAATTTTAAAGTTTCAAATTAAATTAAAAGATAAACTGTTGTACATTTTTCAACAAATTTGGTGGGAGATGGTGCTGTCATAGACAGCAACATCTTCCAGCAAAATTGGTGGAAAATGTACATCAGTTTCTTTGATATTGACACAGTAAAAGATAGAATATTGACATCAGAGTGGTAAGGGTTAACAGTGGTCTTGAGAAATGTTCATCTGCTGACCAAGAGAGTATTTTTTGAAAATTTACCCCTGTAATGACTGGCGAGCCAGTCATTCCAGTGATCAATTTTCAAAAAAAATGTTCTCTTAGTCTGCTAATTTACATTTTTTATGAAAGGTTTTAAATTTTCTTGAACAAATATTAAGGGATTAAGTGGGTAGGAAAGCTGTAGTTCATTAGTCAGTTTGCTAGTTACTCTGTCCTCCATCTGCCCTTCCACACTCCACCCCCTAGACGCGCCACCACCCCCACCCCACCCGCCACACTAGTAGCACATGTCTCCCTCCACCCACCCACACACCCATTCCTATCCTTGACCTAGTCTTTCATCTGGTTTGTTTTGGAAAAAAACATTATTTGCGGTTTACCATAATTATGTCATTTATCTGCAGGGGTATTGCACATGTGAGATTTAAAGTGAATGACTTGTAATATGCACTGGACGAATGTTTTTTCTGTAGGCAAATTCCAAATTATTATCCTATGATATTATCGACAGCAACGGTTTTCAGCAAATTGAATGTCAATGTAGTAAAATCATAGAAAAATTATGCTCCACAATTCAGAACTGAAAATGGTTATTTAACCCAGTTAATGCTCAAAATCTTAATGCCATAAAGACCATACAGATAAGATCAGTCTATGGCGGCAACATCTTCAAGCCAAATTAGTTATAAAAAATTCAACATATTTATTGCTTTGTAAAAAACTGTTTTATTCGTTTTGTAAAGCTGACAGAGCCGCTGCACTACCTAAATATAAATGATGCAATTGGTGGTGGTATATAGGTGGGTGGGTGGGGAGGGGAGTAGAGGGTGGTGGAGAATGGGTTTGAAGCGGTGATGGTGTGGAGTAGAGCAGAGGGATGGTGTTGGGGCGGGGAGGGTGGATATAGCTCTAGTTCATTCAGTAGCTAGAGTAAAAAAGTTGTTTTCATTCATTCACAAAGAAGAAGTGTACTATTACATTCCGCTGCATCTAGGCTGGTCATGAGTGCATATGCACTAGAATAAGCTATATCAGTTACTTATCCAGGGTTATGTAAAGACAATATACAGTACCACCTGGGCTGTTACCACCTGGCTTATGTGACCACCTGACATATCTGGCTTATGTGACCACATGCCTTATGTGACCACATGGTTTATGTGACCACCTGTCATATTTGACCATGGTGTATGTGACCACCTGGCTTATGTGACCATCTAACTTATATGACCACTTGACTTATGTGACCACTGTCTTATGTGACCATATGACTTATATGACCACATGGCTTGTGTGGCCACATGGCTTAAGTGACCATCCTATAGAGCACACAAAATTAGTTACTCTGGACAGGTGCTCTTAATACAAGTGACTTGCTTTAGGATTATGAAATGGCGACAAAAAATAACAATTTTTATGACATTTCTTAAAGTACCACATGTTTTGGACCCCAATTGAAGTCGATCCCTAGAGAAGGTTTGACTATGCTTTTCTAAGCATAGTACATGTAATCGCGTGGTGATACTGTATGGAAAACATAGTCCGAGTTTGCTCTGCCCTGGCCCTATGACAGATATTTATATAGAGTAATAGGCCAGGATAGTAGCCATTCATTTTAATCTCCCAAACCACAACACTACTTCAGTCAACTACAGAATCATTGAAGTGCTCCATCACGATCCTGATTCGCCGGAAGCCACGTCTATCCATAAGAAACGTGAGAAATTCTGGATCCACCAGCTGCACAGCATGGATCCAATTGGTATTAATCACGCTGATTGGTGACAATCTCTACCTGAAAGTAGTATTAAAAATACAATAATAGGCCAGGATAGGCCTAATTATCGTCTCTACATATCTGTCATATGGCTGGGTCAACAGCATAGTAAATTCAGACTAACCAAATTGACCAAACAAGGACAGATTTAGGACAGTCCAGACTGGCAATGGACCTTTCCTGTTTTAGTTATACCCTGCCCATCCCTAGTTAATCTCCACCCACATCTCGCTCATGTTGGGATCGACCGATCCCTGAACTTGTTGACTATCAATTTCCAGAAAACTATACAGGGAAATCTGCTGAATATTTTGAAACTAATTTGACTGGGTGCTGTTGCTGCCTAAGGCAGCAACAGCGCATAGTCAAATTCGTTTAAAAATATTCAACAGAATGTTTATTAAAGGAAATCTAACATAATCTTGTACTCGCCATTCATTTGATAGAATTTGCCACCCATAATCCTATCCCTGACATTTGAGCCTCATCATGCCGACAATGAAAGATATTTAGGCTTTAGTAGCTAAATGTCGGTACATTTCTATAGCCAATGATGGCTGTTATGATTTAAATTTCAACCAATAAAAAAAACCGTATCCTGTCTCCCTCGGTATATACGCTCAGTCATAGAGGTGCCAGCTCTAGTTTTGGCACTGTGGTATAAAGCAATCACAGAAGTAAGATGGTGAATATTTTGAAACTAATTTGACTGAACAACTAACTGTCAAATGAATTTCACTATATTTAACGGGGTGAGTATTACATAATAGAGAATGTAAGACATTGGGACTTGCATGACGTCACACACTCGTTTGAGAAGAGAAAGTGGTGGCGATCACTGTTCAACATTTACACTGGAAAGAGACCACCTCCCTCAGAGCATGCTCGAAAATTTCCATTTAAACAAATGGAAACGGCTGAGGTCTGTGGGGACCAGATTGACATCTTCTTCCACCGGGAACACTTCATGCATACCAGGCCACCTACGATGGACAGATGCCGTTCGGTGATCCGTGGCCCCCACCGCCCTCTCAATCCCCAGGGCATAGGTTGCGGGGGCCACCACGGATCGCGGAACGGCTTCCAGGGAGGTAGTATCACACTACTACTACCTGGGTCTGAACGCCCATTTAGAGACAATCCTCCACAATGATATACACCACTGATCGCCATCAACCACACGCATCGGGCACCGCCTTGTGATCAACCCCACACACATCTGAACGCCCATTTAGAGACAAGCATCCACTATCACATCGACACGACGAACCCCCCACAGGTACTGATCGCCAGCACCACATATAATACGGTCTGAACACCCATTTAGAGACAGGCACCCACAGGGATATACACCCTCACAGGTCCTGATCGCCAGCACCACACATAATAGTGTCTGAACGCCCATTTAGAGACAGGCATCCACAGGGATATACACCACCTATAGGTAATTATCGCCAGCACCACACATAATAGGGTCTGAACGCCCATTTAGAGACAGGCATCCACAGGGATATACACCACCCACAGGTACTGATCGCCGCACATAATAGGGTCTGAACACCCATTTAGAGACAGGCATCCACAGGGATATACACCACCCACAGGTACTGATCGCCACACATAATAGGGTCTGAACGCCCATTTAGAGACGGGCATTCACAGGGATATACACCACCCACAGGTACTGATCGCCACACTTAATAGGGTCTGAACGCCCCTTTAGAGACAGGCGTCCACCCACAGGTACTGATCGCCACACATAATAGGGTCTGAACACCCATTTAGAGACAGGCCTCCATAGGGATATACACCACCCACAGGTATTGATCGCCACACATAATAGGGTCTGAACGCCGATGTAGAGACAGGCATCCACAGGGATATACACCATGATTACTGTTGCACAGCTTCACGCTATTGCAAAGCAATTCAGCCTTAGAGGCTACTCTAAGGCCAAGAAAGCCGACCTGCTCCAGATGATCGGACAGGTCTGTGCCGAGGAGTGGCAGAAGCGACTCCTGAGCAATGACGACGGGAAGGTTGCCAGCGCTTACCAAAGATGATCCTTGGAATCCCCACAAGAAAGTGCAGCGGATACGTGAGCTGAGTCAGTTGGACGAGGAGGTGACTGCTAGCTTGCAAGCCAAGACTGTAGCGAGGCAGGCGGTCAGTACGCTGGACATTCTTCAGAGGTCTAGAAGTAGACCTCACAGGCGAGATCATGCAAAAGAGCAAGAAGACTGTCCAGAACGCCTTCTACCTCCGCTACACCCATACCTATCGCATCCGTCATATCGAAGACGGTAGGTTGATGCTCTTCCACAAGAATGCTCCAGGGAGCCCGTGGCTGAACACGATAGGAGCAACTCAGGACTGGATGGCAGCAAGAGAGCAAGCCCGCCTCGACACAGACAATATCGATCGACCCAACACCAAGTGTGCTTTCATTCGATCAACCATGTTGAGGTCAGGGCTGTCATCGACCGCCAACCTCTACTTGGGGCAGGCCCCCTCCCAGACTGGCTATGACAGAAGAAGAGTATGACTGCCCTCGACACCTACAGGGACAACATGTGTCTCTGGAGATGTCTAGCAGTTCACCGAGGAGCGAGAGCTGATAGGAGTACAGCTCCTGCACGAGAGCTAGTCACACAGTTCTACGTCAAGACAGTGACAGTACCTGATGTCCGCAAGACCTCGCTGGATCAGCTGGACAAGGTAGAGTTCTTCACCAAGATCGGAATTCGCGTGTATGAACCAACAGAAGAGGGAACCTGGCACTTGATCAGGCAAGCGGCTCACTACGGTGACACCATGACCATCAGAGTGTGGGACCACCATGCCTTCTACATCTAGAACATCTCCAAGGTGGCACATACACTAGTCTGCAGTCACTGTCAGCAGAGGTTTACAAAGGCATGCCATCTTCAACGACACACTGATCGCTGTACAGGTGGCAAAACAAAAATCGTGTGTCCTGGCGAGAAGGATGCGGCACCACAGTCTGCGTATGAGAAAGCCTTCTATCCGCCCCAACCATCCAGTTCAGCGGCTACTCATTGGATAGAGTATGAGTCGAGAAACAGAGGCGTACACATACACCATGTAGTGTGTGGGCACAGTGGCGAGCTTTGGATCGAGGGCACTCCCGTAGATGGTGACAATCCGACCACCAACACCGTTTACCAGTTCCATGGCTGTCACTGGCACGGGTGTCCACAACAGCAGCGAGGTGAGGATGCTGGACAAAGATACGCAAGACAGCCCTGAGAGAGAAGCTGAGAGCCTCTGGATGCACGCTTGTGGTACAGTGGGAGTGATGAATAAAACGCTGCCCAAGCATCCATAAACGAGTTCGGACTGTCCCATACCCACACTTCATAGTTTCCGACTTCGAAGCACTCCTAGATGGTATCAAGACTCATCCTACAGAGATTCTCACGATCGAGAGTACTCACATACCTATCTCTGTGTCAGTTGGCTGCTGCTTAGAGGGTGCCACGAGTGAGCCCACTCACCTCTGCAATCCTGACCCCAAAGAATTGATCAGAGAGTTCATGCTGGAGATCCAACGGTGAAAATCTCTAATCCGGACAATGGTTAGGGCACAGTCCATACCGACAGACCTGGACAAGCTCCCAAAGCGACAGCAGCGACTGATCAACGAGTGGTGTGACCAAGTGCCTGTACTGGGGTTCAACTCCGTGCGGTATGACCTAAACCTCATCAAGAAGTACTTTGTCGATGAGCTGACTGACAGTACAGGTACAGTGAAAGTCGCCAAGAAGGCTAGTCAGACCATGTTCCTCATAACACCTGAGCTACGGTTTCTAGATGTGCTGAACTACCTCGGCCCAGAAGTCTCGTACGAGGTATGGGGCAAAGCTTAATGGTGTACACAGCAGAAGAGCTGGCTCCTGTATGAATGGTTTGACACACATGAGAAGCTCAACTATCCAGGGCTTCCTGACTACTCAGCATGGACATCTAAGTTCAAGGGTGGCTACCTCTTGACGCGAACAGAGTGGGAACAGTGTAACCAGACATTCAACGAGCATGGAATGAGGACATTCACCGACTGGCTGCGATACTACAACAACCTGGACATCAGCCCTAGAGCGGATGCGGGAGTTCTACACAGAACGAGAAATAGACATCCTCAAAGACGCGGTGTCTCTCCCAGGTGTGTCACTGCAGTACCTCCTATGTGGAACCGCTCAGCACATGCCGGATGTTAGCCTCTATTCACCGGACAAGGAAGCCTACGAGATGCTGAAGGGGGCTGTTGTTGGCGGTCCCAGCATCATGCTCACCAGATACCACGCGGCCGGTGTGAATCGAATCCGCCAGAGTGAGCATGTCTGTCAATGTCTACTCATCTATGATGCAAATGCTCTGTACCTGTCAACGATGGCCAAAGAGATGCCATGTGGTAAGGAGAAAGTGCGCCATTGGTCCGGTGCCAGTGGGGTAGCTAGCTTTAAGGAGGCTTGAGGTGGATATAGAGGTCCCCAAAGCTCTGTGGGCAAAGTTCGAGGAAACGCCTCCTCTCTTCTATAACCGCGAGATCCCAGTAGAGATGCTGGCATATCTAGGGCAAACAGGGAGGAAGCGGCCCACCACCCAGAAGCTGGTTGGTACCCCCTCTGGCAAGACGTGGCTGCTGTATGCCCAGACCCTCAAGTGGTATATAACCCATGGCCTGAAGATCACTGCTGTATACCGCACCATAGACTATGAGGCCAAGCGCCCATTCGAGTGGTTCGTGGAGAATGTTACGGAGGCCCGGTGCTCGGGAGATGTAGATAAGAATAAAGTGCTCTTGGCAGATCTGTTCAAACTCCTCGGCAACAGTGCCTACGGGAAGCTCATCTAGGCTCTAGAACGTCATAGCAACACCAGCTTCACAAAGGATGAATGCGTGGTAGACAAGGCCCTGCATAGTGCATGGTTCGAAGATCTCGAGATCGGTGAGTCATACGAGCTCCAGAGTCGCAAGCCGAGAATCACAATTCGAAGACCCTTCCAGGTGGGGATAGCCGTTTATGAGCTCGTGAAGCTGCGAATGCTGGAGTTCTACTATGACTTCCTCAATCGATACGTAGCTCGTGACAGCTTTGAGTACCTATAGATGGACATTGACTCCACGTATATCGCTATAGCAGGCTCCAACCTCGACGACGTCATTCACCCTGAGATGCGAGCAGAGTACCAGGCTCATAAGGCTAGCTTTGGACAAATGGTCTGGACGGACTCGGGGACTGTTCAAGCTCGAGTTTGAAGCCTCTCATGGCATCGCTCTCTGCTCCAAATGCTACTACATGGAGAGTGCAGCTGCAAGTAAGTGCTCGGCTAAGGGAATATCAAAGCGGCAGAATGAGGTCTCTTGGCAGAGGTTCTACAGCGCCCTACATGGCGGGGTGGACAGAGCCAAAAACTTAGTCCTACGCATGCGCAACCAGGGTATGGTGACGTATGCACAGGAAAAACTCAGACTCCGCTTACTATGATAAGCGCCATGTGCTGCCAGATGGTGTCCATACTCAGCCCATCGAGTATCATGTTAGCACCCTAGAGGGTGGTAGCTGTGTGTCTTCAGGGACTAGCTGAAGCTTTTTTCCCCGAAATTGGCATGCCTGATGTGCTATGGACGATGTCTGTATATCTGCCACATCGCCTGGCATCTGAGCCACTGGCTAACTGTCTCCAATGTGAAGTTGTGGCCCTTGCGACGTGCAGCCTCGAGTAGTTGAGGGGGCTCACGGTAATATCCACCAGGCTGATAGTAGAGTTCCTCAAGAAAGACGGTTGATAAACCCGCGGATTTCATCACTGACGTCCACTCCCGTCCTGTTTTGAACTCTAAACAGACGGACAGACAGCCGTCATTCATTCGACCATCACTGAAGACCTCAAACACCTCCATACACTGGCGTCTAATCTCTGCTGGATCCTCACTGAACAGTAGTTTATCGGCCAACCCTCGGAAGTTAAGGGACTTGACCAGGTCGTATAGAGACGCCATCCTTATATAGTATGGCTTAAATGTTCGGCGGCCCAGATGGCCGGGAGCACTATGGCAATGTATGGTATCCAAGGGCCTGCGACTCCGAAGAACGTACCTACTCCTGAGGCGATGGCTGGTATGGCTTCAGAAATCTTCTCCACCCCATGGAGAGCATTGTTGGTGATCTAGCGGACCATCTCGCCAGCCTTCATTGTGAACAGAGTGATCAGAGCCCCAACTGCTGCCAGCCGACCGATAGAACCGTTTACGTAACTGCAATAGATTCCTTTCGCTCTGTGTACTAGCTTGCAGGATTCAGGCGCGGTCTCCGCTACATCATCATACTCACCCGCAGTCTCCGCTACATCGTAGTCGTCTGCATCATAATCCTGCTCCTCATCATCATCCTCCTCATAGTCTTCGTCATCTATATCCTCGACTGGATCAGCCTCTGGTTCATACATCGCTCTGGGGATCCGTCGCTGGGGCAGTTATATAGTAGCTTTAAACTGTAGTCTATAGCATGGCCTCCGCAATCTTGAATGCGGGCGTGTTTGCCTTAGCGAACTGGGGACTCAGCTTCGCCGACAAGAAGGCGGCAGAGGTCAAGCGTGAGCGTCATAACCAGGCGATGGAGAAGCTGTCTATGGAGAAGTTTGAGTGCAGCAAAGCACTCGAGCATATGTGCCAGAGGGAGGCACACCGACGACAACTCCGAGCTCAGGCCAACCAGAGCCTCAACGAGGCAGATAAGAGGCCCGATGAGTACTACGAGGCTGTAAAGATATCTGAGCCAACGCTCGACTATGAAGCATCGACAGGTCAGAAGACAGCAGAGCTTATAGTAGTGGTGGGAGCTGCAGCGGTGATGACAGGAGTCTTGCTCTACGCACGCTTAAGCTGAATACCTGATGTGTTCGACACGCATACCTTAGCATAGCCAAAGTAAAGTACTGTCACACCTAATGAGCGAGTCCCAGCTATGAGGGTTGCGATGTTGAAGCTGAGCCAGTTTCCCTGTTTAGGTGGGATGTCCCTGTCCCCGAGGTGGTGACAGCCCTCGAGTGCCGACTCGAGGTCGTCGCTTCCACTGGTTAGGCGCAGAAGTGCATATGACTTAGTTTTCTGTCTGTAGAGTTGGCAATCAGCCAGCTCGCATACCTCACCAAGAACATTGGTCCCAGCAACCACACACTTGAAGTCGTCTAGTTTATCCACCTGCTGGATGGCTCCTCCATTCTGAACCAGGACCGCAACAGCGATACAGTCCAATGCACCACGATGCAATGTCAGCTCTACCCGTTGGTTAGCTGTGGCTTGGACCTGCTGGTGTTCTCGCTCCACATGCATGATCCGCTGTTTGGAACCCGTTTGCTTCAGCTCCTGGTCATTCTCATCATGCCAGACATGAAGTCTTGGAGCATTCATCGTCGCATCTGCGAGCTGCTGAGCTGCTCAGTGTATACCCGGAGGAACAGCCTATCCTGCATGGCAGCCGGATTCACGTGTGTGTTCTCGAGGAAGGTTAAGAGTGGAACTGCCAAAGGCTTCTCGACACTCGGTACTCATCGTTCACATAGGTGGTGTCCATGGTGCTGTTGCTCTGCACGATCTCCCACCTGTTCAGAACCTACAGGAGCTCTACCGTCTGTTATATTATGCTCTGAAGCTTGAACTTGAGTGTCATGCTATTGATCTTGTGGATCTGTGCCGAGATTGCAAAGTCAATGTACTTCCCAGCAGTGGACAATGGGTTCTCATCGTGTATACTGGGGCGAATGACCGTCAGGCAGTCCTTCCGAGGATCAGTGCGGTGCGATGTTGTGGGTTCAATGGCCCCATCTGGATGTTTGCACATACTGCAGCATGTTTAAGGTCTGGGTATATAGAGGTTTTAAACAGCTGCCATGTTTGGTAAAGTTCTCCAGCAGATTGTCTATAGGCAGCGGGACAAGTCGGCATGACAGTCAGCATGACAGCCATGGCATGCACTGTCCCACTGTGACAGGGTCCGAGGACTGCTTCGTGACATCAACATTATCCACGAGCGAACCAAGGTCACACCACTGACTGATGCGGAGATACTGGCCGCCATAGAGGAAGGAGCGCCAGCTTGTAGTACAAAAGACCTTCTGACTCGGATACTCTACCAGAAGTTTGACAGGACCAAGGGCAAGGTACTACCCAACCTACCTGTGGCCCCAACCAACAGTCCTGTTATTCTAGCTCTCCAAAGGGCGAGGGTCAAACCCAAAGATCTACTAACGGTCGGGAAGTGGGGTGCCGTATTTAGCCTCCATAGCCAGGAAGAGCGAGAGATGCTGGATAGACTCCAGTCTGGAGCAAATAACTACTTCAGGGAGGAGGTCAGTGCCGCTGTAGTGGAGAGCCACGACACTGGTCATGCAGAAGGTACTCAGGAGGGGGTTACTGTTGGCCGCAAGGAGGCTGTTGAGCACATCTTCAACGAAAAATGGTGCAGGAGATTGGCCAGTGATCTGCCAGCATTTAGGAAATTCCCAGATAACTACCAGGACTACCTCATCAAATCCCCTCACAAGTCAGATGCTAAGCGCGGATGGCTAAAGTGGGTCTACCGTGAGAATCCCAAAAGATGACCCTCAGTGGATAGAGTTTAAGCGACAGTACGGACCTGATGAAGTAGCTTCTGATGAAGTAGCTTCTGACGAAGGTCCTCAAGACTCTGACGAAGTAGCTTCTGACGAAGGTCCTCAAGAGTCTGATGAAGTAGCGGAGACTGCGGACAAAGTAGCAGAGACCGTGCAGCCTTTTGATGATTGAAAAAATGTTGCGGCAGCTGCGACAGTCTGTCAGCGATGACGCATAGAGCAGGCTAATTTCCTGGCTGGATTCAGCTTGTAGGTGAAAGTCTGCACCTTTTCCAGAGATGGCTTGAAGTGCGACAGCTCACCTGTCTCCTTGTTGCTGAAGATGAAGTGGTACAGCGCAGCTGCCCTCTGTACACCTGTGATAAAGCCCCCTTTGGTCTCCTTGAGGGTCATGCTGTCGTATATGGTCTCGAGCAGGGCATGTCCACACTTGGAGCTGAAGTATAGCAACCAGGCATTGTGGCGGATGTCCGGTGAGATCTCACGGGTGTACTTCTGAAAGAGGATGAAGACAGTTATTTTTGTGTGCCGGATGTGTTGGTGACGTTGCTGCGGTAGGTGACTGTCTTCTAGTCCATTGCAGGGTCATCAATAACTAGAACAAGTGGTTCTGTCAGTCGGGCCGCCAGCAGCTTCTCCATCAGTGCTTGCAGCTTCTGTGTCTTGGTGATTGGGCCATTATAACATTGATCATTACTGTCAACTGCCTCAGCAACGGAGTCAGACACCAGAAGGATGTATTGAGAGTGTAGATGTTCGGCCAGGAGAGCCCACAGCAAGATGTTTTTTCCTGTGTCCTGATGGGGCAATGATCAGCACCAACTGGCCCCTGTTTAAGACTATATGCTTGGCCTCAACGTGGCGCAGGGGTGTAACCCACTGGGTGTCAATCCAGACATTTGGAGGGGCTAACCAGAGCATTATGCACAACGCAAATGAATGACACTTGGAGATCGAATCAAACGAAATGGTGCTCGCCCTGTGAGGATCCGCCAGGCAGGTGCAGCGCTGGGCTCCACGCCTCGAAGGAGCCCATCCTCAGCTACTGGAGGTCCCATGAACTCGTCTTGTGGAGCCAGGAGACGAGGATGGAGAGCTACTGGCCACCCGAAAGAGAAGACCAAACCCAAAGAGAACCCCAGTATCAACATCATGCACTGGAACGCAGAAGGGGTTACCAACAAGAAATCAGAGCTCGAACAGTTCCTGTACGAAAACAACATTGATATCTGCTGCATTCAAGAGACACACCTGCAAGAAGGAAAACCATTTAAGATCAGAGGTTACCAGATTTTCCGGTGTGATCGAAGAGGAAGAAAGAAAGGCGGGGTGATCACCTTGGTCCGAAACAGCGTTAACGCCAGCCAGATCAAAACCTTTATGGAAGAGGCAGAATATATCAAGATCAAGGTAACAACCGGCAACTCTGTAATTGACATTGTCAATTATTACTGCCATAATGACAAGAATCTCTCACTTGACACAATCTAGTTCCCGGACTGCCACTTCCTCATTGCGGGAGACTTTAATAGCCAGTCTCAGAGCTGGGGATACAGAACACTTGATAAACGAAGAGAACCCCACTGAAGCATGGCAAGATGAAAAGCACCTTTTACTTGTCAATGATCCCACAGATCAGCCTACCTTCTACTCGTGCCAGTGGCACTCGACAACAACGCCGGACTTGGCATTTTGTACAGAAGACATTCACAGAAACCTCAGTAGAGTGGTCGGATCGCAGTTAGGAGGAAGCGACCACCGCCCAGTCCTCCTCTCTCTTTCTGGAAGTATTTCAACAAGTTCACCTCAAGATTCAAGGTGGAACTACAAAAAGGCAAATTGGAGTCTGTTCGGCATTCGTTCCAATGAGTTTACCCAAAATATAGCAGTAGAAGGGAGAAACATCAACAATGCAGTCAAGGAATTTAATTCAAGTATCCTCAAGGCTGCCAACGAAGCGATTCCTCGAGGGTTCAGGAAAAACTACCGCCCCTACTGGACAACAGAACTGCAAGCAGCACATGATAAACTAGAAAAGGCCAGAGAAGATGCAGAGGGTAATCCCTGTCATGAAAACCACTTCACACTACAACAAACTAAAGCCAGGTATCTAAAGACCAAGCTGGAGGCCAAAAGAAGAAGCTGGAGGGAAAAGACGGCAGGGTTTAATTTAGAGAGAGACACAACAAAGTTATGGAGGCTGACTAAAGCACTGAATGATGAGGGTGTCGGGGGAGAGAAGATTACTCTTGAAGAAGATGGACAAACACTGTCAGGAAAGATGGCTGCAGATGCCTTTGCGAAGGCATATGCAAAAGAAAGCAACATTTCTATACCACAAATGCGTCAAAAAGAGGTTGGAAAATAGTAAAAGGAAAGAACAGACACCAACACTCACGATGCAATGAAAGTTGACATTAGTTTAGCAGAACTGAAGAAGTCTATCCGCCAATTGAAGAAGAAGAAATTTCCCGGGCCAGATGGCATTACGAATGAAATGATCCAACATCTTGGTAATGCATCTCTCCGCAAGTTGCTAGATATCTTTAATCTCAGTTGGACCAATGGAGAGGTTCCTCAGTGCTGGAATGAAGCCAGAATGACTCCTATTCTGAAAAAAGGGAAGAACAAGAGGAAAGTGCTGAGCTACCGTCCTATCAGTCTTACAAGCTGCATATGGAAGACCATGGAGCGCATCATCAACCAGCGGTTGCAGTGGTACCTGGAGTCGGAGAACACAATAGTTTCAGAGCAGGCTGGCTTCAGAAGATACAGGAGCACAGAAGATCAAACAACACATCTTGCACAGGTAATAGAGGACACATTTCAAGCCAAGAAGGTGATGCTAGCTGCCTTTATTGATCTGCAGAAGGCATTTGACAATGTGGGGAAGGATGGTCTCCTCGTGAAGCTCTGGCGCACAGGCATCGGTGGCAACATGTTCCGATGGACCAAGTCATACCTACACAATCGCAGAGCTAGGGTGCTGGTGGATGGACAATCTGGACAGAATGTATTGCTGAGACAAGGGGTCCCACAAGGCGGAGTATTATCACCAACTCTGTTCATACTCTTCATTAATGATATTCTAGCAGAGCTGCCCAATGGGATCCAAGCAGCCCTCTATGCAGATGACCTCGTACTCTGGTGCACCGAGGAGTACACAACGACTGCCACATATGGAATGCAGCTCGCCTTGGAGAGAATTACAGCTTGGGCCAATCGCTGGTGTATTACCATCAACAAAGAAAAATCATCAGCCATGCTATTCTCACTGTCCACCAAAACCAAGGTTGGCAATCTGACACTGGGCGGTACTCAACTCGAGTACGAGGACCAGCAGACATACCTGGGAGTCACCTATGACAGGAGATTAACATGGAACGAGCACATCCAGAACGCAGAGGCAAAGGCCAGAAGAAAGCTAAACATCATGAGGAAGCTGGCAGGAACAAAGTGGGGTGCCAATGAAAGGATCCTCAAGACCATCTACCTAGGTGTCGTACGACCACACCTTGAGTATGGATCCAGCTCATGGATGACAGCAGCTAAATCTCATCAACAGAACCTCGACAGACTACAAAACCAGGCACTGCGCATCATCACTGGTGGAATGAGATCAACACCAGTAGAAAAAATGGAGCAGGCATCCCCCCACTTAGTAAAGGAAGGGAATGCAAAGCACTGATCCAAGCTGCAAAGTTCAAATCGTTCAACACCCATCCGATGAAGATCAGGCAAACACAGCTGTCATCAGGAAGGCTTAAAAGATCAAGTTTTGTGAAAGAGAGAAAAGCACTTCAAAGGAAACACCAAGAAATGTTGTCAGCCCAAATAGAAGACCCAAACCACACCCTTGATCCTCCACCCTGGGAAAACAAACTAGAGAGCATAGCTATTCGCACCACAGTAAGTCATCTCACAACCAAAGATGAACACAGTGATGTGAGCAAGAAGGCCCTGACCCTAGCCATGCTGGAAGAAATGTACCCTCAGGAGACATGGATAAGGATCTACACAGATGGATCAGCCAAAGATGCAATTAGGAGCGGAGGTGCCGGACTGCACATACAGTATCCAAACGGACAACATGAGTCAGCTGCAATACCGACAGGCAAACACTGCACAAACTACAGAGCTGAAGTCGAAGCACTGGTCCATGCAGCTAATACCATCAGCAGAACAGCAAACCCTATTGCACAGATTGTCTTTTTATCTGATGCCCGCTCCGTCCTTGAGGCTATCACCAAAGGTAAGCTGCCACAACTTGAAGAAGCACTACAAACCATCAAATGCTTTCGGATAGCATT
The DNA here is from genome assembly GCA_034401795.1 of Chaetoderma sp. LZ-2023a. NCBI lineage: Eukaryota > Metazoa > Mollusca > Caudofoveata > Chaetodermatida > Chaetodermatidae > Chaetoderma > Chaetoderma sp. LZ-2023a. Next base: position 47,208,697 of record CM067362.1, read on the forward strand.
GCAGTGGATCCCCTCACACTGTGGAGTCCAAGGAAATGAGGAAGCAGACAAGATGGCAAAGGTGGGTGCAGAAGAGAATCAGACAGAAAACATGGTTACGCATACAGAGATGACAACTTGAAGAAGCACTACAAGCCATCAAATGCTTTCGGATAGCATTGCAGTGGATCCCCTCACACTGTGGAGTCCAAGGAAATGAGGAAGCAGACAAGATGGCAAAGGTGGGTGCAGAAGAGAATCAGACAGAAAACATGGTTACGCATACAGAGATGAAGACTATCATCAAGTCACTCTATAGAACACCTCAATCAGAAGATGCCTACCATCATCTCTCGAGGCCAGAGCAAGTGACCATTTTTCGTCTCAGAACTGGACATAACAGACTAAACCAACACATGTACAGGTGGTTTCACCTTACGACATCGCCCACTTGTCCTTGTGGAGAAGCAGAACAGACCACAGAGCACATACTTCAATGTTGCAGTATGTATCAGCTGCTGAGAGAAGAGATCTGGCCTTTGTCAACCTCTTTTCTTGAAAAGCTGTATGGGCCTGTGGAAGAACTGCAGAAAACCACAGATTTCATCTTGAGAACGGCTCTCCAAGTGTGATACCAGCGATCGAAAAGAAGAAGAAGACCACTGCAGAAGCCACTTTTAGACGGCTTGAGTGTTAAAGGGTTAGTAAACAAATATTTTGACTTTTTTTTACCAAAATTGGCCATTTAATGGTTAAATTGTTAAACAGCGATCGAAAAGAAGAAGAAGAGCACCACCTGGCAAGCATCGGCTGGCCTACTGTCGAATGGTACAGACATGCATGCAGAGGACGGTTAGCACTTGGTCGGCGGTAGCCTCGTCTATATCTGGGAGACCAGCACCAGCTCTTTCACCTGCATAGCGGGGAATTCTGCACCTCTGGTGGATACGAAGGATGCGATGGAGGTGTCAAGCATGAAATCCCAGCAGCAGATGAGAAGATAGCATAGAGGGCCTGTGTCAGCAACCACAGTGTCTAGTACATCCAGTATCTGTATGATACATGCACGAGGAAGCCATGACCATCCTGTGGTCTTAAACAGCAAATTAAAGAGTCCTGTCCCCTCCACCTCTGGTAGCCGGAGGCTGGCGGTAGCACCTGTTTGGCCGTCGACAGTGATACTGCTCAGGCTGAGGGTGCCTATCTTGAGATTCTCTCCATCCTGAATGAATGTGCTCCGTGGTTTCAGGAGATCCGTAACCAGGTCCTTTGCAAAGGACTCGGCCATAATCTTGATGGCTCCAGCCTCATCGACTCCGAGCATACCTCGCATCGTCGCCCTCTCCTTGATGCCCATCCCCATGTATACAGTCTTGGCCTTGTTAATGGCTGATTGTCCTATGTATCAGTGTTCCTGATGAGATCTCGGGCTGGGATGGTACCTCAGATCTCCTGTGGGTCTCCCTTCTCATCGAAGTCTAGGAAGGAGATAAGGGCAATAGTATCCTCTGAACTGAGGCGTACATCGCCCAAGTGAGCAAGATCGCCTAGCTCTGCTTTCTAGGTCTGTGAGTCATAGTCATATACAGATGGCTTAAACCTACTAGTCATACCCCCAGTGAAATAGTTGGCCATAGGAGGACCACGCAGTCGGCCAAGGAATAGGTAGGAGTGCTCAGGGTACTGGGCCTCTCTGCAGGGGCACGCCTTGTGGGTGGTCCACCATTCCTGGGCATTGGCGATCCTCAGTCCACGTGCTCGACTATGGGCTACACACAGCCCTCCGGCACGCCATGCTTCATATGCTGCAGGGGTCTCGTGATCCATCTCTCACTATTCAGAGGGGTTAAAACGTAGGCGACGATGATCTCAGCCATTGCACTCATTGCTAGCCGTAGAACCGCGACCTCCATTAGTGTAACACATTCACCCATGATCTCGGCGGCAACAGTGTAGGAGGCACCACTGAGGGCGATCTTTGGGATGGTGTGAGTTATTCCGAGACAGTGGCCGGCCACCCCACTCACCACTGTAGCGAGGACAGCCGCAGTGGCAGCAGGAAGAACCTCATTTCCCCCTGTCATCTTCTCCACAGCCACATTCGCTTCCATGTTACTGGCGACATGGACTGCCAGAGGTTTTGCTTTGGTCAGTAACTTCTGTGTCTTGGTTCGCAGCAGGTTATCCACCTTCTGAAGACTCGCCTGGCTCTCGGCCAGTTGCTTCACGATCTGTACCATTGACATCATTGTTTAAGCACTGAGTATACAACGTGGTTAAACGTCTGCATCCCCTGTCCAGAGAGCTAATAAGATCTTCCCAGTCTGCGTCTGCCAGGTGGCTGAGTTTTACTCAGGAATATTCATCTCTCTATTGAGACATCTTAAACATGTCTGGGCTCACGCTATGTGAGAAGTACTATGATGTCTTCTGGAGGGAGTTGAAGGACTACAAGAAGAAGACACCAGATGTGCTCGCTCAGCTCTCCGGTGCTGAGCTGACAGAGGAGCTGACAGCTGTGAAGCTCTATCTAGGATTTGGCAAGGGACAGATCTGCTTCCTCGAATAGCTTATCATGGGCGGGAGTATCGTCGAGCAGCTCCTGCGAGCTAAAGATTTCTACAAGGATCGGGAGTATCTGTCAGATGTGTTCCAGCAGTTGCAGACCGCCATGGCCTCACCGGACTCAGAGCTGAACAAGGCTCTGCAATACTACAAGCTGGAAAAAGGATGCGCTGCCGAACCCTCCAGCCCTTGGATGTGCATGTTGGCAGCGGGTATAGGGGCTGTAGGGCATGCCAGGCTGGTTCAGTGTCTCACCGTGGTCCCCACTGCTACTGTAGAGAGTCAGGATAGTCATATAGCTTATTTGCTAGTGGCGGAGTAGGCTGATCCCGAGCGCCACGATAGCTAGTCCTGACACCACACATAGAGCGACCATGGGAAGCGGTGTCATGTCAACTGGCTGCAGTGTCAGGGCACCTGGAGCTGCCGTGTAGACTGGCTGCAGTGTCAGGGTCAGAACGACTGTATGGCTCGTACTATGCGTAGGTGCGTTGATGGCAGTGTTGAAGCCAAAGTGGACACTGGGGGAACTCCCCTCGACTATCATGTTGTTATAGCCCCTGACTTGGAGGTCCTCGATGTTCACGATCATGTTGCTCGGAATCAACCGTAGGTGTATCGAAATAGCAAAGTCAATGTTGTGATGGGCCTTCTGCAACCCCTGCTGGAACTTAGCAATAAGACTACTGGGGTCTGCCACGATGATCATATCCTCAACGAGACTGATGAACATGGCCTGGACCTCTGCTCCACTGACACCATCCATTGAATGCCGCAGCTGGGTCTGTGCCATAAGGAGGCTTCCAGGGACTTGCTGATCCGAACGATCCCTGCTGGTGTGAGGCCTGAGGTGGTGTGTGGGACAAAGTACTTCCACACATCTGGATAGTCCTGCCGCAAGCCAGTGATGTGCATATTTTGCACCAGCGCTCCAGGGTCAGAGTCTGGATCGGTCGAGAATGTCGCTGTCTTCCAATGGCCTACTCATCGGGGGGTTCGATAGGGGAATCCTGAGTAGAGTCACGTCTCGGGTCACCGTACATAACCCCTAGACCGCTGTTGTCACCACCATGCCACCGATAGTCTGGGTGAGCGCTGAACTCTCTCTGTAGTCTGCTGGCTGCTGAGACGCTATGTGACTGTTGAGCTGTGGGTCAAAGGCGTTTGTATCAGGGAGGCTTGCACCCAGCTCATGGAGGATTCATCGGACCATGAAGTACACATGGAATCTGAGACAGCTGGCGATGAACACAGCTTCAGGAGTACCAGCATAGGAGTGGAGTAGGGTGGAACTTACTCCACATCCTGCTGTGGCACACCACACGGCAAAGTTCGGCTGTTGATTCCTGTATGAGAGGCTTGGAGCAGCCATCCAAGTATGAGCTTGCTTCGCATCCTTGATGGTGATGGGGCGGTTGGTCAGCGGTCGTGGGTTGACGGAGAAGCTGGTTCGTGACCGTCCATCCACTGTGATGGAGAACGGTGTTAGCTCTGGTATATCATCGAATAGACCTCTCTGGCCAGTCAAGGGTGTACCCAGGAGGGGCAGATGGCTCGGATGACTGTCGTGATGTTCAGTGGGAAGGCCATCTATGCTGGTGTTCTTAAAGCTACCGTACAGGCAGCACACTATTTGTAGTCATCTCGACTGCAGAGACCAGTGAGGCGACCTCGCCGTAACATCTTGTTTTTAACTCCTCCATATCAACCCGCCCCCTGGAGCCTTTGAAGTATTGCTGTCGCACTTTAGGTTTATCCATGCCGTACAGGGCTTGGACCTTCAATATATGGTGGTACTCTTCATTAGTGACCTGGCCATCCTTGAGAGCTTTGCTGACAGACTCGTCGATAGTCCGTAGCATACTCTGTGCCAGTGCCACGTACTTAGCATGCTTCTCCAGCCTCCTTGTGATCTGCCGCTGCCCCACCCCCAAGCCTGTGGCCAAGACATTGGCGGCTAGTGTCACGCCACCCAGCGGGATGGCGACGATGGCCCCCACCCCTGTAGTGAGAGTGACCACAGCTGCCACACCAGCACTGGCTCCAATCACACCCGCAGCAGTGGTTGTACGTGCGCGGACGTTGTAGGCTGTCTTATCTTGCCTGCGCGTTCTGCTGTACTTTTCTGCCTCATGGCCAAGATTCTGTCTGATGGTATCTATCTGCTGGAGTCACCAGCGATAGACGGTACCACCCTCGTCAGCCGTCAGGGAGGAGTATATTTCTGGTTGCTTCTGCCACTCTGATTTTGCCATAGTATAGCTGGAGATTAAACCTGCATCACCTGCAGAATCTGCTCATGAGTCCTAGAAGGGTACAATTTGGAGAGCCTGGCGAACCGTGCCAGCTTGCTGGTTTCGAGACAGACGTCTCTTAGACAGAGATCATCCAGCACTATGTCGGGTGCCAGTAGCCTTCTGAGACATGACATCTGGAACTTAACCTTATCACCAAGATAGTATGTCCGCTGCTGGATGGCTTTCTTGGTCTTACACTTCTGCGCTGTCTTCTCTTTCCACTGTATGACATATGGCTCATCCTCGTCTGAGAAGACACCTGGCTCATCCTCGTCTGTGAAGACATCTGGCTCATTGTCGTCTGTCAAGACCCCTGTGTCCCGCTCACTCTCCTCCAGGAGGGCCTGCCAGTATTGGAAATTTTCACTCTTTCTTTGCCTCCTTGCAAGGCTCGCATTCTGTTGATACCAGTTCTCCCACTGTAGTCGCTCTCCTTCTTGTTGCAGTGCGAGCCAGTTCGTTTAAGGCCTTTATCTGTGCAGGAGTTATGAAGGGGCGAACCTTTTTCTTCATCATCTCGGCCAAGTTCAGATAATGCTGGTATGATATCATGTTGTTGTCAGGTCAATGAGTAATAAGAGTGTAAACTCTAAATGGGCATCTGATATCCCATCCGTGCTGGCATGTTAATGGAGGGGCTGTCAAACAGGTGATTTACAGGTGTGAACAGGCTAGGACTTCTACTAGTGATCTGCTGTGTCCACTGCCCAGAGATTGATGTAGCAAATCAGCATGTATGTATGTTGTGCTCTGCTGGGGCACCTCGAAGAGGACCCATTCTACACGGTACTGTACCACCCGTCTCCCCTCTAGAGGGGGTGAGATTACGTTCTCGCCACTGGAGAGCAGCAGTTGGACAATCGGCATGGTTATATCTCCTGTTTAAACCCCTTCTATAGCGTGCTATGGAACCCATATTTGCTCACTCGACTGGTCTTGCTGACCTGGCAGATGTGTACGCAGTTGATGCTGCCAAGGTAGAAGAGAGCAATGGCAAGTCATTCACCCTACAGTACGAAGCACGCTCAAAGGCATTCTCCCTCCACCCCATTGGTGGTGATGGGTTGGAGCTGCTCACAGACCTCAAAGATGTGACGAAGGAGCACCTGGGTCGCAACATAGATGGCCACAAGATCGTGTTTCGGTACGATTTCCCAACGAGGAAGTACATCCTCGAGCCATTGATTGAGCTCTCGGATACAGAGGTGGCAGACATCAACACCCTAAATAACGACCCCAGCTTTCATCTGGTCAAACCCTATTCGAGCGGTGCCCTCCCAATGGCCCATGATGGCCTGTTATTGACCATGGCAAAAAACCTGCAGTTCATATTTGAGAAGAACGAAGTGTGGTAGCATGCTGAACCTGGGGGTGGCTGGCAAACATGGTTGCCCCTATATAGGCCTCCCGCAGTCATTGACATAGAGGTTACTCCCCTCTCGACTGTTGTGAAAAAGGATGGGACAGTTCAAAAGCTCTACAATTGGGGATCATCCTTCCTCACCTACATAGGTGAAGGTGTTTCCCTGACGAGGGTGGGTCCCCGGATCGGGGTTACAGGTGGAAAGCTCCTGCTGCATCGTCTATTCGATGGACCAAAAGAAGCTGTTAACCTCCAGGATGGCACCGTATGGGTACATGGTGTGTCACATGTCTCCAAAGTCAAGGGTGCTGTTAAACTGCTTCAGCGAGTTGGACTCACTAGCCCGCACACGACTCATATAGTCCTAGAGCTACGTTTCTTAGATGGTGGCAGAGTGAAGCAGCTAGCCCCTGCCCCTGAGGGAATGAAGATCACTATTGATCCGGATGGAACAGGGCTCGATCTGGCACAGATATTTCTCGACGGGTTCACTCTGTTCAGTTTAACTCTTCATATATGGCCATGATTCTCATCATACTGCTGGCTTCTACAGCAGTGGCACAGGGCGCTGAGACTGCCATAATATTGGATGCCAAGTGGGCCCACTTCCGGGATGACCCCCAGTGCAATCCGTGGGTCGACCCCTTGCAGAGAAACATTTACGACCGCTTTCACCCACGTGAAGAGATCAAGTCTGTTTGCGACTTCTATGGGGTGGAGAGGGTAGGCCGTGGTTGTCTGCTGGAGACCCCTGCTCAGCACCGGATTCTCTGCATAACATGTGAACATGCCAGAGTCTGCCATGGTTCACATGCTAATCACTTTAGCCTCCTCCCAGGTGAGCGTTGTCAAGGTAGATGGAAGCCCCTATGGGTGGTTCCATCATGCCAATGCGACTCTAGCAGAGACTACGTGCTTGTTTGAGCCTACACAGAATAGGGAGAGACGCCGGCTCTGTGGTTGATGGCGATCAGTGGTGTAAATCACTGTGGAGGCTTCTCTCTAAATGGGCATTTAGCCCCTGGTAGTAGTAGTGTCGGGATGATCTTACCTCTCTGGCAGCTGTTCGGCGATCCGTGGTGGCCACCATCTCAACAACCTATGGCCCCATGCCGAGGGTCGGCCGCAACTTTTTTCATTCATCAGAAGGCTGCGCCGTCTCCGCTACTTCGTCCGCGGTCTCTGCTACTTCGTCAGAAGCTTGAGGAATTTCGTCAGAAGCTTGAGGAACTTCGTCAGAAGCCTGTTGATGAAACTCTATCCACTGAGGGTCACAGTCTAGGACTCTCTTCTTCTGGAACATCTCATGGAAGACCCACTTTTTCCATGCGCAACTAGCATCGTGCTTGCGAGTGGATTTGATGAGGTAGTCCTGGTAGTTATCTGGGAATTTCATTCGACTCAGTATACACGATGAGAACCTGTTGTCCGCTGCTGGGAAGTTTGAAGAGATCAGCCAACAAGGCTTTACTTTTGTCAACATCCCCGGTACGACGTGCCTCAGTAACAGAGTCTACAAACCATTCAATAGGTTTCTGTGAGGTGTAGTCTATAGTGTGATAGATAGCAGTAATCTCTAACCCGTGGGCAAGGTACCACTTGAGAGTTGGTGCATACAATACCCTCTTCTTACCAGAGAGTGCACCAACGAGCTTGCTAGTTGTGAACTTTTTTCGACCTGTTTTATCAAGGTATGCAAGCATCTGCGAAGGCATAGCCTCTTCTGGGATCTCACAGTTATAGAAGATGGGAGACATCTCCTCGAACTTTGGCCATAACACTTTACGTACCTCAATGTCGACCTCAGCAAACCTGAACCAATGATCCGCTAGCAGATCCTGCTTAAAGCATTCAATACCACTGCTTACATGCCCACCCAATCGTCGTACAGTTTCTTTACCACAAGGCATTGCTTGGGCCATGGTTGACAAATACAGAGCATTTGCATCATAACCAAGGAGATATTGACATACTCGCTTATCTTGGCGAATTCGGGTAACCCCAGCCTCGTGATATCTCGTGAACACAATGCTCGGATGACCAATACCAGCACCCTTTAACATCTCGTAAGCTTCCTTGCCTGGAGAGTAAAGGCTAATATCTGGCTCATGTTCAGCAGTACCACGAAGTAAGTACTGAAGCGACACACTAGGAAGTGACACAGCATCCTTCAGAATGTCAATACCTCATTCTGTGTAGAATTCTCGCATCTTCTCTAAGGCTTCAATGAACGGGCTAACATCCAAGTTGTTGTAATATCACAACCAGCCAGCAAACGTCTTCATCCCCAGATCTATGAAGGTCTGCTTACAAGCTTTCCACTCTGACAACTCAAGAAGGTAACCACCTTTGAGGTTGGACCACCATGCAGGATAATCAGGTAGTCCAGGATAGTCAAGCTTCTCAGGTGAGTCGAACCATTCATAAGGTAACCAGCTCTTCTGTTGCATGCAACCGTAGGCTTTGATCCATTTCTCATAAGAAACCCCTGGGCCGAGGTAGTTGATTACATCAAGAAACCTCAGTTCAGGCATAATGAGGAACATTGTCTGGCTAGCCTTCTTGGCGACTTTCACCATTCCTTTGGACGTAGTAGTAAGTTAATCCACGAAGTACTTCTTGATGAGGTTCAGGTCATACCACCCAGAGTTAAACCTGAGCACAGGCACCTGGTCACACCACTCCTTGATAAGTCGCTGCTGTCGTTTTGGTAACTTGTCCAAGTCTGTGGGTAGATAATGTGACCGAACCCTTGCACGGATCGTGGAGGCTCGTAGTTGGATCTCATGCATGAACTCTGAGATCAGCACTTTGGAGTTAGCATTGCAGAGGTGAGTTGACGAGCTCGCGATACCATCTAAGGAGCAGCCGACTGACACCGAGATTGGTATGTGGGTGCTCTCGATCATGAAACTCTCTGTAGGGTGGGTCTTGATCCCATCTAGAAGGGCTTCAAAGTCATAGACAATAAAGTGTGGGTATGGTACACCACACCATACTGCACACTGGTGGTCGTACACTTCTATTGTCATGATGGTCGGATAGTGTGCAGGTTTCCTGGTTAGATGCCAGCTACTATCTTCAGTGGGCTCATAAACATGAATCCCTGTCTTTGCAAATAACTCTACCTTGTCCAGCTGGTCTTTGGTACGTCAGCCACAGGCCTGTTTAGGCCATAGAACTGTTTAACAAGCTCTCGTGCAGGAGCTGTACTTCTATCAGCTCTTGCACCCTGCTGGACTGCTAGACATCTCCAGAGGCACATGTTATCTTTGTAGGTATCGAGTGCCACCATTCCCTTCCTCCATCAGAGCCAGACCCGGAGGGGCCTGTCCCTAGCAGAGGCTGGCAGTCGATGGCAACCGTTACCTCAATGTTGATTGATCTGATGAAGGCCCACGCGGTATTGGGCCAATCGATATTGTCTGGGCCGAGGCGGGCTTGCTCTTTGCCCTCCACCCAAGTCTGGGTCTCTCCTAGTGTATTCATCCAGGGACTTCCTGGAGCATTCTTGTGGAAGAGCATTACCATACCATCCTCGATGTGACGGATTCGATAGGTGTGGATATACCAAAGGTAGAAGGCATTCTGAACAGTCCACAGCTTCTCCATGATCCGACCTGTAATGTCTCCTTCTAGCCCTCTGAAAAATGACCAGCATACCGTTCGCCATCCTCTCTCCTCTGTCTCCCTCTCACCGAGATGCTCGTTGAGAATCTGCTGACCTTCTCACCTCATACTCCAGACTAGGGTTTCAGATCTCGGTCCCCTCATTGATCGTCTTTTGAATAGGTGTAGAAGAGGTAGGCGTTCTTGTGGATGGCTTGCCATCCGTGTTGCTACAGCTTTGGCCCGTAAGCTGACATTCGTCTTCTCATACAACTGATGACTCTCACAGAGCAGCTGTGCTTTCTTGTGAGGGGATCCTCAGAGGTGAGCGCCGGAAACCTCCCTGTCTGTTTTTCTCAGGAGAGTCACTTTAGCCACTCCTTGGCAAGGGTGGGGAGTCGCTTTCGCCACTTCTCGGCATTGGCGGTTGCAATCATCTGGAGCAGGTCAGCTTTGCGGGTCTTAGAATAAGCCTCTAAGACTGAATTGCGTTGCCATCACTCGAAGCTGTGTTACAGTAACCATGATGCAAGGTCTGTATTTAGATCTTAAACCTGTCTGACTTACAGTAACCCTGATGCAAGGTCTATATATTAGATCTTAAACCTTTCTGAGTGGCGATCAGTACCTGTGGGTGTTGTATATCCCTGTGGATGCCTGTCTCTAAATTGGCGTTCAGACCCTATTATGTGTGGCGATCAGTACCTGTGGGTGGTGTATATCCCTGTGGAGGGCTGTCTCTAAATGTGTGGCATGACACGTTTAAGTTCTTCCATAACTAAACTGAACTTTCTCCTGGCACAGACCTTCTTGTAGTTCATTCTGTTGGAATGTTTACGACCCCCGCATGCTTTACATAGTCCACAGTCTGTATAAATACCTGCCCTGCATCCTCTGCATGGCTTCGAGTCAACAGCAACCTTCTGAATCTGAGCATTGTGTGTCGCACAATATTCTCCAACACAGTTCCTTAAGCATAGAAAAGGCTTACCTTGCATAAGCCATTTGCATGTATTATAATGCATGTTTGATAAAGTCTATATCAAGATCTTAAGCCTTGGGCTGATGGGTGTAGGGCCTGGGTATCTTGTATGTATTTGTGGTTCTCCCTGACAGTGGGGTCCACATGGGAGTTTTATATTCTTGGCCATGGCCATTTGTCTAAATGGAAATCCAGTTGTCTAAATGGAAATCCAGTTGAGGGAGGTGATCAGGGAGGTGGTATTTTTCTACTACCGGCTATACTACTTCATATTATGATTTTTCTAGCAAACGTGCCAAAATTATAAAATATTAGCGCAGGAAAAGATAGATTTGAGACATTTTTAACCATCCGATGTCCTATGATGGCAATTAAAATAAGTTTTATTCAAGGGTTTTTTTTAGCAAGAAGTGCATTCTTATTAGTAGGCAGCTTTCGTAGCCGTAATCGTTAATTTATCAATTACTCTAACATTAGCCTCAAAACAACAATTTGACAGCTCTGGATAAATAAGCAAAGCGTGATCATTAAATACAGGTAAAATATAATTTTCTCGTACGAAGAGCAGTAACTTATTTCACCAGACAGCTATATACTATTGAAATATTACTAATGGGAAGCAGATTATCTGCCTAACAAAATGTTATACCGGTTTTGTCTTATATCTCAATATTTTGGTATCAGCAAAATCATATCAGTATGACTAATGGTATAGCTATGATACTGGTATTCGATATAATATCGGTATATCATGAAGCCCTACTTGTGCCACATTTTAATCTAATTTAGCAAATCGCTCACTCACACTTTCTTTCAGAATTGCCGAGGCAGTGGCAGTGAAACAAATCCCGCGCCTTGTAGCTTGCTCAACGGGTGGACCATACATTGTAGGACCTAACAAGAATCAGTGCACATCAGCACATGTATGTTTTGATGAAATGAAAACTTTACACCCAGGCTTGTGCTCATAAGTGTAATATGTTTCCTATACATCATCTTTGCCCTGTGACTGATGTACAATTTCTTCAAACATGGGTATTTTCACACAGTTTTCTGAAAGAATTTGGGTTCAAGTAAACACTCCATTTTGTGGTATATCCACCAATACTGTTAATCTTGTGCATATCCATGGCAGTTTCATCATTAATTTGCATGCCTAACAAAATGACCACGACCAAGATCCACAGGTAGAGCACAACCAAGAAAATGTGGAGTAGTCATCGTTTTAGTTTTTCTTTACAATTTTCAAACAGAAACTCCTAAATACCTACAATTTTTACAATTATCTTCTTCAGAATCACCTTTAATTTCAGACAATAAGCCATTAATAGTTTTAATCACACAAAGTCATCTAAATTAACATTCTCAAGAGAAAATAAGGATTTCCTGGGTTTTTTAAATAGTTTTTAAACTTTTGAAAAAATACACTAACCAATCATAAACTGACTCAACCAAACACCAATCACAAGTTATTATATTGATATGATGAAAAAGTATTTGAAAAATTGATTAAATTCTGGAGGGAAAAACGAGTGGAAAAACAAGCATACCTATCTATCATGCCACCCACTGAACACCAATCAAATGCTATTATGTTGACAGGGGGCCAAAATCTGTGAAAAACAGATAAAATCTGGAGGGAAAAGCCTAATCTATTTTTAAATCTGGCAGGAACAGAACAACCAATCAGAGGCAGCATCAACCAGAAGCAAACACTTAAAAGGTGCCAAAATGTTATATTTTTAGATTTCTAGATAAAATCAAGAGGGAAAAGAACAACCAATCAGAGACGGCATCAACCATGCACCAATCAGAGTCAAGCACATTAAAATGGTTGATAGCTCTCTCCTATCCCACACCAACTTCACTCAGCTCTCACTTGCGCACAGAAAGCTGAAGAGTATGCATTGTCTATTTCAGTAGTAACATCATCAGGTCACTACTTGTGACTATTTAACACCATTTCTGATGGTGGGAGGAGTCATGTGATGAGGTGGGGTCCTTACTACCATCAATGTACAACCACAGCAGCAGTAGATGGCGTAGATGATGACAGGTTAAATAGGTCACCCACCCATTCCGTATATGGTCATGAGCCACGCCCCCACCCCAATTCTATGATATGGGTGTGACCCATATAAGGAGTGTGTGCGTGACAGCTTAAATGCTATCAACCAATCAACGACCAGTCGTTCTCTGCTGTACACTACTCCCCTGACCATATATGTGCATATGGGCGTTGCCGAATGTGCAAATTAGATGACGTCATAACTCTCTCGACCAATCAGAAGAGCCGCCCATCCCATCGCCGTTCTACTATTGGTTATATGATGGATAGGAGATACATCTTGAAATTTGCTTATAAAATCAGACTTCCGCAAAGCAAAGAATCACAGCGCTATACCTATTCACTGTGTATAAATATCTGATGAAAGGAGCATTTTGATGTGTATAAATAAATTCCAAGACCTGCTGGGATTGGTGGAACATTTGCGAACCAAATAATACAATAATTCCATAGGGATCCAGGGATCTGGGATTAATTTATTTCCTAAGTCAATGCGAGATATAAGAAAAATTACATTGCAATTCTTATGAAAATTTTTGAATTTCTTTCATATATGTATATATTATCTACTCCATAAAACCTCTTAGGACGTATCTTTAGCTAAAATAATAGCTGATGAACACATGCTGGTTACATTTGTCTGTAAAATATGTTAATAAAACTGTCAATTTTGAAATTCAAAATAGTCTTTAGCTCGAATAGGTCATAATCATCGTCTCCAGGCCGGACAGTCATCAGCGTGTCTGTCAGGTCGTGTGTGTGAATGATACAGCAGCTCTCTCAGAACGTATGGCATGGTAATAGAGTCGACATGCCACCATTGACAAATCGTTATTAGTGATAGCAAAATAATTGCGTCCAATGAAATTTCCCATATCGCCAATGAGGAGGGTGGCATTTATAAATGACAGACATACAGTCGGTGGTGGTCATTTATGGATATAATTTATTGGGGGGTTGTGAAAACATGACAAATTAGCTGGTTAGCATCTCAGTAGAGTGCCATAAAGCGTGATTTATGCGTTAACCCTGCAATACTTGCATACCAAATAATAATAAATTCATTTTAATGCACAGAAAATTCTGATAAATAATTGGAAACTAATTTGACTTGGATATGTGACTGCAATGTTCCCTGATGCATAACATATTTTGTTGAATATTTTGAAACTAACTTGGTTTGGAGGTGTTGCTGCCATGGTCCCGTCCAATTATTTTCAAAGTATTCAACATCTTTCCTTGTAGAGTACTGCAATATTGATGGTTAAAGGGTTAATAGTCTTAGTATGTTAGTTAACCCTTTAACGCGCAAATTTGTTCAAGAAAATGTAAATCTTCTCATAGAAAATGTCCATTTACAGACCAAGAGAAGACTATCTTTGAAAATGTATCACTGGAATGACTGGCTCGGTTATCGAGCCAGTCATTTCAGTGTTAAATTCTCAGAAATATTCTTCTCTTGGTCTGCAGATGGACGTTTCTCAAGACCATTGCAGAGTCAGTGTTGGCAGGTTTGAGCGTTAACGCTTACTTAAAGCTAGGGTTAAGAGCTATTACGCTTTCCAGATTTAATATCGTGGATCCAAAATAAAAAAATAAATAAAAATACTTCCGCAAGTCCAGATGCACTATATTCTCTCTAATGAATCATATATCATTATCTCTTAACAGTCAAATTTTTTAAATTCAAATTTCTCATAGAAAATATCCATTTGCTGACCAACAGAAGACTATTTTTGAAAATGTACAACTGGAATGGCTGACTCGGTTGGCGAGCCAGTCATTACAGTGGTAAATTTTCAAAAATTGTCTTCTCTTGGTCTGCAAATTGACGTTTCTTAAGACTACTGCAAAAGCCGTTTTGGCTGATATGAGTGTTAAAGTGTTAAATATATTCAAATTACTATGACCTCTGTTAAGCCATTACCACAGCAGCATCCGTTTCCAGGCAAATTATGTGTCACGTGTTCAACAGCATTCCTAAAATATTCCAATGGAGGAATCCAGTTTTAGATATGCCCCGCCCATCTCTAGCTAAGCTCCACCCACACTTCGCCCGTGTTGGGATCGATCGATCCCTGAACTCCCCGACTATTAATTTCCAGAAAAATATAAAGGTAAGCTCTTTACTATTTTGAAATTAATTA
This sequence comes from Chaetoderma sp. LZ-2023a, assembly GCA_034401795.1. Taxonomy (NCBI): domain Eukaryota; kingdom Metazoa; phylum Mollusca; class Caudofoveata; order Chaetodermatida; family Chaetodermatidae; genus Chaetoderma; species Chaetoderma sp. LZ-2023a. Next base: position 47,223,707 of record CM067362.1, read on the forward strand.
TAATTTCTATGGCAGCAACGGCGACCAGTCAAATTAGTTTCAAAATATTCAACAGCATGTTTATTAAATAATAAAGACACACTTTGTACAACAACGGATAGTCAAGACACACTTCGTACGACAACGGATAGTCAGTTATCAATGTGGGGGGTGGGTGGAGCTTAGCTAGTGATGGGCGAGGCATTGCTAAAACTGGAAAGGTATTTCCAGTTTTAGCTATGCCCCGCCAATCACTAGCTAAGCACCACCCACACTTCGCCGTGTTGGGATTGATCGACCCATGATTGCCCTGACTATCAGTTTCCTAAAAACTATACATTTAGGTTGTTGAATATTTTGTAACTAATTTGACTGGGTGCCGTTGCTACCTATGGCAGCAACAGTGCCCAGTCAAACCAGTTTCAAAATATTCAACAGAATATTTATTAAATAGTAAAGACATACGATTCGTACAACAATGCATAGTCCGTTTTCAACTACGCGTTCGTGACGTACTTATCTACGTCATGCATGACGTCATAATGACGCCATTGGTTGTGATGTCATTCTATACGTCACGTGATTATGACGTCATATGATGGATGGATATAGTGGAAATCGTGACGAACTTATCTACGTCATTCATGGCGTCATTGATTATGACGACATCCTACACGTCACGTAGTTAGTTGATTACGACGTCATATGATTCCACGGATGTATGTCTCATCATTTATAAAGTCTCATCAAACTCAAGACAATCATATATAGGCATTCAACATCTGTACAATAGATATATTGAATGTTTGGCTGCCATTAGTAGCACAAACTTTCAGACAAAGTAATTGAAAATATTTAGCATAATTTGCCTGACATGATGGCGGCATAATATGTCTTTCGCCTGCATCTCGTGCATCTGGTTATGACAATGATAATACTGCAGCAGCAGACCAGCTTCCTCCAATTTGCATTCTCCTATGCTATAACTGGTGTGCTGGCATTTCCCAGTTTTACCTATGTCCCGCCCAGTCAAATTAGTTTCAAAATATTCAACAGCATCTTTATTAAATAGTAAAGACATACAATTTGAGCAACGTGTCGGACTATTACACGTTTAAGACGGACTAAATCGGGCCATTCATGCTGTAATTGATTATGACGTCATCTTACATGCTACGTAGTTGATTATCATGTCATATGATGGATGGATAAACTGGAAACGTTCATTCCCCAATCGTCACGACACCATATTATATCATTAACAGCTATAATTTAGCACCGTCTCTATACTCCGCGTCAACGTTCTCTCTGGCATGTGTGTGCCATTCACGTTTAGACTCCCTCCTCCACATGGGCCTATCGTACTCACAATTAAGTAGTTTTAATGTTGACAAAACACCCGGGTAATTATGCGCAATTATGACTTGACATTGTGTAGACCTAATCATAAAATGAAACCCCGGACAGACACGCTCCTTGAAAGATCTTGAAAGAATAACTGACCAGTAGTTATGTTGCTTCTTGTTAGGTCTCTGTACACTTTCTCTCCAAAGAATGGCATCTGTGAAGAATACCCGAGAGTTATGTAACCATTCATCTTCAGCTCGTTGTTAAGTGGGGTTTTGGGGGTAAAGAGGATTTATTTAAACTAAGAACAAGATTCTCCCTGATAACGCAAGTTACTGAGCCAATAAAGGGTTGTATTGGCACAGACAGACAGACAGGCAGCTTATTGCAAAAATCCAACATAAGTATACGGCAATACAAGTACAGTCGTATAAATAAACAAGATATATGAAACAACTATAGGCCCTATAAAAATTAATAAACACTACTTAATTAAATATATACATATTGTACAAAGCAATAGGCAAATCGCGTCCACAACCGGATTAACTACTGCAAAAGATTGATCTACATCAAGTTATGCGTCGTACTTTTGCAGCCCCGCCCACGTTCTGAGCGTGTTTGAATCGATTTATGTACTTTGAACCTTGAGGTCACAGGATCCCCGTTTTTCAGTGTGACTATACAGATAGGTTGCTGAATATTTTGGAACTAACCAGACCGAGCACCATTGCAGTCTACGAGTGCACCAACACCCAACCCAACTAGGCCTCAAAATGCTAACAGAATGTTCATTGGATTAGGTTAGGTTAGGCACAGTAACCTGCGTTATCAGAGCTAGAGCGTAATGATTGCCATGGCAATAGCGTCAACGACAACTACAGCAATAACGATTCGAGTTATTGACTGGTCGCTTAGACAACAATAATTTGTAACAACCATGGTTTTCAAAACGAACACTGGTAGCAGAGGTATACAATACGATATTCCAGGGTGAATCCGATGGATTGGTCAAGTGGTATTATGGACTTCTGGTATTCGTAATATAACTAAATAATTTAAACTTTAAAATTGTTGACTCTATAAGAAAAATAGAGACAGCTGTTACCTAAACATTAAACCTGTAGTGGCCAAGCTTGCCACAGCCGCCCTCTGCAGTAGTCTTAAGGAATCTCCACTTCCGGGTGAAAATAAAACTGTTTTTGAAGATTTACCACTGGAATAACTGGCTCGATAATCGAGCCAGTCATTCAATTGATACATTTTTTTAGAATTGTCTTATCTTAACCTCTAAATGGACAAACACTGAGGAAATTTTTTTTTTTAAATCCTGACCATTGAAGGGGTAAATAACACAGCAAGGTCTACTTGAAAAGATGGTGATGGCATACAATCTAGTCGCATATAATTATCGTGATTGATCAAGTACATTAGGGCCCTAAAATTGGCAAACATCTGCGCAACGTGATGCCTTGATTGCAATCACCCAGCCAAATGACTACTGCCAAATATTTCTTGACATTTCTGCGCCTTTTCTTTCAATTATCCGTAATTGGCAACAACAAATATAATAATGAATAGTTTCTTTTAATCATTCGTACAGACTAGGCAGTTACTCTTATAATACAGCGTAGATCATATTAGAAATTTTGCCGTGAGACCACCAACAACTTTCTGTAAAATCATTTTAAAAATCAATGGTCTCAAACCATTAAGAAAAAACACATATTTTCATAAATGGCTGCAACGAAATTGATAGCAAACATATATCATATGGTAGAAAGGTTAACATAACAGCGATTGTGTAACATCCAAGCCGAGACGAAATTCACTTTTGTATTCCTCAAGGTGACGTCTAGTTATTGAATATTCTTCTATGGCATTCGTCGTCTGCTGCTGCGCTGGTCACATCTCGTCTGCTTGATCAAATCAGTTAACCATTCAACAATCATATCAGCCAAAAACTGCTTATGCAGTGGCCTTGAGGAATGCCCATTTGCAGACCAAGCGATGACGATTTTTCAAAGTTTACCACTAGAATGACTGGCTCGATAATCAAGCCAGTCATTCCAGTGGTAAATTGTCAAAAATAGTCTTCTCTTAGTCTGCTAATGGCCATTTTCTATGAGGAAATTGAATTTTTTTAAAGCAAATTTGAGGGTTAATGGGTTCAATACGCATTGCACTCGAGGACGTTGACATATAGAGAGTAAAGACCGTACAAAGTCGCGGAATAATGGCATCAATTTGTGCCTGAGATTACCTTCTTCGTGATCGCTGATGTAACAGAATGTTGACATTTTAGCGTGTCTGTTTCACGCGATTAACCCGATTCCACTCAATAGAATGAGCCAGACAAATCCTTTAGCATGAATATTAGTGTGCTGACTGCTTAGAAAAAAGTTTGATCGAAAGTTGTTACTGCGACTAGCAGCAACAACTTTCAATCGAATTATTTTGAAACTAATAAGCAGTTAATTATTGAGTATGACTGTCATGGAATCGAGATATTAGCGTATCCTGGATGAAATGTGCTCCTGTCACCGCGATCTCGCACCTGCTGCAGCACGCTGTCCTACGCAAGATGCATTCTGTCACGTCTATGGGCGATCTCTAATTTACCAACTGCCATCATTTGAAAAGTCAGAAATGAGATTAGCCTACTGATTGTCCAGGTTGGTGTGTGAGATGGGAAATTGATATAGAAATGAATTTGCTAGCGTGTGGTGGAAGAGTGTTGAAACGACGATTCTCATGTCTGTCAAGACGATAAATATTAGTAAGATCATTTTAAATTCTTAGATAATGGTCTTACTTCAATGTTCGGTATGATTGATATTTCTACAAATGTTTGAGTTAGTTTTAGATCCCCCAACGTTACCACGGACGTACGCACGCACGGACATATACGCACGCACGCGCACACATCGGTGTCAATAACATAATGACTATTGTCACACTAGGCCTACTACACAGTAATAACCTAAAATGTTTCAAAAGCAAAGCAAAATTGTGTTCAAAATTGTACTAACTAACATGTTTCTGTTTATGTTTTGTTGATAAAACGTCCTGTTAAATGTTTTCTACTTAATTTGATTGAAATGAATTGCTACATCTAAATTGCGGCCATCAACATTTTAACCATTAAACAGCGGACTATCAAAGTTCAGTGTCCATCAGATATAGCCCGCTATCAGGGGTGTAAATCCTGGGCAATAACCCTAAATCCATATCTACCACCCATTTCCCCCCTTGGCTGACAACTTGATGACATCATCTCATTTTCATATTAGGCCATACCAATATATGGTCATGAGAGCGTGACCTAAGCTTTTTAAAGGTCATGCCCCATTACCATACCTGGGCATGTGGGCATGCCCTAATATGTAAATGGGATGGCATCATCAAGCTCTCAGCCAATCAAAGCAGCCGCCTATTGTGTCAGCGCTCTTTGGGATGTAGATCTATTGGCGTGTGTCGATGATTCACAGGGGTAATGATGTGTTAACCTGGATGGGGCAGAACAGCCACTGATTATATATCCGGTCATTATTGGATAAAGCTATTAGGTGCAGAGGGGTCTGGAGGACGGGATGGGTGGGTGGAGTTCTACAGCGTTATAATGTGTTTGGACATGTTAGGCCAAACGAGGTCACGTTACCCCTCACAGCCAATCAGAACAGCCCCTGCCTATACCTTGGATTGCTACATGTTAAAGCTATGAGTTGCAGAGTGGTCGGGAGGACAGGGTGGCGGAATTCTACATAAGTTTAACGTGTTCAGACATGTTAGGCCAAATGAGGTCCCATGCCCCCCCCCCACCCACCCCACTCACAGGCAATCAGACAAGGCACCACTTATATCTCAGATAGTTGCTGGATAAAGCTATGAGGTGCAGAAGGGTCGAGAGGATGAGGTCGGAGGAATTCTACAGAGTTATAATGTGTTCTAATCCTCTCCCAGGTCGCAAATGGACCCTCTCCATGAGAAAATTAAAATTATCATAAACAAATTTGAGTGTTAAAAGATAAATGGAATGTGTAACAAATTAAAGGAATCCTTAGCATCAATATATGCTTCTTAGAGAGCTCTCTATTCCCAGAATACATTTGTCTAGCCAATATATTGATCGTCTCTTGAGGATTCTTGACTAATATTAGATAATGAGAGCTAAGAGCTATGTCGCGATGACTTTTATTCTTCGAGAATAAATTTGGAACTATATTAACAATAGAGTAGTTCTCATGATGACCTTGTTTTGTAAAAAGAGCGGTAACCCTGTTGTCAGTGTCTATCATTAGATCATGCTAAATTATGAGCTTTGTCTTAGAAGAATCCCGGTCAACATGTTGAATGCCCTCACGTACCTCTATAGACGACAGTTGGTATGAACCATAACATAAGATAATCCAATCAGTGGTTTGATCAAATAATCGATGTCTATGTTTTCTAATCTGAGTGAAAAGTGGCATTAGGATGTTATACGGATGTTTAGAATACTGACACATTTTCGCATCTAGACTCTGCCAGAGATTACTCTTATGAATGACTATAGACAACATGATTTATTAAGCAAAATTCTTGTGTTTTATCTCAAGCATTAAAGGATAAAAAAATTACAGAGAATTAACAAATCTTACTCTTTAAAACTTGAGATCAATAAATAAATTTTGCAGATCCCGAGAAGCCTTTATTAAAAATTTACCCCTGGGAATATCTGATTCAATTATTACATGAGAGATTTTGGTAGTACATTTTCCGAAATAAAGCATCGGTTGACTTGTGAATGAACATTTCTTAATGTGTCCATAAACTCTTGTTGGAACTGATCCACTTACTAAAGGGTTATAGGGCTGTCAAGAGGCTCGAGTATTAAAACTGACCCTTAAGAGGTTCCTGGATCCATTAGCCAATATATAAACCTTCTGTGAAGATAATTTCATTAGTTGGACATTATAGGTTGAACTTGGAGTGATCAGATAAATCTCTAAGGGAAAGGTCTGTTAGCTATAGAACATTATGATTAAGATCTTTGAGAACGATGCTATCTGGACCCTTCCAACCCAACTCACTCGCAGCAGAATGTAACTACGATAGAGCTACATTGCGTAATACAGTCTGCGGAACTATACACTATGTATTTAGAGAACATATGAATCTCGGGAATTTTCTAGTAGTGATGCATGTCTACAAGGTTTTATTAATGATCTATAATATTGGCATTACTACCTATGTTAGGGAGTTATTATTTACCCACTGAAGTGATATAAACAACCTCATGAGCATCTTAAGTATTTTACATGATGATTCATTAAATGCACCAGGTCTTCAAATCTGGGGGCGCATGTTGACGGCCCAGTAATATCAATTAATTTCAACCACACACCCCCCCCCCCCACCCCCCCCCCCCACCCCCTATAAGAGATGTTTTATTCCTGGGGTGCCTTTGAATGTGCTGGCAGTGGCACTGCAAATGTTAAATAAGCTTTGCTTTTGTGGTCAAATTAATCGGATTATGGCAGGCTCTCAGCCAATCAGATTCAAGTATTATTGATACGAACATATGGCAGGACCTCATTCAAATTTTGATGATGTCTTCAAGCTCTCGACCAATCAAATTTGTGATCATCCCGCTTCGTATCCATTGCTGATGAGCCTGTGGAGAGTAAAGCCAAGAAATCCCCCCCCCCCCCCCTCACACCCACACAGGAGTTTAGCCAGAGAAGGGGAATCGCTATCCATGGATTCCTCCATTGATAACGGATTGAGAGTCATTATGCGAATTGTATGTCTTTATTATTTCATAAACATTCTGTTGAATATTTTGAAACTAATTTGACTGGGTGCCATTGCGGTCTATAGCAGCAATTGCACCCAGTTAAAGTTAGTTTTAAAATATCCAATAGCTTAGCTGCATATCGTTTACTGGAAATTGAGATTTAAGGTGTAAGGCTCGATTGATCCTATCATGGGCAAAGTTATGTCAGAGCTTAGCTAAGTGGGCAGGTCATAGCTAAACCTGGGTTCCTCCATTGATGATGGACTAAGAGTCATTGTACGAAGTGTATGAATTGTCTTTGAAGATTAGGAAACATTCAGGTAGAATTTTTGAAACTAATTTGACGGGGTGCTGTCGCAGCCATAGGCATCAACAGTGTTCAGTCATGTCGGTTCTTTAAGGTTTAGACCCACCCCTAACTGGTTCATGCCTCATTATACCTGACAATCATCATGGACATGTGACAATAGCTCTACAGCCCAAACAGTTGTGATGATATGGGCGGTTCTTCTTATGGCGACGAGGGTTCGTGTGACCTCGGTTTGAGCCATTCCTAACTGTTTCACACCTCATTACACCTTGTAAACTTTCACACATCGATTTACAAAATGTTGTTACAAAGAATCTAAATTTTTCCTGATTATGATGTCACTCCTAGCTAGGATCTTAGACCTGATGATATGGGTTGCTGCGACGACATCTGATGATTCTAGAATGGAGCGAATTAGCAATTCGCTCGCCTCGTTCAGTAGATGGTAAGATAAATGATATGTATATGAACTGCTCTGGGCCTATCTGACTGTTTGATCAAAAGATTCAGGTAAGGACTGGATGTTTCTCCCAGCTCGTTTTTTAGATAGCGTATTTAGTGAAATCAAAAAACAAATGCGAGTCTTACATAAACATAAGATAATAAATATATTCATAAACAAACAAACAAAATACGGTACTGTATATTAAATAGAATAATGACTAACTACAGAGCTAACCGCTCTGATTCTAAAGATACATAAACACACCATGCACCTTCTAACGCAGATACTATTTAGCCTATTCTACTTCTATCTGCTATTGACCTTTCAACTTATACATGCAAAAGATACAAGTTTACAACTTGTATAAATTCAGTCTATGTTAGACAGAATCTAGACAGAGATGTATCATAGCTTATGGCTATAATATCGTATTTGTTAGGCCTAAGCCAGTGACTGAAGTTCTATCCGAAGGTACGACCAAGAGGTACGGTCTTTCAGCCAGAACATCATCTTTTATAGCTGAAAAACCCACTAATATCATATTCCATGATCTCTTCTAAGTCTCCCATAAATGCAGTTTGACTGGCCCATCAGAATTGCGACGTTATTCCAAACCAATCAACTTCCATTTATTTCCTCCTAGAGGTTGTGCCCTAATATAGTTTTAGGTGCGAGTTAGTACACTGATGACAAACTCTCAGCACGTTTCAATAACAATTTTGCATTCCTGAGCCCGATATATTGATAAATAATTTCTGTTTGGTTTCCATTTTGTGTCCTGAAATATCTTTCAAGTCATACTAACTCTACTGTCTCAAATGCCAGGCCATGTTAATGTAATACATGGATGATGGGAATTCAAGCGTTGTTTTGCATGTGTGGAATGATTCAGCAGTCATCTGCTAGATTATCGTTCCCACGCACATTCACATTACCGTCCACCCCTTGGCGCCATCCCATGCCTAAATGACATGGCAAAATACATGGCCGTGTTTGAATTTGAGACCAATTCTCTATAAACGTAATTAACTTTCAGCACAGAAACTTTCAATCAAAGTAACTTTCCCGCAATATTACTCTTGATCAGAAAGTCAGAAAATATGCATCATAGCCGACTGAATATTTTCAGTTCTTCAGTTTCCAAATTTAATTTAGAGTCTAAACAGAATCATCCATACTGATTCTATATAGCTTGTTTTGTCATCAGGGCTACCAACTGTTCTCATTGCTGATAGCTGTTGCTAACACGCAACACGCCTTCACAATCTATGGTTGACATTAGGGTTAATTTCCCATTCTTCTAATATAATATATAATGATTAAAATGGCGTACAAAGCACGTACCAATGCCTGATAAGGCATTCAAATTCGCTGTTGTTTGCTGTTGCTGTCATCATGGCACCCATCCCTCATGATGACCAACATCAAAGCAGCAACAACTTCCAAGCACATTGTTATAGGTTTCTTCTCAGCCAACTAATGAGGGTTCGGTTCAAAATGAATGGGTAATTTTGCATCATTGTGAAGCGCTTCTCAACATAGTCCTATTCTCTCAGTACTATGACCGTTACATCGAATTACATTATAACCTTCCTGGTACATGGTGTTATTCATTTCTGATAAATGTCATCTCTCCGCCTACGTGATTATTAGACAAACTACTGTGTATTAAATTGCTATATCAAATACATACATGCACTCATTTATCCTTCATCACCACTTCCATTCACTTCTTCATCATCTTCCTCAAATCTCATCAGGATCATATATCTAGATACAGGCTTCTTAAGGAGCTACCCCAAGATGCCCAATATCTACAACCTGTCAATCACCATCGGCTCACGTCAATAGCTCTACAGCCCAAACGGTGGCGATGCTATGGATGTATGTTCTGATTGGCGCTGTGTGTGTGTGGGGGAAGGGGGGGGGGGGGGGCCCAAGACCCTGCATTTGGCCACGCCCCCATCAGGGTGCAGGAATCGTTACACCTGTCAATCATCGCCCCACATCAAAAGATCTACACCCCAGAATGTGGCGGCATATACGGCTTGCTTGTCCATGATTGCGTCACCACCCTACCGAAGCTATAGTTGCCAGTGACCACGCGTGGGGTGGGGATGGGGGGTCTGAGCGAACGGTATATTTAAATTGTTTACGTTTTCAAGTTTGGTTTGGTAAATGCTTATCCAACTGATGCTAATTTTCAAAATGCTATTGCCTATGTGAAAGTAGGTGTGACGGAAGGACATTGGTTTTTAATGGCGAGAGTGGGTGTGGTGGAGTCTTGATCTTGATTAGTTATGGCGAAACATCCAAAGGACATTATTTTCGCCGCGCATTCGTCAAGTAGCTGGTTTAGACATGTTTTTTTACCTCTGATTAATTCAGTAAATTTATTTGTAGGATTTGCAGAGTTTTCTGAACTGCTTAGAAGATCCTGTGATAGTTTGTTCCAATCCCTTATTGTACTGGGAATAAAGCTGAATTTAAAGACGTCAGTTATTGCGTAAATTTGGTTGAAGTGGCTGTTGTGCATATATTTGGTTTTCCGAATTGGAGTCTGTAGACTGTCTAATGATATCTTTGCTTGTTGCTGTAGACCTTGGTAGAACAAAATAAGGCGGTTTTGTTTCCTTCTGTCTGACAACGGTGGGAGTCTTAGGGTTACCATTATATTTGTCATACTGCCTGGTTGGTAGTAATAGTTTGAGGCGATAATTCTAGCTGAAAGTTTTTGCACATTTTCTAGTTTGTCCTGAAGAGTTTGATGAGGGTCCCAAACACGGGTGCTAATTTAGTCCGCCATTGCTGCGTCTAGATGAAGACGCTTGAATAAAATTAATATGTATGTGCGACGTAGATGACCACTGTCCAGAACTGATGACCATTATTCAAAATTAAATGACCATTTGGTTTATAACCTTGCGTGAACGAGGTTATCAGATGTCCTGATCAGACCACCTAATCATTATTCATGTTTAAAGTTTATTCACTTCCCGGGAGCCATGTTCTAAATTCAAATTAGCATTCCTTTTGCTGCCCGGTGTCCGTCCGTCTGGTTATATTTTATCTGTGCAAAGCATTAACGGCCATTGTTCCCGCCATGCTAACAATAAACACATTGAAAATACATTCGTTTCTGAATTTGCGGGAATCTGTTGGTGCCTATGGCAGAAACAGCTCACAGTCAAATTAGTCTCAAAATAATCAACAGAATGTTTACTAAATTTATAAACTCATCAAAGGCCTACAATTCGTACGATTTTGTGACGGACTTTTAAACAATCGTGGCGTATTTGATTATGACGGCAGATACTTAAGTGACATTTCCGATCCCTCTATGCCTTTACCGTTCCATTGGTCTCTTTATTTAGTAAATAATACTAGAGCCAGGCCATTCGACAGTACATGTCTCATACAAAAATATTCGAAATTTTATTACCCTACTAAAGATTTCAATTTTTATTTAATTTTTGTAAACTCGGCACAAATCTACCTAACCTACACCAAGTAAGGTGTATGAAACTTCTGTTTCGAAATTCGGGACCTAAAGGATTTTAAATGTACGCTAATTAACTTGATAACGCATATTACTGGGCCATTACTTGGCCAATACCTAGCCTTTTGGGCCCGGTATCGGTCAATACCGGCCCAGAAACGTGCGTTATCAGGAAAGGTTTTCCGAAACAAACTCTGAACGTAGGTATTTTGTGTCGGAATCTGTCCTCTGTCACTCAAACTCTAATCAATCAGATAACATTGATATCACATTTTAGAAATAGAGCGATTTCCCTTACGATTAAAGTCGTTCCTGGAGGTGTTTTCCCATCACAACCACCACCACCAGTACCACCACCACCCCATCTAACCGAATTGCATTACAAATCTATCTAACATAGAATGCCGCTTGTAGGCCTATATAAAATCTAGTGTGACAGTTCTGCCTATACATTTCACATGTTAGTTGTCATTCCCCCGAAGTTTATTTGTGGCAGTGAATGGCCCTCCTTGTGTGTCCATCTGGCTTGTATTAAATTTTGACCATCATGGGTCAGTGGCGTTTAAGTGTGACGTGACCACTGAGAGACACTTTTATGTTAGATAATTATTGAGGTTGCGCTAACTCGTCAACGTCTAATACTGTAAATTGACACTTGGCAGGGAACTGGATTATTGATGTGTATTTCACACAAAAATTCGAGTAAAGATTATTTCTGCGTTAGGCAAATATATTGCTCTGCCTGCTGGCTCGCCGTATGTGCGAGCGTGCGTGCGTGCGTGCGTGCGTGCGTGCGTGCGTGCGTGCGTGCGTGCGTGCGAGCGTGCGTGCGTGCGTGCGTGCGTGCGTGCGTGCGTGCGTGTGTGTGACTGCTTCAGAGGACCAACTGTCTTAAGTGTGCCACTTTTGAAAGCCTGCCAAAACAGCTTCTGCAGTGGTCTTGAGAAGAAGTAAATTTGTAGAACAAGAGGACGATTTATTTTTTACAATTTACCACTACCATGACTGGCTCGATAACCCAGTGAGTTATTGCAGTAATAAATTGTCAAAAGTAAGCTTCCATTGGCTCTGTTATCGAGCCAGTCATTCTAGTGTAACATTTTCAAAAATATTATTCTCTTAGCCTACAAATCAACATTCCTCAAGACCGACCACTGTAGACGCCGGCTTTGGTATGACAGAGTTAAAGCAATCATTTAGCTGCAAACCCATACTGAACACAAACGACAAGTGTCTTAGGCCTGATTTGTAAGTCAAATTTCTCTTGTGAAGTGCCAGCTAAATCTGCCGGAAAATGACAGTCCACTATATAAATCAACCAGTCATCATTAGCGCGGCGCGACAGAACGTTGGACTTATAAAACGGGCCTTATGATCTAAATAATATTATGTTGAATATTTTGAAAGTAATTAGACAGGGAACTGTTGCTGGCTGCTATAGTTGTCTTGAAAGTCAGACACTGGAACACTTAACTTGGCTGAAGTGTTAAATCTATGTCATTCAAATATATTTGGTTAGTGCGACTCGAAAAATATTTAATGTTTGTTTTATTTGAAATAAATGCGATATGGATAGAGTTGACTGTCGCGAGATGCTCAGCTCGCATGGATAGAGTTGACTGTCGAGAGATGCTCAGCTCGCAGTACTGAAACCTATTTTAACATTAACATATTTGTCGTATCTTTTTTTAAATCTGACTTCTAAATTTGAATTTTCTTTAAAATATCGTGGGAGATAGCCGGTCGGCTCTCTCACATACCGCGAATGAAAAAATGCACACGTTTATGCCAACAATAGATTAAATATACAAAAAATACACACAAATTTAAGCGAAAAGTGTTTAAATAAAAAAAGCTTTTCAAACAAAAATATAAATATATAGTCCATGGGAATTTCTTGGGGTGTATTTTGAGCTTTGCAAACCGATATCCCTATTGGTTTAGAAGAAAAAAAGTTCTCACAGATTTGTGGGTTATACGAGAAATGTATAGGGTCAGCCGAGACCTGACTGATAGCCATATCACAAAGCTGATCCATTCGAACATTTAATGTGCAGAACACATTCACTGCCAGCTAATGTGCGAATTCTGACACGGAAACAACAACCTTCACACACTGGTTACACATATTTAACACGTTTTAAATTTAGCTTTCAAACAAGAAGAATCAAGGTCTATTCAAATTCAGAATGAAACGTATTAAACTTTCACATCGGTCTCTATTCACACCACTTGTCCTAAATTCAATTCTCCTGACCTTTGCCCTCAGTCGAGGACCGGTCACCACTGGTCAACGATCAATCGGTTTCCGCAGTGTCCAGTTTCCGGGATATTTGAGACCGGACATTCAAATGACCACCGGGCATAGTGTGTGGCTAAGCGAACAAAATCATCACTTCGCATACCACAGCCACAAATTACACATAGTCATCTATAACCTCCCCGCCCCCCCCCCCTCCCGACCCCACTGCACCATACCCATCCGTCCAGCCCTTTAGATCAACTGTGCACCTATCAACAGCATTTGCTACGAAACCAATGGAAATTTCCACTGTATCCATCCATCATATATGACGTCATAATCAACTACGTGACGTCTAGGATGTCGTCATAATCAATGACGTCATGTATGACGTAGATAAGTTCGTCACGAACGCATAATTGGTGAAAGACTAAACGTCGTTTTACGAAATGTATGTCTTTACTATTTAATACACATGCTGTTGAATATTTTGAAACTAATTTGACTGGGCACTGTTGCTGGCATATTCAGCAACAGTCAAATTAGTTCCAAAATATTCAACAGCTTACTTGTATAGTTTTCTCGAAATTGATAATCAGGGAGTTCAGGCATCGACCGATCGCAACACGAACGCGCTTAGCTGGGGATGGGCAGGGTAAGCCTATAGCTAAAGCTGGAAAGGTCCATTGGGTATCATGAGAATTTGACTTAAAACGTCACTTCGACAGAAAACAACATTAGTGTATAATTTAAACACAAAACTATCAAGTCAAACTGTCTGTCGCGCGTTGCTGCGGCGGCGGCGAAAGCAGGAAAAAGATGTCATCCGGCCTGTCAATGTTCCAAAGGACATAGGGGCATACATAATGTAACTAGAAATTTTTAATTTGACCATATTATACTTGATTGCCGACAACGAGCACTAAGGTTGGTGCCTCGCAAAGGTAACGGCAGAAGAAAAAGAGGAATATTTACCCTGACTTCAGGGGTGAGCCTACAGTGGCTGAAATTACAGATACAGAACAGATGCCATATTGTACTAAATTATGCGTCCTTAACCGTTTATTGACTAGATTTTGTCAAAAAATCAAAATATTTGCTTATTCAATGTCGATTTGTAGGCCAAGTGAAGACTATTTTTAAAAGTTTACCACTGGAATGACTGGCTCGGTACCTGGTAGTCATTCCAGTCTTCATTTTGGCCTACAAATGGACATTCTTCGAGACCACAGCAGAGGCCGGTTTTGTCCGGCTTCGTCATGAAAGGGTTAAGAGTCTTTTGAATTATTCCGCACCACTACATTCCCTGACCGGATTCCCAAGCCAGCACTCCCCACGAGTATACTTATAAATAGGTGGGGTCTACTGGTGTAAAATAGTATAGATTTATCCGTAAGAGAATAAAATAAAACCTGGTAAGAATGGGATCTACTAAATTAGGGTTCGATAGACGGCGAGCTAACAAATAATACCGACTTGATCAGTTGAATGATCGGTCAGCTGGATGTCCGGTCGCTTTGTACGTGGACACTTACTTCAGTAGGGGGTCACTGTAAGCTAACACGCGGTTACACGCCTAACAATGGTCATTCAAAGCTATAGATAGGAGTGATCTTGTTATGAAATCCGAATAACCTTAACGTAGTCTTTTTCTATTGTCATTGTCGTCTGTCTACTAGAGGAATGCCAGACGAACACCCAAGGATGGGAAAATACGAACACCGTCAAAGATGTGTCAACGACCACTTGTGTTAGAAACCTATTACCACTAAAGATCACTTGTGTGCAGCAGTGTATATCTCGGGTAGGGGTGGGGGCGTAATACCCCACCCACTTTTTTTTGTCAGCGAGGGGATAATCTACCCATCTTCTCTTTTCAGAGCTTCAATATAATAATAATAATAATAATAAAAATAATAATAATAAAGGCTATACGCAGATAACGCAGCTTACTGGGACTGATGCCCGGCCGATACCGTGCCGACACTTTCAGTATCGGCCCTGTATCGACCCAGCATCGACCCAGTAATCTGCGTTATCAGTGTATAAATATGTTCAATTGCAGTAAATATAGTTTCTGTTTACTCAGAATACAGGAGATTTAATTTCTTCAGCAAGCTTTAACACAGAATTTTGCTCTTCAGATCTTCGCTAGAATCGGCCTAGTAAAGGCTATACAATGGTCTCAGTAAATCAACTTTGCACTTCAATGGTCAGATTTGGTCACAAAATTTTAATTTTCTTACAAGAAAATGGCCATTTGCAGACCGAGAGACTATTTTTGAAAATTTATCATTGATAGATTTCTCTTGGTCTACAAATGGATATTTCGGGAAATGATTTTTAAGTGAAAATATGTTGCCGACTGAGACAGCAAAAAAGTATCCGTCACATTATTTTCAAATTCATCAACAACGTATGACGTCTTAATAAATTTTGTATTAGACGTGTATAAAATGTTGCTTAGGTCTATTTTTTATTAACACCCCCCCCCCCCCCCCACACAACCACCACCACACCCCGCTTCACACATAATTAGGTGACTCCTTTAACCATCGCAAAGTATGCCATTAATTCCCTCACCGCCCCCCCCCCACACCACCACCACCCCACACCGCTTCACACATAATTAGGTGACTCCTTTAACCATCACAAAGTATGCCATTAATTCCCTCACCGCCCCCCCCCCCCCCCCTAACCCCCATTAGACCCAGTAACAGGTTGTAATGGCCAGGCCTCAGTAACCAAAATCAGATTTTCTCACGTTGGCTATCAACATAACAAATCTTAAGCGGTTTGTTTTTCTAGTTTAGAAAACGATATCCAATGTTGTTAGTGATTCAATTGGCATTTAGTAACCATTTTCAACCTAAGTTATGAGAAAATCTGTCTTAGGGGAATTAAATATTGAACATCTAACTGAAAATTTGATATATAACAAATTGCAGTCAAATTATTTTCAAAACAACATGTTTCAGTGTTTGGCAAATATTAGCTCTAGTATACAGCACGAGCATCATTATATAGGGCCAATCGCACTGAAGACTTGGAAACGAAACACGATAATAAAAATATTCAACTGGACCAAAACATTCCAAATTAGATGTAGAATGCCAGATAAAACAGCCGTATCATAATCCGTCTTTTATGTTTATTGATTCATCTTTCGTCGACTCCCGATCATTGCTCGCCACAGCTACATAGTTAGCCGGGCACGGCCTGTTAATACGGTCCGTAAATTCACATCGCCTCCTGCGAACTCTAACACAGGGCGATTCCCAGGCTCCGTAACACTGGCCTGCTAGAATTTCGGAATCGTAGCCTATCTGGTTGTTTGTGGGGTCAATTAAAGCGCGATTAACGAGACCAGTACCCTTTAATTATGCATGTGGGGAAAGATTCCACAACTGTCATCTATTTATCGTTAGTTTAGCATTAGCGAATCGCCTATTGACCTATAGCAACCCTGTCAATCCAATGGTTTTCGCGATGATGGCGTAGCGAGGACATGGATGGGCGTGCCTGTTTCGCAACTGTACTGCCTTGTATTAGCTTTGACAATTTAAAAGAGCTAATTTTGTAAAGATAGACATGGCTCAAATACGGACATAATCCCACCGGACAAAATCCCACCCAAACAGAATCCCACCGGACAAGATCCCACCAGACAAAATCCCACCCAAGCAGAATCCCACCGGACAAGATCCCACCAGACAAAATCCCAACCGGACAATCTCTCACCGGACAAAATCCCGTCCAGACAGAACCCCACCAGACAGAATGACGCCCAATAAAATCCCACTGGAGTTACATCCCCTTTGTGCCATTTTCAAGTGGTCAATTTGAGTCACAATCTAATAGCTGCCGATTATTTCGACCTTTCTCCTTGTGCTACTTGCGAGTGTACGAATCGCATTTTGTCAATAAATCTATATTGAATATAATTATGTAGGCCTATATTAAATCTACCGTCATAAAATATAGTATCAACTGTAATACCTCATATGCCTATACAACGCCTGAGTGTAATAAAGTGAACTTGAACTTGAGAGATTCACACCAGGATTTCATGCCCACTCCACCAAGGACCAAGAAGGACCAACTCAGGATTGCAGAGGAAGCCACATATATGGGCATCACATTTCGAATTGTTTGCTAACTTGTCAGCGATCTCGGGGCTATTACATCCCTTGACTTTTTAAGTCAATTCGATCAAGTCAATTTTATTTGCTTATTTATATGAGGTGACGACCCCTTACATATAACATTTATACATGACACCATCACAAACCATTAATACACAGTATTTCCAATCTTGAGAATAAACAGATGTGTAGGAACGGGGGGCAGTCAGGAGGGGAGGGCGTGGGGGTCGTCGCGATTAATTAATTAATTATTAAAGGTGCACTTTCACACCAGAATGCGTGAAAATAAAATTGTTTAATTTGTAAGCTTTTAGAGGGTTAATGTGTGTAGCTCAATGCAATGAAGCGAAATAAATCTTAACATATGATGATTTCATTCCGTACAAATTATTATATAATGTTTTAATTGCGAAGTTGAAATAGGAACTTCAATTTGACAACGTACACAATTATATTAATTTATGCGTAACGAAATCATAATTTGTTAAGATTTTTTTTTCGTTTGGATAGGCCTACATCTAGGCCCACAATGTAAGCTTCTAACTAAACTAACTGTTCCCTTGTTGGTTAGGTAACTGGAAACTGTCGCAGTCTAACAAACGACTCCAGGTCACGTGAACAGGAATGCATTCAGAAAATGCTTGACAAACTCGAAATTCCAACACTTCAGAGCCGCAGAAACAAAACCGTTTAGTGTTCTTGCACAACGTGGTAAATGGGTGCACCGGACAAAATCCCACCGGACATAATCCCACCGGACTTAATCCCACCTTACATAATCCCATCCGGACAGAGTCCCACCCGACAGAATCCCACTAGACAGATTCACATCAGGAGTCCATGCCCACTCCATCAAGGACCAAACAGGATCAACTCAAGATTGTAGAGGAAGCCACATATATGCGTTACATTTCGAATAGTCGGCAACTTGTCAGCGATCTCGGGGCTATTACATCCCTTGACTTTTTTAATTCAATTCAATTCATGTAAATTGTATTTGCATATGCATAGTGTTACTTACAAAATGCTTATAGGTGGTCCATCAAACGCAGAGCCTATGGGGTGCCGGACCCCTTACGTATAGGCCTAATATTTATTCATGGCATTACAAACGATGAATACACATGAGAGATTAGACAATTACATATATTTATCTGTTCTGCTTGAAAGGATTTAATCTTGGGAATAGACGGTAATTATACCTGCAAACTTAGTCGATATAGTTTAAATGGTGTGTAGGGTAGGGACAGTTGGGATGGGACGGGGTGGAGTTCGTCGTGTTCATTAATTATCCTCGAAATTTGGCGTAACCAAACGGATTATTTATTTGTTGGTTACATAAACTGGAAACTGTCTCTGTCTAACAGATTCCAGTCGAAGTTATTTTCAATTTAATCAACAGTTTATGAGTTTCGCTAAGGTGGTCATCTAAGATAGTGAAAGACAGATAACGTTGTAGAAAGGATGAGGGTGGCTACATAGTGTGAACCTGCCCAGCAAACTTTGTTTCGTTGGCCTTATATACACCTGTGCAAAAGTTAAGCACCAGCAAAAACAATAGAACGTAGAAACATGATGGTACAACTAGGCTGCCATACTTTTTGTCCCCGCGTTAGCTGACATAATTCCAAGTACGAAATGCACATGCATGCATGACTTCACGCCGCTTGATGTCCGTGCGTGGCGGGAAACAGCACACGTGTTCAGTTATGTAAAAGTCCAGTTTGAGGTGTAGAACATTACATACAGATTTAGGTGACAAGATTAGGAATTTTGTGTTCATGACCGTGGTTTATTTGTACAGAGAGAATTAGCTCTTGATTGTGAACCGCTATGGCAAGACGAAGGTTAAATGATCGTGTGAAATGGCAAATCATAGGCATGCATACCACTGGTATGTCATGCAGAGAGATTGGCAGACAGCTCCACATTAACCATACTGTAATCAGTCGTTTGATTGCAAAACATGGGCAAACTAACGAGGTGAAGGACAGGCCTAGATCTGGAAGACCGAAGAAGACTACTGCCCGTGATGATCGAGCCCTAGTACGCCTTGTTAGGAGATCTCCATTCACCAACGGCAGAGTGCTCAGCCAGCAATGGGAAACGC